>CM073589.1:44765123-45965123 GCA_037074715.1 Magnolia kwangsiensis | reverse complement strand
ATTTCGTCCATCTTGGTCTCGCGATCCTACCAGTCAAATTTCGGCGATCGGTGACTTTCGGTTAGTTTTTGCGGTCGTCCTTGAGTTCGGTCATGTAGACCCGACTCGGATTGACCTGAGACCTATGCCATTGCGTCTGCCTCATTGTCACGATTCCAACGCCGCATCTCGTGCATAAATTCGACATGTCCATCAAAAGTTATAGGCCACGCATTATTTGGGCTGTTGGTTGCATGATTGGTGACCCCACCATGGGTTGCACATTTTCCCATGCCATCATTTCACCCTAAGCTAATATTTCTAGAAAGGCTATTACCCTAAGCCTTGTTAATATCACCATAGGCCACCATCATTGCCTAGGAGAGAGAGAGCTCATCATTACAAGTCTTAAAAGTCTCTCCTCTCTTTCCCTCTCATTTCTCTCTCTCTTCTCTTCTTCCCTATAAACTCCCCTCCATTTCTTTAGCCCATCTTCCCTCCATTCCATCCCCTTCTCCCTAAAATACCTCCTCATCTACCCCTTCTCACTTGATCTTAGCCATTGATCCATGTTGCTTGGAGCCTCTAGATGATGGTGATGTAAGTTTCAAGGTTGATCTAGGTGGGTGCTTTCTTCATCAAGTAAATCTTTTCTCTCCTCATGTAATCTCTTTCCTCTCTCTCATTTGGATGTGTAGGACCCACCGATTAATGGTGGAGATCTCACACAACCATCTAGATGTGGCCATGAGGCCCACATTGTACATGCATATCCATGCATTGGATTCTTCCCTTGATGGACCCCTTGCATGTGGATTTCTCTTATTTTTCTAAGTATGATGGGTCATCTAGGCCCTTGCATGTGGCTGGGATGGCATCCTAATCACTCATTTTAAAGATCTAGGCCATGCATCATAAGATCTAGTTGTACATTGTGTTTATATTATTGTTTGTGGTTGTGATTGTGTAGGGATGGCTCAATAGTGGCGGAGCCCTCCCCTGATGGTCGGATGCTCTTCCTTCTCTTTCCTTAATTAGAAATCTGATGATATTATGTGTGGTCCACTTAGTGGTCCTGGATTGCCCAAAAGAAAAAGCCCAAGAAGAAAGGGACATCTATACTCAACCTACACCATGGTTTAGATGCCTCTTTTTGTCATCTTAAATGTTCTTGCAAGGGTGGAAAATTAAGAGTTTGTTCTGAAAAATTGTGGGGCCCACTTGGGTGGGCCATGACATCTAATTTATGGGTCAATCCCTTCCTTAATAGGCCCATAAATTTGTTTTATTCCATGCATGCATTGCTGTCCAGAAATTTCTGGACAGATTTTTTTTGTTGGACTTGGGCTTGAATTTGGGACTGATTAAGGAACCTTTGTACCCATCAAATATATTTTTATGAAAGTTGTGGATCTCATCTTGATGTTCCCCCAAATTTCAGCCCCATCCAATCTTGATAGAGGTCCCAAAGGTGTGGTCCAAGTGGGGTGGACAGTCTGAATTTTCTACACTGTTCCAGCAACATTCCACCCTGGACAGGTTGGAAATTCAAAATTTATTAAAATATTTTTGGGTGTCTAAAAATTATAAAAATTTATAGGGATGTGGTCCACCCATTTTATGAACTACCTGAAAAACTTTTAGGGCCAATGGACCCTATTTGGGTATCTAAACGGGTGGTCCAACATAGTGGACTGCCAGAAGTATAGTTTCATAAAAATAAAATTTTAAAAATATTTTTCTTAGAAGGTGAGTCATATTTTTGAGCTCCATGTTGATTTAGGCTTGATGAGGGACCTTGGTTCCAAATTTTAGGAATTTTAGAAGCCCAAAACTACCCATTTGGATGGCCCAAATTTAGAACAATTACATTCCAGCAATAGTTCACCCTATAAAGATTATATTTTTAAAATTTATTAAAATACTTTTGAGTGTCTAAAAATTATAAATATTTAGAAGAATGTGTTAAACGCATGTTAGGACCTACCTGAAAAATTTTGGAGCCATTGGACTCCTGTACACACCATGGTGGTCGTTGGACCGGCCCACTATAATATGGTGTCCAGATCAGTCTGAGTTTCAGGACATATTGTTTCATTTGAATTAATTAAAATATTTTTAGATGTCCAAAAATTATAAAATTTTATAGAGGTGTGGCATACCCATGGAAGGACTACCCTATAAATTTTCAGGGACATCGGGCCTCTGTACCGACCGTGGTGTGGCTTGCAATTTGGACCAGTTTTGGGTCAAATACCTAGGCACACCCTTACCTTGGGTTGCTGGGCCTGCATTCTAATGGCATGGCCCACTTGAAGTAATTGTTATATATCTCTCTTTTATCTGGTGGGGCCCACTGTGATATATGTGGATCACCATGGGTCAATAACCCATCTAAATTAAATAAATTTTTGGACTCCATTAGGCCCAGAAAATGGGTGGGCTGGAATTCCAGCAAAGGGCCCAAAATTTGCTACATGGTTGATTGTTTAGGAACTATTGTGGCACACCAGATTTGAGAGAGTGTTGCACACACTACTTGCTTTCCTTCCTTAGACACTTTGGGCTTAATGAGTGCCCCTTGAGGCCCACCTTTGTGGTGATTTTGTGGGCTAGCTTTAACCGAAATTTTTAATAGTTTTATAGGCTCAATGGGCTGGGAACTTCTTTCTTGAGATCAAGATTGTGCAATGACTGACCTTATTGATTTACGAACCTAATGGGCTGTTTATAAGCTGACCATGTGTATTAATGAGCCTTGATGCCTCATGAAGTGTTTAATTATGGGCTGACTTGCAAAGCCCACATAAATGCATATTGCGAAGGGCCTTGTTAAGTCTTTGTCTGATGAGGCAAGGCCCACCCTGTCGGTATATGTCTCTCCCTTGTGTATTCTTGGACTTATGGGCTGACCTCTAGTCCACCATAATGTATGAATTGGATGACTTTTGTTTTGGGCCATTTCCTTAGGGCCCATTATGTAATATAGTATATGCATGGCCACCCCTTTCGTCGCAGTGATTAGGCCTTTTGGACTCACTTCTTTTAGATAAGCCCATTGATTTTGGGGCTATACTCTCCCATTTATTGTGAAGGGCTTAAGGGCAATAATATGCACGAAGTTGGGCTCTTGGCTGCCCACTAAATGGACCTTGTACTTGGGCTAAAAGTGAGGCCCAACTCACTTGTGTTAAATGTAAAACTTACCCATGTAAATGAATTACTAGGTTGCCCATGAAGCCCACCACAATATGTGGAATTATGACCTTTGTAGTTGGGCCCAAATCTTACTTGAGGGTTCACTATTTGACCCATAAGTTGGGCTTGGTGTATGGCCCAGTAGGTCATGCATTGCGTGGGCTTTAGACTTTATATTATATGAGTAAAGGCGGGCTACCTCTTGGAGGCCAGTTGAGGTTGAATGTCCTCCTGGGTGATCTTAAGGTAGGCCCATGGATTTCTCTATAGATAGTTAAAGATCCCACCATGGACCCTAGGTCATTTATTTAGGGCTTAATGTGTCTGTATGTGGAACCTACCTTAACGCATGTTTGGTCCAAGCCATCCAAGCCTTGGATCGCCTGATTATGGATGTATTCTCTACCTTGTGTTACTGTTGGACTCACAATTCAGTAACAGGCTTACTTTATCTTTTCATGATATATACACACTCTCCATTTGGTGGGGTCCCCTAGCGAATATAGTTGGCTTTCATGAGATTATTTTCACATAGTTAACTGATTTCTGGACCTTAGCAGGTATAGGAAGTTAAACTAGCCAAAAGTTTATCAAAAGGCCTTTAATGTAAAATTTTATGGTTAAAACTTTATTTGGTTGTGGGCCCACCATAGTGAGAATTTGTGTGTGTTACATGCTTATAATCTTTGGGCTTTATCAGTGCATTCTTTGGGGTCACCTTTAGTGATCAGATGAGGACCCCATCTTAGATCAGATTTTTTTGGGGCATCCCATGGGCCCAGAGTGGGCAGGGTCCTCTCAGCTTGGCCTAACCATATATTGGGCCAACTTCCACCATTTTGATGGACTTGTGGGCTAAGATAATGATAGTATTGGGCCCTTGGTTGCCCACTTAAATTGCTAAGTTATTGGGCTGATGTAGTTGGGCCCATTTCATCCAAACTTAAACTTATTTAGTTGTATATTGTGTACACGGGCTGCCCATCAAGTCCAACTCAATGCATGGATTCTATGACCATTGGAAATTGAGCCTTGGGCCTTAATTTTTCCTTGGGGCTCATGTTGTTAAAAGTGGTATTTTATCTTTTTATGGCCTATTATGAGAAATATATATGTATATGGTTGGTTACATTTATTTTTATCTTTAATGTAGGCCTTGGGCCTTCTATCCACATCATTCATGGTTGATATGTTTTTTGAGAAATGATGGTTAAATGTCCCCATTATGGACCCCTCTAGGCCCAGTTGTATTTAAGAGTGATTGGATGATCATCTTAGACTCTTAATCTCATTTCTATATCGCTTAGACTCATAGTTTGAATACTTAGTCTCGTGGGTTACCCCAGGTAAATGGGCCACCACTAGAGGTGAGATTTCTTATGGATATTGTCTAAATATTTAGTCTTGGTCCCTTCTTGGATAGGAGGAGTGTACTACTTTGTATATCACCGCATAATGCGTCTAGACCCCTCTTCATGGCCCATGTACATCATTGTATGCTTGGTTGACACTATGTGTGTGTGGTCATATTGTGTCATTGGGCATTGCATGATACTTTTTCTGAGGGACGTAGTATCCCCTCTTGAGTACGTTAGATGCTTGGGATTGATGCATGGTTGATTACGTGATTCATGCATCTAGCATTGCATAGCATATGAGCATTATCGCTCTTACTTCATCAGGGTTGTAGCCTCCACAGATACATCGTGGATGACCATGTTTGGACACAGAAAATGTTACTTGAGCATACCGGGTGCATAGGATGCCCATGGGTGAAATTTCTAAAACTTACATGGTACCAAGGATCTTCTCCAGCGCTGTGACTGAGTGGAATATATGAGCGCACAAGAGCCTTATATCGTTAGGCCGAAACTCCCATTGTCGTGTTGTTGGTTGGATAGGGGTGTGGCCTTACTTGCCTGATGTAAGAGGGCATTGCTAGGCTGAGTCTGACCAGCTCGTGAATAGGTCTGCTACCTTCAGGCCTTGTTGGTGATTGGTTGTCCACAGGCGAGTAGTGAGGTCTCGTACGCTCGTTTGACTGTGCGGGGTCTGCAGAGCGGCTGTCATCCAGCAGTATAATGGACCCTGGTGATTTCTTTATGATGGAAATGTACTTTATACATGGATTGGATATGAGCACTGGCATTACTTCGCAATATTGCATTTGCATCGGCTGTGTAAGCCTCATATTGCATCGTCTTAGCATGACGCCCAGTACTCATTGCATTACATTACGCATTGCACTATATAGCCTTGGTATGGCTTCCTACATTATCATACTGCCTTGGCATAGCTTCTTATGTTCATGATCGCCTTGGTAAGGCTAGTGGTATTAATATTGATCGTGACTCCCTTTTACATTCTCTATCTTCTTCTGAGCACCATTGTCACACAATTTCACCATCCTCTAAGCTTTCTATAAGCTTATGCACGATTGATGCGTGCAGGAGATCGTAAGTTGGCGTCTAAGCAGCGGAACTTAAATAGGTGTGCGATCTGATGATCCAGTGTTGCAGATTCTCTTCCTTCTTTCTTCTGTTATCTTACGTATGTCCTTTTGGACCTGATGTAAGCTTGTAAAAGTTTAAATTCATAGTGGATTTTGTGATGTATGCCTTTGTTATTCTCAAATCTACTTGTTGTGATCTTAAGTATGCTCGTATTGGAAATGATTATATTGTTGTGGAAATCCTCCTTTTAGGATCCCAGGATCGGAACCTGCCTCGGGAGTCGAGAATGGGGTATTACAGAGGCTTTTGCAGCCAGAACCGGTCATCGGGTTCCTTGTGAGGTCTGGTTACCGAGTCTGGGGAGTACACTATCTGGCCATCCACGATGTGCCTGTGGAGGCTACGGTCCTGATGTCGCTAAGGCGTACAGTAATCAGAATGTAAGATGCATGATTCATACAATCCAGTCATGCAACAATCCCACGCATATCATGTGCTCATGTGAGATAACCTCCGCCTATCAAAAGTCTCATAACAACCTGCCCAATGACATATGCAATGGTCAACCACATCTCAAAACATGCAGATGATGCGTATGAGTATGTATCATGATGTTATGCAGTCACATACTCATAATCGGTATCAATAACCAGCATCGACCATCAACCTCGACAATGTAGACATTAAACCAACATTGTCCCCCAAGGAATGACCTACATAGAGCTTAGCATACAGTGGACCCATGGCCTCACACAAGGGCCAAATATACAACATCATGGGCCTCATACAAGGGTTACATATACATTATGACAGGCCTCACCATACTGGCCACAAATACATGACAATGGGCCTTATCAACTAAGTCATAAATACATCATTATGGGCCGCTCACATGGGCCTAATATACATCTCACAGGTGGGCCCTGCACATGGACCTTATACACATTAAGTGAGCTACATCAATGGGCTGCACTAATATATCAAGGTGGGCCTCTGAGATAGGCCATAAACATATCAAGGTGGGCTATAAAAACACCATATTGCGCCTCGACAAAGGCCACAAATACATAACAGGTGAGCCCTGCTCATGGGCCCTCGATTACATCACACGGGCCATATAAGCATTAAGTGGGCCGCCTTACATGGGTCTCATATACAACACGTCGGGTCTCATGGATGGGTTACAAATTTATTGAGGTGGGCCTCATAGACGGGCTACAAATTTATCGAGGTGGGCCTCTTGGATGGGCCATAAATACATCAAGGCAATCCTCATCACATAGACCTTATATTTATCACATTAGACCTTACTCACGGGCTGAATACATATCAAATGGGCCTCGACTACGGGCCGTATATAAATCATATGGATCTTGGTAATCGGCCTTGACCTCGACAAATCAAAATCAGCCACAACAATTGATAAATCGGAATCGGCCTTGACAAATCGGAATCGGTAAATCGATTACAACAATCAGAATCGATCGATAATCAGAATCGGCAAATTGGTCACGTCAATTGAAATCGGTAATCAGTCATGATAATTGACCTCGATCGCTAATCAGCAATTGACAAATCGGTCACGTCAATCAGAATCGGCAATCGGTCCGACAATCGGAATCAATCGATAGTTAAAATCGATAAATCGATCACATCAATCGGAATTGGCCTCAACCCTCGATAATTAGAATTGGTAATCGGCAATCAGAATCGGCCTCGACCCTGATAATCGGAATCGGTAATCGGCAATCAGAATCGGCCTCGACCCCGATAATTGAAATCGGTAATCGGCAATCAAAATAAGTCTCAACCCCGATAATCGAAATTGGTAATCGACAATCAGAATTGGCCTCGACCCCGATAATTGGAATCGGTAATCGACAATCAGAATCAACCTCAACCCCGATAGTCGGAATTGGAATCAGTCCCAATCTCGATGAGAATGGGCTTAGCAAAGCCTAAGGGAAGGTCATAATGTGGGCATTCAACCATCATTACTCATCAATGTGGACATTTAACCAACATTGCTCTCAAGAAGTGGCCCACATAGAGCCTAACATATAGTGGACCCATAGCCTTACTTATGGGCCATATAAACATCGCATCGGGCCTCATCAAATGAGCCATAAATATATCCCTTTGGGCCTCATCATTGGGCCACAATTACATCATATTGGGCCACACACAAGGGCCTCATGTACATCACATCTGGCGTTATACATCGGCCGTAAATGCATCACAATGGGCCACATCCCACGGGCCTCGTGGGGCAGTCCATGGCATAGAAAATGGGCAAAAAGTGTGTACTTAACACATATATCATGGTGGGCCCCGTGGGGCAGCCCACACGCTCTCCGAAATAGAATGGGTAGTGTGTACATAGAACACGTACAACAAGTGGGCTCCAATGGCTGGACGTTCAGCCCATCTGGGCCTATTGGACGTCCAGCACTTGGCCGGTCCTGGAAAAATCACATGCATATGGTGTAGGGCCCCATAAATGACGGCCAACCTGAATATATAACACTTACAGTGAGGTGGGCCATCAGCTGGACGTCCAGCCCACGCTGGATCTGTTGGGCGTCAAACGTCTGGATGGCCTGGATAGAACACACACACACACACACACACACACACACACACACACACACACACACACACACACATATATAGTGGGCCTAATCACATCACAGCTGGGCCCACATAGATGGCCAACAGGGCTGTGCAATACCCGAAGGAGGGTGGGCCAGCAGCTGGGCGTCCAGCCCATCTTCATGGTGGACTTGCTTGGACGTCCAACAGCTGGACGGTCAGCCCAACAGAACTGTTGGACATCCCACTGATGAACGGCCTGAATTAAGTGCCTACTAACGGTGGGCCTCATCAGTGGGCCCCATAGCCCCCATCTGCGCTTTAAACAATTATCACAGTGGGCCCAAAGGTTCTGAAATGGTGGGCTCCAGTCCCTACTGTTGCAGTGAGGAATGGTTGAGATTTGGATCTACCTCACTCCATGCCCACGGCCTTAAGAATTGGGATGGACGGTGTAGATGCAACACATCTTGGTAGGTCCCGCTTAGATGTGGGTCGTCCAGAAGGTGGGCCAACCCCATACGTCCACCTCAGCAGGTGGGCCTGTGGATAATGGATCAAGGTGCGCCAGTGGGCGGGCTGATGTCAGCCGTTGGGCCTGCCCCAACCCTTTGTCCATACTCAAAATGATCTCTCTAGATTGACGGTGAACGGTGTGGATGTAACACACGTCTGGTGGGTCCCACTGTCCTCAGTTACTGGATGGTGTGGGTGGACATACATCATGGTGGAGTCCAGCGTGCTGCTGCTGCACGTGCAACAGCAGCCGGCAACGGCCCACCATCAAAATAGATAGACGGTGGGGAATAAGCACATGATATGGACCCCACGGCTGCATCAGCAGGGATAAGACACATATTTTATGTGTAGGCCCACAGGTGGGCGGTGTGGATCAAACCCACACGTGCTTTGTGGTCCACGCAGATGGATGGTGTAGATCGAGCCCACACAGCACGGACGCGATACAACAGCCACATAGCTGGTATGCGGTAGACCATCCAATCCGTTCGTCAGAGGTGGGCTCCATGTGGGACCCACCAGGTATACATAAGATGTATATAATACAGATATAATAATAATAATAATATTATTATTATTATTATGTTACTAATGCATGAGATCCAGTCCAGCGTCCAGACGCTGGACGTTTGGACGGACAGTGTGGAATTAAAGCACATACATCATGGCTTGCCCATGATCTGGACGGCCAGGATGGGGCGGACCTGCATGTACGATACATCACGGTGGACCCATGCCAGCGATAGTACGGCGTGGGCTCAAAGCACATACATCATGTTGGGTACCACAGCAGCACCGTCCAAATGACGGTGTGGATTCAAATAAATACATCAAGGTGGGTCCCACACCACACGTCATCCCACACGTGCTACAGGTGTGGTGTGGGACCCACGGCTGCCAAATGGCACGGCTAAAGATAGATGGACGGTGTGAACACAAACATTCATCAGGTGGGCTCCACGTCCCATCTGGACGGATGGCCTGCATGCAAGGTCACATATCAGGTAGGCCCACACGTGTGGGACCCACCAGTTTTCAAAAAGCTGATATTTGTGGTTTCCTTTCACGCAGTCCAGGACACAATACGTCCATCAAGGTGGGCCCATACAGCTTTGTGCAGTGAAAATCAAGTGAGCCACACCCACCACAAAAGAAAGAGAGAACAACAAAAAAAAAAAGATAGGGAGAGATTGGAGTAGCGGATGGACCCTGCTACTTTGGGTCCCTCCCTAAACAATGCATACACCATGATGGGTCTCATAACAAGTGGTCACTAAACAAAAATGAAATCGAACGGTCGATCACCCACCTCAAGATCTCTTCTCTTTTTCTTCCATCAACGAGTTCTATAGCTCCACGGAATGCGATTCAACATTTGAGATAGACTTTGAATGGTGAAGATGAGAGATATGAAGGTGGGCCACATTAGCTCCTCTCTCTTCTCCTTAGAAGCCATGGACGTTTTCTCCTTTTTGGAATTGCTTGAATGGGGTGAAGGGAGTAATGGAAGAGTGATGGGAGTTGTAAGGATGGATGACATGGAGTGTATGGGTGAGGGATGAGGCTAATTGACTGTTTGAGAATGAGATGAGATGGGGTATGGGTAGCATTGCCTAGTTGGCATGAAAGGTATGTGAGATGTAAGGTCTTGGTTGACTTAATGAAAAGAGGGGGTATGGGTAGAGATTCCATTCTCTTAACTAGGAATCTTCCTAGAAACAGCGCACACGTTGCACATGATGTTTCATCGATTTATTCTCAGTCTCGCAACTCTTGGTCTAGGTATCGCCTCAACAGGCGAGACACGGCATCGGAACCGCGGCAATGGCGCGGTCGTTATAATACAGGTCTCGGGTCGAGCCGACTCTAGAATACGAGATACGACTTAAAGTCACACGTAAATGCCGGTAATAGATCGTGGGTCGCTGTAATTTAACTGGGATGACCACAGGAGCATACAGAACAGTACAGGCCAGGATACGGATCTCACAGGCTGTGTCCAACTCACAAGTGAGATAAGAATAGGACTTTCTTATTCTTATCTCAGTTGTGATTTGTAGCATCAAAAGTGGAAAATGGTAGCCTGCATAAAGGAAGGTTATGTTTTCCACTCTACCCCAAATAGAAAATGGGTCAAACCTTAGCCTGTTCTTGGCCCACTTTACATTTGTGGAATGGTCCAACTATCTTGTGTACACAGGTCCATTTTGTTGAGATCCTAAGATTGACCAGAATTGTATTCTTATGATGCACTTAGAGAGTTTGAGTAAAAAAATGGCATTCATGTAGTAAGAAATGAGCATGAAAGATAATGAAAATTGGGAGAATATCAGGTAAGAGAGTTGGTATAAATGATTTACCATTGCAACCTCTTCATAGTTATCAGTTAATAAAGATAGCTTCTTCAATCCACCACCTGAAGTCAAAGCAACTTCCCCTGCTACACATTGAAACACATTGCACTAGACCTACAATAAGCTACCAATTGCTTTCCCCAACTAATTGTCAACTGTAAGCATTTAATCCCATTTATATGTAGTAAATAGCTATTTCTGATGGTTTCTGTGGTAAAAAGACATGCACATTTATATGTAGTAAAAAAAGGAAAACATGAGTGTATCATTTGTAGTTTGTGGCATACATTTGATGGGGCATTAATGGTTTCTGTTAGCCTGACCTGCCTGATCTTAAACAGAAAAAAAAAAAAAAAAAAAAAAAAAAAAAAAAAAAAAAAAAAATCATCAAATTTTTAAAAAAGACAATAAATACATGCTTATATATATATAAATTACATACATGTCGTCATTAAAAAAATTTTAAAAAAAAACATGCTTATAATAATTTCAATCATAAGCATAAGCAACCTAATCAGGATAAAGAGTAAACCACAATTTTTATTTTTATTTTTTAAAAAGGCACAAAATGCCCAAAAATGTCCAAAGATGCCCGAATCAACTTTTCTTTCCTTACTCCTTCAAGTATGAGCACAAGCAACGAAATCATGTATCATTTACAATAAAAATAAAAAAGATAAGAAAAAATTGATAAAAAAATCATTAGAAAAAAGGGATTAAAACACGAATAACAGGAAAATTATCCAAATAGGCCCTAATAGAACACACATCAAATATGATTGGGTTAATTGGGGCCCATTACATTGAAAATACAAAAAAGGAGAAGAAACCCAAAAAAACAAAAAATGATTATCTATCTGTCTTGCATGTTTTTCTCAATTCCCAAAGTGATCCATTCAACTCAGATTCATCAAATACCTTGAATTTTGTATTTGTATATGAACATAGGCATATAGATTTGGTCAAAACCACAATATAATCTTCCTCCAAGCTCAAGGTGAAGAAAAACGGATTTTTTTATTTTTTATTTTTTAAATGGATAACATTCAGTTATGTCAATTAATCTAATTGATGTATTCTGATGAAGACCAACAACCCTTCTCTGCATAAAAGGAATGAGAATACAGCCGACAAATGCAATTGCTTCCCAAATAGGTATATATTCCTTGTTGATGCAAACTAGTTGCATTCTCCAATCTGCAATTTATTCAAACTGGCCTTAAGACAAACTATTTTACCTTTCTTAACATTTATAAATGGCATTTTAAGAAACATTGTTTCCTTCATTTCTATTTCCACGAAGGCAAATAGGCAGTCCAGACCATTGTTCTATTACATTCTTCCTTGTGTAGAGTATTAAAGTCTTCTAGCTAGGACAATTCTAGACTTTTGATTGTGGCAAAAAAAAAAAAAAGAAAAAAAAAAGAAAGAAAAAAACAAGGTACATTTTGGTTGAAAATTAGAGTGTCGATCTCCATCTAAATGAAATTTATTCAAAGATTGGTGCCAGTGAATTTCCCATCACGGAGATTTTCAAGCCTTCATTAATCTGTAGTTTGATACAATAGGCCAATGGTCTGGATTACCGAACCATGGGTCCCATTGTGGAATATAATGTTTGTCCTTGCACAACTACAAATGGGAATGTAAAATCTATAATTAAAATCTACCAGAAAAGATAAGTGTTAAATAGGTGCATATAAAGAAAAAAATATTCCAATAAATTAAATTTTTGAACGTACCAACTGATCCAACCATATGTTGAAGAAGAGAAGCAACATGCACATGGAGAGAAGGAATGAACCTTTCCAACTGTTTTTTTTTTACTGAAACTAGAAAGTAGAGAAACAGGAATAGATCCCGAAGATTTTATACAATGCCTTGTAAACATCAAAGCTAAAACAGATTGACAAAAAAGCAGAAGAAGAGTATAATAAAATTTCTAAAAGACCCACATATACGCATTCACTTTGCTTCTACAAACACGTAAATAGTCTAAAATAGAGTTTAATCAACTATTGTGCATGAGGAGCCATGCCATTTGCATTCCCAAAATGATGCTCGACAACAATGACCGGAATTCCATGGTTTCCTCAAGCAACAAAACCCATATGTCTGTATTTCAAGTTCAAGAATAGATATGCAAAACCATCTCTAATTTACTTTCCTACAATATCAGCAAAAGGTATAGTCAGATGGCAGGTTCCTTTGCTTCAATGTCATTGACAACCACATAGCATCTTGGGAATTCGAAATAGCAAGCAAGTTGTTCATCAATCGAAAAAAATCTGTAAGTGAAACACAAAAGAAACCAGCTTAAATACTATAGAAAATGGAAACAAAATGCACAACATATTAAGACCATAAAGGAACCTGTAATCATATGTCAATTCTTCCCACTGCTTGATATCTCTTTTAATAAATATGATTATATGCTCATAATCTGAGCTTTGTCAACCACGAAACAACAAAAATATAGAAACGTTAGCCATAAAGCCATGCCAATCTTGAGTTTTCCTAGTCAGTAGTGGGTTTTCCTGTGCATTTCATTGAATACCTTTCTAGCCAAGTCCAAATCATTAGACTTGACGTAAAATGTGACCAGCAAAATGGCAACAAATAGATCATAGTTGAAGCTATGCCAAAGCACAGACGCAAAAATCTCCTTACCCAACATCGGATGTGGAAGTGGCACCAACGACAAACTTTCAGTAGGGAGGAGATGGTGAAACTGTTAGGTTTAAGGGTGAGTTTGAATGATGCCAGAGACAAGAAGAGCCTAAGGGATTCAGAGTGCTGGTCATGTGAAGAATAGGCAATAAGCATGGTATTGAAAGAGAAGATATTTTTATGGACAATTTTGTCGAACACCTTGTGGGCGTGATAGATATGGCCAAATTTGAAGCAGATAAAGACAAGCTTTGAGGCAAGGAAGTTGTCAAGGATGACTGACACGAGAATGTGGTGGGCATGGATCTGCTTTCCCTGGAAAAAGAGACGGTCAGTGCAGTAAAGAAAACAATAAAAAGTACAAAAAGAGGGGAATGGATGCCGAATCCTATCTCAAGCAGCAATGATCATGAATCCTACCGCCATGGGTGGGCCTTCAAGTATATGTCAATCGCACGATAAAGGCCATCATCCAACAGTCTAGCATCATCAGGAACGACCCCAGCTAGTGACCAGAACTTCAACAGCTTCAGATTAACATCAGGCGCAACTTCTGAAAGGTACCCATAGATGAGCATGGCTACTATCGTGATCAGCGTAAGAGTAGGAGACCCATCATTTGGGAAAGAGAGAGGGAGAAAAGATTGGAAAGGGGAAATAAAAACCCTAGAAGAAGAAAAGGGGATGATCAGAAATTTTGAAGGAGAGAAAAGGGAAAAGACATGGGAAAGAGATGGCACTTAAAAGGAGGAAAATCGGAGGGGAGAGAGAGAGGGAGAGAGAGAGAGAGAGAGAGAGAGAGAGAGAGAGAGAGAGAGAGAGGGGGGGGGGGGTGGAGATGGAGCTGGGGCATGTGGGTGAGGTGGTGGCAAGAATGAAAAAAAAAAAAAAGTAGTCGTGAATGAAATAGATCGCGAGTTTTTTTCATATAGCTACAACTATGGGGCTTTTAGTTACGGACTAAATCCGTAGTAACATATCTACGACTTTAAATCGTAGCTAAACAACCCTAGAGTCTATATCCTTTGCTCGATTTTTTAGTAGTGTTTTTGGAACTAATTTACTTTCATTTTTTGTTTTTTTTTTTACAGGATCCTAACATAGAAACTTCTAATTTGGTAACTTCTTTCTAATTCCCTCTCTTTCTATTTCTAGATTTTTATTTCCCTCTTTCTTTTTAAGTTATATTCTGAAATAGATGGCTGAGGGTATTTCATGCCCAAGTGGGTCTGTGATAACATTCAACGTCTCTTGAGTGAAGGAGGATTGGTTGAGGGGTTGTCTATCCATCACAGGATTCTACACCACTCGAGATCCACAGAGCCAATTGAAGTTATGGCTCCCAATCAACTAGCGAGGCAACCGCAACCTCTGGTTGTGGAAGATTAAGATGAGAACGAGGTGCATGATGCACCCTCGCCTCGTACTTTGTGAGATTATTTACAACCGGTGGGAGTAGCACCCCTTCCAGTATGTTTTTTTTTAGAAAATACAAGAAACATGGATATCAAGCCAGGAGTGATCCAACTCCTTCCAAAGTTCTTTGAACTTGAATATGAAAGTCCATATCTATACTTGAAAGAGTTTGATGAGATTATAGCCACTTTATATTTTCCT
The DNA here is from genome assembly GCA_037074715.1 of Magnolia kwangsiensis. Lineage (NCBI taxonomy): Eukaryota > Viridiplantae > Streptophyta > Magnoliopsida > Magnoliales > Magnoliaceae > Magnolia > Magnolia kwangsiensis. The sequence goes on along the minus strand of CM073589.1, from coordinate 45,949,741 downwards.
AACGTGTCTGAGGACACGGTCAAGTTGAAACTCTTTCCTTTCTCCTTAAAAGAAAAAAAGCTAAGACATGGTTGCACACACTACGTCCACGATCTATTGGCACATGAAATGACATGATGAATGAGTTCATATAACAAAAAAATTTCATACCATAAGATGAACACCATTAGGAAGTCAATTATGAACTTCGCCCAAAAGAAAGACGAAACGTTCTCCAATGTTGGGAGCAGTTTAAGGATCTCGTCAGTCCATGCCCACATTACGGTTTTGAAATGTGGTGCATAACAAGTTTCTTTCATGATGGACTGATATCTTCCATGTGCCAATTCATCGAAACGATGTGCAATGGAGAATTCATGAATAAAAATGTCAATGAGGTGTAGGATTACTTTGACAAACTTGTTAAAACGGCACAATCATTGAACATCTCCCCAAGACATAGCACCATATTTAAGCCTATTCAATCAAAGGAGAAGGGTGGGATATACTTGTTGAAAGAGGATGATGATACAAATGTTAAAGTGGCTAATCTAATAAGGAGACTCGCGGCCTTGGAATTTAAGAATGATAAGGCTAAGAAAGTTTTTTACGGTATTTGTGCTTGCAATATGCACTCAACTGAAAATTGTCTAACGATGCCTGCTTTTTAAGAGGTATTGAATGAGCAATTGAATGTCGTGAACAACTCACTACCAAAAAATTGGGCAAAGGTTATGGAAGTTAAAAGCATTTAGCTATGGAATAAATCCGTAGCAAATTTGCTACAATTTTTTTTCCATAGCTAAATCCTAGCTGATCTGTATCTAAAGCATAACTCCTCACCTAGACCGTATTAAACATAGATGATGCTTATGGGTCTCCATGAGATCATCTAAGCCGCCCATTAGTTTTGATATATAATTTTAGCAGATGAGCTCAAAAATTATATAAATTAAATGTCTAAGTGGACCACACCATAAGAAATAATAAAAATTAAATATCTACTGTTAATATGTTGTGTGGTTTCCTTACAAATTCGATCTGACTCATTTTTTGTACTAGCATTTAAAATAATAATTTAAAATTAATGGACGGAGTGGATATGTAAAATACATATCCAGTGGGCCCCACGGTCCTAAAATTCAATTCCCAGAGGGGCCGTCCCTCACGCACCCCCTGGGAACGGGTTTTAGGATTTGCATACTGAGTGGTACACTCTTATAGTACGAAGTAAACTCAATTAGGCCCACCACTCCGTCCAAACATTTTTTCAGATCATTTTAGTCGTTGATACCAAAATTGAGATATATCTAAAACTCAAGTGAATACATACCATAGGAAACCGTGGGAATAATGATTTCTACCATTGAAACATTTCTATGGCCTGCCTGATTTTCATTTGTCATCCAACCTGTTCATAATATCACAAAGACATGGAAGAAGTGAAAGCACAAATATCATATTGATCTAAAACTTCTATGGCCCACCATGAAATTTTCAATGGTAGATGTTGAATTCACACTGTTTCCAGTGGTGTGGTCCATTTGAGCTTTAGATATGCTTCATTTTTAAGCTAAAGACCTAAAATTATCTTCTAAAATGTATGGACGGAGTGGATAAAATTCACGAAATCCTATGGGACCCACAGAGTTTAGTCAGTACGCTACGCGTACTGAGTTAGTCCATAAACAATCCACTTCCAAAACTCCCTCCCTAAACCAAAATGTTCGCCATTATCTCCCGCGTATAGGCAGATGAAACCCATATCTCTCTTAATCTCTCTCTCGCACTCAGCCTCTCTCTTTCCCTTGCCGTCTCTCGATCTCCTGCTCTCCCTCACCCTCCCTCCCTGTCTATTGGCCGCATTCCCCCATCTTTGTTGTCAAAACCTCCTTTCACCGCAAGAAGGGGAAGAAGAAGGAGAAGGAGAAGGAGAAGAACGACGGTAAGTTTCTCTTTCTCTCTCTCTCTCTCTCTCTGTTTCTGAAATCTGTGGTGATTTGTTTTTATTTACACATGCACACACACCCCCACACACTCATGCCACACGCGCACACACCCTACACACGCACGTCGTGGGATTTCACCACTGTGGTGATTGAATGCCCACCATTAAAGCTAAATATAGACCACTGCTGCAATGGGAGGGCTTGTAGTGAGGGGATTTTTAGGTATGGCCCGTCTGATGGGTTGATGGTTACTGTTGAGGCTAAGGGCATGTTTGGCCAGACCGATCCCATGGGATTAGGAGGGATGGAATGGAATTTAAGGTAATGATGGTGGTGTCAGTGTTTGTCCCCTGATCCCATGGGTTTGGGATAGCCCATGGGATACACAACAGAGTGTTTGGACTGTCACAGATGGATTAGTTTGCATCTCCACTGCTTCTCGTGGTGTGCCCCACTCACTAATGGATATATGCCTCAAAATAGGTTTACGGCTAAATGTAGGCTGGTGAAAATGATGGAGGGAGTGGATATCTCATTGATATCTCGGTGGGCCCCACATAGCGATGAAAACATGCATCCCTTGATTGGCAAGATTTGGGCGGCACTCCTGAGGGCGCAGTGGATGACATACATCCCCGCCATCCCAAACAGCCCACGGGATGGATGGCACAGAATAAGCCTCCTAATCCCACCTAATTCCATCCTTCTTGACTGTCCAAACAGGCCTTAAGGCTGCATTGGATGCACAAGTGTATTAACCTGTGACGAATATGATTAAATGAAATCGTAAAATTGAATGATGCATCCTAATATTCATAATGAGGAAGTAGCTTTGCAATTCAATTTCTTTCAACTTGGAAGTAATATGATTGAATTTGGGGCGAGGGTCCTTAGTACCGAGGGAGAAGATATTACATTTTGGTCATTCCCACTTTACCAGATTAATATTGCAAATCAGTTTGATAGTGCTGGTGAGAGAAATCGTCACTTGAAGTGGGCCATTCATTTCTCATTGAAAGATCTTGTGCATAGACGATGGCCACTCTGATTCTCTGATAGATGCTTCTCTTGGTTTCTATTCCCAAGCAATGGTGTTTTTCAACGACTTCACTGTTTTTGAGGATGGGCCACTATCCTTTTAGGTGGCAACTGGGTCCATAAATTTTGCTTGCAAATGCAACTGAGCAGGCATGCCACCTTCATAATGAGAATCAGTCTAGGTATAGTCATGTTTGGCTGCTGTTGTCTTAGTGAGTGTAAGCTTGTTTGACATGGTTGTAGTGAAGGTGCAACAGATCATGTCGGTAGTATGGGAACTTCGTTACATTACATGGATTTATTTCCTTTTATTTTTTATTTTCTGTGACTGTAGATATGGTTGTGTTTTTTTTTTCTTTTCTTTTCTTTTTTTCATTGTAATTTTTTTTCTGTGACTATAGATATTGTTTTATGTTTATAGAAAAAAAAAGATTAATATTGCAAATCAGTTTGATAGTGCATTCAAACGCACCATACGAGAAGTAGAGAAAGGACACTAATCTTTGAACTTGAAGGCAATCCTATGCCTGCCCCCAAATACTATTGGTGGATGAGAGGGGGTAAAAAACTGATTAGTGGGGGATTATCCTTTAATATGGAGTACTTTCGAGACTCGAAAAGTCGGGGAGGATTCACTTTCAAGGGGAAGTTGGTGAGAAGTTTCAACCTCTACAACTAATCTTCCTGGATCCTCGAGGGTTTTTTATTTTTTTTTCTAGAACACATGCCAACAAGAAAAGTGTGTGGAACATCTAAGCAATGCATAACGGTGGCGTGCGCCATGAAGAAGACCAAAAGAAAAAATCAGGCTGGTTTATCCATCAGGAGTGGCCACATGGGTATGCCGATTCCAGAATTTTGGCATTTTTTTTTCTCCAAAATTGTTCGTTCTATTCTTGGGGTGGCCAACTTGATGAATGGATCAGCCTGATATTCATGTTGTTAGGTGCATCATGTATGCAACTGTATCTATATATAGGTATTACATATGTAAATAAATGTGATACACATAGTAGAATATGCATATGGGTGTTCCCTGACAGATATCTACATATCTAGTCTAAGCATGCATACAGCTGCATACACTAATCTTGATGGATGCACTTTCATCTTCATGGTGGGACCCATGAAATAGTTAGGTTGGCACATGTGCCGCATGGGGATGAGAAAGAGTGGACTAGTGGACCTCTGCCAAGTATATGTATCTTCTGTGCAAGTAAGGGAGACAAACAAGCCTGCGGGTAAGATGGCCCATTGGAGAAGTGCCTCAGCACCTGGCGCTGCACAGCCTGCGGTGAGATGGTTAGTGCATATCCTGATCTTGTGGGAAATATGGCACTCTAGAAATGAAGCAGTTTTTGACAATTGTCCAATGGGCCTTGCTAAATCTATGGCCCGCATCACATGGTGGGCGAACCGGATCACAGGGTCTGATCTGAAAGTCGTAGTTGGGGACAGGAATGAATCTGGTGCCAGGAAGTCAGCAGTGAGTCTAATTTGTAGCACTTCTACCTTGGTGAAATGAATGCATCCAACCTCGAGTTAGGTTAAATTAAATGTTGATGGTTCGCTGAGGGGCAACCCGGGCCTCTCGGGTGGAGGTGGCATTTGCAGGAATGACAACGAAATGTTCATATCCGGCTTTGCAAATGGCTACGGGATAGGTTCTAATAATATGGCGGAACTCTGAGCTATTTATGACGGGATGGAGCTCTGCTTGGTTAGGGGCTTGGATAAAGTTATTGTTGAATCTAATTCCAAATTGTTAATTGATTGCCTCAATTCTCCCTCTAAAATCCTTGGAAGTGGGATCATTGGTTGTCCAGAATTAAACGTCTGCACCAACTGGGAAACTTTTCCTTCGTGCACATTTTCAGAGAAGGTAATGGCCCTGCTAATGGTCTGGCTCGGGAGGGGAGTCGCCTTCAGCACTCTAAGATCTACCTGCATACTAGAAGCCTTCCCAATCACCTCTGTGGTATGATCTTCTTGGATAGAGTCGGGTTAGGTGCCCTCAGGTCTTCGGCCTTCCTCCGGTAGATAGCTGGTTTGCTCGCCCCTGACGGAGTCTACCACTTGTTGAGGGTCAAATATTGCATATGAGACCCCATTTATTGCCTGGATTTACGAGCATGATACTGATTAACGCCCGATTTTAACCATGTTTGTGATGCAAAGTGTATTTACGAGCATTGACTGAAAAAGGGTGCTTAAAGCAAGGAATTAACGCTCCGATGACACTAAAGGCAAGGGACGGATCCCAAGGGACCAAGATCGACAAATTTACATGCCAGAGACCCAAGAAAATCAAGAAACTGAAGCTCAAGTGATCTGAAAATTGTCTAGAATGCAAGATCATAGGGTTCCCACCATCTGTTCGGCTCGAAACTTCATACACGGCCTGAAGACCATATATTAACTGTACACGTTGAATTTCAGCCCTCAGATCACTCCAGAAGTGGCCCAATGAACAAATCATCCCCTTAAATTCGTAAGTGGGGCCCGCTTGATCTTTGGATACGCTTTAATTTTGGACTCAACGCCTTAAAAGATATGACAAGACGGATGGACGGAGCGGATCTTACGAACATCACGAAGGAGCCCACATGTGTGATGAATGAACATAGAGAGCTCGTGCGCTCGAGTTGCACCAGACCATAGGGTCTGGTCAAACGGACGCAGACCGAGCTTTCTTTCAAAAAAAATAAAATCGGACAGCGTCCCACGCTGTCCGTCAGTTTGTTGATAGTGGGGCCCACCCCTATATAGTTTACAAATCCGATCCGTCCATTATGTCTGGACAGTGTGTACGACCACAACCATAGTGCCTGTTTGTCCCCATGCAAGCATTTGTGCATTATCAGCCGTTAAACACAGAATGAATGGCGGACCAGAAACTCCTGTGGGCAAAGAAGAATTCAATCCAAAACCATCCCTTCCCTAATGGTTTTCCGTGTGGACCCCAGTGGACGGAATGGATTTATACATAAACTTCAAGGTGGGGTCCACTAACTCTCACAGCGTTGACGCGTAAGCTCTGTTTTGCAACAGAGCTTGTTATTTTCCTTTGTGGGCCACCATCGTGATCCGAAAGTCCGATCTGGACCGTCCATTAGAACCCCAAGGTGTGCATCTTCGAATCCAAGATGACGAAATTTCAAACAACAGTGGAGATCGGTTTTCAATCGTCCAAACGGAGGACCGACGGAGGAGTGAAAGATCAGGTGGGCCATAATGGATGTGAATGGAATCACGCCATTTCTGATCGAAATTCCTAGAGGAATTCGGTGGACGGTGTGGATTTCTCAAGCATCATTGAAGTCGGCCCCACGGAAGTCTCCGCAAACAGCCTTATGCAGTAACGTGCACAGAATAACCGAGAAAACTGGAATTCCTGGGAAGTTGCATGACCCTGATCAAAATATTTTTAACGATTTGAACCATTCAGAAGACTCATAAGGTGGCCAAGACCCTAACCTAGGTGCCGGAATCAAGGTCGGGACGTTCACCGTCCTGAAAATCCAATTCAAACGCAAGTCTATTTACATTTTCTGCGTAATTTTTCCGCGCCGACTCTCTTGCGTGTAAGTGAGAAAACCCTGTACGTGCAGGAGTGCGGAAACTCCATGGTGACCGACTGTTTCTCTTATAAAAAGGAGGAGCACGGCTGAGAGGAGGGGCATTCACGGTTGGAATGGGGGCTGGACGTGCACAAGAGAGATAGACGGCTGTTGGCTTGGACGTGGATCAGGGGAAGAGACAGAGAGTGTTTGTTGCTTTTCTTTAATTGTTTATTTTACTGTTTTTTTGAGATCCAGCCCACTCATGTGCGGCTAAACCTCTTAGATAGGGCTAAGAGGTGAAGCTTGTAGCGTGATGGGAGAGACTGTGCTTGTGACTTGTGTTTAGACTAAATTAATATTGATTATAGTTTGATTAATGGTGATGCTTTTAGTTTTTAATGATCCGTTGTGACTGAAATTACAATGGGTCTACGATAGCTTTGAGCATCTTCCTTTCCTTTTATGTTTATGACGTCAGGAAGCCCTGTTGTTCACCATCGTCTCCTGGGCATGGTCGGATGACGGTACCCTTCCTAACGTTCATAACATGTTGATTGGTTGGTAACTAGTTTAATTCTGTTGTTTGTCATAGTCTCCTGAGCATGGTTTGGTGATGGAATCCATTCTAATTCATATACCTTTCATCTCTTTAAAACTATATGAACAACAGTTCAGTTAATTTCCATGATTCTTAACGCAGGCGTAAGATCTCCCTGATCTCTACAAGTGGATCCTCTGAATCCCTAGTTTCCTATCTCTGAATTCTCTTAAGTTTTAGACAATTGTTCCTCAATTTTCATTCACTTTAGATTTTATCTTAGTCTTGTTCTAGTTCTAGTTAATTTCAGATAACGTACAAATTTCAGTCCCTTGGGATTCGACCTCAGTCTTACCGAGTTATTACTACATCACAACCCTGCACTTAGGGAGTGAACAAGTTTTTGGCGTCGTTGCCGGGGACTGACGGCTATGATTTTCTGAAATTAATTAGTTTTGGGATTAGTTTAAGATTAGGATTTTTGTAACCTTAGATTTTTTGTTTAAGTTTTCCTGATTTCTAAAAACTAATATATTTTTCCAGTTTTATAGGATGCTGATAGATACTTTCTAAATTGGTAATAACTTTTTGATTTTCTAGTTTTTCTAACCCTCTATTTCTAGATTAGGTTTTGTTCTAGTTACCTTCCCAATTTATTTTACCTTTCCTACTTTTATTTTATTTTATTCTGTTTAGTTTCTATTTTTCTTTTTAGAAATTATTCTACTCTTTTATAGAAACTAACTTATTTTGTTTTGTTTTACAGGTTTTTAGTTTAGGGACTCCAATTTGGTAACTTCTCTCCAACCCTCTCTTCTTTTTCTAGATTTTTATTTCCTCTCTTAGGATTAGGTTTAGAATTTGAGGGTTGCGAGTGTTTCATGCCTGAGTGGGCCGTGACAACACTAGACGTCTCTTAACCGAAGGAGGATTAGTTGAGGGGTTGACTGTCCATCGTAGGACTAAACACCACTTGAATTCCCCTGAGTTAGTTGAGGTTATGGATGAAAATCAACCTCAACCACTTTCCCAACCTAGGGTTGAGGAAGTACAAGCTGAGAATGAGGTGCATCAATCACCCCTGCCTCGTACTTTACGAGATTATTTACGACTGGCGGGGGTGAGTACGCCCTCATGCATGATTTTTTCTGAGAATATAGGACATATGGACATCAAGCCAGGGGTTATCCAACTCCTTCCTAAGTTCCATGGGCTTGAGTCTGAAGAACTATACGTACATCTGAAAGAGTTCGATGAAATCATAGCCACTTTATACTTTCCTAATGTATCTGAGGATATTATTAGGCTGAAACTCTTCCCATTTTCCTTGAAAGAGAATGCCAAGATGTGGTTACATTCACTGGATCCTAGATCCATTGGCACATGGAATGATATGCAGATGGAATTTATAAAAAAAAATTTCCCACATCACAAAACGATTACCCTTAGAAAAGCAATCATGAACTTTGCCCAAAAGGAAGATGAAACATTCTTCCAATGTTGGGAAATGTTCAAGGATTTGGTCAGTTCATGCCCACAACATGGCTTTGAAACGTGGCGCATTATAAATTTTTTCTATGATGAACTGACATCTTCCATGCGCTAAATGGTCGAGACAATGTGTAATGGAGAATTCATTAATAAAAATGTTGATGAGGTATGAGATTATCTCGATAGTCTTGCTGAAAAAATACAAGCATAGGACTATTACCCGAATTCGAACACCATGTCTAGGCCGACTCAATCTAAGAAGAATGGTGGAGTATATCTCTTGAAAGAAGAAGATGACCTTAATTATAAAGTGTCTACACTCATAAGAAAATTTGAGGCCATGGAAGGAAAGAAGGATAAGGTAAATGAAAGTGTTTGTGACATCTATAATTTCAACATTCATACAACTGAAAATTATCCTACAATACCTGCTTTCGAGAAGTATTGAATGAACAATCCAATGTTGTAAATAACTATCAAAGACCTTTTAATGGACTAACCTCTAAAACGTACAATCCTGGCTGGAAAAATCATCCCAATTTTAGTTGGAGGAACGGATAAACTGCTACCCCTCAAGGTTTCTTCAATTAAAATCCAAATCAGGGGATACCTCAAGAAGAACCGATTCAAAATTCTGTGCAAGATCTGACACGGATAATGCGGGATTTTATGCAAAAGATAGATTCACGTATGACGGTTATAGAAAATGGGATGCTTCCTACACAACCACTCCCCAATCCTAAGCCACAATACGAGATAGGTGATCCCAGCTCTTTAGATCAAATGGGGCACGCTAAATCCATCACCACTCTTAGGAGTGGGAAGGTTATTGATAATACCCTTCCGGTTAGGACCGAAAAGCCTCAAGAACTAGAAGAAGACAACAATGATGAATCTAGTGATACCCCACAAAATTTTGAACCGGAACTTCTGAAGAAGCCAGTTGCTCCGTTCCCTCAACGGTTGGTTGCACTAAAACGTCTCTCTAACTCTCAGGATATCCTAGAGGTATTGAAATAAGTGAAAGTCAACATTCCTCTACTTGATATCATAAAATAAACAACTTCATATGCCAAATTCCCGAAATACTTATGCACGACCAAACAACGACAAGGTGTTTAAAAGAAGATTTCCTTGACTGAGAAAGTAAGTGTCATCCCAAAACAAGAGGTACTGTAGAAATCAAAGATCCCAGTAGTCCAACCATATCATGTGCAATCGGGAACTATTGCATTGATCATGCACTTCTTGACTTAGGAGCGAGCGTCAATCTGATTCCCCACTTGGTATATAAACAGTTAGGTTTGGGTGAATTAAAACCCACCCGGACCATACTACAACTTGCTGATCACACTATTCGGGTACCAAGAGGGTTAATCAAGGATGTGTTGGTCCAGGTTGATAGATTTTACTACCCTTTAGATTTTATCATCTTGGATATCGAACCCGTCAATGACATGAGCACTCAGATTTCCTTTCCATTTCAAATACAATTATCAATTGTAGGAATGGTGTCATGAGTATGTCTTTTAGAAATTTGACATTGGAGTCAAATATCTTTTTCAAAAACGGCAGCAACTCAGAGGATGATGACGATTTCCACGATATTAACATGATTGATTCTTTCGTGGAAGATATAACGCCCCTTACCTTATCCTCTGATCCTCTAGAGATGTGTTTGGCCCACTCTCATGATCTTGATGATGATACGATTAGGAAGATGTGTACCATACTTGATACTGCACCGATACTTGAAGTTAACCGGTGGAGGCCATGATTTGAAGAGTTGCCCCAAACCGATGTAGTGCCTCTACCGTCTAACCTCAAACTACCGAAGCTTGACCTGAAATCTTTGCCCTCTGATTTGAAATATATCTATTTAGGTCAAGATGAGACATACCCGATGGTGATCTCTGCCCACTTGGAGAAAGAATAGGACAATATGCTCATATCTACTCTCATTGAGCATAAAGGAGCTCTTGGATGGACAATAGCGGACCTCAAAGGAATTAACCCCTCAATTTGTAATCACCGCATATATCTTGAGGATAATACAAAGACTGTTTGGCAATCACAACGTAAACTAAATCCAAATATGAAGGAAGTGGTTAAGGCCGAGGTTCTTAAACTATTGGATGTGGGTATCATATACCCTATATCCGATAGTCAATGGGTGAGTCTTACTCAGGTGGTTCCTAAGAAGTCTGAGATCACCATCGTAGCCAATGCCAATAATAAACTCGTGCTGACCAAAGTTACTACTGGTTGGAGAATGTGCATTTACTACAGAAAGTTGAATACTGTCACAAGGAAAGACCACTTTCCTTTGCCCTTTATAGATCAGATCTTGGAAAGGTTAGCCGGTCATTCCTATTACTGTTTTCTTGACGGGTATTCAGGCTATAATCAGATTGAAATCACCCTTGAGGACCAGAAAAAGATCACATTTACATGTCCCTACGACACCTTTTCTTACAGAAGGATGTCGTTCGGGTTATGTAATGCCCCTGCCACATTTCAACGATGTATGATGAGTATCTTTTCTGATATGGTGGGTAAATATCTGGAGGTCTTCATGGACGATTTCTCTATTTTTTGTTCATCTTTCAGTGAGTTCTTAGAGAGTCTTAAATGTGTGCTGAAAAGATATGAAGAAAAGAATTTAGTACTTAATTAGGAGAAGTGTCATTTCATGGTTCAAAAGGGAATTGTCCTTGGGCATATCATCTCGTCCAAGGAAATCGAGGTCAATAAGATAAAAATCGATCTTATCTCTAACCTACCTCTACCTAAGAACATCAGAGACATACGATCTTTCTTAGGACATACAGGGTTTTATAGACGATTCATAAAGGACTTTAGTCTCCTCTCTCGTCCTTTATGTAATCTTCTTCAAAAGGATGCACCATACGAGTGGACTGAGTAATGCCAGGAAGCTTTCACCAAGCTTAAGGGTATGTTAACCACTGCACCTATCATGCAGCCACCCAATTGGAGCCTTCCTTTTGAGCTCATGTGCGATGCTTCTGATTATGCTCTTAGAGCAGTTTTAGGCCAGAGAAAAGATAAGTGGCCCTACATCATTCATTACGCAAGTAGGACTCTGAATCCTACCCAAGTGAACTTCTCGGCTACGAAAAAGGAACTCTTAGCTGTAGTGTTCACTTTGGACAAATTTAGATCCTACCTGATCAGATCCAAGATCATTATCTACATAGATCACGTGACACTTAAGTATCTTCTTTCTAAGAATGATTCTACGCCCCGCCTGATACGATGGATCCTTCTACTCCAAGAATTTTATTTGAAAATTAAAGATAAAAAGGGAGTAGAGAACGTAGTGGCCGATCACCTTTCTCACCTTAATACCTCTGATTCCCTTGAGGTAACTCATATCAATGATATGTTCCCATATGAACAACTATTCACTGTCTCTCATTCACCTTAGTTCCTTGATATTGCTAATTATCTTGCCACAGGTTCCATACCGACACATTGGACTGCACAATATAAGAAGAAATTCTTTACCAAGGTGCGTAACTTTTTCTGGGACGATCCATATTTTTTTAAATATTTCCTAGACCAAATCCTTAGGAGATGTGTGCCAGACGATAAGCATCAAAGTGTCATCTCCTTCTGTTACTCACAGGCCTGTGGTGGTCACTTTTCTGCTAAAAAGATCATGGCCAAGATTCTATAGTGTGACTTTTATTGGCCCACTATGTTCAGGGACACTCATGAGTTTTACAAGGCTTGTGAGCGTTGTTAAAAATTGGGAGCATTGTCCCGTCGAAATATGATGCATTTGAATCTCATCCTTATCATTGAAGCATTTGATTGTTGGGGCATTGATTTCATGGACCTTTCCCCCAATCCTTTGAAAATTTGTATATTTTTCTCGTCGTAGATTATGTCACTAAATGGGTCGAAGCACTTCCGTGCTGTAATAATGATCATCGCACAGTCATTAAATTTTTAAAAGAAAACATCCTGTCGCGGTTCGGGATGCCTCGAGCCATCATTAGTGACGGGGGCTCACACTTTTGTAATAGACTATTTGAGAGCTTAATGCAGAGATATGGTATCTCTCATAAGGTGAGCACCCCATACCATCCACAGACAAGTGGACAAGCTGATATTTCACATAGGGAGATTAAACATATCCTAGAGAAAACGGTTAACCCTGATCGTAAGGATTGGTCAATCCGATTGACTGAAGCCTTATGGGCATACCGTACTGCTTTTAAAACCCCTATTGGAACATCTCCCTTTAGACTTGTCTATGAGAAGGCTTGTCACTTGCCGGTGGAGTTGGAACATAAAGCATACTGGGCGATTAAAAATCTGAATTTCAATTTGGACAATACTGGCTCGCCACACAAACTTCAGTTGAATGAATTGGAAGAAATCCGGAACGATGCGTATGAGAACTCGAGAATTTACAAGGACAGGATGAAGGCGTTTCATGATCAACATATTCTACGAAAATTATTCACGCCAGGTCATAAAGTCCTTTTGTATGACTCTTGACTACATCTCTTTCTGGGTAAGCTTCGATCTCATTGGACCGGCCCTTACATTGTTGTTACTATTTATCCTCATGGGGTCGTCGAGATAAGAGATCCTGACAATGGTAAGGAGTTTAAGATAAATGGACATCGATTAAAACCATTTGTTGAGAAATTTAATTCAGAGGACATGTCCATGCCTTTGACTACTCCTGTTTATCAGGATTGATCTCTTAATCTAATGGGGGTATAGGTAGGTTTATCGCTTTCATAGGACTAGGGTACTTGCTTATTTGTCTAGCTGAAGATGGTAAACTTAGTGCTCCTGGGAGGCAACCCAGCTTTTCATTCCATTTGTATTTTTTTAGTTAGTTAGTTCAATGTTTGTGGGTAACATTACTGCAAGCCCTCACGAGACTACAACTCGTCCACTAGGGGTAACCTAGGGGTTTCAAGGCTTATTGCATATACTAAATGCAATCAAGAACACCTACGAAAGTGGTATAGGTAGGATTTTATTTTTGTTATTTTTATTTTTCTTTCTCTCTTGTGTTGACCTGCTCTTACGTAGATATCTTTGAAAAAATCTCTCTCGATTCGTTATTCAAGTACTATCTTCTCATCACTTTACTTTCGTCGTCCCATGTGCATTGCATGCTTATATCTTTTACATTGAGGACAATGTAGATTTTTGGTTAGGGGTGGAAGATTAGGTTACCTAATCAGTGTTTTCTTAGTCTTGAGCAAAAATTGTGAAATTTTTTTAAAATTTTTATTTTTTTTTAGAAATTCTTGTGAATTCGAAGTGATTTTGACGGATATCCTTAATTTAGATTTTCAAGATACATGATGTTGGTAATGTATGACTCTTGAATTTAGTTATCTATAGATTTTGCAATTAAGATCGAATTATTAGTCCATGATTAGAAGTTGTAAACATTGATTGAGTCATGATTTCACATGTCACATCTCGCTTTCACATTAAGGTTTCGGTTTGATATTGTAGGGTTAACTTGGTAATCACTAAGCATGTAAAGAACCAGCCTGAAAAATTTTCCTGCTATGATCAACTGAAGAAAAAGAAAATACCCAGCTAAGAAAAAAATAAAATATAGATACCTTTAGGAAGGGTTGGGTGAATAATCTTCATCATAGGTATGCTCCCTATAGGTGTGGATTTAATTCCCCATGGATGATATGTAAAAAAGGATTGGGTGTACGGTCTTTACCATAGGTTTGCTCCCTATAGGTAAGGACTTGATTCCCCTCCATGGCATTACTTTTAATGGAAAAATCAAAGGCTGAAAGAAAGAAGAAGAATGATCTATGAGGCACATTTAGGTTTTAGGTGTCCTGAATGCTCTTGCTGGTTACCAATAATATCATGGAATAATAAATTGAATCTTAATGTTTATAAGCCGAGATTATATTATACACCTATGAAACTCAATGTTTAGAACTTTTCTAATTAATGGATTAATACTTTGAACTACCGTGTGCTTGATTCCAGGAGAAAGTAATACCCAACATTCATGAATCTTAGAATTCTCGTTTCTGGATTGTTTTTCAAAAATCACTCGAGTTCATAAAAATTCTCCTGTAGTTCTCAACTTATTTTTCGCATACCTTGCTCTGGACTAGCAAGATGCTGGTTGGGGGTTGTGTTGAGGGTCAAATATTGCATATGAGACCCCATTTATTATCTGAATTTACCAGCATAATATTGAGGGTGCTTAAAGTAAGGAATTAACGCTCTGATGACACTAAAGGCAAGAGACGGATCCCAAGGGACCAAGATCGATAAATTTACACGCCAGAGACCCGAGAAAATCTAGAAACTGAAGCTCAAGTGACCTGAAAATTATCCAGAATGCAAGATCATAGGGTTCCCACCATCTGTTCGGCTCGAAACTTCATACACGGCCTGAAGACCATATATTAACCGTACACGTTGAATTTCAGCCCTCAGATCACTCCAGAAGTGGCCCAACGAACAAATCAGCCCCTTAAATCCGTAAGTGGGGCTGCCTGATCTCTGGAACACTTTAATTTTGGACTCAACGCCTTAAAAGATATGATAAGACGGATGGACGGAGCGGATCTCACAAATATCACGAAGGAGCCCACATGTGTGATGAATGAACATAGAGAGCTCGTGCGCTCGAGTTGCACCAGACCATAGGGTTTGGTCAAACGGACGCAGACCGAGCTTTCTTTCAAAAAAAAAATAATTTGGACAGCGTCCCACACTGTCCGTCTGTTTGTTGATAGTGGGGCCCACCCCTCATATAGTGTACAAATCCGATCCGTCCATTATGTCTGGACAGTGTGTACGACCACAACCACAGTGCATGTTTGTCCCCATGCAAGCATTTGTGCATTTTCAGCCGTTAAACATAGAATGAACGGCGGAATAGAAACTCCAGTGGGCTAAGCAGAATTCAATCCAAAACCATCCCTTCCCTAATGGTTTTCCGTGTGGACCCCAGTGGACGGAATGGATTTATACATAAACTTCAAGGTGAGGTCCACCAACTCTCACAGCGTTGACGCGCAAGCTCTGTTTCGTAGCAAAGCTTGCGGTTTTCCTTTGTGGGCCACCATCGTGATCCAAAAGTCCGATCTGGACCGTCCATTAGAACCCCAAGGTGTGCATCTTCGATTCTAAGATGACGAAATTTCAAACAACAGTGGAGATCAGTTTTCAATCATCCAAACGGAGGACCGACGGTGGAGTGAAAGATCAGGTGGGCCATAATGGATGTGAATGGAATCACGCCATTTCTAACCGAAATTCCTAGAGGAATTCGATGGACGGTGTGGATTTCTCAAGCATCATTGAAGTGGGCCCCACGAAAGTCTCTACAAATAGCCTTACGCAGTAACGTGCGCAAAACGACTGAGAAAACTGGAATTCTTGGGAAGTTGCGTGACCCTGATCAAAATCTTTTTAACGATCTAAACCATTCAGAAGACTCACAAGGTGGCCAAGACCCTAACCTAGGTACCGGAATCAAGGTCGGGATGTTCACCGTCCTGAAAATCCTATTCAAACGCAAGTCTGTTTGCGTTTTCTGCGTAAATTTTCCACGTCGACTCTCTTGTTGCTCAAGTGAGAAAACCCCTTACGTGCAGGAGTGCGGAAACTCCATGGTGACCGACTGTTTCTCTTATAAAAAGGACGAGCACGGCTGAGAGGAGGGGCATTCACGGTTGGAATGGGGGCTGGACGTGCACAAGAGAGATAGATGGTTGTTGGCTTGGACGTGAATCGGGGGAAGAGACAGAGAGTATTTGTTTCTTTTCTTTAATTGTTTATTTTACTATTTTTTTGAGATCCAGCCCACAAATGTGCAGCTAAACCTCTTAGCTAGGGCTAAGAGGTGAAGCTTGTAGCGTGATGGGGGAGACTGTTCTTATGACTTGTGTTTAGACTAAATTAACATTGATTATAGTTTGATTAATGGTGATTCTTTTAGTTTTTAATGGTCCGTTGTGACTGAAATTACAATGGGTCTACGATAGCTTTGAGCATCTTCCTTTCCTTTTATGTTTATGACGTCAGGAAGCCCTGTTGTTCACCATCGTCTCCTGGGCATGGTCGGATGACGGTACCCTTCCTAACTTTCATAGCATGTTGATTGGTTGGTAACTAGTTTAATTCTGTTGTTTGTCATAGTCTCCTGGGCATGGTTTGGTGATGGAATCCATTCTAATTCATATACCTTTCATCTCTTTAAAACTATATCAACGGCAGTTCAGTTAATTTCTATGATTCTTGACGCAGGCGTAAGATCTCCCTGATCTCTACAAGTGGATCCTCTGAATCCCTAGTTTCCTATCTCTGAATTCTCTTAAGTTTTAGATAATTATTTCTCAATTTTCATTCACTTTAGATTTTATCTTAGTCTTGTTCTAGTTCTAGTTAATTTCAGATAACGTACAAATTTCAGTCCCTTGGGATTCGACCTCAGTCTTACCGAGTTATTACTACATAACAACCCTGCACTTGGGGAGTGAACACCCCTCTTGCCCTTTTTGTTGTGAGGGGTCTGGTTTGGTCTGTTTGTGCTGTTGTGCAGTTTGTTGAGCTTTGTATAGTTTCTTTGTTGGTAAAATAAAAAAAAAAAAAACCTTTCAGCATAAAAAAAAAAGGGAGACAAACAAGCACTTAGTCATTGTACTTCAAAATGTTCAAGGTTTATTGCATGAGTCTCATCCATGAAAGCTGCTACTAAAAGGTTGCATGATTTAAAACCAAGGGTATGACATGTGCAATGCACATGGACTAAGGAATAGAGAAAGAAAAGGTCACATAATAGATGTATAGAGAAAACGTCACATCCATCACAGTGGACCCACAAACCCTTTCTTGCATGGTCTCTTTAATTAGATGCTTCACGTGGGCTACATTGGGAAGTGAAAAAGTCAGTGCGGGATACACACATTAGAAAAAGTGAAAGGAAGCTGGTACAATCTGTGTGTCCCTTGTGTGGTGAAGTCTTTAACTGGTACAATCCATCATTTAGCTTGATATATTAGAAATGCATGCGAGACTTTTCATCTATGCAAGTGATTTAAGATTTTACTTATAAATTACATTATTAATTTATTGTAAAAATACAATGATTGCAAACTCCTTAATATATTGTATTTGGTAGATAATATCTGTATGGGTCCAATCATCTGATAGTATCTCCTTCATTTTCAACTTTGAATTGGATGGTGCATTAGGCTAATTTCCAACTTTAATTTTTGGTAAGGTGCAGGTTAAAAATGGACTCCTTGGTTAATCAAGATTCGACTGTAATGAATAGAGAGTAGATGAAACTAAGTTTTTCAGACCCACGTTTTATTTCTGGAATAAGAAGTCTCTTAAAGTTTACACAAGAAAACCTTCCTGGTAGAGAATCCGTTCCTTTTCCATGCACCACTTGGAGATGTGCACGTTTTCCAGTTTCTTATGATGATATG
The DNA here is from genome assembly GCA_037074715.1 of Magnolia kwangsiensis. Taxonomy (NCBI): domain Eukaryota; kingdom Viridiplantae; phylum Streptophyta; class Magnoliopsida; order Magnoliales; family Magnoliaceae; genus Magnolia; species Magnolia kwangsiensis. The sequence continues at coordinate 45,931,701 of CM073589.1, read as the reverse complement.
GAAATACATCTAATGAAAAATGGATTTGACCCAAGCTATACAGTTTGGAACATGCATGGAGAGCATGTATCACCTAAGTGTACTGTACGTGAATTAAGTTTGCAACAATACCATAGTGTCCTGAACTTAAATGAGGTTCACAACATGATCGTTCAAGAACTTGGTGGTAATAACCTAGATGAAGTTGTACAGGATGAGCCGAATGTGACCCCTGTAGTTGAAGGTGTCTTTGGAGAAAATGAAACCAATGATTTTAAAGCAAATCTACGAGATACAATGACTGAGTTATACCCTGGGACCCAAGATTTCACCGTGCTGACTTTCATTGTACAGCTTTTCAAATTAAAGGTGAATCATGGATGGAGTGAAAAAAGCTTTACAGAGCTCCTTCAACTACTAAAGAAGGTGTTACCTTCTGGTAACAAGGCCCCAACTAATACCTACCAAGCGAAGAAGATCATTACAAAGTTGGGTCTTGATTATGTGAAAATCCATGCTTGTCTAAATGACTGCATCTTATACTGGAGAGAGAACAAGATGAAAACCATTTGTCCAAATTGTAAAACTTCTAGGTACAAGACTGAAATGGATTCTGAGAAAAAATGATCTCAAATACCTAGGAAGGTGTTAAGGTATTTTCCATTAACACCAAGGCTACAAAAAATGTTCAGTGTGCCATGGTTGGTGAAAGAAATGTCTTGGCACTCAACCAGAAAATTTCAACATGAAAAGATGAAGCATCCGGACAATTCTATTGCATGGAAGAATATTGATGACAAGTATACAAATTTTTCATCTGAGCCTCGCAATGTTCGATTGGGTTTGGCTACAGATGGGTTTAACCCATTCGGCGCTTTCAGTATGTCGCATAATTCATGGCCCGTTACGTGTGTGACGTACAACCTTCCGCTAAAACTTTGTATGAAACCTCAGTTTACTATGTTGACTTTGCTCATTGAGGGACCGCGACAACTAGGAAAGGATATTGATGTTTATTTATAGCCATTGATTGATGAATTGTAAAATTTATAGCGAGAAGGGGTCACGACGTTCGATGCATACCATGAAAATAAATTCAACATGCTTGTCGTTTTGATTTGGACAATCCATGACTTTCCAGCATATGGTAATGTTTCTGGTTGTAGGACAAAGGGCAAGTATGGATGTCCTGTATGTGGTCCCAACATAGATTCTTTGCGACTCAAATATGGAAAGAAACATGTTTATATGTGCCACAGACGATGGTTGCCAATGTCAGAATAGGCTAGGAAGGACACAAGTACTGACACGTTCAACAAGAAGGTGGAGATACGATGTCAACCGATCCGTCTGGATGGTATTGAGGTCAAAAGATAAACTGTAAACTTGAATATGCAGTGGGGGAAGACTGGAAAGAATAATATAAGGGGTATTGATGGAGGCTGACAAGAGCTAGCAGATGATATTGAATCACCGTGGTTCTTCAAACGGTCTATATTATTTGATTTGAAGTATTGGAAAGATATTCCTGTGCGTCACAACCTTGATGTCATGCATATTGAGAAAAATATAAGTGAAATGCTTCTTACCTTGATGTTGAACATGCCTGGCAAAACCAAGGATGATGCTAATGCACGCAGGGGCCTGAAACAATTAGGAATTAAGAAGCGTCTTTGGCTGAAAAAGAACAATGGCAAGGTGATTCAAAAATAAGGTCCTTTCTGTCTAAGAAAAGAAGATAAAAAACTTCTTATCCAGACTTTGCATGAGCTGCATGTTCCAATCAGTTTTAGTGCGAATTGGAGGACCATTGTAAAGGAAGATTGCGTGGATTTAAAGGGAATGAAGTCTCATTCTTACCATGTGTTGATGCAACATCTGCTCCCAGTTCTCATCCAGCATGTATTCAGGGATAGGAAGGTCATTCGTCTCATAATTACAAGCTTTTACACATTCTTTAATGCCTTGTGCTCGACAACCGTAGACCTTCAAACACTCCTTACTCTTGAGAGGGGCATGGCCAGAACGTTATGTCAGCTTGAAACTATATGCCCGCCATCAATATTTATCATTATGATGCATTTGTCGATCCATTTGGTTTACGAGGCTCGCATATGTGGTCCTGTATACTATCGATGGATGTATCCATTCGAATGGTACACTGTGAGCTTAATAAGAATAAATCGGCTTAACATCTACATTTGCATGTATATATAATGTATCATTAACTTTGTCAGGTTCATGAAGACATTCAAGGCCTATGTTCGTAACAAGACACGACCTGAGGGTGGTTGTATTGCAGAGCAGTACATCCAAGAGGAGACAGTTATATTCTACAACCAATATAAAGGAAAACAGAAAACAAGCCTACTGGAAAAGCTGGAAAAACGGTTTAATGGAGTCATTTCAGGACTACGTAAGTTGGAAGATATCGTTGATGATGACCTTAATAATGACGACGTTAGTCCAGTAGGTTCGGGTCAAAGTGTTATCCTAGCGGGTATCGAATACGAACAAGCTCGTACATGGATACTGAAGAGTCATCCTAGCTATGACGAGTGGGAAGAGTATGTACAATAAGCTAATATATATGTGTGTGTGTGTGTGTGTGTGTGTGTGTGTGTGTGTATATATATATATATCTTCCTTCTTTTATGCGATTTCAATATAACAATGTTATCGAATATCACGCATGAAACACAAAGATTTCTTGCAGCGATGCTATAAGAGGACCAATAGGGTGCCTAGGGATGAAGAATTCATATCTTGGTTGAAGAGGCAACCAGAGTTCATTGAATTTGATGATAATGAATTTAAAGATGTAGTAAGACGACCTCTAGCTTTTTCTATGTAATACAATAAGTATTGTATTAATGGTTTCCTCTTTGTCGCTAAGGACTATGAGGAGAATAAAACGAACCAAAACAGTGGAGTTAAGACAGAGGGCATGACAACCTTCTGATCAAGTGCTAAGGATATCAATACAGTGGATGAAAATCAACCTTACTATGGAGTCCTTTGTAAAATTATCCAATTGAAATACCGAATAGGGTACAAGCCCGTCCTATTTAAGTGTGATTGGGTGAAAGTGACACATCATAGTGTTTCTTTTGATGTCAAAGCGAATTTGAGATTAGTAAATTTGTCTAGTCTTTACAATTCAGACAAAGTCGTTGATGAGCCCTTCATTCTTGCAGAGCATGCCACCCAAGTTTTCTACTCCAGAGATCTAAAAAATCCTGACTGACATGTGGTCTTGGAGGTTCCAAATTTTTTTTTTGTCAAAGAAGAGACGCGCGTTCTATCGGAACGATTAAAGGCTGTAAGTAATGCCGATGCAGGACCTGATCTCACCTCATTAGCAATGGTTGATGAGTTCATATTCAATGAATCTGAAGATGTCAGTGTTGTGGTCAAGAAAGCAAAGAAAAGAAAATGATTAAAGAGAATCTATTGATTTGTTTTTATTTTCTAAGCATATAGCAAAATGATATTTATTGGAGGAAATCTAATCAAGGTTTGGATAATATAGTGAATTTTTTATACTTTATCTGTGATCTAAATAATTTCTTAACCATTAGCTATTTTTTTTCTTTTCTCTTCATATTAGGGAAGAAATAGGCACATGGATTCACAACCAGAGGTATTGGGTGCGCAGGTGCTTAGGAGTACAGATTCAAGCAACACCAAAGGTAATAAGATATTTCTCCTTAATTATATATGTAAGTTTCCTTTTTCTTATATATTGATGGTAATCAATGATGTGTATATATAACTGTTATTCTTTTTATGTAATTGTGTTAGCTTCTTCTTCATCCAAAAAGAGAAGCATTACTAGGGGGGTCTCTTTACTTGTGCAACCTGATAGCAAAAAAGTCCTCAAGATGAATGAATTCGGGCAACCAAATGAGGACTATTCCGATCACAGAGACTTTGCATTACATGTCGGTGTCCTCACCTGTTCTCATATCCCGATCATATACTCGGACTTTCGCTAAGTGCCTCATGAACAAATTCATATGGTCATAGAAAGATTATCACAACTTTATGAGTTTGAGGGTAAAAGTTGGGGTGTAAGTCTTGATTACGTTATAAAACACATCAATGAAGCATGGAGGAATTACAAGAGAAGATTGACTACAAAATATATTAACAACAAGGATCCTATTGCTACGAGAGATGGTCTTGCCCCCCCAGGTATCCCTATGGAGGATTGGAGGGTCTTCGTGGATCAACATAGCACCAAGGAATTCAAGAGGGTAAGCACAAGGAATAAAGTTAATTGGGCCAAGCTAAAAGGACTTGCATGTCTGGGAGGCGCAGCATGGCTGTTACTCGGCATAAGATGGTATGTATTTAAAAATAAATATTATAGTTTAAAATTAAATTTAAATTTGAATTATTATTCATTTAAATCTATTAATGATGTGTATTTGAATGATATATAATGTGCCAAAGGCGATGGAGAAGAATCTTACCTCTGATGCCGAGATAAGTAGATGTGAAGTCTTCTTAAGAGCCCATACCCGAAAGGACAAAGTTGTGCAGTATCCTGACCTTGCTGTAAGTGTATCCCTCATACCACTAACTAGTACCCTTATGAAAAGCCTATGTATAACTTTAAATTATATTGCATTCATTTGTATTTTTTCACAGGAAAAACTAGATGAGCTCTATAGTAGCAATCTTACTTAGATGATGACTGGCATGGATGATGCCCTTACAGAGGTACTAATAAAATTTAAAAATTACTTAATTTTTATGGTAATTATGAATATCCTAATAACTTGATTTAAAATGTTTTACACTTGGTTGGTTCTGACAACAGAGGGCGAATACGGGGTCTAAGTTGCTCAATAAGCAAGCTAGGACTGAAGAAGTCAACTCCTGCTCGTTCAAAGGTAGAGCATGTCACAAAAGAAAAAGAGAGCGTAACTCAAGAGTTATTTCAGGTGAAGAAAAAATTGGATGATATGACTCAAGATATAGTTGAGATGAAGAAAACATTGGGCGATATGCAGAAAGAGGGACAGTGTACTCGAAATCCCTCATCACCAACAGTCGTTAAATCTACTCAGGCATCGTCAGTATGCTAGTATAAATTTTTTACTGTATTAAGCTTACAATTATATTATAAATGCTAACAATACTAATGCTATTTTATGTATAAATGCAGCCGGATATTATATATATCAGTAAGAGATGCGACTTGCTTGGTTTTGAAAAACGTGGTGTAGTTGCTCGTGGTGAAGTACACGAAGTTAATCCAAATGCAACTGTCCATTGCCAACCGTTGGAGGATGGATCTTTTGTTGTTGTCCTAACTGAGGTTATACAACTTCACGCTCCTTTGTGGAAAGAAGATGGGTTTGCATCTACACTTGGAGAGGCTGGTCCAGGATCATTTTTGCAATGGGGGAAAGAGGCTTTGAGAATCCTATAATTTGAACAATGTTGGTACTCTATAATTGAACATGTGTAGTGTGCATTTTAAATTAATTTTGAGTGTGTAGTGTGCATTTTGAACTAATTATGAACTAATTTGGCACTTATTTTGTTTTAAAAAATATTGAATGAATTTTATACTCTATATTTGAACGTATTTATAGTCTTAGGCTCCATTTGGTCATCACATTAGTATTTATGAAAATATTTTTTTTGAAAACCAAATGGAGCCTAATCCCTTTTTTAACTCCGCTAATGCAACTCCTTGCATTGCCAGTCCCAAGCCTGGGTAAAGGAGGAGGGAGAAGGGCTTTAGAATGAGATCGTTAACTATGGAGGAGATCCTGAAAATGCAGTGATTATCTCTAGTTTTATGGTTTTACATGTACATTCCTGTATTGATTACTCAAGCATGACGATTATGCGCATTCTTTCAGGTGGATGTTGCATGTGGGAGGATTGGAGCTGCATATTTCAGATTCAAGCATCTGGTACGTCTCTTGTCAAGAATGTACATGTGTAGTTATCATTGTGGTTATAATTATTCATTATGTGACAGGTTTTCAGGTGAGATGCATGAGTTTCAAAAGAAAACAGTCTGTGGTTTTGAGAAGTGATTCCCAATGCCATTTTATGTTTAAATGCACATTTCAGATTCAAGTATCTGGTACATCTCTTGACTCAAGAATGCACATGATTAGAGTAGTTTGGCCATTTGGATAGACCATGTTTATGTATTTGCTCAAAATTGATGGAGTAGACCCGGATGTGAGTCGGAGCTATCCGGAAGAGCGGGGGTCCTTGGAAGGTGGGAACCGCTGTTATGACCATGATGAAGCTGTCCATTTCCTATGGACCGCATTGGAGGGGGCAGGCCGTTTGGACAAGCCATGTTTATATTTGTATTTACAGGTACCATACCCTTAACCTAAACTCGAATTGATTCTCAAATCCAAAAACGTATAACCTAAACCAAAACCTATAACTTAAACCCGAACCCATTCTCAAATCCTAAAGCCTATAACCTAAACCTAAACCTAAACCTTATCCTAAACCTATGACTTATAACCAAAACCAAAACCTAAGACCTAAACCTGAACCCATTCTCAAATCCCAAAACCTATAACCAAAACCGAAACCAAAACCTATAACCTAAACCCGAACCCATTCTCAAATCCTAAAACCTATAACCTAAACCAAAACCAAAACCTATAACCTAAACTGAAACCAAAACGTATAACCTAAACTCGAACCCATTCTCAAATCCAAAAACCTATAACCTAAACCTAAACCTAAACTCAATTCCCTAAACTTAAACCTAGACCTAAAGCTTAGCCTAAACCTAAACTCAAATCCCTAAACCTTAACCTATAACCTAACCTAAACCTATACTTATAACCTAAAACTATTCCTAAATCCCAAAACCTATAACCTAAACCTAAACCTAAACCTTATCCTAAAACCTTATCCTAAACCTATAACCTATAACCTTAACCAAAACCTATAACCTAAACCTATAACCAAAACCAAAACCTATAACCTAAACCCGAACCCATTCTCAAATCCCAAAACCTATAACCTAACCGAAACCTATACTAATAACCTAAAACTATTCTCAAATCCCAAAACCTTTCCCTAAACCTATAACTTAAACTCAATTCCATAAACCTAAACCTAGACCTAAAGCTTAGCCTAAACCTAAACTCAAATCCCTAAACCTTAACCTATAACCTAACCTAAACCTATACTTATAACCTAAAACTATTCCCAGATCCCAAAACTTATAACCTAAACCTAACCTTAACCTAAACCTAAACCTATAACCTAAAACCTTAACCAAAACCTAAAACCTAAGTCAAAACCAAAACCTATAACCTAAACCAGAACCCATTCTAAAATCCCAAAACCTATAACCTAAACCAAAACCAAAAACAAAACCTAAAACCTAAACCCGAACCCATTCTTAAATTCCAAAACCTATGACCTAAACCCGAACCCATTCTCAAATCCTAAAACCTATAACCTAAACCTAAACCTAAACCTATAACCTAAACCTAAACCTAAATTCAATTCCCTAAACCTAAACCTAGAGCTAAACCTTAGCCTAAACCTAAACTCAAATCCCAAAACCTTAACCTATAACCTAACCAAAACCTATACTTATAACTTAAAACTATTCCCAAATCCAAAAACCTATAACCTAAACCTAATCCTTATCCTAAACTTATAACCTATAACCTAAACCAAAACCTATAACCTAAACCAAATCCAAAATCAAAACCAAAATCAAAACCTAAGAACTAAACCCGAACCCATTCTCAAATCCCAAAACTTATAACCAAAACCAAAACCAAAACCTATAACCTAAACCCGAACCTATTCTCAAATCCGAAAACCCATAACCTAAACCAAAACCAAAACCTAAACCAAAACCGAAACCAAAACCTATAACCTAAACTCGAACCCATTCTCAAATCCAAAAACCTATAACCTAAACCTAAACCTAAACTCAATTCCCTAAACCTAAACCTAGACCTAAAGCTTAGCCTAAACCTAAACTCAAATCCCTAAACCTTAACCTATAACCTAACCTAAACCTATATTTATAACCTAAAACTATTCCCAAATCCCAAAACCTATAACCTAAACCTAACCTCAACCTAAACCTAAACCTATAACCTAAAAACTTAACCAAAACCTATAACCTAAACCAAAACCAAAACCTATAACCAAAATCGAAACCAAAACCTATAACCTAAACTCAAACCCATTCTCAAATCCCAAAACCTATAACCTAAACCTAAACTTAAACTCAAATCCCTAAACCTAAACCTAGACCTAAAGCTTAGCCTTAACCTAAACTCAAATCCCTAAACCTTAACCTATAACCTAACCTAAACCTATACTTATAACCTAAAACTATTCCCAAATCTCAAAACCTATTACCTAAACCTAACCTTAACCTGAACCTAAACCTATAACCTAAAACCTTAACCAAAACCAAAACCTATAACCTAAATTCGAACCCATTTTAAAATCCCAAAACCTATAACCTAAACCAAAACCAAAAATAAAACCTATAACCTAAACCCGAACCCATTCTCAAATCCCAAAACCTATGACCTAAACCCGAACCTATTCTCAAATCCCAAAACCTATAACCAAAACCAAAACCTAAATCTATAACCTAAACCTAAACCTAAACTCAATTCCCTAAACCTAAACATAGACCCAAACCTTAGCCTAAACTTAAACTCAAATCCCTAAACCTTAACCTATAACCTAACCTAAACCTATACTTATAACCTAAAACTATTCTCAAATCACAAAACCTATAACCTAGACCTAAACCTAAACCTAAACCTTATCCTAAACCTATAACCTATAACATAAACCTAAAACCTAAGACCTAAACCCGAACCCATTCCCAAATCCCAATACCTATAACCAAAACCGAAACCAAAACCTATAACCTAAACCCAAACCCATTCTCAAATCCCAAAACCTATAACCTAAACCAAAACTAAAGCCTATAACCTAAACCGAAACCAAAACCTAGAACCTAAACTCGAACCCATTCTCAAATCTCAAAACCTATAACCTAAACCTAAACCTAAACTCAATTCCATAAACTGTAAGTGCTATGATTTCATATCCCTTTGATTGTCAAATTTTGTGGTGCCAAAATGTATATCTATGTCTTGTACATCTTATGTTTTATGATTGAAGACTATTCATTACAATCAAGTCATCGCATTTCAAGACAAGATCTTAAATGAAGAAGTTTTCAAGACATGGATGAAGAATTCAAGTATTGAAGTCTTCAAGTTTGTATGTTCAAGATTCGATCAAGTTTAAGTTTAGTAAAAGACTTTGTCAAGTCAAGATCAATCTCAAGAAGGCCTACTACAAGATTTGTATATTCTCAAGCTTCTCTTAAGGGTCATCTGAGTGTACAGACTTTCAATGTCCATCTCACTTTTAAGGTTTATTTAACCTTAGATTGACCTTAGGATGGGCTTTACAGTAGGTCATTCTGGATACATAACTCATATATTTTATTATGCTTATTTGGAGTGTTCTAAGACTAGTCATAGGGACTTCAAGACCAGTCCTAGCTCTGCTACGACCAGTCTTAAGTTTTTCAGGACCAGTCCTAGGTTGTTGAAGATTTTTGGATCTTTCTGTCTGTCCTACGACCAGTCCTGGACATCCTACGACCAGTCCTGTAAGTTCTACAACTCATCCTTCGACCGATCGTAGCCTTACGACTCAAACTCCAGTAACCATTTTTGGAGTCCTACGACCGGTCGTAGATGTCCCACGACCAGTCGTAGATGGCCCATGACCGGTCGTAGACCGCCCAGGACCGGTCGTGGAACAGAAAATCTTATCCCTTGAAAATCTTTCAAAAATATTTGGAGCTACGACCAGTCCTAGGTTCCTAAGACCAGTCGTAGACGGGATTTTTTAGGCTATAAATAGAGCACGAACTTCAAAGTTTTAGTACTTCAAATCAATTCTATTCAAGCATTCTTTAGGCTATACTCTGAGATAAGTTTGTGTTTATTTTAAGCTACTTTATGCTTATATAATATTCCTTTTGCTAGCTTATTTTTATTTGATTTTGATCTACATTCCAATCTTATTAGAAAAGAGGAATTTCTGATATTCCTTCTTCTTGGATTCAAAATCAAATAGAACTAGCCCTTTTGATTTAAAATCAATTAGACTTAGAATCATTCTTAAAGTGAGTATTGGACTTTGAACGTTGAATCGAACATCTACTCCAATTGGTTCTACCGGGCTTCTTCAAAAGGTGATTCAGGTATTTTACATTTTTGTAATTTACTTTCTCTGGTTTTTGTTTGAGATTCGTCAGAAAAATCTCATTGTATTGGTTATCTGAGGAGAGCTAGAAAACTCAGATTGTAGGGTTTTTGGATTGTGGAAGCCCGAGATCAAAGACACAATTGTGAAGGTTTTAGGTGAACCTATGAAACCTATTTTGATAGTGCATGCTAAAATCCCCTGTGTGAGGATATTAGGAGTGGAGTAGCAATCTGTGTGGCTGTTGGATAATAGTTGGTGTACACACAGGCGAACCACTATATATCGTTGTGTTGTGGATGTGTTTTACTCTTTCATTCTTTTATTCATTCTGTTTTGTGGAGAGTGTTTGTGGATGAATGTTGTAATCACTTCAAGCAAGTGTAGATGAATGTTGTAATAACTTAGGATTTATTTTCAGCAAGTTATTTTAATTTTCTTGCTTATTATTCCTCATTGATTTGTGATACAAAGGACGTTCTAGAAATAAGGTTGTCCTACCTTAAATCTCTGGTTTTTGGTGTAAGGTTGTCCTTAGAATTGATAAAATATCAATCTCTTTATTTTAGGCTATTGTGATTGTTTTATATTCAGCATTGTGCTTTATATCTTTTATTATTCCGCTGTTATAAGTTTTCTTTGGCATTTCCCTATTCACCCCCACCTCTAGGGCATATAACTAGGCCCTTTCATAAACCTAAACCTAGACCTAAAGCTTAGCCTAAACCTAAACTCAAATCCCTAAACCTTAACCTATAACCTAACCTAAACCTATACTTATAACCTAAAACTATTCCCAAATCCCAAAACCTATAACCTAAACCTAACCTTAACCTAAACCTAAACCTATAACCTAAAACTTTAACCAAAACCTATAACCTAAATTAAAACCAAAACCTATAACCTAAACCCGAACCCATTCTAAAATTTCAAAACCTATAACCTAAACCAAAACTAAAAACAAAACCTAAAACCTAAACCCAAACCCATTCTCAAATCCCAAAACCTATGACCTAAACCCGAACCCATTCTCAAATCCCGAAACCTATAACCTAAACCTAAACCTTAACCTATAACCTAAACCTAAACCTAAATTCAATTCCCCAAACCTAAACCTAGACCTAAACCTTAGCCTAAACCTAAACTCAAATCCCAAAACCTATGACCTAAACCCGAACCCATTCTCAAATCCTAAAACCTATAACCTAAACCAAAAACTAAACTCAATTCCCTAAACCTAAATCAAGACCTAAACCTTAGTCTAAACCTAAACTCAATTCCCTAAACCTTAACCTATAACCTAACCAAAACCTATACTAAAAACATAAAACTATTCCCAAATCCCAAAACCTATAACCAAAACCTAACCTTAACCTAAACCTAAACCTATAACCAAAAACCTTAACCAAAACCTATAACCTAAACCCGAACCCATTCTAAAATCTCAAAACATATAACCTAAACCAAAACCAAAATCAAAACCTATAACCTAAACCCGAACCCATTCTCAAATCCCAAAACCTACGACCTAAACCCGAACCCATTCTCAATTCCCAAAACCTATAACCTAAACCAAAACCTATAACCTAAACCCGAATCCATTTTCAAATCCGAAAACCTATAACTTATCCGAAAACCTTAACCCATAACCTAACCTAAACCTATACTTATAACCTAAAACTATTCCCAAATCCGAAAACCTATAACCTAAACCTAACCTTTCCCAAAACCTATAACCTAAACTCAATTCCCTAAAGCGAAACCTACACCTAATCCTAATCTCAACTTCCTAACCTAAACCTAAACCTAAACTTAAAAACCCAAACTTAAACCCAATCCCGGACCTGAAACCAATTTCCTAAACCTAAACTATAACCAATTCTCAAATCCAAAAACCTATAACCTAAACCAAAACTAAAACCAAAACCTATAACCTAAACCCAAACCCATTCTCAAATCCCAAAACCTATAACCTAAACTAAACCAAAACCAAAACCTATAACCTATAACCTAAACTCGAACCCATTCTCAAATGCCAAAACCTATAACCTAAACCTTAACCTATAACCTAACCTAAACCTATACTTATAACCTAAAACTATTCCCAAATCCTAAAACCTATAACCTAAACCTAACCTTAACCTAAACCTAAACCTATAACCTGAAACCTTAACCAAAACCTATAACCTTAACCAAAACCAAAACCAAAACTTAGAACCTAAACCTGAACCCATTCTAAAATCCCAAAACCTATAACCTAAACCAAAACCAAAAACAAAACCTATAACATAAACCCAAACCCATTCTCAAATCCCAAAACCTATGACCTAAACCCGAACCCATTCTTAATTCCCAAAACCTATAACCTAAACCATAACTAAAACCAAAACCTATAACCTAAACCCGAACCCATTCTCAAATTCCAAAACCTATAACCTATCCTTAAACCTTAACCCATAACCTAACCTAACCTAATCCTAAACCTAGACCTAAACCTTAGCCTAAACCTAAACTCAAATCCCTAAACATTAACCTATAACCTAACCTAAACCTATACTTATAACCTTAAACTATTCTCAAATCCCAAAACTTATAACCTAAACCTAACCTTTCCCAAAACCTATAACCTAAACTTAATTCCCTAAAGCGAAACCTACACCTAATCTTAATCTCAACTCCCTAACCTAAACCTAAACCTAAACTTAAAAACACAAACTTAAACCCAATCCCGAACCTGAAACCAATTTCCTAAACCTAAACCATAACCCATTCTCAAATCCAAAAACCTATAACCTAAACCAAAACTAAAACCTATAACCTAAACCCGAACTCATTATCAAATCTCAAAACCTATAACCTAAACCAAAACTAAAACCAAAACCTATAACCTAAACCCGAATCCATTCTCAAATCCTAAAACCTATAACCTAACATAAACCTATACTTATAACCTAAAACTATTTTCAAATCCCAAAACCTATAACCTAAACCTAACCTTTCACAAAACCTATAACCTAAACTCAATTCCCTAAAGCAAAACCTACACCTAATCCTAATCTCAACTCCCTAACCTAAACCTAAACCTAAACTTAAAAACCCAAACTTAAACCCAATCCCAAACCAGAAACCAATTTCCTAAATCTAAACCCGAACCCATTCTCAATTCCAGAAACCTAAACCAAAACCAAAATCAATACCAAAACCAAAACCTATAACCTAAACTCGAACCCATTCTCAAATCCCAAAACCTATAACCTAAACCTTATCCTAAACTTATAACCTATAACATAAACCAAAACCTATAACCTAAACCAAAACCAAAACCAAAACCTATAACCTAAAGCTGAACCCATTCTTGAATACCAAAACCTATAACCTATCCCTAAACCTTCACCTATGACCTTAACCTATAACCTAACCTAAACCTATACTTATAACCTAAATTATTCCCAAATCCCAAAACCGATAACCTAAACCTAACATTTCCCAAAACCTATAATCTAAACTCAATTCCCTAAAGCGAAATCTACACCTAATCCTAATCTCAACTCCCTAACCTAAACTTAAAAACACAAACTTAAACCCAATTCTGAACCTGAAACTGATTTCCTAAACCTAAACCATAACCCATTCTTAAATCTAAAAACTTATAACTTAAACCAAAACCAAAACCAAAACCTATAACCTAAACCCAAACCCATTCTCAAATCCCAAAACCTATAACCTAAACCTAAACCTAAACCTTATCCTAAACCTATAACCTATAACCTAAACCAAAAGCTAAAACTAAAACTAAAACCAAAACCAAAACCTATAACCTAAACCCGAACCCATTCTCGAATACTAAAACCTATAACCTATCCCTAAACCTTAACCTATAACCTAACCTAAACCTACATTTATAACCTAAAACTATTCCCAAATCCCAAAACCTATAACCTAAACTCAATTCCCTTAAGCGAAACCTACACCTAATCTTAATCTCAACTCCCTAACCTAAACCTAAACCTAAACTTAAAAACACAAACTTAAACCCAATCCCGAACCTGAAACCAATTTCCTAAACCTAAACCATAACCCATTCTCAAATCCAAAAACCTATAACCTAAACCAAAACTAAAACCTATAACCTAAACCCGAACTCATTATCAAATCTCAAAACCTATAACCTAAACCAAAACTAAAACCAAAACCTATAACCTAAACCCGAACCCATTCTCAAATCCTAAAACCTATAACCTAACATAAACCTATACTTATAACCTAAAACTATTTTCAAATCCCAAAACCTATAACCTAAACCTAACCTTTCACAAAACCTATAACCTAAACTCAATTCCCTAAAGCAAAACCTACACCCTATCCTAATCTCAACTCCCTAACCTAAACCTAAACCTAAACTTAAAAACCCAAACTTAAACCCAATCCCAAACCAGAAACCAATTTCCTAAATCTAAACCCGAACCCATTCTCAATTCCAGAAACCTAAACCTAAATTAAAATCAAAACCAAAACCAAAACCTATAACCTAAACTCGAACCCATTCTCAAATCCCAAAACCTATAACCTAAACCTTATCCTAAACTTATAACCTATAACATAAACCAAAACCTATAACCTAAACCAAAACCAAAACCAAAACCTATAACCTAAAGCTGAACCCATTCTTGAATACCAAAACCTATAACCTATCCCTAAACCTTCACCTATGACCTTAACCTATAACCTAACCTAAACCTATACTTATAACCTAAAATTATTCCCAAATCCCAAAACCGATAACCTAAACCTAACCTTTCCCAAAACCTATAACCTAAACTTAATTCCCTAAAGCGAAACCTACGCCTAATCCTAATCTCAACTCCCTAACCTAAACTTAAAAACACAAACTTAAACCCAATTCTGAACCTGAAACTGATTTCCTAAACCTAAACCATAACCCATTCTTAAATCTAAAAACTTATAACTTAAACCAAAACCAAAACCAAAACCTATAACCTAAACCCAAACCCATTCTCAAATCCCAAAACCTATAACCTAAACCTAAACCTAAACCTCATCCTAAACCTATAACCTATAACCTAAACCAAAAGCTATAACTTAAACTAAAACCAAAACCAAAACCTATAACCTAAACCCAAACCCATTCTCGAATACTAAAACCTATAACCTATCCCTAAACCTTAACCTATAACCTAACCTAAACCTACATTTATAACCTAAAACTATTCCCAAATCCCAAAACCTATAACCTAAACTCAATTCCCTTAAGCGAAACCTACACCTAATCCTAATCTCAACTCCCTAACCTAAACCTAAACCTAAACTTAAAAACTCAAACTTAAACTCAATCCCGAACCTGAACCCGATTTCCTAAACCTAAACCATAACTCATTCTCAAATCAAAAAATGTATAAACAAAACCAAAACCATAACCTATAACCTAAACCCGAACCCATTCTCAAATCCCAAAACTTATAACCTAAACCGAAACCAAAACCTATAACTTAAACCCGAACCCATTCTTAAATCCCAAAACCTATAACCTATAACCTAAACCAAAACCTATAACCTAAACCAAAACCAAAACCTATAACCTAAACCCAAAGTCATTCTCTAATCCCAAAACTTATAACCTAAACCTAAACCTAAACCTATAACCTATAACCTAAATCAAAACCTATAACCTAAACCAAAATCAAAACCTATAACCTAAACCCGAACCCATTCTCAATTCCCAAAACCTATAACTTAAACCAAAACCAAAACCTATGACCTAAACCCAAACCCATTCTCAAATCCCAAAACCCATAACCTATCCCTAAACCTTAACCTAAAACTATTCCCAAATCCCAAAACCTATAACCTAAAACTAACCTTTCCCTAAACCTACGACCTAAACTCAATTCCCTAAAGTTAAACATACACCTAATCCTAATCTCAACTCCCTAACCTAAACCTAAACCTAAACTTGAAAACCCAAACTCAAATCCAATCCCGAACCTGAACTCGATTTCCTAAACTTAAACCATAACCCATTCTCAAATCCGAAAACCTATAACCTAAACCAAAACCAAAACCTATAACCTAAACCATAAGCCATTCACAATTCCCTAAAGCTATAACCTATAACCTATAACCTAAACCTAAACTTATAACCTTTCCTTAAACCTTTAACCTAAACCTAAACTTAAAACCTAAATATATTATCAAATCCTTAAACTCAAACCTACACCTAATCCTAATCTCAACTCCTTAACCTAAACCTAAACTTGAAAACCCAAATCTAAACCCAATCCCGAACCCGAACCCGATTTTCTAAACCTAAACCTTAACCTATAATCAAGTTCCCAAAAGCTATAACATATAATCAAGTTCCCAAAAGCTATAACCTATAAGCTAAACCTAAACCTTAACCTATAATCAAGTTCCCAAAAGCTATAACCTATAAGCTAAACCTAAACCTAAACCTATAACCTTAACATAAACCAAAACTTATAACCTATAACCAAAACTTAATTATAACCTATATCCTAACCTTAACCTAAACCTTAACATAAACCTATAACCTAAACCAAAACTAAAACCTATAATCATATGGTGAGATCATTTCTTTTGTGTCAATTTCATTCCTCTTTGAGTTTTTTTTTATAAAAATTCATTAAGGAAAAAAAAAAAGTTGTTATACATGATGCACTTCTTTCACTTTGTCTTTCTTTTCCCCAATGGGCATTCTAATTTATGTATGACATGACTGTTTGTAGGATGATGGAATATATGAAGCTGTTGAAATTTCAAGGTGAAGTCGAGCACATTTCTCTAATGAAGCCAAAGATTTGTATTTTCAGCATTATTGTAATTGTAGTTGTAATTGTAATTAATTGAATGAATTGGATTGTAATTGATTGTAATTGATTGAATGAAGGATTGTAATTTGATTATAATTGAATGAATGAATGAGTGATTGTAATTGAATAAATAAATGGTTGTACAGGTGGTAATTGAATGAACAAATGATTATATATAATTTTGCAAGGTACAAAATAGCTACGGCTATTGACCGTAGCCATTAATCTGACAAGAGTAGCCTTTACAATTTAGATATATTGCTACAGACTTTTAGAAACAAATAATATCCGTAGCAATTAATCTGACAGGTGTAGCCTTTTTAATTTAGGCATATTGCTACGGACTTTTAGTTACAAATAATATTCGTAGCCATTAATCTGACAGGTGTAGCCTTTTCAATTTAGGCATATTGCTATGGACTTTAGCTATAAATAATATCCGTAGCCATGAATCTGATAGGTGTAGCCTTTTCAATTTAGGCATATTGTAACAGGCTTTTAGTTACAAATAATATCCGTAGCTGCCTGAAGTTTTCGCTACAGATAAAATTACTACGAATTTTATTTTTATCTATTGCACTCATAGCTACGGATTAAATATATAGCCATAGGTTTAAGATATGGCACCTACGGCAACGGTCAAGCTACGGATAAAAACCGTAGCCATAGGTCTATGGCTACGGTTTTTATTCATAGCCTTTGCTCGATTTTTTGGTAGTGACTACTAAAGACCTTTCAATGAGCCCATCTCAAATACATATAATCCTAATTAGATAAATCATCCGAACTTCAGTTGGAGGAACGGACAAACCGTTACTCCTCAAGGAGTCCCTAATCAATTCTTGAATCAAGGGAAACCTCAAGAGGACCTAATTCTAAAACACATTAAAGAGCAAGAGCTACTCAATCAGAACAATACATAAGCATTCAAGGAAATCAGATTAGCCTTGGGAATGCTTGTATCGTCCATGCAAAGGATGAAATCACGCTTAGCCAGTGGGGAGAAAGGGATGTTTCCAGCCCAGCCTCTCCTCAATCCTAAACTGCAATACAAGATAAGTGATCCAAGCTCTTAAAATCATATGGAGCAAGCCAAGTCTATTACCACTCTTACGAGTGAAAAAATAACTGAAAATCTTTTAGGTAAGGATTGAAGAGTCCAAGGACCCAGAAGAAGAAACTGAGGATAGACCTAGCATTACTCCACATGGATTACAACCAGAACCTCTGAGCAAGCTGATTGCTCTATTTCCACAATGGTTGATTCCACCAAACTCTCTCGCTAACTCTCAAGACATTCCAGAGGTGCTTAAACAAGTAAATGTCAACATCCCTCTCCTGGATAGTGTGAAATAAATTCCTTCATAAGCCAAATTTTTGAAAGACTTATGCACGACCAAAAGGCGGTAATGCATTAAAAAGGAAAATTTTTTGACAGAAAAATTGAGTGTCATCCTAAAGAAAGATGTGCCACAAAAATACAAAGATTTTGGTAGCCCAACCATCCCTTGTATAATTGGAAACTATCAGATTAAGCATGCACTACTTGACTTAGGAGCAAGCATAAATCCAATTCCTTACTGAGTCTATGAACAATTGGGTCTAGGTGAATTAAAATCCACCCAGGCCACATTACAAGTTATCGATAGCTCGGTTCGTGTGTCAAGAGGGATAATTGAGGATGTGTTGGTCTAGGTTGACAAATTCTACTAACCAATAGATTTTACCATCCTAGAAACTCAACCCATCATGAACATGAGCACTCAAATTCCTTTCATACTTGGTAGCTTATTCATTGCTACATCAAATACAACCATTAATTGTAGGAATGGAGTCATGAATTTATCTTTCGGGAATATGACATTGGAGCTTAATATTTTCTTTAATATGAGCAAACAGGCGGAGGATGATGATGATACCCATGACATTAACTTAATTGATTCGTTCGTGGAAGATAGAACCTTGATGACCTTATCCTCTGACCCTCTAAAGACATGCTTGGTACACTGTCATGATTTGGATGATGATACAATTAGGGAGTCGGGTGCCATGCTTGATACAGTGTCGGTATATGAAGTTAACTGGTGGAGGCCACAATTTAAAAATTATCTCAAACTGATGTAGCAACTCTACCGTCTAACTTCAAGGCCCCAAAACTTAAGCTAAAAATTTTACCCTCTGATTTGAAATATGTCTATTTAGGTTAAGATGAGACATACCCAGTGGTGATTTCTTCTCAATTTGAAAAAGAACAGGAGAGTATACTCATCTCTACTCTCATTGAGCACAAAGGAGCCATTGGATGGTCGATTGCGGACCTCAAGGGAATTTACCCTTTGATTTGTACTCACTGCATTCATCTTGAGGATAATGCAAAGACTTCATGGTAACCACAATGTAAAATAATCTAAACGTGAAGGAAGTGGTTAAGGCTGAGATTCTTAAGCTATTTGATGTAGGTATCATATACCCAATATCCAATAACCAATAAGTGAGTCCAACTTAGTTGGTTTCCAAGAAGTCTGGAATCATCATTGTAGCCAATGCTAATAATGAACTCGTGCCAACTATGATCACTACCGGTTGGAGAATGTGCATATAGGAAGTTGAATACTGTCATAAGGAAGGATCACTTTCCTTTACCTTTTATCGATTAAATTTTGAAAAGGCTAACTGATCACTCTTACTATCGCTTCCTCGATAGTTATTCGGGCTACAATCAGATCAAGATAGCCCTTGAAGATCAGAAAAAGACCACATTTATATGTCCTTATGACACCTTTGCTTACAGAAGAATGTCATTCGACCTATGTAATTTCTCTGCCACTTTTCAGTGATGTATGTTGAGTATTTTTTCTAACATTATGGGGCAATATTTAGAGGTCTTCATGGATGATTTCTCAGTCTTTGGTCCATCCTTCAAAGAATGTTTGAAAATTTTGAAAAATGTACTAAACGGATGTGAGGAGAAGAACTTGGTACTAAATTTGAAAAAGTGTCACTTCATGGTTAGTAAGGGAATTGTTCTTTTCATCTCGTCTAAGGGAATTGAGGTAGATAAGGCTTAAATTTAAATTTGATCTTATCTCTAACCTACCTCCACCTAAGAACGTACAAGACGTGTGATCCTTCCTAAGACACACGGGATTCTACAGAAGATTCATAAAGGACTTTAGTCACCTCTCTCATCCTTTATACAATCTACTTCAAAAGGATATACCATACGAGTGGAGGAGCAATGTCAATAAACTTTTTCTAAGTTCAAGGGTATGTTAACCACCACACTTATCATGCAGCCACTTGATTGGAACGTTTCTTTTAAACTTATGTACGATGTATCCGACTATGCTCTTGGGGTGGTGTTAGGCTAGAGAAAAGACAAAAATCTCTATGTTATACACTATGTAAGTTAAACCTTAAATCTTGACCAAGTGAATTACTCTACTATGGAGAAGGAACTCTTAGTCCTAGTATTTGCTTTGGACAAATTTAGGTCATACTTGATCGGATCCAAGATCATCATCTACATTGATCATGCAGCGCAAAAGTATCTTCTTTCTAAAAATGATGCTAAGCCCTGCTTAATAAGATGGATCCTCTTACTCCATAATAAAAGATAAAAAGGGAGCAGAGAACGTACTTGCTAACCATCTTTCCCATCTTGATCTCTCTGATCCCTTGAGATGACACATCTAAATGATGTATTCTGTAATGGCCAGAGGTTTAGAACCCGAATATATGACTCGTTCTTCAAAAAACTGAGTGTTAGCCTATAAAATTTAGTATAAATTTGAACTGCTTAACGTTAATCAGAGTTAGTAGCAAACGTAGCTAAAGCAAGTCATGCATTATATAAAAACATTTAATTTATCATAAATATACAAATGTAGCACCCATACAAGACTTATAAAATCCCAAATACAAAGTTCATTAAACAAAGATAGAAATCTAGCGTTTATTGATAAAGCTCTACATGGGCCATAAGGATCTCATCTAGCTCCTCGGCAACCTAATCTGATATAGCAACCCAGTGAACAGCATCGGCTCACTCTATACTTAAATCAAATATTACGGTTTGATAGCGTCAATGACTATTACAGTGAGGAGCACCCTCTAAGATTGCACACTTATCATCCATAATCCAACATAAATCACAATATATGAAGAGAGACATATTAAACAATGCAATTTAAAGTCATGATCATATATTCAAAAACGAGTCAACATAATTTTAACATTAAGAAAATGTAATAGAAATCACAACATAAGTGGATGTGTCCAGATAGTTAAATAATTAATCATTCAAATTCTGCAAAATGGATAAAAAATTAAGCTTTAAACCTCTACTTCACCCGAAAATTATATCGTACGTGAACACTGCAAGATAGCTATGAAATCGCTAAACGAACACCCACTCCACCCAGAAATCACAATATGACTGAACACTGCAAGGTGAAGAGAGAATAACATATAAATGTCTACTTCACTCAGAAATCATATCGTACGTGAACACCACAAGATAGCTAGGAAATCACTAAGCGAACACCCGCTCCACCCAGAAATCATGGTACGATTGAACACCACAAGATGAAAAGACAAGAAATATATAAACTCTAAACCACCCAAAAACCATATCGTACGTGAACACCACAAGATGGCCAGAAAATCGCTAAACAAACACCCACTCCACTTGAAAATTACAATACGACTAAACACTGCAAGATGGCTAGAAAATCAACATACAAAAACTCTACTCCACCCGAAAATCATATCGTATGTGAACACCGTAAGATGGCTAGTAAATTGTTAAGTGAATACCCGCTTTATCCGAAAATCCCCATACGATTGAACACTGCAAGATGAAAAGATAATCAACTAGCCAACAAAGGGCATCAATGTTCCATCAAGGCCACATAGGGCAAATAAATGATCCAAGCCACGTAGGGCAAATATGTGATCCAAGCCATATAAGATAGATGTGCGATCCAAGTCGTATAAGTCAAATATGGACCACAAGATAGTAAGACCACGACAAGTTCCATTCAATCCATCAAATGATCGCGAATGACAATCATATAATTAATTAACATGTGTACAACTAAAGATAACATATTATCATCAATCATTTATGCTTACCAAAATTAAAGAGACATATTCATTAGCTAACACAGGAATCAAGTGCGCAACAGATTAATATATTTATATAGTAAGATAAATAATTCAATGAGAGAAATTAAGATATCATATTTGTCTAGATTAATGAATTTAAGTGGGAAGCTCACAGGGTGAGTCCTCACCTATAGGTTAGATTGCTTGAAATTGAATGCCCCAAATCCGAATACACTCAAAAGATATGAGAAGTTTGGGAACTCGAATTCCCTAGTTGTGTGTTCCTCTATTATGCAAATTAGTTTCAATGCCAAACGATTCAACATGACCCGATCTCCACATGGCCATGAACTAGTGGAGGATAGGATGTTATAAAAATAAAACAACAAGAATCAGATTTAGATCTATACCCAAAATTAAACAACAATGAATTATTGAGTCAATTTGGTAAGGATCTAAACATTCTACCAGCTCAGTTACACAACTTGTACTATAATTACCACTTGTCATTAACCCATGGTGACCTCTTGATCGAATTCATTTTAGACAGAACAAGCCAGACCCAAAATTCCATCGGTGGGTGTTGAGTCGACTAGTTGCAAACATAATCTAGTTAGACCCAACTGTCGTGTAGCCTTAAAAGATGATAACAAACTGTTGGATTCTATCGGATATCTGAGAGATTATTCATTGACCTAGTGGCCAGTGAGTCAAGGATTGGAGAGTGAACAAGAGGTCAGGTTCTAACCGAACTAACAAAGCAATTTACTGAGTTGATATAGCAAGTAAGCTAAAACCCGGGTGAAACCTGTTACTTGGAAGAAGCGGCTCTACTTCTCAGTAGTGACCTAGTTGCTGGTGGTAAGTTTTCTGATCACGGGTATCCGACGCATTAGACTCAGCCCCTGACTCGGTCAAGAATTAGCCTGAACTCAGCTATTAGGTCAGCTGAGCTTAGTGCGGTAGTAGTACCTCCACTCTCTCTCTCTCTCTCTCTCTCTCTCTCTCTCTCTCTCTCTCTCTCTCTCTCGTTCCTCCTTCTCCCTTCCCTATCTACCTTTCCAGCAAATTCGCACCCAGCAAGTCGTTGTGAAACACGGCGCTAGATCGTGCCCGTTGCAAGAAAGTAGGAAACGGTGCCTGCTCTCTCTCGTTTATGTTCGAAATAGTCACCCTAAAAGAGGCTATTTATAGCCCTTCCTTGTTCTTAAACACTGCCTGAGTCTAATCTCTGGATTAGTTACAACACTAGATCTAATCTGCTCGCAAACCCAATGTTGTTATTGCTCATCAAGCGCTTATTACCACTATACTCTTACATGGCTTCAATTGAACCCCGAGGATGGATTCTTAGCATAAAGATCCACTTGATGGACGTTCCTGATCAGAAGAACAAGACCCACTAAAAGGTGGTGGGTATTTCACCCAACGAAGAAGATGATTCCACCGCTAATGACAAGTCATTGGTGGATGGCTAATCTGCCTATCCATCACTCACGAACAGTGTGGATTCGTCCCCTGATCAACATGGAACCCTCCAAATGGATGGTTATCAGCGTTCTTAAGATGGAGTTTGATTTCCACTTGCGGCAGCGGTGGCAGAATTCGAGCCACAACCATCATGAAAGCCTTAGTTCGGAGGGCTCTGATGGCTCCAAGTGGAGGGATGAGATGCTGCAGAGGCAACCCATACGAATCGCCATAGTGGAAAGAGGGAAAATGGAAAATTTTCATTTTTGGAAATAGCCGGCTGCATGAAATCATTTTACGTCCAAGCTTGTGTGCGCACGTATGCAATCCAACAGGTGGATCGACCATGGTTCTATTCATCTTCGGGTCCTCTACAAGATGGACGGTTTGGATCCATCATTTGGATTACAATGGTGGGTCTCATTGCTTCCAAACAGACATTATTCATTTAAGGGTGCCGAAGGCGGGAGGCAGGGAGAAAGTTCCCTCCTTCGTTCCCATTTTCATCAGGTCAAACCCGGGTTTGACTGGGTTTCCCGGTCTGCTGTTTTGCGGGTGCACTTGTAAGTGGTGCACATGTATCACCGGTGGGGCCCACTTCGTTCATTTATTTTGTCAGCCACAATAAGGTCCAACCCAAAGGAAGAGGTAGATCCAAGGCTTAGGTGGGCCATACCTTAAAATCTTAGCCAATAATTGAGGATTCTTGCTAATCTGACCATCAGAATTTATTTTATTTAATTTTTAAATATGATCGTCAACATACTTAATGGTTCCTAGTCCTATGTTGGGAAAATTCAACAATCATCTCTATGATCGATTACTCTCACTTATTAATTAAATGAGTGATTATGAATTTTAACTCTTGTATAACAAGATTACCAACTGTCTTAAGAGTCAGTCGAGGCTCCTGAGTGAAATTTGAAATTGAATGATTGGATTGGATTATCAGACCATGAGCAGATGATGAGAGGTCCTATAGACAATTTAAATAGAAACTTAGCCATTGATCCTGTACCTAGATGGACAGATTTTTTATAGGCTTAATCAATGTTGATCTAAAGGATTCTAGGGGTCCTAAATTTAAGAAGGTTAGTTAGAATTCCCCATCAATGAAGTTCGAATCCCAAGAGTAGGTTTTTCAATGATGGGGTGATCGATTTGAAGAATATCGGATGGGTAGTTTAGTATATGGATGGGAACTGCTTTTATCATGGTTGGATTTTGATTGGAAATCACATAAATGTTCGATTAAGCTAGGTTTGTATTCATGCTAAGTTAGGTTAAACGGTAACTCTCGAGGACTGAAATGTACGGGGTGTTACAATATCTACCCCCCTTAAAGAAGAATATCGCCTACGAGATTTGATTATGCTCATCCCGATTTCCTTTAATATTGATTAAGATCAAGGGTTTGCTCACGTGACATAAAGAAGAGTTTTATTATGATTATCCTATTATTAAGTTCAAAACTATCTACTTTCGAAAACGTTTTTCAAAGTTTTTGGAAGTATATTATTTACACAGAATTTTCACAAAATAATTTAGAAATGATTTTTTTTTCTGAAAAAAAAAATGATGCTGATGTGGCGGATAACTCTCAAAGTGTGTAATAATGGTCCTAAAACCTGATATCATTGTGAAGGGATCTTGCCATGCAACTACGTAACTCATAATCAACTAGCTGCTCTTTCGAGCAATACATCTCTAACTGAACTATTATGACCTTCATATTGTATGCCAAAGTGGCAACACAAGACCTCATCATCCTACACATAAAGATAGGTACATAACGGCACAAGGGTCACCTAAGGAACTAGTTGCTCGCACAATGCATTTTTCAGATCAAATTAGGCATTCGTATGTAATTGATCCAAGAAGTTAAGTATGTGCTTGTCCATCCACGTTGCGAAGTAGACGTTACTAGGCATACAACGGATCTGCAATTTTCAGGTTCTATGTAAAAGGAAACAAGTATTGGGTTCATCATAGTAATTCCTAATTTGGATGCATATATACCATGACATCATTACGAGAGAATGGTCATGTCTAAAATGCATCAAGCATTGACTTAGCACAGTTACTTGGACTCATTATGGACATCATTCAGCTCCCAAAAACGTCATTCTCAGTTATCTAAAGCTATCCATAGAGCTATCAAGGGGTCAGGTCTTAAAGGATCCAAAGCCAGGCAGATCAAGTTCAAATAATAATGGGTCCATGTCCTTACAGGTCTAGGTTATATTTTTTTTAATTTTTTTTTTGAGAGTTGGACACATAACTAATAAGGTTCGAGCACCCATTGGGCCTCTGGACTTTGGTTTCAAGTCAGGTCGAATAAAGGCACTTACATGTCCAGAGATACCTAAATAGATTAATTGGATGATCACACACGTGTGCCACTCACATGCACGGGGTGAATGAGCTCTCTTACATGTGTGTGGCTTAGTAGACCTCATTGCAATGCTAGAGTAATAATATATATAATACATATAATATTACTACTAAAATTAACTAGACCTAACTTAGACCCGAACCACCCCAATTTTAACTAAGACTAAGAAGGTGGACCCAACCCGAACCTAGCTAGACTTGGTTTTTAATATATATATATATATATATATATAGTTTATGCTCTCAATTTTTGGGTTAACACGAATAGACAGTTATGGTTGGCCTGAGCCTGATACGCCAAACTTCTATCTGGCCGGGCAGTGAGTTTACTAGTATCTTTCTTAATCCTAGTGAGTATCGATCTTTTGCCTGATCAGGGCATTGAGATCATTGTAATCATTAGGATTTAGAATTCACGTCAAACCATGCGTACTTTGCTTAAACATAATTTCGTCAGTCCGTGATCTCGTTTATCCTAGATTCCTGAGGAATATTATATAGTCCTTTAATTTAATAAGGGATAAGTTTATGTGGCCTACTATGCTTTCACTGAG
Organism: Magnolia kwangsiensis; assembly: GCA_037074715.1. Classification (NCBI taxonomy): domain Eukaryota; kingdom Viridiplantae; phylum Streptophyta; class Magnoliopsida; order Magnoliales; family Magnoliaceae; genus Magnolia; species Magnolia kwangsiensis. Next base: position 45,905,072 of record CM073589.1, on the reverse strand, counting down.
TACTCTGATCATTTAAGCATTATGTAATTTAAATTATATTTCCTAGCATGATTTCTTAAGCTTAAAGAGTACATATGTTCAATCTAACATACAATACGGTGGTTAGTTTTTTCCCTACGATACCTGAGTTTAGTTCTTAAGTTCAAACAACTATAATTTACAAGGAATCAAAACACCCAATGTTAAGGGAATCAAACTTAGCTTCAAGTCTCTAATTTCACCAATGGAACTTTGGGGTATTTGAAGTTATATAAGTCTTGTTTTTCCCAAGGCCTAATTTAGCTAGACTCACTCTGATACCACTTTGTAATGCCCCGGTTTTTGGAACCAGAGTATATAACTCGTTCTTTAAAAACTGGAGTGTGTAGCGTATAAAATTCAATGTAAATTTGAATTGCTTACCATCAATCTGAGTTAGCAGCAAACGTAGCTAGAGAAAGCCATGAATTGTATAAAAATATTTAATTTACCATAAAAATCCAAATGTATCACCCATACAGTACTTATACAATCCCAAATACAAAGTTCATTAAAAAAAGATACAAATCTAGCATTTAATGATGAAGCTCAACATGGGTCGTAAAGACCTCATCTAGCTACTTAGCTACCCGATCTGCTATAGCAACCCAGTGAACAACATCGGCTCGCACTACACTTGCATCAACTGTTACGGTTTGATAGCATCAATGGCTATCGCAGTGAGGAGCACCCTTTAAGATTATACACTCATCATCCATAATCCAACATAAATCACAATATATAAGAAGAGACATATTAAATAATGCAATTTAAAGTCATGATCATATATTCAAAAATAAGTCAACATAATTTCAACATTAAGAAAATGTAATAGAAATCACAATGCAAGTGGACGTGTCTGGATAGTCAAATAATTAATCATTCAAACTCTATAAAACAACTAGAAAATCAAGCTTTAAACCTCTACTTCACCCGAAAATCATATCATATGTGAACACTGTAAGTGGGTAGAAAATCGCTAAGTGAACACCCACTCCACTCGAAAATTATAATATGACTAAACACCGCAAGATGAAGAGAGAACAACATACAAACATCTACTTCACACAGAATTATGTCGCACGTGAACACTGCAAGATGGCTAGTAAATCGCTAAGTGAACACTCGCTCCACTCAGAAATCATGGTATAAGTGAACACCGTAAGATGAAGAAACGAGCAACATACAAACTCTAGACCACCTAAAAATTATACCGTAAGTGAACACCGCATGATAGCTAGGAAATTGCTAAATGAACACCCACTCCACCCGAAAATCACAATATGACCAAACACTACAAGATAGCTAGAAAACCAACATACAAAACTCTACTCCACCCAAAAATCATATCGTACGTGAACACCACAAGATGGCTAGGAAATTGTTAAACGAACACCCGCTTCATCTAAAAATCACCATACGATTGAACACCGCAAGATGAAGAGAGAATCAACTAGCTACAAAAGGGCATCAATGTTTCATCAAGGCCACAAAGGGCAAATGAACGATCCAAGCCACGTAGGGTAAATATGTGATCCCAGCCATGTAAGGCAGTGTGCAATCCAAGCCATATAACGCAGATGTGTGATCCAAGCTATATAAGTCAAATATGGACCGCAAGATAGTAAGATCATGACAAGTTTCATTCAATCTATAAAATGATCGCAAATGACAATTATACAATTAATTAACATGTGTACAATTAAAGATAACATATTATCATCAATCATTTATGCTTACGAAAATTAAAGAGATATTTTCATTAGCTAATATAGGAATCAAGTGCAAAACAGACTAGCATATTCATATAGTAAGATAATTAATTCAATGAGAGAAATTAAGGCATCATATTTGTCTAGATTAATGAATTTAAGTGGGAAGCTCAAAGGGTGAGTCCTCACCTATAGGATGGATCGCTTGAAATTGAATACCCCAGATTTGAATACACTCAAAAGATATGAGAAGTTTAGGAACTCGAATTCCCTAGTTGTGTGTCCCTCTATGATGTAAATTGGTTTCAATCCCAAACGATTTAACACAATCCGAACTTCACATGGCCATGACCTAATTGAGGATAGGATGTTATAAAAATAAAACAACAAGAATCAGATTTAGATCTATACCCAAAATTAAACAACAAAGAATTTCGAGTCAATTTGGTAAGGATCTAAACATCCTACTAGCTCAGTTACACAACTTGCACTGCAACCACTTTTCATGAACCCATGGTAACCTCTTAACCGAATTCATTTTAGATAGATCAAGCCAGAACCAAAATTCCATCGGTGGGTGTTGAGTCGACTAGTTGCAAACATAGTCTAGTTAAACCCAACTGTCGTGTAGCCTTAAAAGATGATAATAAACTATTGCATTCTGTCAGATTTTTGAGAGATTATTTATCGACCTAGTGGCCGGTGAGTCACAGATCGGAGAGCGAACAAGAGCTCAGGTTCTAACCGAACTCAGCAACTTGTTGAGTTGATATAGCAAGTAAGCTAAAACTCGGTTGAAACCTGTTACCTGGAAGAAGTGTCTTTACTTCTCAGCAGTGACTTGGTTGCTGGTGGTAGGTTTTCCGATCATAAGTACCTGACGCATCAGACTCAGCCCTTGACTTGGTCAAGACTCGGCCCGAACTCTGCTACTGGATCAGGTAGCTTAGTGCGGCAGCAAGCAGCCCTCTCTCTCTCTCTCTCTCTCTCTCTCTCTCTCTCTCTCGTTCTTCCTTCTCCCTTCCCTATATACCTTGCCACAAACTCGCACCCAATGAGTCGCTGTGAAACAGGGTGCGACAGCGTGCCGGTTGCAAGAAAGAAGGAAATGGTGCCTGCTCTCTCTTATTTATTTCCAAAATAGTTGCCCTAAAAGAAGCTATTTATGGCCCTTCCTCATTCTTAAACATTGTCTGAATCTAATTATCTCTGGATTAGTTACAACACGAGCTAGCTCTAATCCGCTGGCAAACCAAATGTTGTTATTACTCATTGAGCGCTTATTACCACTATACTCTTACATGGCTTCAATCGAACCCCGAGGATGGATTCCTAGTATAAAGATCCACTTGATGGACATTCCTAATCAGAAGAACAGGACCCACTAAAAGGTGGTGGGTATTTCACCCAACGGAGAAGATGATTCCACCGTTAATGGAAAGTCATTGGTGGATGACTAATCTGCCTATCCATCACTCATGGATGGTGTGGATTCGCCCCCTGATCACCGTGGAACCCTCCAAATGGACGATTATCAACGTTCTTAAGATGGAGTTTGATTTCCACTTGCGGCGGCGACGGAAGAACTCAAGCCACAATCATCATGAAAGCCCTAGTTTAGAGGACTCTGATGGCTCCAAATGGAGGGATGAGATGCTGCAGAGGAAACCCACGCAGATCGCCAGCGTGGATAGAGGGAAAATGGAATTTTTTCCATTTTCGAAAGTAGCCAGCTGCACGAAATCATTTTGCGTTCGAGCTTGTGTGTGCACGTGTGTAATTCAACAGGTGATCGACCATGGTTTTGTTTGTCTAGGGTCATCTACAAGATAGATGGTTTAGATCCATCATTTGGATTATCATGGTGAGTCTCATTGCGTCCAAATAGACGTTATCCGTTTAAGGGTGCTTAAGGCGAGAGGCAGGGAGAAAGCTCCCTCCTTCATTCCCATTTTCGTCGGGTCAGACCCAGGTTTGACTTGGTTTCCCAGTCTGCTATTTTGTGAGTGCACTTGTAAGTGGTGCACATGCATCACTAGTGGGGCCCACGGTGATGATCCTACCCAATCCACTTTGTTCATTTATTTTGTCAGCTTATGATAAGGTCCAACCCAAAGGATGAGGCAGATCCAAGGCTTAGATAGGCCATACCTTAAGATCTTAGCCTATAACTGAGGATTCTTGCTAATCTGATTGTTAGATTTAATTTTATTTTTAAATCTAATTGTCAACATACTTAATGGTTCCTAGTCCTATTTTGGGCAAATTTAATAATCATCTCTATGATCGTTTACTCTCACTTATTAGTTAAATGAGTGATTATGAATTTTAACTCTTATATAACAAGATTACCAACTGTCTTAAGAGTTAGTCAAGGCTCCTGAGTGAAATTTGAAGTTCAATGATTGGCTTGGATTATCAGACCATGAGCAGATGATGAAAGGTCCTAAAGACTATATAAATGGAAACCTAGCAATTGATCCTATACTTGGATGGACAGATTTCTTATAGGCTTAATCAATGCCGATATAAAGGATTCTAGGGGTCCTAAATTTAAGACAGTCAGTTAGATTTGCCCATCAATGAAGTTTGAATCCCAAGAGTAGGTTTTTCTAATGGTGGGGTGATTCATTTGAGGAATATCAAATGGGTAGTTTAGTATATGGATGGGAATTACTTTTATCATGGTTGAATTTTGATTGGAAATCACGTTAATGTTCACTTAAGCTAGGTTTGTATTCATACTAAGTTAGGTTACACGGTAACACCCGAGGATTGAAATGTACGAGGTGTTACATATTCCCTGACAAACAATTGTTCAAAGTCTCTCATTTACCTTGGTTTGCTGATATCGCTAATTATATTGCTAAGGGTTTCACACCAACACATTGGACTACGCAAGATAAGAAAAAAAATTCACAGAGGTATGCAAGTTTTTCTGGGATGATTCGTATTTGTTTAAAAATTGTCCAGACCAAATCTTATGCAATGTGTTCCAGATAATGAACACCAAAGTGTCATCTCCTTCTGTCGCTCTCAGGCCTATGGTAGTCACTTTTCTGCTAAAAAGACCACATACGAAATTCTGTATTGTGTCTTTTATTGGCCTGTTATGTTAAGGGACACTCATGAGTTATGCAAAACTTGTGAGTGTTGTCAGAAATTGAGAGCATTGTCCCGTAGAAATATGATGCCTTTAAACCCAATTCTTATCATTGAAGCATTTGATTGTTGGGGCATCAATTTCATGGGACCATCCCTCTAATCCTTTGGGAATCTATGCATTTTGCTAGCAATAGAATATGTCACTAAATGGGTCGAAGTGATTCCATGCCAGAACAATGACCATTAAACGGTCATTAAATTCTTAAAAGAAAACATCATTTCCTAGTTCGGAACGCCTTGAGCCATCATTAGTGATGAAGGTTCACATTTTTATAATAGGCCATTCGTGAACTTCATGAAGAAATATGGCATCTCTCACAAGGTGAACACTCCATACCACCCATAAACAAGTGGGCAAGATGAGATTTCTAATAGAGAAATTGTCACGCCCCAAACTCGAGAATCGGATTCGTAAGAATTCCGATTACCGAATCTGGTGCCGACAGCCTCCATAGTACCTCATTCTCGGCTCCTAGCATTCATATGCCAGATTCCGATCCTAGGATCCTACAAGGAGGATTTTTTTTTATACATATAACTAGTAATAAGCATAACCACAAGATTACCCAATTCACAAAGGCAACATCATCATCACATATCCACTAATATAATCGTTTGAGTACAATACTGGAAGGAAAATACATAAATAAAAATCAAGCTCCAGAAGACCACTGCACGCTCCAAGCTCAACACTGCTGCAACCTAACATCACCTGCACGCATCTATCGTGCATAAGCTTATAGAAAGCTTAGAGGGTGGTGTAAGTAGTGTGTGCACAAGGTAAGTGCCAAGTATTCAATACAATGCTATAATCATACAATACCGAAAAAATTGGTAATCCATAAACCATACAATGTCTAAATAAGCAGAAACACTAACAAGAGCTGGAATTATCAGAGTAAGCAGAAATACTGACCAATCTATAAGTCAATCAATATCAGAATACGTGATATAGAACAGCTATGCGATGAGGGGTCATAAAGAGCCAAATATCAGATGCTGAGGATGCAATGCAATATACAAATCCTGCTAAATCTGTCTAGGCCATGCAAGTGTAGAAATAGCAACCCAAGATGTCATATGCTTGCGGATGTAATGCAACATATAATGCGAATGAAATAACCATGCTAGAGTGTGAAGTCGGGATGGTAGTACGTAGTATCGAGGCTATGGGGTCCACCACAAGGGACTCCTATCCAAACCAGTCCCATACCTAAATTTAGATAGTTAGACTCAACGTGGTAAACTCCTGATCTCAGGTTAGTCGTGCGCCTAACCGATATCCATGCCATAACGAAGGTACACAATAATTAGTTGTGCACCACCAGCCCGAGTGGATAGTGAATGGATGAATGAATGAGCATGCATCTCCTACTCAATAAATCCACATATCAGTACGGTTCCTCTCTGGAAAATCACCGGGGTCTATTACACTCCAAACCAGATTGCCGCCCCATCACGCGCAACAAGGCGAGTGGAAGAGACCTCACTATCCGCCTGCCAATATCGGGCCCGGCTCGTCGATAGCGGACCCATTCCTCGAGCTGGTCAAACTCAGCCTAGCTTTGCCCCCTCCTCTCGGGCAGGTAAGGCCGCACCCCCTTCCAACCGACCACAACACAGTGGAGAGCGCAGCCATCTGGTAATCGGCACTTGGCGCTCATCTACCCACTCGGTCTAGACGTTGGAGCAACTTCTGGAACCAAGAGGATTCTAGGACTTTCACCCAAGGATACCTATAGCACCCCATGTAGAACAGATTTCCGGTATCCCATCTGGCCATCCACGATATGTCTGTGGAGGCTACGGCCCTGATGTCGCTAGGGCATATAGTACAACACAATGCAATGCAAGATGTATGAGTCATGCAATCCAGTCATGCATCTATCTAGTGCATACCGTGTGCTCATGTGGGACAATCTCCGTCTATCAGGGAGTCTCATAATAATCTGCCCAATGACATATACAATGGTCAACCACATCTCATAACAAACATACAGATGATGCGTATGGGCATGTATCATGATACTATGCAATCACATACTCATAATCAGTATCAATAACCGGCATCAACAATCGGCCTCGACAATATGGACATTTAACCAACATTGCCCCCAAGGAATGACCACATAAAGCCAAACATATGATGGGCCCACGGCCTCACACAAAGGCCTAATATATAACACAATAGGCCTTACTCAAGGGCCACATATACACAACAGGTGGACCCTGCTCATGGGCCTAATACATATCACAATGGGCATTGTCCATAGGCCATGAATACATCACAATGGGCCTTGAATACATCATAATGGGACTTACCCATGGGCCATGCATCACGGGCCTAATACATGTCATAATGGGCCTTAACCACGGGTCACATGTACATCATAAAGGTCTCGACGATCGGTCTTGGCAATCGAAATCGACCTTGACAATCGAGGTCGGCTTCAACAGTCGGAATCGACATTCAAAATCAGCCTCGATCGATAATCGGCAATCGGCCACGACAAATTAGAATCGGCAATCGGCCTCGATCGATAATCTGCAATCGGCCACGACAAATCAGAATCGGTAATCGGCCTCGATTGATAATCAGCCTCGATCGACAATCGACAATCGGTCTCGAAAATTCATAATCGGTAATTGGTCTCGATCGATAATCAGCCTCGTTCGATAATCAGCAATCGGTCTCGACAAATCATAATCGATCGATTATCAGAATCGACCTCAATAATCAGAATCGGTAATCGACAATCGGAGTCGGCCTCGACCCCGATAATCGAAATCAGTAATCGGCAATCAAAATCAGCCTCGATTGCTAATCGGTCAATTGGTCACGACAATCAGAATCGACAATTGATAATCGGCCTTGATGAAAATAGGCCAAACAAGGCCTAAGAGAAGGTCACAACGTGGACATTAAACCATCATTGCCCATCAATGTGGACATCTAACCAACATTATTCTCGAGGAGTGGCCTACCTATAGACCCAAAACATGTAATGAGCTCGTGGCCTCACATAAGGGCTATATACACATTAAGTGGGCCGCATCGCATGGGCCCCGAATACATCACATTGGGCCTCGCCCATGGGTCTCGAATACATCAGCTTGGGCCTCGCCCATGCACCTTGATTACATCACATTGGGCCTCACCCACGGGCCTCGAATACATCACCTTGGGCCTCGCCCACGGGCCTTGAATATGTCAAATGGGCCACGCGTCATGGGCCTAATACATATCACAACAGGCCTTATCTCATGGGCCGAAAATATATCACAATGGGACTCACTCATGGGCCTCGAATACATCACATTAGGCCCCAACACATGGGCTAGGTGTAAATCAAGTGGGCCACATCAATGGGCCTCATATATATCAAGTGGAAGGCATCACGGGTCGCACCAATGGGCTTAGAAAAGTGGATGAATCGTGTGCATGCAACACACACATCATGGTAGGTCGCACAAATGAATGGCATAAATATACAATACATGCATCAATGGTAGGCCCCACGTGGCACCGTCCAAAGGTGGTGTTGTGAATATAGGATACGTCCACCAGGGTGGGCCCCATGATTTGGACGGTTAGAGAAACACATACATTGCATGTGTCCCATCGTCATGCTTGGATGGTTGATTGCATGGATGAACGCATGCATCATGATAGGGCCCATTGTCCAGATCATGGTGGGCCACGTCTAAAAGAAATAGGAATGGTGGGCCACGTCCAAAAGAAAGAGGAATAGATGGACGGCTTGGAATAAAACACATATATCATGGTATCCCACGAGGCTGGGTAAGGCGCAGACGAAACAGATGGATGGCGTGGCTAAAATACATGCGTCAAGGTGGGCCATATGTCCATCAAAATGGACAGGCGGTGGGGATACACCCACACATCATGGTGTGGCCCATATAGCACCGTCCATAAGTAGACGGTTGTGGATACATAATACAATCAGCAAGGTGGGTCCCACCTGCCCACATGTGCTACACATGTGGGCAGGGCCCCAAGTCAAAACAAATGGACGGCTGGCGTGGATAATCACATACATCATGGGAGGTTTCCACGTGTGGGGCCCACACATCTAACAGATGGACGGCGTGGCTGTACAACACATACATCATGCAGGCGTCCCATGGCACCGTCCCAATCCATGGACGGTGCAGATGTAGATTACAGACATCAAGGTGGGCCATCCACCGTGAGGTATGAAACATTACATCTGTTGGGTCCCACGTGTGGCCCACCAGCTATGCAGATATGTATGTATATGTATATATATATATATATATATATATATATATATATATATATATATATATATATATATATATATATATAATATTATTTAAAAAAATAATAATAAAAATAAATGTCCAGGTGCTAGCGTCTATGTACCAGATATATAGCTGGTGTGAGGTACATCCAGTCAATCCGCTTCCATCCCAAGGTGGGCTCCACCGTCCATAACTGGACAGTGGATGGATAGGGAGATGCATACATCTGGTGGGTCCGCACGTGTGGGACCCACCAGCTATAATATTTTATTATAATATATTATATGATATATTATATTTACAATGCCCAGCACAGGACATCCAATGACGGATGGTCTTGATGGCATGAGTATAATGCATATCAAAGTGGCCCCCACTCCACACGTGCGGCGCGTGTGGGTGGGTCCCACGTCCTGCCCAAAACGGACAGTCAGGTTGGATAGCAAATACATCACGGTCGGCTCTTCCCAGCAAGTGATTTCACGTTAAGCATGTCTTCACATGATTTAAAATGGTGTGGGCCACTTGAGCGATGTATATGGCCGATTTTTTGAGAGATCACAGCCCTAAGGGGCCCCATCAAAATGCAAGGTGTGGATGGTTGAAACACATCATGGTGGAGCCTGAAGTGGGGCCCACTGATCTACCGTTGGGAGCAGCACGCTGCTTGCTGTAGCGTCCTCTGGACGCTGACAGCAGGTGGCGTCCTGTCTCACTTTCTTTTTTTAAAAAATTTTTTTGTTTTGCTAAGGGTTTTCATAAGCGAGGCCCACATTAGGATGATCCAAACCATTAATTGTGTTCTATGACTCATGATGGTTCTAATAAGCCTAGTATGGGGTGGTTTTAGTGTGTGGAAACATCAGAGCAGGCCTTAACTGTTTAAATTACCACAAATCATCATTTTCTACATTAGGGCCCACCAGAGATCCGGATTGGATTCATTCTTTATAAGACCCGTATCTTGGTCCGTACCTTTCCGTACACTCCCGCGGTCGTACCGGTCGAATTCCGGCAACTTTCGACCCTTAAACAATATCGACGCGCGACCTGGATTCATGTACCAATAACCCGAGTCGACTCAACCCGAGACCTATACCATAGCGACCGCGCCGTCGTTGCGGTTCCGATACCACGACTCGCGCGCCAAGGCGATACCCTGATCAAGAGATATGAGCCAACGTTCGGTGCGAGAAAACGCCGCGCGTTGCGAAAACTAAGGGAATCTCAACGATGTGTCACATCAATCACATCAATCCCATCAATCAATCACCCATCAACCCATCACATGTCAAGTACACATCACTCTCACCCATTTTCCCAAGCAACCACAAAAGTCTCCCAAACCCATACCTCTCTTACACAAAAGCCAACAAAGTCTTCTCAACCCATACCTTTCTTACACAAAAAGCCACAAAAGTCTTCCTAACCCATACTTTTCTTACACAACCATCACTCACCCATCCATCCATCACTCTCTCTCTCTCCCTTTACATCACTCTCTCTCTCTTTCTCTCTTTCTCATTCCAAAAATTTCCAAACAACAAAAAAATTCCAAGAGCTCCAACGTATGGAATTTCCCAAGTCCCTCTAAGCTTCAAGTGGCCCACCTTCCTACCCCAAAATCTCCCATCTCAACCCTCCATTCTTCATCTTAGCCATTGAAGTTGAAGAAAAGGTGCCAAGGAACCCCTAGGAGCGAGAAGATCGGACGGTGGGTGCTTCTATAGGGTAGATTCTCTTGATTTTATGGTGGACCAAGTGAGGCCCACCGATCCATGGTGTGGATCTCACTTGGGACCCTTATTTGTGGCCGATGGACCACTTGGATCATCATGATCATTCCATGATGGGGCCATTCTCCATGGACCCCATCATGATGTTTATTTTCATTTAAAAAGGTCATCTAGACCATCCATAGTGGTGGGGAAAGGATCTCCACCGTTGATCTTTAATTTTGAGGGTCACATATGCAAAATGACCCAATTGATGTATGATTTCATGTATGGGAGGGCCCATAATGACGGGGTCCCTCCATCACAAGCCGTGTCCCACTCTCTATGTCTCTCTCTCTATTTTATTTTATTTTATTTTATTTTATTTTATTTATTGCAAAAGGATGGTGTGGCCCACTTGAATGGATCCCATCTTGATGTAGTATTTTATTCGAGTGGGGCCCACCTTAAACATCATTCCCATGACATCCATCTTGTGGTGGCCCACCTCATCAGGGCCCACCGTTCCTTTCAAAAAAAAATTCTGTATTTAGAGCCGTCCAGCGTCCCAGACGCTGGACGTTGTAAAAAAAAAAAAGAAGAAAAAGAAAAAGAGGGACCTTTTTGGTGGCCCACTTGCACAGGCCCCACCTTGATGTTTATGATCAATCCAAGCCGTCCATCCTCTTACCCACGGCATTTTAGCCGTTGGGTAGAAGTTTGGAGCTAATCCAATCACCTGGTGGGCCATAGCGTCATAGATCGCACCCTCACCATTCAAACATCATTTTCTTAATTTATTTCATTTCCTTTCATCAAAAAAATTCGAACTCTGGACTCATTTGGACGGCATCAAGCCACTGAACGATATGGTCGGGTCAGATTTTGGCGAAGTGGACCCCACGCATGAAAAACCCCAGAAAAACTTATTTTTTAAAAAAATCAAAATTCATGAGGTAGGGCCTTTGCCTCTGCCTCATGCGTCAGCGGCAGTGCCTGCACGCAGGCGCGTGCAGGCCTTATAACGGGCGGTCGTGGGGTGGCCCACGGCCCTGCACGTGGGCCCCACAGTAATGGTTATTTATCATCTGACTTGTGCATTAGGTGGGCCACCCCGGTGGTGGGCCCCCCTCCAAAGATGAGTCAGATCCAAAACTCTGGTGGCCCACACCACGCGAAACAATGTGAATTGAATCCTACCGTTGAAAGGTTTTTTGGGGCCCACAGAGGTATTGAATCAAGCTGAAATTTTTGTTTTCCCTCCACCTAGGCCCGAGAGGCCTTATGAATGGCTCGGATGGCATTTGGGTATCATGGTGGGCCACATCCGTGGACCCCACCATTAATGTATGTGCCTTAACACACCGTCCACCGGCTGTGGACGGTGAACTCCCACCATGATATATGTGTTGTGCTCCACCGTCCAGTGGACGGTGGGCCCCCTTGTGACATATGTGTCTTATTAGCACTGTCCACTGGACAGTGGGACCCACTATGATGCATGTGATGCATCCGAACAGTCGATCCATTTGAATGGTTTAGGCCTTTGGTTTAAGCCCATTTGCCTTACAAAGGACCTATGGGTTAGACCCATTTGATGTATGAAATGTTTATGGGCTAGGCCCATTTGATTCATCTAAGGCCTATGAACTTAGGCCCACCTGATATGTAAAGCCTATGAGCTTAGGCTAATTCGACATTTAAGGCTCAAGAACTTAGGCCCACTTGATATGTAAAGCCTATGGGCTTAACTTGATATTCAAGGCCTATGGTTTTAGGCCCAATGGATGTAATCTAAGGCCACGTGACTAGGCCATTTGATGTACTTCTAGGCCCATAAAATTGGACCTATTTGTTGCATTCTTACGCCCATGGAAGTGGACCCATTTGTTATATTGTAAGACCTATGGGACTACACCCAATTAATTAAGAAAGGGTCCATGGGATTAGGCCCACTTTGATATGCATGCAAGCTCATGGACTAGGCCCATTAGAATTGTGTAAGGCCTAGGGATTTAGGCCCATTCGACCCATATAAGGCCTCTGGGTTGAGGCCCAGTTGATATGCATTTGGGGGCCCAATTGGTGTGGCCCATTTGATGCATATTAGACTCATATGACTAGGTCCAATTGATGCAATCCAAGGCCCACAGGTTTTGACCCATTGCAATGCACATAAGACCCATTGGTGTGGCTCATTTATGTGGCCCATCTGACGAATAAAAGGCCCATAAGCTATGGCCCATTTGATATATATCTAAGGCCCAATGGGAGGAACATAAGGTCCATTGCAATGTGTAAACCCAATACCGATTATGTAGCGGTGTTCTAAGAAGATCGTACCTGGGAAACAATGTTGGTTTGACGTCCACATTGTGAGTGTAATGTTGGTTGGACGTCCACATTACGACTCTCCTTAGGGTCCATTACTGGGCCGTACTTATCATATTTAGGCCGTCCAGGTCCATCTGCATTGTAAATAGTTCATTTTGTTATAACACGTTTAATATAGTTTCATGACTCATGATCATATGCATCATATGTATGCTTGATATGAGGACTGGCTGATCATAGCATATGCCTTCGGGCAGGTTGTTTATGGACTCCTGGTTAGGCAGTATTGCCCTACATGAGCGCACGATATGCGCATGGATTGTTGCATGACTGGACGGCGTGAATCATGCATTTCGCACTTGTGTGACATGGTTATTGTACGCCCTAGCAACATCAGGGCCGTAGCCTCCACAGACGCATCGTGGTTGGCAGGATTGGATACCGAAAATCTTGATCTACATGGGGTACTATAGATATCCCTGGGTGAAAGTCCCTAAACCCTTATGGTACTAAGAGGTTGCTCCAACGTCTAGACCGAGTGGGTAGATGAGTACTGAGTGCCGAATACCAGTTGGCTGTGCTCTCCACTGTGTCGTGGTCGGTTGGAAGGGGGTGCGGCCTTACCCGCCCGAGCGTAGGGGGCAGTGCTAGGCTGAGTTTGACCAGCTCGAGGAATGGGTCCGCTATCGACGAGTCGCGCTCGATATTGGCAGACGGATAGTGAGGTCTCTTCCACTTACCTTATTGCGCGCGATGTGGCGGCAATCTGGTTTAGAGTGTACTAGACCCCGGTGATATTCCATACTTTGAGCTGTATTGATGTGTGGACATTGATGAGTATCTGTATGCTTGAGTTGCATTGTACATTGCATGGCCTTGGGATGGCCGATACCATTCATGTCTTGCATCGCATAAGCCTTGATACGGCTCATGATATTATGTTTCCATTTGCATATTCCGCATCACTCTGACATTGCATGTACATATTACTACCTTGAGCACACACCTTCACCACCCTCTAAGCTTTCTGTAAGCTTATGCACGACCGTTGCGTGCAGGTGACGTTGGACTGCAGCAGCGCTGAGACAGGAGCACGTTGCAGAGCATTTTGGAGTTTTGTTCTTTACCATTGTATTTTCCCTTTATGCTCATTGTACTTGTAAAGTTTTTGATCATAGTGAAAATGTAATGGATTTCTTGGTTGTTGTTTGTGGGTTATGCCTTTGGTTATGCTTATTACGAATCAGACTGACATACAAAATCCTCCTCGTAGCATCCCAGGATCGGAACCTGGCGAATGGGAGCTAGGAGCCGAGAATGGGGTTCTACGGAGGCTGTCGGCGCCGGATTCGGCGATCGGGAATTCTGTGAGCCCAGTTTTCGAGTTTGGGGCGTGACATTCTTTGGCTCAACGCCTAAAATGAGGTAAGAAAGGGAATAGACGACTTGGATTGAAAATATATATCAAGATGAGGCCTACACAAGTGGTCCACCCAAATTTCCTTTTTCTTTTTAGCTAGTAAGTACACACCCGTTTCAATACACGCACCCCATGTTAGCCGCCTCCTACGTCCAGCGTCTAGACGCTGGATGGCATGGTTAAACAATTGCATCAGGGTGGGTCCCACATGGACTTGGGCTACCTCTCTGGATCTCCCAATACTTGTGTTTTCCCATCACCGAGTGTAGGGCCCACATGGCTTGGATGGTTTGGAGGGGACATTCATCAAGATGGGGTTCATCCGAGTGGGCCACACGGCCTCATCATCGCACTAAAATAATGAAAGGGAGAGAGGGAGAAAGAAGCACCCACCTTTGATCTCTTCTTCCTTCTTTCGCCAACACGATCAAGAGCTCCAAAGGGACGAATTTAACGGTCAAGATGTTATTTGGATGGTGGAGATGGGAGGTAGAAAGTGGGCCACACATAACTTCTCCTCTCCCATGGAAAATGTTTGGACGTTGGCTTGCTTGGGGTTTGCTTGAAAAAAAAAAGGAGAAAATGAGAGAGAGAGAGAGAGAGAGAGAGAGTTGTGTAAGGGATAAGGCATGGGAATGTATGGGTTACCTTGACTTTTTGGTAAGAATGGGATGGGATAGGTATGAGTGTTGTTGACTTGTGGGTGAGAGAGGGATGGGTGTGATGGGATATGTATTTGACTTGTACATTGATTGATTGATGTGACGGGTCGTAGAGATTCTCTCGATATTTGCAACGCGCGGCGTTTTTCCTTGAACTGAACGCGGGCCCACATCTCCTGGCCTGGGTATCTCCTCGGGGCGCGAGACGCGGCATCAGAACCACAGCGACGACGCTGTCGCTAGGGTACAAGTCTCAGTTTGTGTCGACTCGGGTTAACGGTATGTGAATCAGGGTCGCGTGTAAATGCCGGTTAAGAATCGAGGTTGTTGGGATTCGACCGGGAAGACCGCGGAAGTCTACCGAACGATACGGTCTAGGATACGGGTCTTACAAAAATTAAACATATTTTGAAAAAAAATGGTTAACCCTGATCGCAAGGATTGGTCAATCCGATTGACCAATGCTTTATGGGCTTACCATACTGCATTTAAGAGCCCTATTGAAATATCTCCCTTTAGACTTGTCTATGGGAAGGGTTGTCACTTACTTATGGAGTTGGAACATAGGGCCTACTGTGCTATTAAAAATCTAAATTTTAATCTAGACAATGCTGGCTCACTGCTTAAACTTCAGTTGAATGAGCTTAAAGAAATTCAGAATGATGCATATGAGAGCTTGAGAATTTTCAAGGACAGGATGAAAGTGTTTCATGACCAACATATTCTTCGAAAATCATTCACACCCAGGCAGAAAGTACTTTTATACAATTATCAGTTACATCTTTTTCTGGATAAATTCCGATCTCGTTAGACCAGCCTTTCACTATTACTAATGTTTATCCTCATGGGGTTGTCGAGATTCAGAATCCAAATAATGGCAATGATTTCAAGGTAAATGGACATCGTTTAAAGTCATTTTTTGAGAAATTTGATTCAGAGGACATGTCCATACCTCTGAATGATCCTGTTTACCAGGATTGATATCTTAGCCTGATGAAGGTATAGTTAGGTTTACTGGTTTCTGCTGTTTTAGGATAGTTTGCTTTCTACTTTTTTAAGATAGTTTATTTTCTGTTGTTTTAGGATAATTTACTTTCCGTTGGTTCAATTTTTGTGCTATTCCATCTTCACACTGAGACCATTGGAAAAGCCTCAAAATTCCTTTTTAAAGTATTACCTTTCCATCACTTTTCATTTCTTTTCATTGCCTCTTTTGCAGTACATACTTATTTCTTTTACATTAAGGATAATTTAGATTTTTTAGGTTGGGGATGGGAGATTAGGTAAACTAATTAGTGTTTTCTCAGTTTTGAGAAAAATTTTTGAAAATTTTTCGATGTTTCAGGTTGAAATCTATTTGGAAAGCAATGAATTGTGTACTTAAGAATGCTTTGAGTATGATAAGATAGAGATTGAATTTTGGATTGTTGGAGTTTGATCAACTAAGTAATTTATCACCTAAGTTCTTGGGCTCAATTATTTAAGAGGTAGTTTGAATATCGTGTTACTCTGAATCACAAGACACATTCAATTTGTCTTTTGTAAGACATACTAGAATTTCTGATTGTTAGTATGTGAATCATTAATAGATGATGAGAATCAAGTCTAGAGAATTTTATCCACCTTAAAAGAAGAAAAGAACTAGTTAAAAAGAAGGAGATTGACAAAGATGTCATGAAAAAGAATGAAAAGAATGAAAAATCTGGAAAAGAATGCAAAAATAAAAAGAATGAGTAAAAATTGACCATCGATATAAAATCAAAAAGCAAAAAAAGAAGGAAAAGGGGATAAGTTTGGAATTAGTACTTGAGTTTCAAACTGATCTTCAAGTAATGAGCATGGCAAGCATGATGAAAAGATAGTATCTTTATGGGAAGTAAATTGATTTCCACTAAGCACATTGAATAATATGATGTGTAGACTTATACTCTGATTTGATTAACAAAGAACTTAATTGATTGGTTGCTTATGTGATTCAGCTCTAATTTTTCAAAATCTCACTTTCGTATCTTAATTATACCCATTTATACTTGAGTGTACAAAATATTATTTTTCCAGAGAGGTTTTAGAAATTAAGCATTGAGATTTATTTTTTTGCATACTTTGCTTGGGACTAGCAAAATGCTAGTTAGGGATTATATTGAGGGTCAAATATTGCATATTATCCTCCATTTATTTATTGGTTTTATCAACATGATAATGCTTAATGTCCTATTTTACTCATGTTTGTGTTACAAGGTGAATTTAAGAGCTTAAATTGAAAAATGTGCTAAAAACATGGATTTAATGCTCAAAAATCACCAAGGCAAGGAATGAATCTTAGGAGACCAAGATTGAAGAATTTACATGGCAAAGATCTAAGGAAATCAAGTGATGAAGGAAGAGAATCGAAGAGTCAACTGACAGTGGGGTGTACTAACAAGCTAATTAACAAAAAAAGGAAGAGAATCAAATATTTGAAGTGAAAAAAAAAATTCTAAAAATTGTCCTGAAAATAGATTCTGGGGAAAAGCATAGTTCTGAAAAACTATCAGAATGACCTTCGATTATATTGAAGACTGTTAGATAATATCGAAGATACTTCGATAGTATCGAGAATTTTAGGATTTCAGGCTAAACTCACTGGATAGTTCTGGAACGATCTTCGATTCTATCGAAGGTTATTCGATAGAATCAAAGGACATATCGAAGACACTTCAATATCATTGAAACTGCGTAAATTTGAGGCAGTTTCTAGATTTTTTCAAGTCGGTGCGAAAGGAGGTGCTGCAAAATTATAAATAGGGGCCTTTAGGACGTTCCTAACGATCATCTAGGGTTTAGAGGAGCAAAGCACAATGGTGGAGAGCCGTCGCTAAGCATTTTTCTTCCTTTCTTCCTTAGTTTTTCATACTTTCTTCTAGGGTTTTAGATCTAATCATGCCTATGGTTAGCTAAACCTCTTAACTAGGGCTAAGGGGTGGAGCTTGTAGCATGATGGTTCTATTTCTTTGATTCATGTTTATGTTGAACTTACTTTGATTCTAGTTTGATAATTAAGGAATACTTTCATTTTTTAATGATTTATTGTGACTTAAATTACAGTATATCTGCAATAACTTTGAGTATCTTCTTTTCTTAATTTTTGAGATTATGGGATTGGTAAATCCTTTTATTTGCCATCGTCTCATAGGCATGGTTTAGTGATGGAATCCTTACCAATTAGCACAATTCTATTTCATTGACAATTAGGTCAAAGGAAGTTCAGATTGATTTAATTGTTATATCTTCCAATTGGATAGGATAGGACTCCAATTCCAATTGTGTTACTTGAATCAAGTAAGAGGATTCTCTGATCACTACAAGTGGGTCCTTGAAAACCCTAGTTCCAACTTTTAAATTTCTTAAGTTTCTAATTACATCTCTCACAATTACTTCCTTTTATTTTATAGTTAAATTCACATTTTTTTCTAGTTGCTTTCAGAATACTCATGAGATTAGTCCCTGTGGATTCGACCTTCGTCTTACCGAGATTATTACTACATCATGACCCTATACTTGGAGTTGTGAACAGATTGTAACACCCCGAACTTTTTAATACCCGAGTATTGAAAGTTCTCGAGTGTCATAATAAAATTTCATTTAATATATACATGTGTAGGTTACCAATTTAGCCTATCCTAACCTTACATTTATTCTCTAACCTGAATTTGATCTTTGGAAATAATCTACATCCATAGATCGAGTCATCCCACTATTGATTTTTAAGACAAGAATATCATATATCCAAGTATTCTCACTTGTTCGTCATAATCAACCGTTCAATTAACTATTCACCGCTAGGTAAAAACATTCGACCATCCACTTTAAGTTTGTACCACCTGATCATGGTAAACTAATTACATGATCTCTACATTCAATATGTACACGTATCGAATCGAGATGCTGATCCGTTCATCTTATCCATCACCTATGAATATACTTAAGCCTCCATCAGGACTACAATCGAACTTACACATATGAACAAGTCACTTGAAAACAGTATACATGTTCTACCTCTTGATCACTCCAAAAATCGACTTGTGTTTATTCATTTACAAAACTGACCATACAACCACCTACATACATGATCAAAGTACTAACCATCAAGTCTTCCTATTTTTAACATGTCATCTCCGTCTATCATATTTGGATCCGCTAAATGGGCTGCCTAAATATTAGAATGAATTGCTCAATTCAAAGATCATAAGCTACATGCCACAATTACTAACTTGCTTCTCTATTAGATATATGAAAGACATTGGGGAGATAGAGCCCATTAAAAAAACATCTTGGTCATCTGTAAGCAATTAAGGCCTAAAATGGGGTGATGGAAAGAGAATAAAAAATAAGGAATGTCTGTCAAATTTCAATGCATTTGGATGATATAGTCTGACATTACGAATGGTAGAAGTTAGAGAAATAAAAGATGATAAAATCGTAAATACTTAATGCTATTAAGATATACGCTTGAATTCTGTATCACATAGTTCTCATGATCCGTTTCATGTAAAATTTTATACCATGCCTATTTATTATGAGTTAACCATACACATCGAATTTTAGACTTTAGATTATTATGAAAGTGGCCTAATTAACAAATTAGCCCCTTAACCATTGATTTTAGTGTCCATTGAGTGAGGAAAGCATGTGGGTAGTTGTAGTAGAATATTTCCATCCATATGAATGATTTGAATTACCCATCATATGGACCTAGTAAAAAATGTGAGGATCCTACCTTGGTAAGCTTTTCCTTAGGTGTGAAGTTAGCCTTTTAGGCTTTTTAACTCTGCATAAATCTAAAGCTTCTAATTGCCCCATATTACACCATCAATCGCAACTTAAATTTGGACCACACTTTGACTTCATATGACTACATTATCATATAAAATTTAGACCCCGATCTATGATCCTATACCGTTGAATGATGACCGCCTTTACTCCAATTTCTTCCTTTTGGTGCAAAAGGTGAAATTTAAGATTTAGACCTTTTCTACCATTGATCAACCACTAAATTTTGTCCAACTATTTTCCTATACTGACTACACATTTCTCTCAAATTTGAACCAAGATTATTAAATGTGCACCGTTAATTGAGATCAAGTTCATTTTGGCACTCATTAGGAGAATTTTCAAGATATGCCAATTTAAATTTCGGATCACCAAGAAAATCATATACCCTGGATCTATTCAACAACACTAACACACTGGGTGAATTAGATTTAAAGAAAGATCGTCAGAAAATATTAAATTGGATAAACTCAATCCAAATGGGAAGTGAAACACACCCCCTCTCACATGCTTATGCTTTTATAAAAGGGGTGTGCATCCCTTCTACACACACACCATCTCCCAACAATGTCCAAGGAGGAGAGAGAGGAAGGGAAAGAGAAAGAGAAGCTTACACACCCATTATCCTCTTCCTTCTCCACACGTGTGGTGTTTTCCTCTTGTTTAAGCGATATTGTGATTCATGTAGAAGCTTTCCTACATCAAGATTTACTTAAGGTTTAGATCAAAGGCTAAGTGAGGGATTCCTTTAAAGCTTACACTAATTTGAGTTGATATGATTTATCTTATTTTTACATACTTTTATATTATTATGATTTTTCATGAAATTAATTGATGGACTGTTATCAATTATTTATCCTTTTGAGAATTATGCTTATGGTATAATTTTAATTATGTATGATTTTTATAAATTTATATGGGGTGATGGATACAAGCCTTGCCATTTATCAATTTTGAGAGTAACTCGTGCTTCCACTCTATATTGAGTTGACATTTTCCTTGTTTCCACTTATTTTTATTGAGTTAACATATTTGTTATTCTTCTCTCTTATTGAGTTAGCTTATTACTATTCTTCTCCTTTATTAGGTCAGCCTTATGTCACCTCCTTTTATAGCTTGTACATGTTTCTTGAAATTTTAAAACCCTCATTGTTCAACTTATTTCTCTATTGATGCAAGTGATGTGTTATAGGCCTCATATATAATTGTTCATATATATTATCGTGGATGTAATGCATTTTGGGTAGCGACCCTCTTGGTTGACACATAATACCGTGGGTTGAGTAGTGGTGAACAATCTATGTAAGTAAACTTTCATGCATGTTACACTACTTCTTGAAATTTGATTGCGCAAATAATCACTCCATGAACAAATCGTGTTATGTAAATCTTCCAATTGCGTGTTGTGTCGCCTTAAGATATCCGCATAAATCTACGTTAATGTTGGACGCGTCGACGAATCTCCTTAGTATGGGATGCAGGGCAAGTCTAGTTTTCTATGAACTATATTCCACATTATGATAACTACTACGTATGATGGACCGTACACAATATACTAGGCATGCATTCATGTAGATTGGTTGTGCATACTGATACCACTCGTAGTGGTGGAGTACGAGACATATCAGAACTCTTACATTATTCTTATGAATCTCTTTTTTTATATAAAAATAAATAAAAATTAACACGCACACACACCCCCACACACTCATGCCACATGCACACACAGTGTGGGATTTCACTACCATGGGTACTCGAACCCTTGACCCGGTGTTGAAACTCCAAGGAGTCTACCACCCGGGTAAAATTCAACTACATTATTCTAATGAATCTCTTGAATTATTGTTAATCTTAAAGGATAACAATCATTATGAGTAGGGTATTAACCCTCTTCAGCCATACAAATGATTTCAATCGGATGACGATATCCCTACGGAAGATTATTCTAAATAAAGAAGGAGATAGTTTTATATTTAGTTTTATTTATTTTCCACTGCACACTTTGAATAATGTAATAAGCTCTCATTTGAGAGGGCATTAGACAGTTAGTTGAATTTTATATCTTGACCCTCAAAAGACTCGACTTGCAACTTAACTCAACTGGAATTTCAACCTAAAGTGCTCAACCCCAACTCAGTCCAAAATTCTCTATACTAGTTAAGACCTGAGCCGATCCAATCCAATCCAAATACATATACTTTTTCGTAGATCCACCTAACCCAACTTGAATTTTTTCAACCCCAACCAAGTTTCAAATCAGGCTATGTTTTTCAATCCTAACCCATCCCAGGACCTTGACAACCTGACCTGAACTTAAGTGGGATTGGGTAGACCCAAACCCAAGTTGCAGCCCTAATGCAATTCAGCTCTGTACATTTCTAAGACCAGTTGCTTTGTACTAGTTGTAGATTAAGGGCCTGTTTAGCCTAGTAGATTGGATGGTATTAGAGTGGATTGCACGGATTTGAAGGTAATGATAGCTGCATCAGTGGATTGGTGTAAGATCTATGGGATTGCTATATCCCGGGGTTGCTATATTTGATATGTTTGGCATGCTCGGCCAATCCTGGGATTAAACCTCCAATCCCTTTCAATCCCTCGAATCAAACACGTCCCAGGCAATTTTGAAGGGATTAGGGTGGATTGGATGGGATTTAAAGGTAATGATGGTGATGTTAGTGGATTGTCTTAAGATCCATGGGATTGCTGTATCCCGGGATCAGGATCCCGTGTCTATTTGGCATGCCTGGCCAATACCAGGATCTTCCAATCCCTTCCAATCCCATCCAATCTGCCTGGCCAATACCAGGATCTTCCAATCCCTTCCAATCCCATCCAATCTGCCTGGCCAAACAGGCCCTAAGGTGTGTTTGGTTGGACCAAATATAATGAAACTTGATAGCTTTAATTAACTTATAAAACTTATTCATATGCTTGTAAAAATTATTCATATACAACTAAAACTTATTTGTATATATGTAAAAATTCACACACACACACACACACACACACACACACACACACACATATATATATATATATATATATATATATATAAATTTTTTGGTGTTTGTGTACAATTCTCTAGGTCTAAACTCACTATAATGATTTGCCCCATTTAAAAAATGGCAACGGCTTATCCTCCTCAAATGCCACGCTAATGTAGTGTGGGCCCAAACTATCTAAATTGTGGGTCTTATTTTGGATGGAGCATATATCTAAAATCACATTGAGTAAGAAATCCTAACCATGGTTATCAAATGAAAGTTCAAACTCAAAATAATGAGTGGTCCAAATTTAAAGGGGAAGATAAGATGGTTCATATTATTTTTTCAGAGAATTTTTAATTATGGTCTAGTCACAGTTAGGTAAGTGATTTCTACCATCCAAGTTCTATGCCATGTGTGTAGAACTAACCTCGCAGTCTAGCCCTTGTTACTTGTGATCTTGTGACCACTTGATGATTAGGCTGAGGTGACTTTTAGGGTGTTCCGTGTTTATGGTGCGCCAACTCTGCCAGGCAGTTTTGAAGAACACTAGATTAGGTACCGTCTTTGCCTGTACCAACATTAGTACAAGCATAGTGCGGCAGGATAACAAACTGTTGTCAGAAATGAGCCTAGTTGAGCATAGCTAGCTGAACAACTGTCGGACATGCTATGTATGAGTCCATCTATGACAGCAGCTTACTGTCTACTCAAATTCCACTGAATGATGAATATACAAATATATAAGTAGGACCGTACCCAATTCTCATCGAGCTTTGAATGCGGTACAAAACAGACACCATGGTAGACCTCGCGTGCTGCTAGTTGCGCCATAATTCTTATGTACAATAGTTAACTGACATTGTATTTAATTACTTTTTGGTAATTTTGAAATTATTGAGGAAAATGAAATGACTACGAATTCTTCCTTGATTATAAAATAAAGGAGATATTAGTACCAGGTTATTACGGGGCGTACCTAATCGTATCTTCATGACATCCAACCCATCCAACAGATTTGCTTTCCTATGAATACCTCAATACAAAATTCAGATCATACGCACTTGAAAGGTTCTAAGTATGTTAAAGTCCTTTGGTATACATTCTTTGAATGTCATTATGAGAAACAGTGCTTTTACCGGCGAAATGTTTGCCGAAGAAAAAAATTTTGTCAGTAAAAGTACATTTTTACTGATGAATTATTTTTTCATGGGTAAAACTGCAGTTTTACCAACTTTTTTTTTTCTTTTTTTTTTCGGTAATAACATTTTTACCGACGAAAATTTTCGTCGGTAAAAGTATTTTAATTTTTAAGATAGAAAATTTTAGCGCTCTTTTGAAATTTAGCGGGAAGACTTTTTTCATCAGTAAAAAGCACAAAACTGCTTTTACTGATAAAAATTTTAAAAGTGTTATGATTTCAACTAAGAAATTTTCGCCTTGAGTTTTACCGGCGATCTAAAACCGTCAGGAATAATGGTTTTACCGACGAAAATTTTCTTCGGTAAAAGTATAATGTTTTTCACTTGACAAATTTTATCCCTGAGTTTTACTGATGAACTAAAACCGTCGGGAATAATGGTTTTACTGACAAAAATTTTCGTCAGTAAAAGTCTTATGTTTTTCACTTAGAAATTTTCGTTCTAAGTTTTACTTACGAACTAAAACCGTCGGAAAAAATGGTTTTACTGACGACAATTTTCATCCATACAAGTCATATGTTTTTAACTTACAAATTTATGCGATGAGTTTTACCAATGAACTAAAACCGTCGGGAATAATGTCTTTACTAATGAAAAGTTTCATCGGTAAAAATGTCATCTTCTCAAATAAATTTCACTTTTAAGTTTTACCGACGAAACATTTCATCGCTAAAAAGTGCCAAAAAAACTTTTACCGACAAGGATTTTCGTTGGTAAAAATGTTAATTTTTTTAAGTTAGAAAATTTTCGCGGTGAGTTATACTGACGAACTAAAACCATTGGGAATAATGTCTTTACCGACGAAAATTTTCGTCGATAAAAATGCTATCTTTTTTAGATAAAAAATTTCACTCTAAATTTTACCAACGAAACATTTAATTGCTAAAAAGTGCCAAAAAACCTTTCACCGACGAAGATTTTCGTCGATAAAAATGTTAAATTTTTCACAATGAGTTTTACCAACGAACTAAAATCGTTGGGAATAATGTCTTTACTGACGAAAATTTTCGTCGATAAAAAGGATCTTTTTCACATAAAAAATTTTGCCCTGAGTTTTATTGACAAAATGTTTCGTCGCTAAAAAGTGCCAAAAAAAACTTTTACAGATGAAGATTTTCATCAGTAAAAATGTTAAATTTTTAAGTTCGAAAAGTGTCACGATGAGTTTTACCGACGAACTAAAACCATCGGGAATAATGTCTTTACCGTCGAATAGTTTCGTCAGTAAAAATGCTATATTTTTTTAACTTGGAAAATTTTCCTGCTGCCTTGAAAAATATCGTGGTAAGAGTTTTACTGACAAACCAAAACCATCGGGAATAATGTTATTATCGACGACAACAATTTCGTTGGTATAACTTAAGTTTTACCGACGAAAAAGTTCATCAAGAATAATGATAGAATTTTAACTTACAAAAATTTTCCTGCTACCTTGAAAAGTTTCGCGGTAAGAGTTTTACCGACAATTCAAAGCCGTCGAGAATAATTTTCCGACAAATAAAAACCGTTGGTAATGTTTTTTACGGACGAACAAAAACATTATTTATATATATTTTTAGTTTGTATATATGTATTTAGTTTTTATATCCTATAAGCGCAAATTTTTTAATTATATAATTAAAAGATAATAATTAAATGATTTGTAATATCAGATGGAAAAGAATATTGAGAAGTTCAGAAATTTTAATTATGTTTGAGAAAAATTTTGAGAACAAAATAATACTTTTGAGATAAATTTTTGAGATTTTGAAAATAAAAATTCAGAATTTTTGTTTTAAATTTTTTTGAAATATTTTATAATAAAAATGATATTTTGTTAAAAGAGAAAAAATATACATTTTGAAAAACAAATGTTATTTTTAAATGGAAATTGAAATTTATTTGTGAAAAATAAAATTACTAAATTATTAGGCACATCCACTAATTGAACCTTTAATCGTTTTTGGACAATCTAATTAGTTTAGATTGAAGAGTAAATAACTTCAGATGTTTAAATCAAATTTCACTCAAATTGTTGATCAATCTTGTATGCCTAATATCTTTCTCATATGTAGCATGATTGAGGCGAGTAACTAGTCAAATTGAGAGTATTGATCAGTAAAATAGAGTGAGCGGACCGGAGATGTAAAATGGACCAAATATTCTAGTCGAAATTGTAACCCAACTTATTGACCTCGTGAGAAACTAAGAATTGATGTTAGTAAGTTTTGTGGGCCCCATCATGACCGTGGATTTGATGTGTCCCCTTTAGATTATGAGATATCTTAAAAATCATCTATATACAAAACTCAAGTGGGCCATACCATCTAAAACTATGTGAAGACATCCTAAAAAATATAAAAACACTTGATAGGGCCCACATGAGTTTTGGATGCAGCTGAAAATTGGTTTGACCCCTCATCTAAGTGGGACACACATTATGAGTGGGTTGGATATATGAATCACATTTAGGCAGACCCAATATATGATTATGAATGTTTGTGCTTTCTCTTCATTCATATCTTTTTGATATTCTGAATATATATATATATATATATATATATATATATATATATATATATATATATATATATATATATATATATATATATATAGTTTTTATATCATATGAGTGATTTTTTTTATAATTAAAAAGTAATATTTAAATGATTTGTAATATCACATGAAAAAGAATATTGAGAAGTTGAAAATTTTTAACAATGTTTGAGAAGTATTTTGAAAACAAAATGATGCTTTTGAAGAAAAAAAAATCGGCATTTTGAAATTATTGAGAAAATTTTTGAAAATTTGAAAATAAAAATTCAGAATTTGTATTAAAATATTTTTTTTTAAAAATAATTTATAATAAAAATGTTATTTTGTTAAAATGTTTTCAAAAATATACATTTTGAAAAAGAATGTTATTTTTAAATGGAAATTGAAATTTATGTTTGAAAAAAAATATTACTAAATTATTAGGCACATCCACTAATTGTACCTTTATCTATTTTTGGACAATCTAATCAGTCCATATTGAAGAGTAAATAACTTCAGATGTTTAAATCAAATTTCACTAAAATTGTTGATCAATCTTGTATGCTTGATAACTTTTTCATATGTAACCTGATCGGGACGAATAACTAGTGAAATTGAGTATTGATAAGAAAAATAGAGTGAATGGACTAGACATGTAAAATGGGGCAAATATTTTGGTCAAAATTGTGACCCAACTTTATTGACCTCGTAAGAACCTAAGTGTTGATGTTAATAAGCATTGTGGGCCCCATCATAATGTGTGTCGAACATCAACACCGTGAATTTAAAGTGTGCCCTTCAGGCTATGAGATATGTAAAAAAATCATCCGTATACAAAACTCAGGTGGGCCATGCCATCTAAAACCATGTGAAGACATCCTATAAAATATAAAAGAACTTGGTGGGGACCACATGAGTTGTGGAAGCGGCAGAAGCTTGGTCTAAGCCCTCATCCAAGTGGGACACACATAATGAGTGGGTGGATATCTAAATCACATTTAGGCAGGCCCAATATATGATTATGAATGTTTTAATGAAACCTCTCTCTCCACTACATTTAGGGCTTATTTAATTTTCCATTCCAGAGGTAAATGCAGTGTAACTGCTTAATGATCATTTACTTGTGTATTTACGACACTCTTCCTTGTATTTGATTTGACCGCTTACTTCTTATAGATAAAAATCGAAAAGGTTGCAAAATGGTTGTGGGCCCCACCATGATGCATGTCACTTATCCACATCGTTCATCCATTATGCCAGATGAATTTATGGCATGAGCCAAAAAATAGGCATATCCAAAACTCTAGTGGACCATGCCATAGAAAAAAAGTGAATCAAATACTTATCATTAAAAACTTCTTAAGGCTATTGTTTCTTTTGGTGTGGGCCACTTGAGTGTTGGATCTACATAAATTTTCAGCTCATGTCTCAAAATGTTGTGGTAAAATGGATGGACGGAACAGATATGTCATATATGTCACATTGAGGTCCAAAAATTTCAACTAGCACTTTTGAACGGTTTCTAAGGCAGGAATTTTCAAAATTTTCCAAATGGGTGAAAGGGTCATAATTACCCATTCACCCGATATTTACACTTGCAATGAGAAATCAAATAGGCCCTTAGGTGAGTTACTCATTACCCTTACTAGAGTAAACTTCGTGGGGTCCATCATTATTTATTTATTTTATCCACTCCATTAATCTATGTTAACAAATAATTCGAGGTATAAAGAAGAAATAGAAAGCATATCAAAAGCCCAAGTGGACCACACCACAGGAAATAATGTGATGGAACACCTACCATTGAAAAATTCTTAGTGGCCATAAAAGTTTTAGATCAAGTTGATGTGTTCGTGTTTTCTCTTCATTCTTATCTTTTTCATATTATGAACATGTTGGATGTCAAATAAAACTACTGTGGACCCATGGAAGGTATCAACAATTGAAATCATTACTCCACACTGTTTCAAGGGGCATGGTCCACTTGACTTTCGAATTTATCGAAAATTCAGGATCAACCCACGCTGTTCATCCATTTTTCGAGATCATTTTAGAAAATTTTCCAAAAAAATGAATCATATACAAAGATTAAATGGACCACACCACAAATAAGGGGAACAGATTAGCTACTCCCCCTGACACCATCCAATGACTAGTGGTTGGTGCTCTGCGGGCCCCACCATGATGTATGCGTTTAATCCATGTCATCCATCTATTTTAAAAGACTAGCTCGAATTGGCTCGGATTAAATGGCCGACTCGGGCCGAGTCAAGCTGTTTTTTGTAGCTCGTGTTGAGTTCGAGCCAAGTTCGATAAGGTGGTATTTCAACTCGACTCGACTTGAGCTCGACTCGGCTCGTTATTAATTTTATAATATATACTATATGGTCGAGCTCATGGGAACTTCTTATGAGGTCGAGCTGTGTGGGCCCCACCATGATGGGTGTCGAACATCTACCCCATCAGTCAGATGCACCATTCCATGGTGGGCCTGGGGCTTAAAAATCAAGTCAATTCGTGACTTTTTTGGGCCACACCACATATAAAAGTTGAGAGGGGTTACCCTCCATTAAAATATTCATAATCATTTGTTGGGCCCACTGAGGGTTCACAAATCCAGCCCATCCATTATGTGTGTCCCACTTAGTTGAGGATTCAAACCAAGTTTCATATGCATAAAAATTTCAGGTGGGCCCCACTAAGTGCTTTTATATGTTTTAGGCATTTCTCACATGATTTTAGATGGTATGGCCCACCTAAGTTCCATATATGGCTGATTTTTGGGATACCCATAATTTAAAGGGGGCCCATCAATGCACGGTGTTGATGTTTGTGTTTTCACTTCATCCACATCTACATGACATTATGAATGGGTTGGATGGTAAAAAAACATCACAGTGGCCCTTGGAAAGGTTTCAACAGTGGGTGTCATTATCACTGCACTTCCTTTGGTGTGGTCCACAAGAGCTATGAACCTGCTTCATTTAGGAGCATACCTTAAAATGATCTGAGAAAAGTAATGAATGGAGTGGATAAAACAATTACATCACGGTGGGCCCCACAGAACCCTACTCGGACAGATTAACATCCAGGCGGGGGTAGGACAGAATCCCCTTCGAATAAGGTTAGGGATAGTGTCGGCCCTAACCACTCTCTCTGTTTCTCTCTCTCTCTCTCTCATATGCTCCCCTCTGTTCTCTCTCTCTTCCTACGGATCTCTCTCTCTCTCTCTCTCTCTCTCTCTCTCTCTCTCTCTCTCTCTCTCTCTCTCTCTCTCTCTCTTCCTTGCTTGATCTCTCTTCCCACTTTCTCTCTCTATCCCCACCCAAGTTTTTGTTGCTAACCATCCTACCCGCGCACGCCCTCTAACTCTCTCTGAATCTGTGGTTGAAGCCTATAAAACTCCACGAACATTGAGGTATCTCTCTCTCTTTCTCTCTCTCTCTCTCTCTCTCTCTCTCTCTCTCTCTCTCTCTCTCTCTCTCTCTCTCTCCTCGCCTCTCTCTCTCTCAATCTCTCTCAATCTCAATGTCGATTGAGGGTTTTTGGGTTTATCTGCAAAAATAGATGAAATTGTGCCCGAACGCTGACTTAGTGGTGTTGTCAACACACCTTTAGTGGTGGTGTGTTGATTTGTTGTGCATTGTGGGGCCCAACTTGATATGTTTGTTTTATATTTGTCATCCATATGTTTTCCCCCTCAATTTTGGGCAAGAACCAAAAAATAAAACAAATCCAATCAAAGCTCTTCTGTTTATTTCTGTTTTACCAAATTGAATGTGTTTTTATTTCATGATTCTGGATGATTTTTTTTTCCCATAATTAATCTATGTATCACCTCATTTGGTGAAATCAATTACTTTACAGACATTTTTTAAAAAAAAAAGAAAAAAACACTTGTGCTTCATTTGGGCCAAACACTTTACTGAGGCCCTCTATATCATGAAAAGTTGATTGTGCAAAGAATATTAATCTTCTTCTTTGCATATTGTTTGTTTCAGCCTCTATTGTTTGGAATGGCGTTGTTTTAATTAATTTGGTAATTGGGGCTTTTTGTTTTATTGTTTTCTATCTTCAAGGCATCTAGGATAGCAGCCCTTGATGTGAAAAAAATCAAAGATGTCAGTTTGTGCATGGTGGAATATGTTTCATTTTCTCCCAGAAAAGATCTCTTGCAGATCAAAGGCATTAGTAATGCAAAAGTCGACAAGATCATTGAAGCAAGCATGCAATTTTGACATTGTTTTATGCTGATATAAACTCATTTCCTTTTCAATTTCTTTACCAACACTGCTCATTATTAATAAATAACAAAATATATGGGCTGATTTACTTGATCTATCGACAGCCTCAAAGCTGGCCTATGGGTTTTACCAGTGCTAGCCAACTCCATGCACAGAGGCTCGAAATCATTTAAATAACTTCAGGGTCAAGAGAACTTGACAAGACCTTAGAGGGTAAGTTCTGAATGGATTACAGTTCAATTTAAATGTTAAAGCCTGTTTAAGTGCCACTTAAAAATGAATTTATCTCATTTTAGTTAATTGTAATTATGGATTAGAGATCATACTAAAATGAGATAAACTCTATTTTGAGTGGCACCCAAATAGGCCCTTGGTTCTTATCTCGAATCTAAATTGGTTAACTTTTGGGCAGGAGGAATTGAAACTAGGTCTATTACTGAAATATATGGTGAATTTCACTATGGAAAGACTCAATTGTGTCATACTCTATGTGTAACTTGTTAAGTAAGGTTTTAATTTATAGGCTGCATTTGGATGCACTACTGTACTGAAATCAAGATTTTTAATAAAAGTAATGATAGCTATAATGGCCATCCTTCCTAGTTGTAATGATATGGGCTATAATGGTGGTCATCGCCCCAAAATCAAGGTTTTCAATAACAGCAGATCATGTTATTTCAACTTCCATTGGATCAAGTCCATGATCATGAAGATTTATTGTGGATTTTGCATGTTTGAATAACTATGCTGGAAAAAATCAGGAACATTTCAAAAGGAGTATCTTGCATAGTATTTGGATATGTTTGTGGGATCTTAATCGAGTTCTCACAAGACATGATTTTGATGCAAGCACTTTGTTAAGCCCATGTCTCTAGAGGGTGGACCATCTACACTACCAGATTAAATAGCATGGCATGCGTGGTGAGATCCAAGCCAACCATCATGTGGGCACCACCATGTAAATGCCCTTGCCTAAAAATCAAGTTAGTCTATTGGTAAAGTGGGTTACAGTTTATATGAACAAAGGATGCTATAAGACTTGGTTTAGTTTTTTTTAAAGTGCCAATTTGTTTCTAACCTTTTTATATGAACAAAGGATGCTATAAGACTTGGTAAAGTTTTTTTTAAGTACCAATTGCTGAGTCTATATGGTAATTTATCATGCCCGAAGATTCAAAGCATGTGGCCCATCCTATGTTAACATTAGATCTCAAATGTGTTTGTAAGTGGTTGGGAAAGGGATTGAAGTGTGTATGGGCTTAGAAAATTTCTTCTTTTCAATACTGTGTTTAATTAATTCATTCTTGCAGTCTTATTAAGTTGTGGGAGCATCCGTACATATGCTGGCAACAGAGCAGAGCTCAATCAATGCTTGTATGAATGAAAAGAATGAGGAGTCTATGATATGAAAGAAGTGGAGATCAAGTTACCATGACAAAATTCAAAATGTTCAACTCTTCCTTCTCCACTGCATAGTGTAACTTGACTACCTATGTAAAGCATATTGAACTATCTTCCATTAGGATCATGTAAGTTGATTATGTTAGTCTTGTTCTAAGTTAGCCCCATTAGCATCATGTTGTGAATTTTGAACAAGTGTTGATGAGAGACTTCAGCTCAGTTTATAAACTTTTGCATGGTTCTTTTGCAAATAAAATGTTATTTTAAAAGATTGAAGTCTCATGAAAGCTTAATGTGTTGTTTCATGTTTGTTGGATTTAATGCTACTCATGTTTTTTGCAGGTTGGATTGGCTAAAATTCTGGATTTGTATTATGAAGATCTGTACACCCTCCCTAACAAACAACTCTCATTTGGGTTAGTTTCAGAAATTTTAAAATTATCAAAGAGTAAGGTATTGAAGTTCCCTTCTTCTTCTTCTTCTTCTTCTTCTTCTTCTTCTTAAGGTTTGAGCACTGAGTGATGAGTGGAGCCTATATAATGACATTGAAAAAATATGCATTGTTAACATCAGCATCTAATCTTTAGATGGCTGTTTCATTTTGTGGCAGAGGAGCTCTTCATCGTTGCCAATGCTATCTATTACATTTGCTGGTGGATGTTTTCTGGTAGCCATTGGTATTCTTGGTCAACTTTGTAAGCTTCACCTCTTCAAGGCTAGAAAATCTCCAGCAGACCATTACGTAATTTCTTCATCTGAAATTGATGGCTGTCAGTATCAGTCTGTGGAAGCTCCCGAGGTACCTCCAAAATTCCATCATTTTCCTTTAGTGGGATGTTAAACTTTGTTGATGTGCGTAAATAAATGGTTATTGAATTGCAGGATTTACTAGGGTTTAACTTGAACTTTTACATAATTATTAGAAAAACAGAGTTGAATGCTTCCATGATCTGATTCTATAAGCTTTTCAAATGGTAGTTTATCATTCTAGTATCACAGTCAATTTCCAAAGCTGATTTATGCAGAAAATCTGGGTAGTGTAGGAGGTGGTGATAAATGCAGAGGGGAGGCAGACAATTTCCTTTTCACATTTTCTGCAGGGTATGGGATCGTAACTAACATGGTTGCAGAATTGCGTGCATTGTATGATGGCATTACTCTCAGGATTCAAAGGGGATTCAACCATATTATTTTAGAATCGGATTCTAGGCTGGTGGTTGATTTTCTCAATGGTGATGCAGAGTTGGGTTGGAAATGGAATGTGGTTATATAGAATTCATCAGTTGCAGCGAAAAGGGAGAATCAGATTTGTGCATGTTGTGCGGGAAGGGAACTCGCCAGTGGATTGTATGGCCCGGTTATGGAGTGCTTCTCAATCTTATACTTGGTTCGATCATCAGGCGAAGCTTCCTAAGCAGGTCAGAGGCTCTATCTTTCTTGATAAGGTATGATTAGGCTCTATTAAGATGATCTAATCCCCTTGCTGATATATTTAAGTAATTAATACGTACTTGTCATGGATGGACACCTGTTTTATGTAAAGGAGTACCTTATATGTATATGTGGTGATTTTTTGAAATGGAAAACAGGTTAATTTTTTTTTAAAAAAAAACAAAATAAAAAATAAAACCTAAAACCTAAACCTAAACCTAAAACCTAAATGTATTCTCAAATCCTTAAACCTAAACCGAAACCTAATCATAATCTCAATTCCTTAACCTAAACCTATTGTAACACCCCGAACTTTTCAATACCTGAGTATTGAAAGTTCTCAAGTGTTACCAAGTAATTTACTTAGTATGTACACATGTACAATACCAATCCAACTATTCTAGCCTTACATCCTTGCCCTGACACAAACTTAACCGTTGGGAATTACCTCTATTCAATAGATTCAACCATCTGACAGTTGATTTCAAGATGAGACTATCCATCACGTAATTTGACGTAAGTACTCTCCCATGAAGGACGTGACGAATAGCTCCTTATCCGTAATGATTTAGATATATATTCTTTTATAAGAACTTCTTATAAACGAGCCTATAACCATATAGAACCATTGGATTTCCCAAAACTCACACATCAACAACAATAACGAAAATGCCATTGACCTAGACCCCTGAATCTTTGATTACATGGTTCCCACAATTCGTTTCATGTGAAATTATCCACCAGGCCTAATTATCATAAATTAGCCATACACGTCGAATTTTAGCCCTTAGATCGTAGTAAATTAGCTACTTGGCCTCTACATCCATTCATACACTTACCAGATCAAGATTCTGACCGATCCATCTTGTTCACCCCATATGGATATGCTTAACC
Organism: Magnolia kwangsiensis; assembly: GCA_037074715.1. Classification (NCBI taxonomy): domain Eukaryota; kingdom Viridiplantae; phylum Streptophyta; class Magnoliopsida; order Magnoliales; family Magnoliaceae; genus Magnolia; species Magnolia kwangsiensis. The sequence goes on along the minus strand of CM073589.1, from coordinate 45,870,277 downwards.
TAGCATTAAAATTTCAATTCGAGGAACTTACACATGTGAACAAGTCACTCGAATCCAACAGTATTTGTGTCATACCCCTAATCATTCCAGAAACATAACTTATGACCATCCATTTACGAAACTAATCGTACATCAACCCACATACATAGCCGGAGTGCATACCATCAAGTTCCTATATTTTTAACAAGTCATCTGACCACCCATCCTGATTGGATCCGCCAAATGGGTCATTCGAATATGAGAATAAATTGATCATCATGAAGATCTTAGGGTTTAGGTCCAAACTATCCGGTAACTTGTCAATCAGAGGAGTACAAATATTATTTTAGAATGTTGAAATATATTAGTGTCACGCCCCAAACCCGGGAATCGGATTCATAAGAATCTCGATTACCGAATCTGGTGCCGACAGCCTCCGTAGTACCCCATTCTCGCCTCTTAGCATTCATATGCCAGATTCTGATCCTGGGATCCTACAAGGAGGATTTTTTTTTTTTGTATATATAACTAATAATAAGCATAACCACAAGATTACCCAATTCATAAAGGCAACATCATCATCACATATCCATTAATATAATCGTTTGAGTACAATACTAAAAGGGAAATACATAAATAAAAATCAAACTCCAGAAGACTACTGCACGCTCCAAGCTCAACACTGCTGCAACCTAACATCACCTGCACGCATCTATCGTGTATAAGCTTATAGAAAACTTAGAGGGGGGTGTAAGTGTGTGCACCAGGTAAGTGTCAAGTATTCAATACAATGCCATAATCATACGATATCGAAAAACTGGTAATCCATAAACCATACAATGTCTAAATAAGCAAAAACACTAACAAGAGCAGAAATTATCAGAGTAAGAAGAAATACTGACAAGATATAAATCATACGATAACAGAGTAAGCGAAAGTATGGACAAGTCTATAAGTTAATCAATATCAGAATACGCAATATAGAACAACTATGCGATAAGAAATCATAAAGAGTCAAATATCAGATGCCGAGGATGCAATGCAATATACAAATCTTGCTAAATCTGTCTAGGCCATATAAGTGCAGAAATAGCAGCCCAAGATACCATATGCCTGTGGATGTAATGCAATATGTGATGCGAATGAAATAATCATGCTGGAGTGTGAAGTCGGGATGATAGTACGTAGTATCGCAGGCTATGGGGTCCACCACAAGGGACTTTTATCCAAACCAGTCCCATACCTAAATTTGAATAGTCAGGCTCAACGTGGTAAACTCCTGATCTCAGGTTGGTCGCGCGCCCAACCAAAATCCTTGCCATAACGAAGGTACACAATAATTAGTTGCGCACCACCAGCCCGAGTGGATAGTGAATGAATGAATGAATGAGCATGCAACTCCTACTCGATAAGTCCACATATCAGTACGGTTCCTCTCTGGGAAATCACCGGGGTCTATTGCACTCCAAACCAGATTGCCGCCCCATCACGCGCAACAAGGTGAGTGGAAGAGACCTCACTATTCGTCTGCCAATATCGGGCCCGGCTCGTCAATAACGGACCCATTCCTCGAGCTGGTCAGACTCAGCCTAGCATTGCCCCCTCCTCTTGGACAGGTAAGGTCGCACCCCCTTCCAACCGACCACGACACAGTGGAGAGCGCAGCCATCTAGTAATCGGCACTTGGCGCTCATCTACCCACTCGGTCTAGACGTTGGAGCAACCTCTGGAACCAAGAGGGTTTAGGGACTTTTACCCAAGGATATCTATAGCACCCCATGTAGAACAGATTTTCGATCTCCCATCTGGCCATCCACGAAATACCTGTAGAGGCTACGACCCTGATGTCGCTAGGGCATATAGTGGTTATGTCACACAAAATGTAAAATGCATGAGTCACACAGTCCAATCATACATCAATCCTGTGCATGCCATGCTCTCATGTGGGGCAACTCCGCCTATCAGGGGGCCCTATGAACAACTCGCCGTATGACATATGCAATGGTCAATTACATCTCATAACAAACATGCAGATGATGTGTATGGGCATGTATCAGGATATTATGTTGTCACATACTCATAATTGATATCAATAACCGTCATCAACCATCGACCTCTACAATATGGACATTTAACCAACATTGCCCCCAAGGAAGGGCCCATATAGAGCCTAACAAATAGTGAACCCATGGCCTCACACAAGGACCTAATACACAACACCATGAGCCTCACTGAAGAGTTTAATATACGTCACATGGGCCTCTCACAAGGGCCTAACATACATCACAATGGGCCTTAAGGATAGATAGAATGCACATCACAACAGGCTTTAAATACGAGCTGCATATAAATCGCATTGAGCCTCGACAATCGGAATCGACAATCAACCATCAGATTCGGTAATCGACCTTGATCGATAATCAGTAATCGACTATCATAATTAGTCACGTCACTCAGAATCGGCAATCGGTTAGGATAATCAGCCTCGATCGTTAATCGGTAATCAGTCATGATAATCGGCCTCGTTCGTAAATCGGCAATCGGTCATGATAATCGACCTCGATCGCTAATCGTCAATCGGTCATGATAATCAGCCTCGATCGCTAATCGGCAATCAGTCATGATAATCGACCTCGATCGCTAACCGGTAATCGGTCATGATAATCGGCCTCAATCGCTAATCGGTAATCAGTCATGATAATTGGCCTCGATCACTAATCGACAATCGGTTATGACAATCGGCCTAAGAAAAGGTCACAATGAGGACATCTAACCATCATTGCCCATCAATGTGGACATCTAACCAACATTGCTCCCAAGAACTGGCCCGCATAGAGGCAAACGTATAGTAAGCCAGCGACCTCACCCAAAGGTCTAATTCAGATCGAATGGGCCTCATACAAGGGTCACATATTCACCACATCAAGCCTCGCCCAATGGGCCACAAATACTTTACAACGGGCCACATACCTGGGCTTATATATGTCACAATGGGCCGCACCTTATGGGCCAAAAATACATTTCATTGGGCCTCACCCAATGAGTCTCAGACACATCATACCAGGCCTCATCATATGGGTCATAATTACATTCCAATGGGCCTCATATCTGGGTCACAATTACATTACAATAGGCCTCATATCTGGGCCTCAAATATACATCACAATGGGCCACAACCCATAGGCTTTAAATACACAATGGGTGGGCCTTACACATGGCCCTCGTATATATACAATAGGTGGGCCTCAATGGACAGGCCACAAATACATCAAGATGGGCCTAATCACATGGGCCACACACACACATACACACACACACACACACACACACACACACACACACACACACACACACACACACACACATATATATATATATATATATATATATATATATATATATATATATATATATATATATATATCGAATAGGCCGCACTACTTGGGCCTTATATACATTGCATGGGGCCATAACCCATGGGCCTTACATACATCAAGTCGGGCCTCATCATATGGGCCGAAAATATATCACAATGGGTCTCGCCGACGGGCCTCAAATACGGGCCAAATGTACATCACAATGGAAGGACTGTGAAGGTGCATACAATACACTCACACGAATGGCTAAGCTCTCGTGAAGGTATGCATTCAAATAATATTACCAGGGAGTGCTTACTAGACCTCAAGCCTCGCACGTGCCTTCCTACCATGGTTTAGCTCATGCACGGATTGGGTGTGCATCCCATATATATCACATATGCATTCAATATAACCCATCACTCATGCATGTATTACTTGCATCCATGCATGTATAACACATAACGTGGTGTCATGCATCTTACCACACACTCATCATACATGTAATGCATACAATTGTTACATTTACTAAATAGTTATGCATCACATGTGTGCATACATACATGCCATGCATTCCTGTCATTCAACGTGCCATGCATGCATGCAATCTGTCACCCACAAGTAGCATGGGCCCACTCTACTATTAGATGGTGCTCTATGGACCCACGATGTTTCATGTATCTCATCTATGCGGATGGTGTAGATAATAATACATATTTCACGGTGGGTCCCACCTTTTGATGAACGGTGTACCAAATGATCAAGCCCACAGAACTTTGCAGCATTAATACAGCAGCTACTGCTACTGGTAGGATGTAAATGTGGACGGTTTGGACGTGACACAGATGGACAGTGGAGAACACATGCATCATGCTGGTCCACAGCACTTGCTGATGTAAAACGGCAACAGCTATATTATTGGTGTGGGGTCCACACGTGGGACGATGTAGATACAAAATTCATACATCAAGGTGGCCCCCATAGTTTTTTTTAGCCGTTCAATCGCCACTGATTATTAATAGTGGGGCCCACAGGAATCAGGGACCAAGCTGACGTTTGTATTTCCCTGCATGCAAGTCTACATGACTCTATGAATAGATTGGATGGAAAATAAACATCAAGATGGGCCACAGAAAATTTCAACGGTGGACATCAATGTCTCCACTGCTTCTTTTGGCATGGCCCAGCGGAGATCTGGATTGACCTCCTATTTTGCCTCAAGCCCTAAAATCATCTAGAGAAATGGAGGGACGATGTGGATCTGATACATACATCATGGGTTGGCCCATGCAGCACCGTCAGATGGACGGTGTGCAAGTATGGCAAATGTACTAAGGTGGGTCCCACGTATCAAGGCAACACGTCTACAAGGTGGACCACATGTGCAGGAGGTAGCATGGACGGTAAGGGAAAAACACATACATCATGGAATCCCCACCGTCCAGACACAACACACGTATCAAGGTGGTCTCATGTGCCAACAATGGACGGACGACCATGATTTAAACCACATACATCAGGTCAGAGGTGGATCCCACGTATGGACGGCCCTGATTTAATCCACATGCATCACATGGGTCCCACCGTCCACGTGTGGACGGTGGACTACATGGATGGAAAGCATACATCAGAGGTGGGCATCCACTGTCCTCTTACTGGACGGACGGACTGGATATAACATATGTATCAGGTGTGTCCACACGTGTGGCCCACCAGTGATTTGAATCTGCCTCCCAGGGAATTGGATGGACGGCATTGATGGGAAAATACATTAGGGCCCTATGATTCTGTCCAGATGGACAGACGACTGTGGATATACATGATCACGTGTGGGACCCACAGATCTCGCTGACTTCACAGGTAACTACTGCTGCGTGGTGTGGCCTATTGGCCCACTGTCCAGATGGGTCCACATGTCCCTGAGGTGGAGGTGGGATAGAATGCATGCATCAAAGGGTAAGGCCCACCGTCTACAGGTGGCTGACGTGGATAAAACACGTACATCAAAGTGGCCTGTACACACAGCACCGTCCAGATGGACGGTGCAGATCACATACATCACGGTGTCCACCCACCGTCCAGAGAGGGATGGACGGTGGGATCAGAATAAATACATCAAGGTGGGTCCCACCTCCACACGTGCAACACGTGTGGAATGGGTCCCATGTCCTGGATAGGTAGTGTCGTTAGAACACATATATCAAACGGGACCCACTGTAGCAGCCTTGCTGCTGGACGGTGGATCTCATGCACATGGCATGTGGGCCCCACTGGAATTGCTAACGTCAATACTACAGCAACTTTGCAGCTGCTGGAACCCACTGTCCTTATCAATGGACGGTGTGGATTTACCCCCATCTACAGCAACAACATAGCTGGTGTGCGGTATGCCAGCCAAGGTGGGTCCACGGTCCAAATGGATGGATGGCGTGGATGCCAGTCAAGTGGGCCCCATGCCCAGATGAATGTTTTGGATATAACACATCTTCAAAGTGGGGTCCATGTCCCATGTGCTGGACGATAGACCCAACACATTAGGTGGGTCCCAAGTGAGTGGGCCACCCCACGATCAAGCTGATATTTATATTTTCTCTCATCCACGCCGGTCAGCAGCAAGGTGGGCGCTGCTGCTGGACAGTGGGCGGCCCACAGCTGGGCAGCGTGGATGTATACATTTTAGTGGGGTCCACAACATATGAGAGAGAGAGAAGATGATCGGTGATGGAGGGACCTCGCCACTATGGGTCCCTCTTTGATACAAAGCATACATCTAGATGGGTCCCACCATGTGGGCCCTTAAATCATAATAAAAACAACGGCGAAAATCATAAAATCACCCAAAAGGCAAAAGAAAAAGAGAGAGAAAGAAAGAAGGAAGCACCCACTTTGATCGCCTATTCCTTCTTCCGCCTATGCACTCTAGAGCTCCAAGAGGACATTTTCAACGGTTGAGATAATGGTCCAAGGGTTGGATTTTATGGTAGGAAGGTGCGCCACACTAGCTCTCTCATGGGGAGCTTGGACATGACTTGCTTCCATGGGAGTTTTCTTGGAATGATAAGAGAGAAAATGAGAGAGAGAAGGGTGAGGTGGAGTGATGGGATGAGAGGGATGGTAAGTGATGTAAGGGAGTACTTTTGTTGTAAGAAAAGTTAACTTTTGGAGAGGGTGGTTATACTTGGGGATGGGTATGAGTGATGGGAGTGATGTGTACTTGATTGATGTGACCGATGTGATGTGTTGTAGAGATTCTCTCGATATTTGTAACGCGCGGCATTTCTTCGAAATGAACGTAAGCCCACATCTACTAGCCTAAGTATCGGTTTGGTGCGCGAGTCACGACGTTAGAACTGCAGCGACGGCGCAGTCGCTATGATACAAGTTTCGGATCGAGCCGACGTCGGAGTATGGGACCAGGCTTAGGATCACGCACAAACGTCGGATACAGGTCGAAGGCTGCCAGAATTCGACTGAAAGGACCGCGAAAGCATATGAAATGGTACGGCATAAGATACGGGTCTTACAATTAGCCATTAAAGAAAAATCTTAGTCATCCTTTAGAGATTAGAGCTCAAATTTGGGTGACAGAAAGAGCATAAAAAATAAAAATCACCTGTTAAATTTCATCACATTTGGACTGTAAATTCATGAGTTACGGATGACAGAAGTTTTGAAAAAGAAAAGGGGTAGAATTGTAAATATGGTAACACCCAATGCATGATGAGAGTTACAAATAAAGTTTTAACGGTGAGAATTCTCACTACTCGGTGGGACCGTGCGGTCCACTTGATTAACTAAACTACTCCATTTTCGACAGAGTGTCTTAAATTGATGTAACAAACTGGATAGATGGAATGGATCCCCCAAAAGAACATCACGAGAAACCCCACCTGATATCATAGCCAATACACATTTATGTTACATGTTTGAAATGAGACTAATGAGCATTTGTATGATGAACTGATCAAATGTGTTGTTGCCCACATGGAACTTAGAATTTCCCTATATTTAGATTCTAAGGACCCTTTTTGAACCGTCGGTGTTCAACTTTAAGGTGATCTGACCAGCAGACTAACTAGAATATACAATTAGAGCTAAAAACAAGTGAAAATTTGGTGTATGGCCCACCTAGACCGCGGACCTACCCCGTCATTGGTCAAGGGCTGTGATAAGGCCTCTAAAGTAGAATGGACGGTGTGGATCTGATGCAAGCATCACACTGGACCCTACACAAAGTGCGTGCACACCAAAACTACTTGTACATGAAGCCCATGGGACGTCATGGGCTGGTTTGACCAGTGCTAACCGAGCCCTTTCGAAACAGGGATGAAAATCCCGTCGACGCTCCCCTATTTAAACTGACGAATGTCAGCATCCTAGTGGCCTAACATGATCATCTTCTTAGATGATCCAAACCATCTATCATGTTTGGGGCAAGGCCTCAACGAAAAACCAGAAGTTTGGCTCGTTGGAAACCCACAAACGTGTACACAACACAATTTGCAAGTAGTAAGAAAGAAAGATAGGATAGAGAGAGGAAGTGAGTTTGAGTGGTGCGACTGCACCAGGCTGGGCCGCTACTGCTGTCCAGCGAGTTGGGCTGATTTTGTCCAGCAATGCTGCTAGGCGTGTGAGCCCTAGTGGGGAGAAAAGAGAAGGGGAAGAAGAAGAAGAAGGAGCAGAGAGAGAGAGAGAGAGAGAGAGAGAGAGAGAGATGGGTGAGTTGTGTCCTGCAACTCAGCTTAGCAAATTGGGGTGTTGAGTTGGGTCAGGTTTGATGAGTCCAGCAACTTACTAGATGACTCATTTTGAGAAAAAGAAATGGAAGGAGGAAAGGAAGTTGAGGAGAAAAGAGAGGAGAAGGAGAAATGAGGGAGATCATGTCAACTCGGATTCAAACTGACTCAACTCACTGAGTCGAGGTTGACCGCATCCCATGCCATTCAAGGACTGTGCTCAGTCAACGGATCAGCTACGTTGAGGCTCCCAAACCCGAGCATATTGCTAGGCATCGTCGTCAGGTAACCTTTCCAACCGAGTCTAAAACGACTGAGTCCACTCGATGAGTCAATGCTTCTTTCTAAACTAGACATGTTTCATTGTATTAATATAATTGTTACCACTCTTATTTATTGGGATTGTTAATATTAAATATGATTAGACGTTAGTGGATCATTTATGCTAGGACTAATTATTATACACAAGTTTCAATTATTAAATAATAGTATTTTATTTACCATTCTTAAATATTTGTTATTGATGGTGGATTGTGCTAATTGGTATCATCATAATGATTATTAACTAATATTAACTATAACATTAATGTTAATAAGTATTTTATAATTACTAAGCTAGCACTAAAATTAACTACACAAAATCTAGCCTAAACCTAGACTCTAAGATAAAATTTTAAATGTATGTAGCTTAAACCCTAAACCTAGATAGAGTGTTAGGTCTGGATCTAGTTATGGAAGCTTGTAATTCATGGTAGACCATAATACTTACTATCATGACTAGGCTCACTGTGGATAGCCCAAGACTATTAGCATTAGAAACTCTATATCATTGTCCTTTAGGATTGGTATAATACTCATTAACATAATTATTAAGTATTAATCCCTATTATAGTATCATTAGTAAATATTCTATTATTATTACTTGAATTATTTGAGAGATTATCAGTAATCATAAGAATATTAGGTAATGTCGGTACATTTGAAGATGAACTCATGAACCATCGTTAATATTGCTGAATTAATACTCCTATTATGAATAATAATTGATCCCTTGTACCATAATAATAATAATAATAATAACAATAATAATGATAATTTAAAATTCAAATCCTAGAACCTAAAGCCTATAATGAAAACCCTAAGTTTATGCTAAAACCCTAAAGATAAAATAATTAAAACCCTAGGCTATGATCTTAAACCCTAGGTAGTGTGCAGAACTTAGATCTAATTGTACAAGTTCATGATTTGTGGTAGGATACAAGTCTAAGGGCGTAAGAACTTAACGACATTAGAAGACAATTCAAAGTATAAGGTAATGATTCTTCCCCTTGAGCTTTTCATCTTCTCATTAGTTTAAGTTATAGTTTTTATTTTAACTTATAATTGATGTCTCTCTCTTATAATCACGTGTGTTAGCTAGTGGAAATTGAATTGCTATATTGCTTAATTAATATTCATCCTGTATATTTGTTCATGAATTATTTGTGGATTGCTTATGGAACTTAATCTGGTATATTAGTGGGAAGCCCCCACTTATAAATGTACACCCATACATGAGATGCAACTTGATTGGCGGTGATTGCAATGGTCCTTCGATCTAGTGGTTATTGAGTGGTGGTCTAGATGGATCATTGATATGGGCCTACTATCTAAGGTCGTTGTGTCCAATGGTTTTTAAAGATGGTCTTTATCGTATGATTTTGATATCGGCCCTATGTGGCATATTTTGATACTCACCCTACATGGTTTTGTTTTGATATTTTTCCTATATGGGTTCAATTTTTTTTACTGTGCAACTAGGCGATGGTAAACTCCATATGTTGTAATATAATTGGCTACTAGTCGATGGGTTTCCATTAAACATCCTAATATGGTAGTCTCATGGGTCAGGGATGGTAGTAATGGGACACTATGCCTGAGTCGTCGGCCTACGCTGGCGACGAGCCCCCGTAGTGACCTTGAGCTTATTTAAATTGGCTAATTGTAACTGGATTAATAATGGTTTGGCTAATCATGCATCCATGGCATATTGGCGATGATGGGTGGCTAATTTTGGATATGGTAGCACGTGCCCTAGGATTTTTGGGATATCTTTTCGCTAGCTCCCAGACCACCGACTATTGCCCCTGTCCTACTGGATAATTTTCCCATATCGATGATTTGCATGGGTGACGAGCCCAAGTCCGGCTGGATATGCATCCCCAGGCCGATGTGCATTCATGCATCTATGCATTTAAAAAGACTACATCATATATTGTTTTTATTATTTTGTTGTTTTATAATTATGCTTACCTAATGCGGCGGTGTGTAATCTTGAGGGGAATTCACACTGAGCTAGGCACTCATCCATTAAATATACAACCGTACTGGTAGTATAGGTGGCTTTAGTGATGTGTATGTTCTGACTTGATGAGGTGCAGAGTACGATCGCTAGGGATGCATGGCTGTATTTTCTTGGTGGAGTTGCGTGATCTTGCGGCTTATATTTATACGCTTTCTGTTATTCTTTTTGTATTAAATTCTTATAAATCTTGTACTTGTTAAATTTAGAGACATTGGTTTGTATAAGTCATTATGAGCAACTTCTTGTATATATTGGATGATAATGAAAAAATTTTTTTATGTCAATTTGTCCACACTACGCTCATTTCCTTGCTCTAATGAAGGAAAAAAAATGTACACTCGATTTTGACCATCCTTTAAATTTAACACTCGGGTTTTTGGAACACGGGCCATATACTCGGGTCTCGAAAAGTCGGGGAGTTACAATTGGTATCAGAGCATAGTTTGGATAAACTTGGCCTTGAGAAATGATCTTATACAAGCCTTAAATGTCTCAAGTTAGGATGTTTGAAATTAGAATGTTGAACTTAGGTGAATTCCCTTAAGACTTAGAAGAATTTTGAGAATGTAGAAACCAAAACTTAGGTCCCTTTAGAAATTATTAAGAGTAACCCTTTTGAACTTATGTGAACTTTCCCTGTAGCTAGGAGAAATTGAGAATATAGGGAATTAAGATTTTAAACTCCCTAGAAAATTTCTTGAATAACTTTAAAACTTAGAAGTGAACTTAAGTTCCCTTAGAATCATTAGATAGTCATTTGAACTTTCACTTATGTAGGAATCCCTTAGAATTGGGAAGAAATGAGAATGTAGAAACTCAGATGTTAGGTTCCCTATAGAATTGTTTGAGTAATTGTAGAACCTAGAAATGAACTTACGCCCCTTGAACATTTTAGTTTTGGGTTATTGAACATAGCAACGGAACTTTAGCTCACTTGAAAGCTACCAGAATTATTGTTTGAACTTAGAGATTAAATTCATGTGTCGTAGAAGGACAAATACCCACTATGATGCGATTGAGATGGAATAAGAACATTCCTTGAACTTGACTTTTAATGAACAATTTTCTTAGAAACATAGACTTGACAATTCTAAAAACCTCTTAACTAGAAATAACATTGTCACAATGGTCGGCAAATGAGACAAACTTGGACTTCACAGGAAATTTCTTATCCCCCAGATTGCACATGGGATCAAGCATAAACACTCTCTGAACTTAAGAAATCTTGCTATATAGTTTGAATTCCCTAATACGTCTTTGTACTTAGATATAACGTCTCCCATTAGCATGTACAGCTTTGTCAGGGGTGAACTTATAGAATCTTAAGTAAATTTTTACCTCTAGACAAAGTATATTAGAACTTGATCTAAAACCCCAGATAGATTTAGCAAAATTTTAAACTCAGGCTTCATGCAGGGATCCTGGTTCTGAAAGTTCTTGCATTGCGCTTAAGGGATCAAAGGGCGCAACAAAAATGTAATAGGCCACTTAGACTTACTATTTATGAAAATATAAAATTTCATGATATCTCCCATAGGTCTAGAATAATCAGGGTCATGAGTTGATGGAACTACACTTAAGCGATGTTGCACTGTTTGACTCAAATTCTAAGTCTTAACAGATCTCAACGATCTCGATGCCATGATCAAGCAAAGGATTGAATGAATACCACAATCCTCTGTCCTGCGCAAACAGATGATCGATGTATCGGGTTCAAACCTACTATGACCATCTATTCGTGTTAGCCTGAACATTGAGAATTTGAAATCTCTAAGGGGGGTTGGTTGCAATGACTTTAATTCTAGTGGTGAGTTACGAGCACTTATACAAATAACTTTAATCCAGAAAAGCAGCGGATGCATACAGATACCGTAAATAGATTATGCTGAATCTCCAGGACGAGATTCTCTTTAAGGAGGTAGATTGTAACACTCCAAACTTTTCAATACCTGAGTATTGGAAGTTCTCGAGCATTACCAAGTAATTTACTTAGTATATACATGTGTACGATACCAGTCCAACTATTCTGGCCCTACATCATTGCCCTGACACAAACTTAACCGTTGCGAGTTACCTCCATTCAATAGATTCAACCATCTGACAGTTCATTTCAAGATGAGACTATCCATCACAAGATTTGACGTAAGTACTCTCCCATGAAGGATGCGACGAATAGCTCCCTATCCGTAATGATTTAGATATATATTCTTTTATAAGAACTTCTTAGAAACGTACCTATAACCATGTAGAGCCGTATGATTTGTCAAAACTCACACATCAAAAATAATAACGAAAATGCCATTGACCTAGACCCCTGAATCCTTGATCACATGGTTCCCACAATCCGTTTCATGTGAAATTGTATACTGGGCCTAATGATCATAAATTAACCATACACATCGAATTTCAGCCCTTAGATCATAGTAAATTAGCTACTTGACCTCTACATCCATTCATACACTTACCAGATCAAGATTCTGACCCATCCATCTTGTTCACCCCATATGGATACGCTTAACCTACCATTAGAATTTCAATTCAAGGAACTTACACATGTGAACAATTCACTCGATCCAACAGTATATGTGTCATACCCCTAATCACTCCAGAAACACACCTTATGACTATCCATTTACGAAACTAACCGTACATCAACCCACATACATGGCCGAAGTGCATACCATCAAGTTCCCATATTTTTAACAAGTCATATGACCACCCATCCTGATCGGATCAGCCAAATGGGTCATCCGAATATGAGAATAAACTGATCATCATGAAGATCTTAGGGTTTAGGTCCAAAATATACGGTAACTTGTCAATCAGAGGAGTACAAATATTATTTTAGAACGTTAAAATATATTAGCCACTAAAGGAAAATCTTAGCCATCCTTTAGAGATTATAGCTCAAATTTGGGCGACGAAAAGAGTGTGAAAAATAAAGATCACCTGTCAAATTTCATCACATTTGGAAGGTAGATTCATAAGTTACGGATGGTAGAAGTTTGAAAAAGAAAAGGGATAGAATTGTAAATATAGTAACACCCCATGCATGACGAGAGTTACAAATGAAGTTTTAATGGTGAGAATTCTCACTACTCAGCAGGACCGTGCAGTCCACTTGATTAAATAAACTACTCCATTTTCGACAATGTCCTAAATTGATGTAATAAACTGGATAGATGGAATGGATCCCCCGAAAGAACATCACGAGGGACCCCACCTGATATCATAGCCAATACACATTTATTGTACATGTTTGAAATGAGACTAATGAGCATTTGTACGATGAATTGATCAAATGTGTTGTTACCCTCCTGGAACTGAGAATTTTCCTATATTTAGGTCCCTAGGACCCTTTTTCAACTGTCGGTGTTCAACTTCGAAGTGATCTGACCAGTAGACCAACTAGAATATACAATTAGAGTTAAAAATAAGTGAAAATTTGGTGTATGGCCCACCTGGACCACGGACCTACCCCGTTATTGGTCAAGGGCTGTGATGAGGCCTCTAAAGTAGAATGAACGGTGTGGATCTGATGCAAGCATCACGGTGGACCCTACACAAAGTGCGTGCACACCAAAACTACCTGTGCACGAAGCCCATGAGACGTCATGGGCTGGTTTGACCAGCGCTGACCGAGCCCTTTCGAAATAGGGACAGAAATCCCGTCGACAATCCCCTGTTTAAACTGACGAACATCAGCATCTTAGTGGCCCACCATGATCATCTTCTTAGATGATCCGAACCATCTATCATGTTTGGGGCAAGGCCTCAACGAAAACCCAGAAGTTTGGCACGTTGGAAACCCACAAATGTGTACATAACACCTTTCACAAGTAGTGCCTACAAGCACAAAACGTTTCTGAAAATGGAAACTATCTCCGTGCGCCACGCAAGCGATGTGTGTGATGTTGAAGCCGTGCATCTTAGTCGTTCATCCCAATGCCATCTCAACCACCCGTCCACTGTTTACGTGAAGTAAGGGTTTTCTGTGGAAAACCAACACCAAAAACCACCCTAGTATCGTCGTTTCAAGAGAAACCAGCTACTGGTTTTGGGTTTTGTCAGGGACGTTTGAACGGTGGATGTAAAGCCAATGAATCCCAGCAATCCATCCATAGACTTTTAGGCATATGAAAACCCTAGTTCCAAAGGGAAAACCACAACCAATCATTCTTCCTGGTTTTTCCAAAATCAAGATGGAAACTTCTACCCTCGAACCCACCAAGAAAATTGTTATGAAGCTTCAATCCATCCATCCCTGAAGCTCCATACAGTCCATACGGACTGTCCTGAAGGAAGAAAATGAAGAAATGAGCCTTTGTGGGGAAAATGTCATTGACGACCATTTTTCTTCTTCGTTGCATCTGTCGAGTTTAGGACGGGCTATGGGTTTAGTTTGCTCGAGTCCAGTCTTCATGAAGGTTTGAGAAGAAAGGGAAGATGGGAGGGAAAGGAAAAGAAAAAGGAGAAGAATGAATGGGAAGAAAGAGAAGAGAGGAAGAAAGAAAGATAGGATGGAGAGAGGGAGTGAGTTTGAGTGGTGCGACTGCACCAGGCTGGGCCGCTACTGCTGTCCAGCGAGTTGGGATGATTTTGTCCAGTAATGCTGTTGGACGTGTGAGCCCTAGTGGGGAGAAAAGAGAAGGGGAAGAAGAAGAAGAAGGAGAAGAGAGAGAGAGAGAGAGAGAGAGAGAGAGAGAGAGAGAGAGAGAGAGATGGGTGAGTTGTGTCATGCAACTCAGCTCGGCAAGTTGGGGTGTTGAGTCGGGTCAGGTTTGCTGAGTCCAACAACTTGCTGGATGACTCATTTTGAGAAAATGAAATGGAAGGAGGAAAGGAAGTTGAGGAGAAAAGAGAGGAGAAGAAGAAATGAGGGAGATCAAGTCAACTTGGATTCAAACCGAGTCAACTCACTGAGTCGGGGCAGACCGAATCCCATGCCATTCGGGGACCGTGCTCGGTCAGCGAATTAGCTACATTGAGGTTCCTAAACCCGAGCATAGTGCTAGGCATTGTCATTAGGTAACCTTTCCAACTGAGTCCAAAACGACTGAGTCGACTCGATGAGTAAATGTTTCTTTCTAAACTAGACATGTCTCATTGTATTAGTATAATTGTTACCACTCTTATTTATTAGGATTGTTAATATTAAATATGATTAGACATTAGTGGAGCATTTATGCTAGGACTAATTATTAAACACAAGTTTCAATTATTAAATAATAGTATTTTATTTACCATTCTTAAATATTTGTTATTGATGGTGGATTGTGCCAATTGGTATCATCACAATGATTATTAACTAATATTAACTATAACACTAATGTTAATAAGTGTTCTATAATTATTAAGCTAGCACTAAAATCAACTACACAAAATCTAGCCCAAACCTAGACTCTAAAATAAAATTTTAAACCTATGTAGCTTAAACCCTAAACCTAGATAGAGTGTTAGGTTTGAATCTAGTTATGGAAGCTCGTAATTCATGGTAGACCATAATACTTACTATCATGACTAGGCTCACTGTGGATAGCCCAGGACTATTAACATTAGAGACTATTTATCATTGTCCTTTGGGATTGGTATAATACTCGTTAACATAATTATTAAGTATTAATCCCTATTATAGTATCATTAGTAAATATTCTATTATTATTTGAGAGATTATCAGTAATCATAAGAATATTAGGTAATGTCGGTACATTTGAACATGAACTCACGAACCATCATTAATATTGTTGAATTAATACTCCTATTATGAATAATAATTGATCACTTATACCATAATAATAATAGTGATAACAATAATAATGATAATTTAGAATTCAAATCCTAGAACCTAAAGCCTATAACGAAACCCTAAGTTTATGCTAAAACCCAAAAGATGAAATAATTAAAACCCCATGCTATGATCTTAAACCCTAAGTAGTGTGCAGAACTTAGATCTAATTGTACAAGTTCATGATTTGTGGTAGGATACAAATCTAAGGGCACAAGCACTTAGCAACATTAGAAGACGATTCAAAGTATAAGGTGATGATTCTTTCCCTTGAGCTTTTCATCTTCTCATTAGCTTAAGTTATAGTTTTTATTTTAACTTATAAATGATATCTCTCTCTTATAATCACGTGTTAGCTGGTGAAATTTGAATTGCTATATTTCTTACTTAATGTTCATCCTGTATATTTGTTCATGAATTATTTATGGATTGTTTATGAAACTTAATCTGGTACATCAGTGGAAAATCCCTACTTATAAATGTACACCCATACATGGGATGTAACTCGATTGACGGTGATTACAATGGACCTTCGATCTAGTGGTTATTGAGTGGTGGTCTAGATGGATCATTGATGTGGGCCTACCATTAAGGGTTGTTGTATCCAATGGTTTTTAAGAATGGTCTTTATCGTATGGTTTTGATATTGGCCTTATGTGACATATTTTAATACTCGCCCTGCATTATTTTGTTTTGATATTTTCCCTATATGGGTTTGATATTTTATACTATGCAACTAGGCGATGGTAAGCCCCATATGTTGTAATATGATTGGCCACTAGTCGATGGGTTTCCATTAAACATCCTAAGATGGTAGTCTCATGGGTCGAGGATGGTGGTAATGGGACACTATGCCCGAGCTGTCGGCCTACATTAGTGGCGAGCCCCCATAGTGACCTTGAGCTTATTTAAATTAGTTGATTGTAACTGGACTACTATTGGTTTGGCTAATTATGCATCTATGGCATATTAGCGATGACGGGTGACTATTTTTGGATGTTGTAACATGTGCCCTAGGGTTATTAGGGTATCGTTTCGCTAGCTCCCAAACCACCGACTATCAACCCCTGTCCAACTGGATGATTTTCGTAGGTCGATGATTTAAATGGGTGACGAGCCCAAGTCCGGCTAGATGTGCATCCCCATGCCGACGTGCATTCATGCATCCATACATTTAAAAAGACTGCATCATATATTATTTTGATTGCTTTATTATTTTATAACTATGCTTATCTAATGCGGCAGTGTGTAATATTGAAGGGAATTCACACTGAGCTGGCCACTCATCCATCAAATATACAACCGTACGGTAGTACAGGTGGCTTTAGTGATATGTATGTTAAGACTTGATGAGGATCAGGGTACGATCACCAGGGATGCATGACTGTATTTGCCTGAAAGAGTTGCGTGATCTTGTGGCTTATATTTATATACTTTTTGCTATTCTTTATGTATTAAATTCTTGTAAATCTTGTACTTGTTAAATTTAGAGACATTGGTTTGTATAAGTCATTACGGGAAGCTTCTTGTATATATTGAATGATAATAAAATTTTCCTTTATGTCGATTTGTTCACACTACGCACATTTGCTTACTCTGATGAAAGAAAAAAAATGTATACTCAAATTTGACCATCCTTTAAAGTTAACACTTGGGTTTTTGGGACACGAGCCATATACTCGGGTCCCAAAAAGTCAGGGCATTACACCTATACTTGAAAACCCAAACATAAACTCAATCCCGAACTCAAACCTGATTTCCTAAACCTAAACCTTAACCTATTCCCAATTCCCTAAAACTATAACCTATAACCTAAACCTAAACCTAAACCTATAACCTTAACCTAAACCTAAAATCCAAACCTAAATCTAAAACCTAAATGTATTCTCAAATCCATAAACCTAAACCTACACCTAATCCTAATCTCAACTCCTTAACCTAAACCTAAACTTGAAAACCCAAACCTGAACCCGATCCCGAACCTGAACCCGATTTCCTAAACCTAAACCTTAACCTATTCTTAATTCCCTAAAGTTATAACCTATAACCTAAAACTAACCTATAACCTTAACCTAAACCTAAAATCTAAATTTATTCCCAAATCCCTAAACCTAAACCTACACCTAATCATAATCTCAACTCCTTAACCTAAACTAAACTTGAAAACCCAAACCTAAACCTGAACCCGAACCCGATTTCCTAAACCTAAACCTTAACCTTAACTTATTCTCAATTCCCCAAACCTTAACAGATAACCTAACCTAAACCTAAACCTATAACCTACACTTATAACCTAAACATATAACCTAAACCTATAACCTTAACCTAAACGTAAAACCTAAACCTAAACTTAAAACCTAAATGTATTCTTAAATCCCTAAACCTATAACCTACAACATTAACATAAACTTGTAACCTAAACCTATAACCTACAACATTAACCTAAACCTATACTTATAACCTAAACCTATTCTAAAATCCCAAAACCTATAATCTAAACCTAAACCTTAACTTAAACCTAAACCTATAACCTAAACCTAAACCTTAACCTATAACCTAAACCTTAACCTATAACCTAAATCTATAACCTAAACCTATAACCTATAACCTAAAATCAATTCCATAAACCTTAACCTATAACCTAACCTAAAACTAAACATATAACTTACACTTATAATCTAAACATAAATCTAAACGTAAAGCCTAAACCTAAACCTAAAACATAAATGTATTCTCAAATCCTTAAACCTAAACATAAACCTATAACCTACGACATTAACATAAACTTATAACCTACAACATTAACCTAAACCTAGTTTCAAATCCCAAAACCTATAACCTAAACCATAACCTATAACCTAAACTCAATTCCCTAAACCTTAACCTATAACCTAACCTAAACCTAAACCTAAACCTATAACCTATAACCTAACCTAAACCTAAACCTATAACCTACACTTATAACCTATAACCTAAACTTATAACCTAAACCTAAACCTATAACTTAAACCTATAACCTAAACCTAAACCTAAAACCTAAATGTATTCTCAAATCCCTAAACCTAAACCTACACCTAATTCTAATCTCAACTCCCTAATCTAAACCTAAACCTAAACTTGAAAACTCAAACCTAAACCCGATCCCGAACCCGAACCTGAACCCGATTTCCTAAACCTAAACCTTAACCTAAACCTATAACCTAAATCTAAACCTTAACCAAAACCTAAACCTATAACCTTAACCTAAACCAAAACCTATAACCTAAACCTTAATATATAACCTATAACCTATAACCTAAACTTATAACCTATAACCTAACCTTAACCTAAACCTAAAACCTAAACCTAAACCTATAACCTAAAACCTAAACCTAAATGTATTCTCAAATCCTTAAACCTAAACCTACACCTAATCCTAATGTCAACTCCCTAACTTAAACCTAAACCTAAACTTGAAAATCCAAACCTAAAACTGAACCCGATTTCCTAAACCTGAACTTATAACCTTAACCTAAACCTATTCTCAAATCCCAAAACTTATAACCTAAACCTAAACCTTAACCCAAACCTAAACCTTAACCTGTGAAAAGTCAAGTTTATAACCTAAACCTAAACCTTAACCTACGGCCCCGGACCGTTGAATAATTTTTTGTATTTTATTTATGATGTTAAACTTATATGTATTTATGCATGGATGAATGTGATGTGGATAAGATTGTTTGTGTTTGGATGGATGTAGTTCATGTTTGGATGAATTTACATAGTTTGGGTTTAGATGGTTGTGAATGTGAATATGATGAAATATAATATATAACAGGTGTATATCAGGAATTTTGTGCTAGAATATTGAAAAAAAAAAAAAAGACTTTTACCTATGAAATATTTCGTAGGTCAAAGTCTCATTCACGTTTTTTACCTAATTTACCTACAAAAATTTTCGACGGTAAAAGCCTCATCCACATTTTTACCTACAAAAATTTTCGTAGGAAAAAGTTATGTAAATATTTTTACCTACGAAAAACATCATTGGTAAAAGTTTTTTTCTTATTTTTTACTGTCGAAACAATTCGTCGATAAAAGTTTTGTAAATATTTTTACCTATAAAAAGTTTCGTAGGTAAAAGTATCGTGAAATATTTTTACCTATGAAACAAATCGTAGGTAAAAGTTCTATAAATATTTTTCCCTATGAAAATTTTCATAGGTAAAATTATCGTGAAATATTGTTACCTACGAAAGAAATCATCGGTAAAAGTTTTTTAATTATTTTTTACCAACGAAAAAATTCGTCGATAAAAGCTTTTTTACTTATTTTTTACCGATAAAAAAATTCGTTAGTAAAAGTCTTACCTTTGCCGATGAAAATTTTTTTCGTCGGTAAAAGACTTTACCGTCGGTCTTTTACCGATGAAAATTTTTTTCAATAAAAATTTTTACTTACAAAAAATGTGGATTTAGCGACGAAAATTTTCATTGGTAAAAGTGAGTTTTCTTGTAGTGTGTTCCAGCTTTTAGAGCAAGTGGTTGTTTAACATGAAAGGTTCAAATCCCTGTAGTAGCAAATATGCTCTTAAACCACTCCTCAAATCAGATTGGTTGAAAATTCCTTTGTTTTGTGGACAATTGTTTATTGAAATAAGTCTCTTGGACATTTTTCATCTTTAACCGTCCAATCAATGTCCACCGATCTAACAGCCAAAATAAGAAGACACTACAAGAAAAAAAGGGTTTTAGTTGACCGATGGGGCTAGCCTTTGCCGACTGCTAGTTTAAACGGCCGCGGGCAAGGGTCTTTATATATATATATATATATATATATATATATATATATATATATATATATATATATATATATATATATATATATATATATATATATATATATATATATATATATAAACGAAAGAAAAAAAAAGCCCTAAATCTCTGAAATGGCACCGACCTCTGTATCTACCTCTTGTTCCCTCTCTGTCTCTCCCTCTCTCTCTGCCGCTCCCTCTCCCTCTCCCTTTCCCTCTCCGCTCCCTCTCCCTCCCCCTCTCTCTCTCTTCCTCTCCCTCTCCCTCTCCCTCTCCACTCGTTCTCCCTCAAGCTCTCCCTCCCTCTCCCTCTGGTTCCTAAGAAGGTTAGGGTTTTCATCATCTCTCTCATTTTCATTAGTGCGCGTAGATTTTTCGGTTAAAGGAAATGCAGGTGAAGGATGCCTGTGATGAGGAAATGGAAGTCATGCACCACTCTGATGTTTTCAGTGCTGATATACGACATACCCATTTCTATTTGAGCCATTCTTCATCTCTCTCTCATATGTTCCGAGAGTTAGGGTTTTTGGATTTCTAATTCCCTTTCTATTTTGGTTGTGTAATTTTTTTGGACTTTTTTGGTTGTTATTTGTGTCCTCTTTCCTTTTATTTTATGAAAAAAAATATTGCCAAATGATGTAGTTGTTTTCTATTGAAAGTGGCTAACCATGATGCGGACCGTACAACAACTATGTTTGCTCTACGGGGATGAACATTGGTGTCTGATGGCTCTCTCTCTCTCTCTCTCTCTCTCTCTCTCTCTCTCTCTCTCTCTCTCTCTCTCTCTCTCTCTCATTTTTTTTCCTTTGATGGTTAGATCTCTTACATTTATTTGATGGGGTAGTCTTGATTGTTGCTGGTTTCTCCATTCATGTTCTTCTTCAATGGACAATTTACTAAACTTTTGATATATATATATATATATATATATGTGTGTGTGTGTGTGTGTGTGTGTGTGTGTGTGTGTGTGTGTGTGTGTGCAGACTTGGTGGGTAAAGGCGATCCTAACCACTGGATTATGTCCTGAGAATGCCATAAATGGTTTAGATTTAATGGTGCGATTGTACAAACTTTTCCTATCTCGTATGGTTTGTGTAATGCCCAAAAAATAAAATAAAAATGACCAGTTGGACTTACGAGTCCCATGGTCCAATTGGTTTCCAAACAGGGCCATTCAATTGGATCTGTGTGCCCAGTTGGATATGTCCCCTACAGTCCAGTTGAACCAATGATGTGGTCCAAAACATTTATCATGATAGTCGGTAAGGACCTGATCTTTCATTAGCTCAATCTGGGCCAATTTGGAACCTTGGTTGCATAACAAGCCAAAATTAGTCTGAGCTTTATTTAGGTATTGCATCTTTCTTTGTCGATAAATAATGAAATCACATAAAGCAAGAGAAAATTTCGACAAGAGGATAGGAAGTGGAGGAGAAGAATGCATTGGAAGTACTCACCTCCATTCCCCATCAACCTGACGAACATTAGGCGGATCTCTAAGTGCAAGCAGTGGTATTGTGATCATGACATATCTTAGGTCAAACATTGTTGATGCTTCATATTCCATGCTGACATAAGTTTCACCTAATCACATGCATTTTGTAGGTTGTTGCAAAAGGAATGACATTTTATTGTAGTTATGATTTAATATTCCAGCTTTCTTCTTATCCAACTGTTTTTCTCTGCATGTTGATACTTGTGTTGTTGTCTTGCGAGTTTTGCCAACCAAAGCATCCTTGTGGCAGTTCCAGCCTGGTGAAAGAGGAAGGCTAATATTTGTTGGGGCAGATGATTGTAGAACTTGCCAATCTACCATTTGAATGTTGACCCATATTGCTGCTAGAGAGGCTAACATGATGATCAAGATGATATATTCCATCAAATCATACCACTTGCCAATCTACCATTTGAATGTTGACCCATATTGCTGCTAGAGAGGCTAACATGATGATCAAGATGATATATTCCATCAAATCATAAATAAATTGAAATCAATTAATATGTTGCAGATGCATCATACCTCCATTAACTTCATTTCCTTTTTGTCTTAACTTCTCATGATCTCATTTCTTTGACAGGTTCATGCATTGATGTCTTTCCTCTCCCTGGTCTTAAATAATTGTCTTACAATTTTCACAAGTTTGACTTTAATCATTAATATTTTTCTGTTCGTATGGTGCATTTTTATCACATTTCTCAACAAATTTGACCCTTCAAATACCTTGTTGATAAATTTTACATGTAAAATGAGAAATAGGAATCTATGTCCATATTGAAGACATGGAAAAATTTATTATATCTGGTACTACATGTTAGTGGTTACTTTGGAAAGCACAGATCAAACCCCAAGAATTATATTACATGTATCATTTGGCAAAGATTGAGCATGATGTTTACGGCACCATGTTACCTTTTGAACAAAATTTTATTTTTGCCTAAAAAAGAGGAACTTCAAAACTTTTACTTTTGCATAAGCGATAGGTGCTCTGCATTTTTATTTTATTTTTTTTGAAGAGTAATGATATTTCATTGAAAAGCCACTAATACAATAGTCAGAGCGGAAAAGAATACAACCCCAACTTACATCTTAAACAAAGACAAAACTTTACAATCTTTGACATTCTTTATCTTGGATGCCCATTCTAGAACAGCTCTTCTAAAAAATTAGAAAACCTCCTCCCATAGGCCTTTGCCATTGAGGAAGCATCTGCCATATTGGGCAATGAAGAAAGAGATGGACAATGAAGAAAGAAATGATCTATCGACTCTGCATATTTCATACACATGAGACATATTGGGAAGAATCATTGGACGTATCTGAAGATATCTATGGCTAATACTCTCCCTCTCCCTACTGGTCATGAGAAAACCACCACCTTAAAAGGAGTGCATAGAACTAAAAACCATGAAAGAATTCCTGACTTGGAGATGACAATGGTTTTCAGATCAACTTGTAGAAAGGTTGAACTGTGAATTTACCCAATGGAGAAGCATTCCAAACGAGGGCCTCCAAAAGGGATGAAGATAGCTGAATATTCTGTAATTGCCTCCTCATCAGATAAGTCCCTCCTGCAAGGAGGGCACCAAAACCCCATTGGTGCCTTGTAGGAAATAGCAACTAGCTACAACCATATCTTTAGATGGGGCTAATCGTGCCAACAGTGGGAACTCGTTTTCCAACGGACTGATTCCACACCAAGGATGGATGCGAGTCCCATCTCCAATAGAGAATACCAAACCTTGCTTGAATAGAGGATCGATAAAGGAAATTGCTTTCCACATACCTAAAGCTCTATAAAGCACAAGAGAATTGATTCTTATAGGATGATTTCTTATCATGGTTAAGCATAAGAGAATTGATTCTTATATATTAATGCAGCAACTATGGATTAAAGGTGACACTACCTAATGCATCTATCCATTGTAACTCTTCCTGCTGTAAGATTCATGGCACAAGAGTTAACTTCATCTGTCAAATTCCTGTTTTGTTTTTTCCTTTTATTTATTTATTTATTTTCTAAAG
Source organism: Magnolia kwangsiensis (assembly GCA_037074715.1). Taxonomy (NCBI): domain Eukaryota; kingdom Viridiplantae; phylum Streptophyta; class Magnoliopsida; order Magnoliales; family Magnoliaceae; genus Magnolia; species Magnolia kwangsiensis. The sequence continues at coordinate 45,845,756 of CM073589.1, read as the reverse complement.
GTACTTCTCCTATGAACATTTCTATGTGATATACTACAAATTTTGGGAACTGGATATGGATCATGATTTCTTGATTGATAAAGAGAATCTTACTAGATACGGTAACCATGCTCTCACATACAGGATTGTTGACAGAATTTTTTCACAGGTTTGTATTTCTATTATGTGAACTATGCTAACGTCCCTTTTCAGTACATTAAAATAATTTGAACAAACTATTATCTTCTGATACGTTTCTGTTTCTTCTCTTTAAGTGCTTCACATATTGAATGTTTCTTCTCTTTAAGTTATGTACTCATCATTTCTTACAATTTTCATCTCTGGGATATTGTTTCTTCTTTTCATTGCTTTTTTGGGTTTAGATTTTCCTTGATATTTGTTAAGCTTGATACATTTGTACTTTTTGTAGTGTCACCTTCAGCATATCTCTTTTAAAAATTGCTACTGCATTAGCTGAAAAATGGGATTGCTTTGTCTAGGTAACCATATGCAATTGGGAGCACATGATTTGTAGAGTTGTGGGACATCAAAACCAGGCTAATGAAAGAATAAACATGCATTTTTTTTTTCCAAATTTCTTTTAATATCATGTTGGTGTGTTTTAAGCCTTCTCAACCCATCAAGAAGCTCGTGATATTTTGGTTGAGCTTTTTTTTACTTAAGGTACTGCAAAGTACAAAGATGCAAGGGCTACTTGTGCTTGTGGGCTCTCCTGTCGTCAGGAACATATGTTGGAGATCTGGTCCAATTGGGCCCCACTATTTACATATCTTGGCTACCAAAATCAGCTTCATCCAGTTATTTGTTGGCTGTCTTTACCTGTTAAATGTTGACCCTGGGTCAAATCTTTTTACAACCATCCATTTACAAGTGTGGCCTTCCCAATGAGTGTGGCTGGTCTGATTTTTGCTGGATCAAGTTTTTGCTGCCAGCCTTGCGGAAAAAAAATCACGACAAAGGTTCAAAACTGTAAACATTGATGCATTTTTTTTTAAAAAAATAAAATTAAAGGTTGTGTTTAGTTGCAAAATGAATCCTCTAAAACATGAAATAACTGTCTTGTTTACCAATCATAAGGACTTTGTAAACAAGAACTAGTGTAGCTGTACCTAAACTATCTTGGAGTTTTGTGTGGTGCCTCTAATGCATTTCTGCTTTCATTTCTGTTGCATATTTGCTTATGCTTGATGGAACTTGTTAGACACTAGATCCGTAATTAAGTTAATTTCTAGTTAGACAGTAACAATAATTAAAATTTGAGGGTTAATATCTTCTTGATTAAATAGGATATTTGCAGCTCTATTTATGAGTACATCTGAACAACCTCATTTTGGTGCACAAGTCATCTAAGTCCAAAACAGATAAGGTTAGGTGGCTTTCCATTAATATATGATATTCCTCATTAGTTTTTGGAAAGCTAGCACCCACAATTTCACCCAGTAAAAGGTAAACCGCAACACATGTAACAGACTGTAACTTCCTATTCACAATGTTCTCTTTGCTATAACTGAAAATTTTTATGTTTATTTTTTCATTGATTAGCTGCAATCTTTTATTACTTTTTAAAAAAAAAAAAAATTGTAATTTTTAATTTCTAATCAATAAGCAATCTTTTATAGTTTGCTATTGTCATGGATATGCTTAGATACTTAGCTTACTCCTGACTTGTAACAGATCATTCTCTTCTCCCACAGTTTCCTGGAACTTGTAATAGATCATTCTTTAGAGAATAGAGGCTTTATTACTAGAACTCTATTTATAACAATTCTCATTTACTTTAGAAATATTTGTGCCTATGATGGCTTTATTTTGTAAGTTATTTGAATTTCAGTGTATTCCAATTATAAGCATTAAGACGTACCCAAGAAGTCTATGGAGCTTGCCATGGTTTCTACATGCCAACCATTCATTTATATGGCTTTTCAGGCTACATACCATCTAAATTTAGAGGTTTTAGGTAGATTTTACTTTTAGTAAGCCCCACTTCACTTTCGGATCGATGCAATTTTAAGATTTAGGCCCAACGTGGAATGGTGCCTGATGAAAGGGTAGATCTCATCCACATGAAACCATTCATCCATGTCATCAAATTATCATACCCCATGCAATCACTATGGTCAAGCAAGCATTTTGGTCTCCTCAGAAAGGGTACTCTAGTCATTTAAATGCATTTCTTTACTCAAAGTCTATAAAAGCAAGTCATATAGAATTTTTAATTGGATAATTATAATTATACAAATAAAAGGTGGACAACTAAAATTATATTATAATTGTTATAAGCATTTGACAGTAATTACCCATTACCTTTCATGTATTTTCTCCATGGGAGCGGATTAGGCCTATTACCTTCCTAACAATGTTAGTGTATGTTATACTGACTAGGGGGCCACCTTGACATTTGCATTATATATCCAAGCTGCCAACTAGTTTTTCCAGCTCATTTTAGGGCATGTTTCCAAAAGCAAAGCAAATCCAAATATCAAGTGGACCACACTGGAGGGATTGAATGGCCACCATTAAAAACTTTTTGTGGGCCACAAAAATCTTGGATCAAGCTGATATTTATATTTTCACTTCCTTTGTGTCTGTGTGACCTTATCAACAGGTTAGATGACAAATAAACATTATAATGGGCCCTATGAATTTTTTGAATGGTGGCATTCAATGACAACAGTCTCTTATGGCGTGGTCCACAAAATACACTAAATTTCTCATTTACTAGAACTCTATTTTTTTGCTTTTTGTGCAAATTTTGAATAAAAGGCTTTATCAGCATGCCTTGGCTATCTTCTTGTGTTAATTACAGCAAGAAGTGTGTTCGCTTGGTAGTGTTCTTTCGTGCCATGTTGTAAGATTCAAGCTTTTCCGGTAAGACCAACATCTCAATTTTTTAATTATTATTATTATTATTATTTATACAATCTCGTCTTTTATTAAAATATATTTGTAGAGTCATTGATCTATTGTATAACTAAGTAACATGTGTTTTGTATCAAATCCATTTTGAATTTTATTGTCCCTCTAGTGAAGATGGTTTGGATTTTTGGGGTGGCTCATACAGGTGAAATACCTTTGAATCATGAAAGCAACTCACAAGACTAATGTATATTTTTACTTTGGCATGTGAAATCATTTCTTTTATGGACACGATATGTACTGGCTTAAAACCTTTTTGCAATCATTTGGATATTTGTGTTGGGACCTGTACCATTTTAGTTCTGTCTTTCTTCAATAAAGCAGTGGTGTTTCTATATTGAATTGAAACTTGAATTTAAAGTCTGGAACATGCTAAATTGGGCTCTTAGTCAATTAGTGAGTTTCGGACTATGTTTAGCATCTCTGTTTGAGCATTTCGCTAAGCATGCACACCATCCTTATGCATCTTATTCCATGTTGATATTTACAATCAAGTTGACATTTTTTTCAGAGTGATGCAGAGAAGCTGTATAAACAACTTGCGCATTTAAAATCAAGACCTACGCAAAAATTTCAACGTAATGGTTTCCTGGGACTTTTTGGACAGAAGGTTGATGTTGTAGATCACACTAAGAAGAGGTTACAAGGTTTGGAAGAGAAGGTTAGAATGCAACAATCAGATGTTTCATTGATAGGAGAGGTAATGTTCTGCTTTCCTTTACTTGTGAGCCCAATTTCATGTGTATAGTGGTTCTGTGTTGGATATATTGCTCAGGTTGCAGTTGGTATCCTCATCATATGATCTGTCCCTTCTTTATCCTTCTAACCTTGATTCAAGACTAATGCTTGTTTGGAATTGAATATTCTTATTTTATAGCTTTGTAAGTCCCTAAAACCCATTTCATCTTCTTTCCATTGCCAAACAGGTCTTAATACGCCCGATGGGTGCTGATGAACATATTTATTCCAATTATATGGACTCAAAGCAGTGGTTACAAGATACGGATGTGCTTGAGATGATTCTAAATAAGTTCAGCTCATCTTATGAGCAACAATCTTTGACCTGATTAAAGTTTAACCTCCCAGAATTGAATTTATATATATATATATTTTTAAGTCTGCTACTTCTGCAAAAGTCTAGGGCGTACAATGAGTCCTATGATGTCATAATCTGACATGTGAGATTTGAGCTTCCTATAATGTGACTGTTTAGATCTTATTAAATAAAACGTCTTGCTATTCGACATCTCATGAAGAAAATCATTAACGGCCAATCTATACTTTGTACGTTGTACCCACATGAAGAGAGAAATCATCGTATCTTTTAGGCAAAATATCCATTTCTAACCTTATAGAAAGCTTAGATTTCACACATGTTTTGTATGCTTGTGTGTGGATATTTAGGGCCTTTATGCATTGTGGAGTTAGCAAACCTCCAATATAAAAATATAAAATTACAATATATGAAATGACTTGGCTCATGGCGACTGTGTCTCCCATACACAAAAACTTGTAGAAATTGCAACAGTGATGAGTTATAAAAATTGCAAAGAGAAATTGGATTTCCCACACTAATCTTGCTTTTCCTAATCTCGAATCAGTTTAAGAAAAGCCAAAGAAATCTAGGGATTTTCTTCTCTTTTTTTATTCCCCCATCATTGTCATTGATTTCTCTAGCCATAGTTGTAATGGGGACGTCTCCTTGTTGTGAAGAAGGGTCCATGGACCCCAGAAGAAGATCAAAGGCTTGTGGACTACATTGAGAAGCATGGTCATGGAAGTTGGAGAGCACTCCCGAAGCTCGGGGACCTGAATAGGTGTGGAAAATTCTCAAGTGAAGAAGAGTGGATCATTGTCAACCTTCATTCGATTCTTGGAAATAAGTAAGTTTTTTATTGCTTTAATATGTATTTTGATGTAATATTGAGTTGAATTCGAATCTCTAACTTGATACCAATTTATTTCTTTTCGCTATTTTGTTTTGCAGGTTTTAGGCATGGATGAATGGGAGCTATAAATTGATGCATTTTATTTGTTTAATTTTATTATTTTTTTTGAAACTATTCAATTTATTATTGTAAATATTATTCGCAGCAGCTCAATGCATATGAAAGGGCTACATAGGCATGTATTTTCTTTTATAGGAAAACAATCACTAGGCACAATCCACTTCCAGAGGAATGTGAAATCAAGTGGGCCTTAACCAAAAAGGTCAATGATAAGGTCTATCATTTTATGAGTTGGAGAGGCAGAACTCATAAAATGGGACTCACTGTAGAGTCAAGCATCTATTTTGTGTCATTTTTTTTTTAAAATTATTATTATAAACTGAATGTTTGTAATCTAATGAGCCTATACATCTGAAACTGCAGCCAGCATGAAACTGTCATAGGCAATGGAAAAGAGAGCTTAACCAGGAAGGCATAAGGAAAAAAATCGAATCACAATTATAGATGCGTTTACAAATGCATATGCATTAAGGAATTAGGAGCTTAAATGTTAATTGAAGTGTTGTAAAGTTAAATCAATCCCACATGGATCAAGAGTAAAAAAGTCACATACCATAACCTTACCGTACAAAGTGTCAGTAAATCCCCCATGCAGCGGCGGCCTGCACAACTGTCAGTAAATCCCCCATGCAGCAATGGCCTGTAAAATCGCCAGCAAAAGGAACACGACTACCGGTAAAGCCTTTACCGACCAAGGCTTTACCAGCTGTTAGCAAACTGCCGGCAAGGGTTTTGCCGACGGTTTTCTGAGCCTTTGCCGGCGGCTTTGACCAACGGTAAAGGCCAATTTTCTTGTAGTGAGAATTTTTCATTCATGATATACATCTAAAGAGGGACCCTAAGTTATACACTAACAGTTTAAATGACCTGTATTCCACATATGCAATATCTAAGAAATTTCTAATTAAGTGTCTGCATATCTTCCATCATTATCTGCTAGATTATCAAAGATTTTCTTAAAAGATAACAGCATGTATAATTCAAATATAATAAAATATAAACAAAAAATAATATCGTGGGTTGCCCTACAATGTGTGTTTGCCACAGAAATATGCTAAATTGTGGCAACTCATTAGATGTATACATGGCATATATCAACCCCAATCAGGACCATCTAGATGATGGCCCCCATTTTGGCAAGTCAATTTCACGATCACCTATTGAACGGATGCAATTGCCCAATCAGTATGATCTTTTGGGCTACTCTGACGGCCAGACTATATATACAGTACTACATGAGTTGCGAGAATTCGGATTGTAACAAACACACTTGCACCAAATTGTATAATATCATAACTGATTCATTTTATAGTCTGGAAGATTATGAAACTTGATAAGCACACACATAAAGTCAAATTAAACCTACTAAGTATTGAACCCACTTTCTCTAAATCAGAATCCTAACCTGATTAACAGTACTTGTTGAAACAGGGCCATTGAATTTTTTATTTTTTCATTCAACCATCCAATAAATGTCCATGAATCCATATAGTCAGGTAATCAAATAAGCGAAATTTACGATGATACAGATACACATACAGAATCCTCTACAACACTTGTTTTATAATTTGGACTAGCGTTTAGTAAAGTAAAAGATAAAATTGAATAAGCCTGGCCTAACCAGTTAAAATTTGGGGAGTTAGCCAACCCAAGCCTGCTGGTTGACAACTCAATGCATAAAGCACCCAAGTCTATGGGCCAGTATGTTGTATATGTAAGATCCAGTTTGTCTATCAGGTCCTGTAGACACTCCATCCAAAATGAGAATAAAGCTACTCTTCAAGTTTTAGCTGATCAACTTGGACAAAACTTTTTCTTGTGCAACTTGAAAATCTTTGAAAATCTAAACCAATCAAAGAGCATAACCCTCGGTTGGTATGGGAATTATCCACGATCTTGATCAACAAATCTAAAACCTAATAAACCAAATCCTTGATAATAGATCATGTTTCTCCAAAAACCATGGCTACATGTCCCTCCAATAAAATTGATCGTAATCAGTTCAAAAGGCATCAAGGGTCCAAACAGGAAAGGACGAATGGAACTCTAATGCCTCCCAAAGGCATCCAAGGGAACTGATCAGTTGATCACAATGAAGGTTAGCAAGAGAACCCAACTTTTTAAAAGCTCTTTCTGTTTTTCAATGAAAGTTATGGTTTAAATTATATATATATATATATATATATATATATATATATATATATATATATATATATATATATATATATATATATATATATATAACTTTTTGAAAGCTCAGAACCCCCTATACATGGTAGAAAACATGCAAAGATGGATGAAGTAAGCCGTCGACTCACTGTGCATCGACGACCACGTAACATACTTTATACCAAACTAAGATCTTGGCTAACTTCTCAGACGATGAAATCTTAAAACAGGGATGTGTGTTGACACCATCGGCTTATTACGAGCCGATGATTTCGATCTATAAATTCGGGACCTTATTCCATTTAGACAGGGAAAGAAGATAAGGGAACGACCAAGGGAGTAGAGAGAAGGGTTTGGGAAAGCATGTCCAATCAATCTCTCTTCTATGAAGACTTTGAAAATCTTCAACTAATGCCGAGATCTTGCCAAACTCGAGAGTTCAGCTCTTAAGAAAAAAAAAAAAAAAAAAAAACCTACCAAAGAAGCCAACAAAAGCCAAGAATAAAATTGAAATCAGGGATATTTGATCATTCCTTTTACATAAAAAGGTGTCTATATCTCTCATTTCCTTCTCATATCTCAGTCAGACTCATGTAATACCCAACCCGAATTCTTGCGTGTGTACGTGTGTGTAGGTATGCATTTCATTTCTCATGGTCCCACGGTCTTACCGGTCGAATCCCGGTGACCCACGACCCTTGGCTAGTGTTTGCGGTCATCCTTAAGTCTGGTCATGTTGACCCGACTCGGATCGGCCTGAGACCTATGCTATCTTGTTCACATCGTCGTTGCGGTTCCAACGACGCTTCTTGTATGTCCATCCGATATGTAGATCAAAAGTTGTGTACATTTCATTATATGACCATTAATCATGTGGCCCACTTAGATGGAATGCATGTGGACCACCATCACTCTTGGCACAAGTTTCAAGGTACACTAGTCACACACTACACAAAGATCCATAACTAACACCACCAAGCACAAACACTACCAAGAGACTTAGTCTAACCTACAACTTTGTAAACTCCTCCCTATGGTAATGATGGATTCTCTTACAAAACCATCATGGTCTCTCTCTCTCTCTCTCTCTCTCTCTCTCTCTCTCTCTCTCTCTCTCTCTCTCTCTCTCTCTCTCTCTCTCTCTCTCTCCTTCTCATTTCTTCCCTCCATAGCTAGTAACCTTCCTCCAAAAATTCTCAAATTCTTCAGCCCTCTCTCTCTCTCCTTATCTCTCCCTCCTTCTCATTTCTTCCCTCCATAGCTAGTAACCTTCCTCCAAAAATTCTCAAATTCTCCAGCCCCTAAAACCCCAAAACCCCTCAAATCCAACCCTTGAAACACATCTCAACCCTTCATCTTGCTTCCTTGAACCTTTAGAAGTTTGGAGTGGAGTTTTGATAGAGATCTTAAGGTAGGTGACTATTCTTTTTCTTAATTCCTTTCTTTATTTAATCTCATTATTTCTTCATGAATGGATCACATGGGACCCACCAATCCATGGTGGAGATCCCATTTGATCCCATGGATGTGGCCCTTTGGCCCATCGTACATGCATGTCATGATCCATGATGAGGTCATTCTCCATGGACCCCATCATGATGTATTTAATGTTCCACTCTATATCAAGGTCATTTAGACTTTAAGGATTATATTTAAATGCTATCTCAACCATCCATACCAATTATAGATCATGCATGTAGTGATTTTATGTTGTATGTATAATTAATGTAGTTGCATGGGTATGATTCATTTTTGGGAGGGCCCATTAGTGGCAGGGCCCTACTCTATGGCCGGATTATGTTTCTTCTCCATATTTTCTTTCCTATCTTTATAGTAAATCTGATGTATGTATGGCTCACTTGATGTGTCATGCAACTAGGCCCAAGTGGTTAGACATTCAGGCCTACCTTATTGCCCTATATTATTGGCATGTTTTAGACAGCCTTTGGGCTTGATTTTATGGATGATCTTGGAAGGGGCTTGGTTCTGAGAGTTGTGTGACCCATCTATGTGGACCCCACCCTAAGAAAATGGTGGTTTATTTTCCTTTTAATTATGTTTTGGGGTGGTTTGGACAGCAACATGCTGCTGTCCAAATCTGCCTGGACAGATTTTTGGGCCACCTTGGGGCCTAATTTCTAGATCTTTAGTGGGAATACTGAAAAAAAATATATATGATTCTTGTAGCTTCATGATCCATCTACAACCATACAAAATTTCAGCCCCATCTGACATTCATTGAGGTCCCAAAGGTGTGGTCCAAGTGAGGTGGACAGTCTGAATTTTCTGCACTATTCTAGCAACATTCCACCCTGGATAGGTTGGAATTTCAAAAATTATTAAAATACTTTTGGGTGTTTAAAAATTTTAAAAATTTATAGAGAGGTGTTCCACCCATGTTAGGACCTACCTACCAAATTTTGGGGCCAATGGACACCTGTACACACCATGGTGGTGGCTGGACCGGCCCACTATAATGTGGTGTCCAGATCAGTCTGATTTTTAGGACAAATTGATTTCTTTAAATGAATTAAAATATTTATCCATGTCTAAAAATTTTAAAATTTTGTAGGGGTCTGTTCCACCCATGGTAGGGACCACTTACGAAATTTCAGGGCCAATAAACCCCTGTGCACATCGTGGAAAGGGCCGGACTAGCCCAGCACGTTGGGACGTCCAGGCCAGTCCAATTTTCTGGACAGATTATTTTATTCAAATTAATTAGAATATTTATAGATGTCCAAAAATTATAAAAAAAATTTAGAAGTGTGACTAGCCTATGGAAGGACCACCCTGCAAATTTTTAGGGCCATCGGGCCTCTGCATCGACCGTGGTGTGGCTGCAATTTGATCAGTTTTGGGCCAAATACCCAGGCCCGTAGGACTAACCACCATGGGATGCCCCTACCTTGGGTTGTTGGGCCTGCATTCTAATGGCATGACCCACTTAAAGTAAGTGTTCTATATCTCCCTTTTTATCTGGTGGGGCCCACTATGATATATGTGGATCACCATGGGTCAGTAACCCATCTAAATTAAATAAATTTCTGGACTCCAGCAGACCGAGGAAATGGGTGGGCTGGAATTCCAACAAGAGGCCCAAAATTTACTACATGGTTGATTGTTTATGAACTATTGTGGCACACCAGATTTGAGAGAGTGTTGCATACACTCTTTACTTTCCTTCCTTAGATATATATTTTTTTTTGTGGCATAATTAGTATCTCTTAAGGCCCATCTTTGAAGTGATAATATAGGCTAGCCTTAACTAGATTTTTGGTAGTTTTATGGGACATTTGGGCTAGAAACCTATTCCTTGAGCCCAAGACTGTGCAGTGGCTGAACTTATTATTTTATGGGCCTAATGGGCCGTCTATAAGCTGATCATGTATATTTATTAGCCTTGATGCCCTCAATGCTTAATTGTGGGCTGACTTACAAGTCCCACATAAATGTATACTGTGGAGGGTCTTGCTAAGTCTTTGAGCTGATGTGGCAAGGTCCACACTATCAGTATAGGCCTTACCCATGTGTATTCTTGGGCTTATGGGCTGACCTCAAGTCAACCATAATGTATGAATTGGATGATTTTTGTTTTGGGTCATTTCTTTAGGGCCCGTTATGTAATATAGTATATGTATGGCCGCCCCTTTTGTGGTGATGATTAGGCCTTTTAAACTCAGTTCCTTTAGATAGGCCCATTGATCTTGGGGCTATACTCTCCCATCTATTGTGATGGGCTTGAGGACAATAATATCCAAGAAGTTGGGCTCTTGGTTGCCCACTAAATTGACCCTGTACTTGAGCCAAAAGTGAGGCCCAACTCACTTATGTTAAATGTAAAACTTGCCCATGTAAATGAATTACTGGGCTACCCATGAACCCCAGCACAATCTGTGAAATTATGACCTTTGTAGTTGGGCCCAAACCTTACTTGAGGGTCCACATCTGACATATAAGTTGGGCTTGGTGTATGGCCCATTCGGCCATGCATTGCATGGGCTTTAGACCTTATATTATATGAGTAGTGGCGGGCTACCTCTTGGAATCCAGTTGAGGTTGAATGTCCTCTTAGGTGATCCTAAGGTAGGCCTATAGATTTCTCTATGGATGGTTAAAGGCCCACCATAGACCCTAGGCCATTTGTTTAAGGCTCAATGTGTATGTATGTGGAACCTACCTTAACGCATGTTTGGTCCAGGCCATCCAAGCCTTGGATTGCCCAATTATGGATGCACTCTTTGCCTTGGATTACTGCTGGAGTCACAATCCAGTAACAGGCCCACTCTTTTCATAATATATACGCACTCTCCATCTAGTGGAGTCCCCCAGCAAATATAGTTGGCTTTCATGAGATTATTTCCACGTAGTTAACTAATTTCTGGACCTTAGCAGGTCTAGGAAGTCAAATTGGCAAAAAGTTTATCAAAGGACCTTAAATGTAAAATTTTATGGTTAAAACTTTATTTGGCTGTGGGGCCCATTATATTGAGAACTTGTGTACGTGTTACATGCTTATATTTTCTTATAATCTTTGAGCTTAATCTGTGCATTCTTTTGGGTCACCTTTAGTGATCAGATGAGGACCCCATCTTAGATCATATTTTTTAGGGCATCCCATGGGCCCAGAGTGGGTTGAGACGTCCCAACTTGGCCCAACCATATATTGGGCTGACTTCTACCATTTTGATAGACTTGTGGGTTAAGATAATGATAGTATAAGGCCCTTGGTTGTCCACTTAAATTGCTAGTTATTGGGCTGATGTAGTTGGGCCCATTTCATCCAAACTTAAACTTATTTTTGGGCCGCATATTGTATACGCAGGCTACCCACCAAGTCCAGCTTAATGCATGGATTCTATGACCATTGAGAATTAAGCCTTGGGCCTTAATTCCCCTCTTGTGGCCCATGTTATTAAAAATGGTATTATATATTTTTATAGCCTATTATGAGGAATATATGTATATGGTTACCTTTATTTGTATCTTAAATGTAAGCCTTGGGCCTTCTATCCACATCATTCATGGTTGATATGCCTTTTTAGGGAATGGTGGTTAAATGTCTCCATTATATACCTCTCTAAGCTTGTTTGTATTTAAGAGTGATTGGATACTCATCTTACACTCTTGCTAGGGTCATTTATATATTACTTAGATCCGCAGCTCATACACTTAATTTCGTGGGCTACCCCAGGAAAAAGGGCCCCCACTAGAAGTTGGATTCCTTAAAGATATTATCTAAATACCTTGTCTTGGTTCCTTCTTGGATAGGAGAAATGTAATATACATTTCATATCACCCTATAGTGTGACTGAATTCATCATACTGACCATGTACATCATTGTATGCTTGGTTGACACTATGTGTGTGTGGTCATATTGTATCATTGGACATTGCATGATACTTTCCCCAAGGGACGTAGTATCCCCACTCGAGCACGTTGGATGCTTGGGATTGATGTATGGTTGATTGTGTGATTCATGCATCTGGCATTGCATAGCATATGAGCATTATCGCCCTTGCTTCATCAGGGCTATAGCCTCCACAGATACATCATGGATGACCATGTTTGGACACCGAAAAAGTTACTTGAGTATACCGGGTGCATAAGATACCCATGGGTGAAATTCTCAAAACTTCCATGGTACCAAGGATCTACTCCAGCGCCGTGACCGGGTGGAATATATGAGCGCACGAGGGCCTTATACTGTTAGGCCGCAACTCCCACTGTCATGTAGTCAGTTGGATAGGGGTGTGGCCTTACTCGCCTGATGTAAGGAGGCATTGCTATGCTAAGTTTGATAAGCTCATGAATGGGTCCGCTACCGTCAGGCCTTGTTGGTGATCGACTGTCCACAGGCGGATAGTGAGGTCTCTTACACTCATTTGACTGTGTAGGGTTTGTAGAGCGGCAGTCATCCAGCAGTGTAATGGACCCCAATGATTTCCTTACAATGAAAATGTACTTGATATGTGGATTGGATATGAGCAGTAGCATTACTTCATATTACATTTACATTGGCTGTGTAAGCCTCATAATGCATCCCCTTGGCATGACGCCCTGTACTCATTACATTATATTATTCATTGCACTATATAGCCTTGGTATGGCTTCCTACATTATCATACTGCCTTGGTATAGCTTCTTATATTCATGATAGCCTTGGTAAGGCTAGTGGTATTAGTATTGATCATAACTCCCTTCTGCATTCTCTATTTTCTTCTGAGCACCATTGTCTCATACTTTCACCACTCTCTAAGCTTTCTATAAGCTTATGCACGATTGATGCGTGCAGGAGATCGTAAGTTGGTGTCTTAGCAGCGGAGCTTGGATAGGTGTGTGAGTCGAGGACCCAGTGTTACAGATCTTCTTCCTTCTTTCTTCTGTTATCTTATGTATGTCCTTTTGGACCTTATGAAAACTTGTAAAAGTTTAAATTCATAGTAAATTTTGTGATGTGTGCCTTTGTTATTCTCAGATTTACTTGTTGTGATCTTGTGTATGCTCGTATTGAAAATGAATATATTGTTATAGAAATCCTCCTTGTAGGATCCCAAGATCGGAACCTATCTCAGGAGCCGAGAATGAGGTACTACGGAGGTTGTTGCGGCCAGAACCGGCCATAGGATTCCTTGTGAGTCCAATTACCGAGTCTGCGGCGTGACAACTCAAGTGCCTATTCCACACTCACATATTTCTTGCACATATGTAATATCAACTTGGAGCCCAAAATGTTGTGTTGAAAGGCCAGGACTGCATTTCATCAACTATATTTTTATTTTGTTTATTATTATTTATATGGAGCCATTTAACTCTGTGAAGTAAGGTAGGAGTTCTTTTACGTTTTGCTTAGGTAGCCCTTCTTACCATACGTGAGATAAAAATCACTGTATTCTTTAAATGAATAAAATTTTAAATTCATACGATACAACTCACAAATTTATAAGAGTTTAAAAAAATTCAAAATTACTTTATTGAAATATGACTCTTAAATCAAATTATAAAACTTTAAATAATAAAATTTAATTTTAATTAAGAATTTTAATACAAATAAATTTAAAATTGATAATAATAAAACTTATTAAAATTAAAAAGTTCTAATCTAATTATGTAAAATAATTCCTAACATTATAAAAAACAAAATCTAAGAAAACACTAAATAAAGTTATGATCAACCTAGAACTTACTAACGTGCATCGTATAACTCATTTCGTATTTTTTTTTTTAAAAAAAAAATTATAGTTGATTTAACATTTGTGCTTTAAGTGACAAATTTTCTTAATTCAAAATGAATTTCTCTAATCTGGATGCGTTCAGAGCCCCTTACATCATGTCCCATATAAGAGTGAGCCCAAATTTAATAGATTACGTCCATTTTTGTTTAGATTTTTTTGGGTCCATTTGAGCCAGAAATTAGTTTATGGCCCATTCTACATCAGCCCTAGTATCAAGGAGTGCCCCTAATGGATGGAGTGGATCTTACAAATACTTCATGGTCAGCCCTAAAGTGTTGGGTGTTTTACACGCCAGTTGCTGCGGACTCCAGTAGTGGACTCAATGGGGAAGCCGACATGGCTCCGAGTGTTACTAGAAAATAGATGATTCAAGGGTGGTCTTTTATTTCACTTTGATAATGAATAAAGTCTTGATTTACGCCTAGGGCTGGGCATCGGTCTGAGTTAGATCGGATTGGGTCCAACCCAGACCGATCTCCAATCCAGTACCGAGTTTGGGTCTCCTAACTCGGACCGACCAGAAAACTCAATGGCCTAATCCGATTCAAGTTCGACTCGGTCAGAAAAATCGAATTGGATCGAATTGGGCACGATTCGAATCAGTAAAAATTAAAAAATAGTAAAAAAATAATAATAATTTAAATAGTAAAAAATATTTTTTTAAAAAATATTACTTAATGTTGAGGGTCAAATATTGCATATCAGACCCTGATTATTACTTGGATTTATGAGTATGATACTGTTTAATGGCCCGTTTTATCGTGTTTGTGATGCAGAGTGTATTTATAAGCTCGGACTGAAAAAGGGTGCTTAAAGTTCAGATTTAGTACTCAAAATTCACCAAAGCATAGGACACACTCCAGGGGACCAAGATCGACAGAATTACATGCTAGGGATCCAAGAAAACTGAGAAACTGAAGCTCAAGTGGCCTAAAATACGTCCAGAGTGCAAGATCATTGGATTCCTACTATCAGTTCGGCTCAAAACTTCATACGTGGCCTGAGGATAAGAAATTAACCGTACAAGTCAATTTTCAGCCAATGGATCCCTCTGGAAGTGACCCAATGGACAGATCAACCTATAAATCAGTGAATTGGGGCCCACTTGAGTTATGGATATGCTTCAAAAATGCTCTGGACGATTCAAATGATATGACAGATTGGTTGGAAGGAACGGATTTCTCACATGCATCACATTGGATCCCATATGAGGGTGGGCATGCATATAGTGCACGTACACGTGCACTGCACCGGTCAGACTGCCCAGTCAAAACGGGCGTTGACCGATTTTTTTTTCTCAAAAATCCTTCATGAGGGCAACAGCGTTCTTTCGCACGGCTGCCGGTTTCATACAGTGAGGCCCACCCATCATCGTTTCGCAAGATCTGAACCGTCCATTCATTCCGTAAGGGGGGCATAACCCTCGCCAAGGTGAAATTTTTTCCTTATAAACTTGACCACTCGATTTTCACCGTTCAAACTAGGTCGGACGGTGGAATAGGAACTTGGTGGGCCACATCAAATCCAATTCAAAAACCGCCATTCCTGGATGGTTTTTCAAGCAGAATACAGTGGACGACATGGGTTTCTCAGCCATAAATGATAATGAGCCCTTCTAACATCACAGCGCAAGCGTGCACGGCCTCTGTTTCGCAACAAGGGCTGCGGTGGATCGTTGTGGGCCCCTCTTATAGTCCTGTTCAACGATCCAAACTGTCCTTTGAATTCAGAGGGCGGGTGTAACTCGCGCCTAGGTTTCCTTTTAGTTCATGCACGTAAAAAAGGGGCAGATCACCGGTCAAAAGGAAGACAAACGGTGCATGAAGAAATCTGTGGAGGGCACCGAAATCAGTGAAGAACCGTCCCTTCCCAACTAGTTTTTCGCCACGTTTCCAATGAACGGAGTGGATTTCTCTGTTAGCTTCAATAATTGGTACCACCAATATCTCAGCACAAGAGGAGTGCGATTATGCACGTTCTGGTTTTCCGCCGGCTCCAGGCACCGCCTTTCATGCAGAAGCTCGCACCAACCATCCCTTTGCAGCTATAAAGAGAGAGAACGTGGAAGGGAAAGGGGGAGGAGCAGCCGTGGAGGCCATTCTTTGCACGTGAAAAGAAAGAGAGGAGAGAGAGAAGAGGGGGCTGGAGGCTTGGACGTGCATGCAAGAGAGAGTGTAATTAGAGTTTTCTTATTTTATTGTTTATTATATTTTATAATGGTTAGCCTAATCATGTTGTTAGGCTAAACCTCTTAGCTAGGGCTAAGAGGTGAAGCTTGTAGCGTGATGGGAGAACTCTATGCTTGTGCCTTTTGTTTAAACTGAATTGATATTAATCTTAGTTGAGTTTATGGAATGTTTTCAGTCTTTAATGGTCTGTTGTGACTGAAATTACAATGATTCTGTAATGGCTTTGAGCATGTTCTTTTCCTTTTTATGCTTATGGCGTTAGGAAGCCCTGTTGTTCACCATCGTCTCCTAAGCATGGTCGGATGTCGGTACCCTTCCTAACTTTCATAGCATGTTGATTGGTTGGTACTTAGTTTAATTCTGTTGTTTGCCATAGTGTCCTGGGCATGGTTTGGTAATGAAATTCATTCTAATTCATATACCTTTTATCTTTTGAAAACTAGATCAATGACAGTTCAGTTAATTTCCATGATCTTTAAAGCAGGCATAGGATCTCCCTGATCTCTACAAGTGGATCCTCTGAATCCCTAGTTTTCAATTTCTAAATTTTCTTAAGTTTTAGATTAATTATTTCACAATTATTCCTTAAATTCTAGTTGATTTAAATTTCATCGCATTCTAGTTTTAGTTCTAGTTAGTTTTAGATAACGTACGAGTTTCAATCCCTTAGAATTCGACCTCGGTCTTACCGAGTTATTACTACATCACAACCCTGCACTTGGGGAGTGAACACTTAATGCATCCGGATCGGATCGGATTGGTCCAATCGGATCCAATCGGATTGGATTCCGGATCGGGTCGGGTAGGATCAGGTCCAACCCGAACTCGACCCGAAAAGAATTCAATTAGGATGGGGCTACCCGATCCAGCCCGTTGGATCGGTTTGAATCCGTCCAAATCGGGTCGGATCCACCGGATCGGACACAATTTTCCTGACTCTATTTACGTCCATACACCATCTCCCGCTGAGTGGAGCCCACATGACTGGACTACGTTCGGATTATCGAAACAGTCTATCTAATGATCACTACTGTCGACGGGCGGTTAGCCAAAATTCAAGATGATGGATGCTCCCGAACATCTATTTCGTGGCATTTGAATGGACTGTTGAAAATAAGACTTCTCGATGGTCCAAATTTCGGTTGCAAATTCACGGACTGAGATGTCCAATGTCTTTGATTCTTGGAGCATGGCCCGTCCGTAATGTCTTCCACTTTATTATGGACCAGTCAAATCATATGAGCATGCATCCATGTGGGGCCCACCTAGCGAGACATGCTGGACGGGCATGGGTGGCGACGTACTTAAGAATGGTTGTATTAAAATAATGATTTCATTTTTTGTGGCCCGCTTTTCGAACGGTCGCTAATGGCTCCGAAAAACTCCCTCCGCCAACCACACTTCCGGTTTGAACGTGACAGCTGTACAGGAGCCTTCCCAAACTTCCGAATATGACTAAATTAACCCTATTGTAGGGGACTCGGTGGTGTTTTAGTATTTAAGCTCATCCTAATCCGAGGTTAGTTTAGTAATTGGGAACTGAAGTTTGGTATAGCAAAATATCATGATTCTGGCGCTTGTTTGAAGCTGACGACAGACGTTAGATTCCACACGTCCTAGAGGGAAGCAATCCCAATCAACCAACGGATTGTGGAGTTGGCCGAGGATGGGACGGAGACGATGCGGATCACGTGATATGATTACGAAAATGCCCTCTAATCTACGTCAAGCCCTGATGAGTTTATAACACGTAGACGGTCCAAATCATCGATTTGGACGTTTGGGCCGTCCGTTAGGTCCTCCCTTCTTTTCACGGGTCAAAATTCACACGATTAGAGTAGTTTTTGAATTCCATCAATGCCAAATAAAAAATGGATGGTCAAAATCAAAGAAAGTCCATGGATGAATGTGAATGAAATAGTCCATTGAGCAGCGTCCATTTTGGACAACCATTATCAGATAATCCATAACCATCTTATCAGTGGTTGGATAACTAAATGTAATTCAAATGGACTTTGTTCTTGTGTACCTTTGTGAAGGTAACTAAATGTAATTCAAATGGAAAAAAAATATATATATACTTTTAAAGCATTCAATTATTACTTTATTAATACCTAAAATTTTTAGACACGAGTAAATACTCAGGCTACAAAAACTTAGGATGTTATAAGGCCCATTACTAAAACCAGCTAAATGGGCTAGAAAATGTCAGCTTAAGTTTTTCATAATCGTACATTTGTTTCACAAACTATGGTGTACCTGACTCATGACTCAACCTGATTTGTGCGCTGAGGCATCATTGTAGTGTTTTCTTTCTTATAGATGGATGGGATCTTAGACATGTCTTGCCATGTTGTCACATGTGTGGCACATACACGGGTTTTATTACACACGTGTGGGCACTTAGCAAGGCTCTCATCAAACTTTTCAAAGCCAGTTTTTGTATGATTCTACTTGTTGTGGGGACTGGATTGCCTATGACTAGAGTTGTAAGTGAACCAAGTCAGCTTGATTAACTTGTTTGATTCGACTCGACTTGAAATTGGGTTCAAGTAGAATCGAGCTATTATTTGGAAGCTCAAAAAAATTCGAGCCGAGTTCAAGCTGGACTGAGCTCGACTAAACTCAGCTAGTTCCTTGGTTTGAACCTGACTTAGTTCGACTCGTATCGGATTCAACTTAGTTGACCAGATATAAATACTCAGTCGGTCGTCCAGAACCCTAATTTTTATGCTTCTGACCATTTCTCTTCTTTGTCCAATGCCAGTCTAAAACCCACCCCCATTTCTCCTCTCTCTAGCACCCGACTAGTGGCTAGACCCTAACCCACTGGCCCACCAATTTCTCTCTCCCTCTTTAGGCCAATCTCTTCGATCCCCCCCCCCCCCCCCCCCCCCCCCCCCCTCTGTGTGTGTGTGTGTGTGTGTGTGTATTCTTCTTCTCCTCCAAACTCAGCTCAAAAGCTTAAGATGGCTCGAACTGCTGACCAAATCGGGCCAAGTTACACTACCAGAAAACTAGGAAAAGGTTACAGATAAAAGCCGTAGCTAAAGGCCTATGGATACGGTTATAATCCATAGCACGACTGTAGCCATTGGTGCCATAGTTATAGGTCTTAAAGTTATGGCTACGGTTTTAATCCGTATCCATAGAGGCAATAGCTACGGATTAAAGTCGTAGCAATCCTTTCCGTGGCTCTAAAGTATATACAGCTACGGATTATATCTGTAGCTAAAAGTAGAGCAAGAACTGGAGCAATAGGCTAAAATTAGAAACAACTATGGTTTCTAGATAAAGGGCTACGGTTAATAGCTGTAGCTACTACTTATTTTTTAAAAAATAATTAAAAAAAATATAATAATAACATCTCTTATCATTTGATTACATGACCTGATAGATCAACTTATATAAGCTAATATAGATAAATACTTCATGACTAAATCATTCATTCATTCAATTAAATACAATCATTCATTTTAATCCATTAACAAAAGTACAATACCAATATAATAGTTATATGTCTATTTAAAGTTCTCATTGACAGCAAGATCCAATGCCTTCTCACAACCAAATAGCTTCTCAACAATCGCAAGCGACAACTCCATGGATGTGCCTCTACTAGTTATCAATTTTCCATCAACTAACACCCTATTCTCAGCTTCGCTTTGATCCAAAAGCTTACTGCACATGGTTCGACACCTCACGAACCACGCATTTCTTTCATACTGCAAAACCAAACTTCATTAACATACAACAAGTGTGCAACAGTTATGCTAAAATGCAAAATGCAAAATGCAAAATGTTAAAGACAATCCATATGTCAACAATATATACCTTTAGGTTGCTCAACATTTTCATAGTAGTAGGATTAAAATATAGCTGCATAGAAGGAAATTTAGGTAATTAGATAATAGGAAAAAAAGAAAATGAAATAGGTAGAAAGCAGGACTGGGAGCCAGAGTCCAATGCACAGTATACTCCAGTAGGTCGCGATGTTTTTCTTTCACCTTAACTGAGAATTAGAAAGCAGGTGGTTGTAAATTTACCTGATTGGGAACTAGAGAGCTAGGTTGGACATTCCTCAGATGGTAATTCCCTTGCAAGGACAACCAGCAACTCACATTTCACAACCTGTAGCAGAAACTATAGTTAACAAAGATAAAATTGGAGCAGTTAAAATAATTCTATAGCAAGATTCATGCATTCTCGTTTCTAAATGAGACTCTGTTCCTAGATATCCAACCATCCATTAGTGGTGGATGGGAATCATGTACACAACCAAGTTTCAACTTGGGTCACATGTATGATAAGTGGCTAGGATGTTCCAAACTAAGAGATTTTCCTATGCCAAACATGTTGTAGTTGGTGGTTTGTCTGTCCATTTTCCTATGCCAAACATGTTGTAGTTGGTGGTTTTCTCTCCATTAATTTTCCTATGCCAAACATGCTGTAGTTGGTGGTTTTCTATCCATTTTCCTAGCACAAGCATGGCTCGCCAGATGATTGAGTCGACTCATGTGGCATGGGTATACACATGCTGTGATTCACATTTTTTTCCCTTCCAAATTGCTTTAGCAATAATATGAAAAGTTCTAAAAAGAGCTTGAAAGGTGTTTAAATATCAGGGTGCATTTAGAAGCTTCACTTTTGGAATAGAGAATGAGCAATGGGCAAACCCAATTGCGATTTAGGGCAGCAATAGAGCATAAAAGAAATCTGACTTAACACAGTTTACATTTTCCTATGCCAACCCAATTAATACAAAGCAGATGGGTTCCGCTCGAGTAGCATGCCAATTCCAACTTGGTAATCTTTCCAAACAGGCCCTCAAAGTGCAAATAGAGATTTGAATCCATACCACCCCAATTTGTACCACACATCAATTTGAATGTTGCCAATGGCGCTAAACAGTCTTAATTGTGCTTCCAAGGGAATGATCCAAGCCCACTTGAAAAATCATTACTAGTTCCCTCAGTATACTAGTAGAACATAATGCAAGAAAAATCTAAAGCAATAACTCAAGCAAAAACAAGTTAAAAGTAAATAAAAAAAATACTCGCCATTGGGGCATGAACTGGAGTTGGTTCAGTGCTAAGATCAAATTGGTTGGTAGTTTTTGATTTCTGGGGAAATGTAGGCATTGACTACAAGAAAAATCCATATTTTCCATTATTGTTAGGTACCATGACTAACCAAATGCAAAACACATGCGCTGCAATAGTGATGAAAACAATAGTGATTTTCTTGGCATATGAATTACCATTGCATGCCAAATCCCATGCCATGAGGTGTAGCAGCTTGCCAACCTGGAATTGGTACATTGGGAAATAATGATAAAGAATTCCTTTCTTCTCCCACAAATTTCTTCTTATTAAATAGGCCCTAAGGAATTTATGATTAGGTGTTCTAATTTTCCTTTTCTTTTTTCAAATGCTGACAAAAAGCGACGAACCCTAAGCAAGATGAAAAGAATACTTACTGAAACTATTCTAGAAAGAAAATAGATGAACAACATACTTATCAAAACTGTTCCAAAAAGAAAATAAGATGAACAATACCGAAACTGTTCCAAAAAATAAAAATAAAAAATCATGAGTGGGCCTTATGGACGGACTTAAAAGCTCCAAATTATGGACGGACTGATAATTGTTTCACTGAATGCTCCATCATCACACTTTCTGATGCCTCAGTTCCTGTCCTCGATTGATTCAGCTCCAAATTATGTTTTAGGTTTGCTAAACTTGAAAGGTCACCATCACTTAGTATCACTTGCATTGAATGCTCCATCATCACACTTCTAATTGCTAGATATGAATCATATGATATGAGAAAGTAGTGACATTAACAATATATTAGTGAATGGAGCTGCATTTCAAGTTTTGAATTCTCAATGAGTGGAATGGTCATTTTCCCAAATGGCCATTGTGCTGATTTCTTCTATTAGAAGAAACAAGCTCACCGGCATAATAATGTCATTCCTTCGTGTGAGCCAGAATGCAATTCTTTCAATGTGAAGTGCCAGACCACCAACAATTGAAACTCCACATTTGGGCTTCCCCTACATTCTAAGTTTGCAGGGGTAGTAAAAGGATGCATTATATATATATATATATATATATATATATATATATATATATATATATATATATATATTATCCGGTAATCAGAAAGATCCACAAACACAAATCTGAAAGGGAAAAAAAGCTCATATTCAAAGCTTACCAAGTTCTAAATTCACTGCCAAGATGCCTTCTAAATCGAGAGAGAGAGAGAGAGAGAGAGAGAGAGAGAGAGAGAGAGAGAGAGAGAGAGAGAGAGAGAGAGAGGGAATGGGGTTGAGTAGAGGGAAATGAAACATTTCGTGAGGGGAGGGGGGGAAGAAAAACGCGGCGCAGTTTTTCACATTTTGACTTGCTACAGTCCTGATACAGTTTTTGACCTTAGCTAAAAGCCCTCTAGCTATAGCCATTTTACCAACCTTTAGAGCCCCTCCGCATTCTTACGTCCGACTGGTTTTGGACGAACTGTCTTGTCAAGGGCTTTGTGGGGTCTAGCGTAATGCATTTGATATATCCATTTCATCCATTAATTTTATAATTTTTTTTTATAGGGAATGACCATAACATCTAGGAAAATCGAAGGTCCAATTGAACTACACCATCAATCAATGGTAGGTATTAATCTCCACTGTTTCCTATCGTGTGGTCTACTTGAGCATTCAATCTATTTCCTTTTTTGGGTTCTTGCCCTAAAATTCACTTTCAAAACGGATAGACGTATTAGATGGATCGAACACATTTTAATAGGCCTCGTATAGTCCCTCATGGGGCTATCCCATGTTATAAGAATGTGTGAAGGTGTTAGCTTTTAGCTACGGTTTTAAGCCGTAGAAAGATAGCTTCGTCAATATCCGTAGCTAAAAACTAGTATAGTCCATATCCCTTGATCATTTTTTGGTAGCGTTAGATAGTCAAGCTCAAGGATTGAACCAAGCTGAGTTGGAACGAGAGTTGGCTGTTGGCCCAGCTAAGCCGAGCCGAGGTGTGTCAAGCTCAACTCAATTCGACTAATGTACAACTCTACCTGTGACCCCAGGCATAGAGATATCTCTGTCGTGAGTTGTGTGGGGCCCATAGAGATGGGCATGATAAATCCACTGGCCATCTGTTTTAAAAGACCACAATAAGAAAGGATTCTAAAAATCAGGTAGATCTAAAACTCATGTGGGCCATACCACACAAAACAGTGGGGATTCAAAGCCTAGCTGTGACAGAAGTTTTGTATAAGAATGATATTTATTTTTACAGTTTCTCTGAGTGGTAATAAGTCTATAAATGGTTTGGATGGCATATAAACATTATGATCAGCTTGAGGAAGATTTCAATTGTGGATGCTGCTGTTCACGCTGTTTTATTGGTGTGACCCACGTGACTTTGCCTAATACTTTTGGATCTACCTGCTATTTAGAATCCTGTCCTGCCGTGGTCTTTCAAAACAGATGGATCCAGTGGATTTGTCAGGACATCTCTGCCAACCCCACACAGCTCCGGACACAGACAGTCCCAGGCAATTCGCTCCCCTAGTGACGAGGATGCGAATTTCTTAAATCCTCTTGCAGCGAGCTCGAGCTCGTGCAACGACAAGCTTTGTCGGCCCACCGTGATGTGTACCACAGTCACTTCGTCCGGCATTTGGGTCAGCTCATGTCAGGACCTGAGCTAAAAAAAATCTGACGATTCAAGATACAGATAGACCTCATCAGACACGTGGAAGATGCTCTTTTTAGGTCACCGCAGTGACGAGCGCATAAGCATTTCTTCCCGTGTGTGACCCGTATCAAATCACCTTGACGCTGGAGCGTGACACATACAAAGTCAGTTCACTGATAAACCGTTAGATTTGGACAGGCCCACCAAATTGGCACGATTTCCTTAGCAATTCTTCTGGAATGCAGATTGCCTACTGCGGTATGCTGGGTGAGGCTCACCGTGATGTTTGTGAGAAATCCACCTGTCCATCCGTTTTACCAGTTTATGTCATGACATGAGCTCAAAAGTGAGGCAGACTCAAAACTCAAGTGGGCCACACTACAGGAAATAGTGGGGATTGAATGACCACAATTGAAACATTCATGGGCCATGGAACTTTGAATCACACTAATATTTTTGTGTTTTCAAATCATCAAGGTGAGAATGACCTTTTGAACAGTTTGGACGTCATATAAGCGTTACGGTGGAATCATGAAGGTTTCGCCAGTAGGCATTTCCCTTCTCACTATTTTCATGTCGTGTCGCCCACCTGAGTTTCAAAGATGCCTAGTAAAATGCATAGACAGGTGGATTTATTACCAACATCACATGGGTATAAGGAAAAAAAAAAAAAAACATCACATGGGTCCCACCTAGCTTCAAACCAGTTAGGGTTGCCGGGGAATCCAAGTCCATTCTTCCCTAGCCGAAAAGATGGGGGATTTTGACTGTACTAACATTGTTGTATGGTCAAATTCTTGAAAGAGGTTCCACCTTCTAAATATTTCGAGGGTGGCCTTTTGATAAGTTTTGAGAAATTATTCGTGGGCATGGCCTAACTCGTGGGACCCACATTGATGTAAGTGTATAATTTATGCTAATCATCCCTTTTGCCGTGTTATTTTAGGGCTAGGGTCTAACTATCAACATAATTCAGAGCTCATGTGGGCCACATAATAGAAAATAATGGTGACAATGACATCCACTATTGAAACTTTCCAAGCTCACTGTGATGTTTGTTAGAAGTGGACACTACCCAAGTCAGGAATTTTTGGACCCACGGCGAGCTGACAGACAAGGTGAACGGAACGGACCACCCCATTGTGGGCCTCGACTCTTATTATTTAAAAATAATCAAGTTATTAATTACATCAACCCGACATCCACGACCCTTACCACATTACAACCACGATCCTTACCGTGTTATATAGGTATGGGTCATTGTTGTCATGTTACATAGGTCGTGGTTGTCATGTTATATGGTTCGTAGTTGTCATGAATTGTGGTTGTCATGTTATATGGGGCATGGTTGTCATGGGTCGAGGTTGTCATATTATATAGGTCATGGTTGTCATGTTATATGGGTCATGGTTGTTAGGTTATATGGGTTGCAGTAGATATGGGTCTTGGTTGTCATGTTATATAGGTCGTGGTTATCATGTTATATGGGTCGTGGGTCCTATTGTGATTTATGTGTCAAATCTAATTAATCCGTCCATTGGATTTAGAATTTTATTTAATATCATATGACAAAAAATCAATTACATCAAAAAATTTAGGTCTGGTTACGATACCCATGTAAGTGCTATGCGAGTAAGGTAACCGGACCTATGTAAAGATTAATGGTCTTATTGGGTCCACCATGATGTATATTTTATCCACGTCATCCATTCATTTTGAATGATCATTTTAAGGAATGAGCCTAAAAATGAGGCATATCAAAAGCTCATGTGGACCATACTGTAGAAAGTAGTGAAATTGAAAACCTTTTGAGGGCTATAAAATTTTTTGTATTACTCGTTTTTTGGCCCGTGACATTAAATTAAATTCTAAATCCAATGGACGGATTAGATTCGATACATAAATCACAACATGACCCACGACCCTTGTAACATGACAACATCGACCCATATAATATGACAACCATGACCCATATAACATGACAACTATAACCCATGACAACCACGACCCATATAATATGACAACCACGACCTATACCCATATTATATGGTAAGGGTTGTAGTTATAATGTAGTAAGGGTCATGGTTGTCAGGTTGATGTAATTAATAACTTGATTATTTTTAAATAATAGGAATCGAGGCTCACGCTGGGGTGATCTGTTTAGTCCACCTTGTCGGTCAGCTCATCGTGGGCCCAAAAAGTCCTGACTTGGGCAGTGTCCACTTCTAACAAACATCATAGTGAGCCTAGAAAGTTTCAATGGTGGGTGACATTATCACCATTATTTTCTATTATGTATCCCACATGAGCTCTTGATCAGGTTAATTTTTGAGCGCGTCCTAAAATGATACAACAAAAAAAATGAGCAGCATGGATTATACACATACATCAATGTGAACCCCATGAGTTGGGCCTAGTCCACACCAAAAAAAGGCTCCAATTCATATCACTTTCTCAACATTAAATGGGGTGTAACTTAAATTGTTAAATTTACTGAACTAAGGAAAATGGCATTTTGGTCTGGATAATTTTTCAAAGCTTGAAAGCCACCCTCGGAGTATTTGGATGGTGAACCTCTTTGGATAAATTTATCGTACAACGATGACAGTAAGGTCAAAATCCCAAACCACAACGTAGGCATCGCCATTCACCGAGCCTGAGGGATGCGGATCAGGTGGCGTTGACGGCAGCCCCAGCAGGTGGCGTGGTGACGTGTTGGGTACTGTAGAGCCCACAGTGATGTGGGTTCTTTATATCCACAGCGTCCATCTGTTTTTTCATCTCAGTTTAGGAAAGGAGTCCAAGATTGAAGTAGATATGACGCTCAAGTGGACCACATCAAGAGAAATAGTGGTGATTGAATGCCGACTGTTAAAAACTTTTTGGGGTTAAAAAGCTTTTTTATCAAGCTTATATTTGTGTCCTCCCTTCACCCAGGTCTATAGGACCTTATCAATAGGTTCAATGGCAAATAAACAGTAGGTGGACCCAAGGAAAGTTTCAACTGTCGTTGTCCTTTCCAGTGGTGTGGTCCACTTGATCTTCGGATCCACTTCATTTTTGAGCTCATTACCAAAAAATAGCTGAAAAAATGGATGGTCGACCTGGATATGAAATGCATATAGGCCCGACAACGTACAACACATCACCACCGCCACTAGGGGTGGTGTGGGCAACACCGCCTAATCCGCCTGGAAGGCTGGAAGGATCAGTTCCTCCACCTAACGAATCCCACTGGAAATAACACTCCCAGCTGATGCTCTCCAAGTCAATTCAAATAAATGGACCCACCTACCATTCATTATTCTTAAAAAAAAAGAGGATGAGATGCAATTAAGTATTTGGGTGGGATTGTTGTACAACCAGTTTCTTATGACACATGGGAGCGTATGTCCCAACACTGATCTGGACCGCCCATTCATTCCAGCCTAGTATTAGCTGCACATCACGCCAAATTCGTATCAATCAGATAATTCTGCACCGTTGAATGCTGGTCCCTTTTCTATAACTGTTCATTTCAGAAAGCAATATATAATATTGGAATCTGTATGGTCTTGTTGGCACAAATAAGAAAAACCTGTCTCTTGTAATGTGATTGGGCAGGATCATCACAAACTAGGATTTTTCCTCCGTGTGGCAAGCAAGAGGATCCGGATTCATAAAATGGGTAAGCATCATCTGACCGTATTACTTATTTAGAATTATAAGCAATCCAAAGAATATCCCATTATATATATATATATATATATATATATATATATATATATATATATATATATATATATAATAAAAAATATAAATAAATAAAATCCAAAGAATATCCAATTGAATAAATTCTTTAAGTTGATGGTTTGACCTATCTTGTTTTCCAGGATCTTGGCCGTCCACTTGTGCATGCTGCTGCGATGGTTACAACCATCTGATTGGTGTGATTGTTGAAGCGCCATCAGACAAGTGTTGGGTAGAATGAATGAACGGTGTACATCAACGCTTGGAGGGTTCAAATTGTAGAAAGAAAATAGCTGTACCGGAATCCTAACAACTGTGTAGTTGCATGCCTGATATCCCTTATCGTTGAAAATTTATTTAGCAGATGTGATGGATGACATGCGAACAAGAAAATTTAGAGGACATGTTAAGACATTGTAACTAAAAAAAAAAGTGACGTGGATTGCATGCGGAGTAGCATGGTGAGTAAACTCTTGATCGGGTTCAATGTATGTGTCTTATTATTATTATTATTATTTTTTATTGTTTTTATATAACTGCGGCAGATTTGACTCAATGTAGAGAAAAATTTACAAAATATGGACATTTGAGCACCCCATGGGCAAAAAAGGACAACAGGGGCGCCTATCATGAGAGCGACCACTAATGGCCACAAACGGCCACCTAGAGACAAAACAAGACTATGAATAGGCCTACGGGATGACCTAAGGGAGCCAAGATCAACTTTGTCGAGGAAGATCAGCCCGCAGACTTGGGTTGGGAGATCCTTCACCTGGCGAAAATAATTGGTAGATTGGCGCCTACTCCCTTCCTGGGTCATACCATCAACTGGACCATTTCTTTCTGTCAATCCCTAAATCTGAAAATTGGATTCACAAGAATCTCGATCTCCGGATCCGGTGCCGACAGCCTCCGTAGTACCCCATTTTCGGCTCCTAGCGTTAATACGCCAGATTCCGATCCTAAGATCCTACAAGGAGGATTTTTTTATAATTAGTTGAGTACAACGCTGGAAGGAAATATATAAATAAAAATCAAGCTTCAAAAGACCGCTGTATGCTCCAAACTCAACACTACTGTAACCTAATATCACCTGCACGCACGTATCGTGCATAAGCTTATAGAAAGCTTAGAGGGTGGTGTAAGTGTGTGTACAAGGTAAGTGCCAAGTATTTAATATAAAACCATCATCATACAGTACCGGAATTACTGGTAATCTATAAATCGTACAATATCGGAATAAGCAGAAATACTGACAAGATCATAAATTATTAGAGTAAACAGATATACTAACAAGAGTAGGAATTATCAGATTAAACAGAAATACTGACAAGATCATAAGTCAATCAATATTAAAATACGCAATAGAAATCAACTATATAAATGAAGAGTCATAGAGAGCCAAATATCAGATGTATAGGATGCAATGCAATATACATTCCTGATGAGTAACACAGACAGCGTTAATCGTACCATATGTCGTGGATGTAATGTAACATGCAATGCGAATGGAATGACCATGCTGGAGTGTGAAGTTGGGATGATAGTACATAGTATCGCAAGCTATGGGGTCCATCATAAGGGACTTCTATCCAAACCAGTCCCATACATAAATTTAGATAGTCAGACTCAATGTGGTAAACTCCTGGTTTCAGGTTAGTCGCACGTCCCAACCGAAATCCTGGCCATTACGAAGGTACACGTAATAATTAGTTGCGCACCACCAGCCTATAAGCCCCGTATCCTAGACTGTACCGTAACATAGACTTTCGCGGTCTTACCGGTCGAATTTCGACAACCTTCGACCTTTAACCAATATTTGCGTACGACCCTGATTCGTATGCCGTCAACCCGTATCGACTCAACCCAAGACCTTTACCATAGCGACCGCGCCGTCGCTGTGGTTCTGATGCCGCGGCTTACGCGCTGAGGCAATACCCTGGTCAAGAGATGTGGGCCAACGTTAGGTGCGAAGAAAACGCCAGGCGTTGCGAAACCCAAGATAATCTTTACGAGGTGTCACATCGATCCCATCAATCCATCACATGTCAAGTACATGTCAAGTACATATCAAGTACACATCACCTTTTACCTATTCCCAAGCAACTACAAAAGTCAAGAATCTCTTACAAGCTCATACCTCTCTTACATCAAAAGCCCTCAAAGTCAAAAAGTTCTTACACCACCCATGCTTTTCTTACACAAATAGTCACAAAAGTCAAGATTTTCTTACACTCATCACTCACAACATCCATCATCCATCTCTCTCTCCCTTTACAACTCTCTCTCTCTCTTTCTCATTTTCAAACTCAAAAAAATTCTAAGGAGAGAAATCCCATACGTATGAGAATTCTCCAAGCCTCTCTCTCTCTTTCAAAACTTCAAGTGTGGCCCACTTTCCTACCCCATGATCTCCCATCCTAACCATCCATTCCCCATCTCCTCCATTGGAATCAAAGCTAAGGTGCTAAGGAACTCATAGGAGCAAGAAGATCGAACGGTGGGTGCTCCTCTAGATGTAAAAAATCTGATTTCTATAGCTTAGATATTTTCTTTCTTTCATGAGGGAAGTGTAAGACTCACCAATCAATGGTGGAGATCCCACACAATCCCATGGTTGTGGCCTAATGGCCTACCTTATGCATGCATGATCCATGCATGGGGCCTTTCTCTATGGGCCCCATCATGGTAGTTTTATTTCATATCATATTATGTTTGAGTCATCTAAACCTTATAACCATGGTGGAGATGACATCATCACTGTGCATTTTAATTATAGGCTATGCATGTGCAAGATCCATGTTGTAAATGTAAATCTAGGTATGATGTATAGGTGTGATTGATCTTGGGAGGGCTCAATAGTGGCGGAGCCCCTTTCCCTATGGCCGGATTGTCCTTCTATCTCTCTTTTTTCTCATTTTATTTCCTGATGTGTGTGGCTCATTAATGTATTTCCCTTTTTATTTAACTTATATAATAAATTTATCTAAGTACATGTTGCTGTCCAGAATTGTCTGGACAGTTTCTGGTTATTTTTGGACCAGATTTTGAAACTATTTTGGGGACTATTTATACCTATTAAATATATTTTTCTGAAAGGTGGGGATCTCATCTTGGTGTCCTCCAAATTTCAGCCCCAACTGACCTTCATTGGGGTCCCAAAGGTGTGGTCCAAGTGAGGTGGACAGTCTGGATTTTCTGCGCTGTTCCAGCAACATTCCACTATGGACAGTTGGATTTTTAAAATTTATCAAAATACCTATGGGTGTTTAAAAATTATAAAAATTTTCAGGGGGGTGACCTACTTATGGTAGGACCCAACTACAAAATTTTGGGGCCAATGGACGCCTGTACACACCATGGTGATGGCGGGACCGGCCCATTATAATATGGTGTCCAGATCAGTCCGATTTTCAGGACGGATTGATTTATGTAAATGAATTAAAATATTTACAGATGTTCAAAAATTCTGAAATTTTTTAAGAATGTGGTCCACTTATATTAAAACCTACCTACCAAATTTTAGGGCCAATGGACCGCTGTATACACCGTGGTGAGGGCCGGACTGGCCCACCACGTTGGGACGTCCAAGTCTGTCCGATTTTTTTGGACAGTCTGTTTTGTTTAAATTAATTAAAATACTTAAAGATATCTAAAAATTATGAAATTTTGTGTTGGTGTGGCCCACCTATGAAAGTATCACTCTTTGAAATTTCAGCCTCAAGTGACCCCGTTTGAGTATCCAAAAGAATGAGCCAAGATGGTTGGACTCCCAGATTTTTTCTGCTGTGCAGTCCAGCAATATGCCTTAATAAAAAACCATAATTCAAAAATATTTCTTCTGATGGTGGGCCACCTTTTTGGGTTTCCTCTCATTGTATGCATGATGAGGGACCTTGGCCCTCAATTTTTAGATTTTTATAGGCCTTGGACGCACTCCAATGGAGTGCCCAAATTTAGGACAACAACATGTTATAACTATGCTGGCCTTGGGCTGAAATTTTGAGGAGTTCTCACCATATTATAAAGATCTTAGAGGAAATGATTTATACCTTTAGTTCCTTAAATGTTGGGCTTAATGAATGCACTTTTGAGGCCCACTACAGTTGAATTTAATTGGGTCCATGAATGTAGCTAGTTGTTGAACTATTTAGGGCCCATAGAGTGGACCCATTTGATGTGTTCCAAGGCCCATGAGATTAGGCCCATTTGATGTAATTTAAGGCCCATAGAGTGGACCCATTTGATGTGTTCCAAGGTCCATGGGATTGGACCCATTTGATGTATTTTAAAGCCCATGGGATTAGGCCCATTTGATATGTATAAGGCCCATGGGTCGAGAACCATTTGATGCAATCTAAGGCCCACGGGTTATGACCCATTGCAATGCACATAAGGTTCATTGGTGCAGCCCATTGATGTGGCCCATTTGATGAGTAAAAGGCCCATATGACATGGCCCATTTGATATATTTAAGGCCCAATGGGGTGTACCTAAGGTCCATTGTAATGTGTGATCCCAACCTGGTTTACGTAATGTTATTCACTACGGGCTACACCTTGGGAGCAATGTTGGTTTGACGTCCACATTGCGAGTATAATGTTGGTTAAATGTCCGCATTGCGACTCTCCCTAAGGCCCATTGGTAGGCCCATACTTGTTATATGCAAGCCGTCTAGGCCAGCTGCATTGTAAGGATAGGGCATTACTTTATAACATGCTTAGTATAACTCCATGATGCACAGCCCATTTGTATCGGTCCATTTGATCGGCCTGCTCGTATCGGCCATTTGATTGATTTAGCCCATATGATTGATTAGGCCCATCTTGATATATTTGTGGCCTGTTGCTAAGGCCGTATATGAGGCTCGTTGTTGAGGCCCACCTTAATGTGTATGAGGCCCGTTGTTGAGGCGCACCTTGATGTGTATGAGGCCTGTTGTTGAGGCCCACCTTGATGTGTATGAGGCCTGTTGTTGAGGCCCACCTTGATGTGTACGAGCCCGTTGTTGAGGCCCACCTTGATGTGTATGAGGCCCGTTGTTGAGGCCCACCTTGATGTGTATGAGGCCTGTTGCTGAGGCCCACCTTAAATATATATGAGGCCCATGTTGCAAGGCCCATTGTGATGTATGCAAGGCCCATGGGTCATGGCCTATTGCAATGCATGTAAGGCCCAATTGGTGCGGCGTATTCGATATATTTATGGGGTCCATATCATTAGGCCCATCCTATTGTATTGGTGACCCGTCCATTGAGGCTCACCCGTGGTATATATTTGAGGCCCATGTGTAGGGCCCACCTATTGTGTATTTAAAGCCCATGGGTTGTGGCCATAGTGATGTATATTAGGCCTATGTGATGTAGCCCACACTGATGTGTATTAGACCCAGGTATGTGACTCACCTGCGAAGTATATTTGAGGCCCATTATGATATATCTGAGGCCTATGGGTGCGACCCATTTAGATGTATTTGAGGCCTATGGGTAAGGCCCATTGTGATATGTGTTAGGCCCATGACCAGGGCCCACCTGTTTCGTATATTTGGCCCTTGTGTGAGGCTATGTGCCATTATATATTTGATTCTATTTGGACCATTCATTGGGGGCAATGTTGGTTAAAATTCCACATTGTCGACGCCGGTTATTGATACCTTTTATGAGTATTTGACATCATAACATCATGATACATGCCCATTCGCATCATCTGCATGTTTGTTATGAGATGTGATTGACCATTGCATATGTCATTGGGCAGGATGATGTGAGACTCCCTGATAGGTGGAGATTATCACACATGAGTGCATGACATGTGCAGGATTGATGCATGATTGGATTATATGACTCATGCATCTTGCATTGTGTTGTGATTACTGTACGCCCTAGTGAGATCAGGGTCGTAGCCTCCACAGGCATATCGTGGATGGCCAGATAGGACACCGAAAATCTGTTCGAGCATCGAGCCGCCATAGATGGCCCTGGGTGAAAATTCTTAAACACCCTCTTGGTTCCAGAGGATGCTCCAACGTCTAGACCGAGTGAGTAGATGAGTGTTGAGTGCCGATTACCAGATGGTTACACTCTCCACTGTGTCGTGGTCAGTTGGGAGGGGGTGCGGCCTTACCCGCCCGAGAGAGTAGGCATGGCTAGGCTGAGTTTGACCAGCTCGAGGAATGGGTCCGCTATTGATGAGCCAGGTAGGTATTGGAAGACTACTGACAGGTGGATAGTGAGGTCTTTTCCACTTACCCAGTTGTGCACTTGATTGGGGCGGCAGGTGGTGTGAAATGTAATAGACCCTGGTAATTTTTTCAAAGAGGAATCATACTGATATGAGGACTGACATGATATTATGACACCCCGTCACTGTTGTGCATGTGGGCGGGCACACGTGGGCGGACGCTGATGTGGGCAGGTGTGATGTGGGCGGGGCTGAGGCCTGGGCAAGCTACCACACTGGGGGAGCTACCAGCAGTTGGCAGGCTACTGTGCTGACAGGCTACTGAGTAGAAATTTCATACTCATTCATTCATCCATTCACTATCCACTCGGGCTGGTGGTGCGCAACTAATTATTGTGTATCTTCGTTATGGTAAGGATTTCAGTTAGGCGTGCGACTAACCTGAGATCATGAGTTTACCACGTTGAGTCAGACTATCCAAATTTAGGTATGTGACTGGTTTGGATAGAAGTTCCTTATGGTCGACCCCGTAGCCTGCGATACTACGTACTATCATCCCGACATCACAATCCAGCATGGTCATTCCATTAGCACAATATACTGCATAATCCATTACATCTTCAGCGTGTGGCATTGTGGGTTGTTATGTTTCTGTATTCCTGTGAGTTAGATGAGAGTGATGATATTTGTTAGCTCTTTCGAATTGTGTATTACATTATATCCTTGTCATTCGACATTTGATTATCTATGACTCATCATTTGCATAGCTGTCCTATATTACGTATTTTGATATTGATTAACTTATGGACTTGTTCATACTTCCGATTATTCTGTCATCGCATGATTATAATCTTGTCAGTATTTCTGTTTACGCTGATAATTCCTGCTCTTATCAGTGTTTCTGCTTATTCAGTCATTGTATAGTTTATGGATTAATAGCTTTCCGGTATTGTATGATTATGATATTGTATTGAATACTTGACACTTATCTCGTGCACACACTTACACCACCCTCTAAGCTTTCTATAAGCTTATGCACGATAGATGCGTGCAGGTGATGTTAGGTTGCAGCAGCATTGAGCTTGGAGCATGCAACTGTTTTCTGGAGCTTTGATTTTGACATATATATTTTCCTTTTAGCATTGTATTCAAATGATTATATTAGTGGATATGTGATGATGATGTTGCCTTTATGATTTGGGTAAACTTGTGGTTATGCTTATTACTAATTAAATGTATATATAAAAAAAGTCCTCCTTGTAGGATCCCAAGATAAAAAATCTGGCATATGAATGCTAGGAGCCGAGAATGGGGTAATACGGAGGCTATCGGCACCGGATTCGGCGATCGGGATTCCTGTGAATCCGATTTCTGGGTTTGGGGCGTGACACAGCCCAAGTAAATAGTGAATGAATGAATGAATGAATGAGTATGCAATTCCTGCTCAATAAGTCCACATATCAATACGGTTCATCTCTGGGATCATTACCGGGGTTTAGTACACTCCAAAAGGCACTGTTGCTCTCCCAGTCGCACAGTCCAAGTGAGCGTAAGAAACCTCACTGTCTTCCTGGCCAATAGTCTATCAATATCTATCTGACATGTCGATAGTGGACCCATTCACGAGCTGGTCAAACTCATCCTAGTAATGCCCCCTACCCTTGGGCAGGTAAGGTCACACCCCCTCCCAACCGACCATGACACAGTAGGAGACACGGCCTCTTGGTATTCGACACTCGGGCGCTTATGTATCCACTCGGTCTCGATGTTGGGGCATCTCCTGGCCACGGAAGTTTAGGAATTTTCACCCGGAGACATCTATGGTGCCCGTATACTAGAACCAAATAGTTCCAGTATCCCATCTGGCCATCCACAATATGCCTGTGGAGGCTACGACCTTGATATCGCTAGGGCATATAGTAATCATAACACATAATGCAAGATGCAATAGTCATATAATTCAGTTATGCATCAACCATGCGCATACCATGTGCCCATGTAAGATAACCTCCACCTATCAGGGAGTCCATAACCTACCCAACGTCATATGCAATGGTCAACCCCATCTTATAACAAACATGTAAATAATGCGTATGGGTATGTATTATGATGCTATGCTGTCACACACTCATATTCGGTGTCAATAACCGGCCTCAACAATCGGCTTCGGCAATGTAGACATTTAACCAACATTGCCCCAAGGAATGGCCTACATAGAGCCTAACATATAGTGGACCCACGACCTTATATAAGGGCCAAATATATAACACCATGGGTCCTACTTAAGAGCTTAATACACAACACGATGGGTCTCTCACATGGGCCTCATACAAGGGTTACATATACATTATGATAGGCTTCGCTATACAGGCTACAAATACATCACAATAGGCCTTATCAACTGGGCCGCAAATACATCACTATGGCCCTTATCAACTGGGCCACAAATACATCATTATGGGCCGTTCACATGGGCCTAATATATATTTCATAGGTGGGCCCTGCGCATGGGCCTCATTCACATCAAGTGGGCTGTATCAATGGGCCGCACTAATATATTAAGATGGGGCCATAAAAATATCATATTGGCCATAAACACAAGCTGGATACACATCACAATGGGCCTCATACAAGGTCTAATATACATCATCATAGGTCATAATTAAATCACATCGGGCCTCACTTGTGGGCTGCATATACATCGCTATGAGCCTTGGCACAAGGGCCATAAATACATCTCATTGGGCTACCTCCACGAGCCTTAAATACATAACAGGCGGACCCTGCACATGGGCCTAATATACGTAATTAGTGGGCTCTGCTCAAAACGAAGATGGGCTTAAACGGCCTGCAGACTACAAATATGGGCCTATCAGTGGGCCTTACGGAGAGTGACAATGCTGACTTTGAACCAACATCATCCTTACAATGTGGACATCAAACCATCATTGCTCTCAAGGCATGACTTACCCTAAATATCATAATATAAATCATGGCGGGATATCGCATAGGAATGGGCCTCATATATATTAAATGGGCCAATCCAATGGGCCAATCAGGTGGGTCAATTCAAATGGGTCAAGTCATATGGGTCTCATGTATATCAATCGGACCTAGTCAAATGGGCCAATCAAATGGGTCGAGTCATATGGGTCGACCGAATGGGCCGAGTCAGATTGGGCCTTACACATACCGTGGTGGGTCTTAATGGACGACTACCAATAAATCAAGATGAGCCTAATCACATGGGCCATTGTACATTAAATGAGATACAACAATGGGCCCTATGTATATAAATGGGCCACTAAACAACTAGATCTGCCTTATGTCTAGTCTCAATCTTCAAAATGATTTAAAAAAAAATGGTTGGACAGCTTCGGATGTAACCTATGCATCATGATGGGCCTAATGGAATGACGACGTGGGGACTCCACCCATCCAAGTGGTGAATGGATGGCGTGGATATAACATACATTAGTGGTGGTCCACCAAAATGTTTATTTTACATCCAATCTATTGATAAAGCCACATGTACATGGGGCCTACCATAATGTTTATCTGCCACCCAACTTGTTGATAGGGTCACGTGAGCAAGGGCCCACGGTAACATTCATTTTCCATCCACCCCATTGAAAGGTCACGTGGACAGAGCCACTGCAATGTTTATTTGCCAACCAAACTTTTGTTACGGTTACGTGGTCCTGGGGTCCACCGTGATGTAGTTCACAAATCCAACCCATTCATTGTGTGTGTCCCACCAATTTAAGGGTCCAAACCGAGTTTCAGGTGGATCCAAGGTGCAGGTGGACCCCAACATTTGATTCCATGTAGTTTGGCATACCATCGCATGAATGGTGATGGTGTGGGCCATTCGAGAACTATTTATGGCTGATTTTTGGAGCCAACGCATCATTAAAGGGGACCTATTAAATGAATGGCATGGATGTAGAACATACATCATGATAGGGTCTACAACTGGGGCCAATGGGGCTACCCTTTTTAAAGTTGGATGTCCAGACTCCTCTGGACGTCAAGGGAGTAAAGGCATGCCATTTATATAATTTTTTTCCCTAGGTAGGACCCACATTAACTAGATCTACCCCATCCATTGTATGTGTCCCACAAAATTATGGTCCAAACCAAGTTTCAGGTGGATCCAAGCTTCTTGTGGACCCGAGCAATCATTTTTCCAAGTTTTAACGAAAAATACTAGCATTCTTAATGCCACGGCCTGCCAGATAATTGGATCGGTCTCATTTTTCGGCTTAACGCCTAAAATGATGCAAGGGTTTGGATGGACGACTTGGATCATGCGTAAACATTAAGGTGGGGCCTGCTTGAACTCCCATTTCCAAATCCATTAAGGTAGCTTGTTAGTACATCCATGTTAGTTCACACTTAACGTTAGCTACTTGCAGCGTCCAGCATATTTAACACATATTACAAGTGGGTCCCACTCCCACACATGCCACACATGTGGGATGGGCCACGTCTGAACATATGGATGGTATAGATATAAACATACATCATGGTGGCCCACCGTCCACGCCTGCTAGACGGTGTAGGCCAAAGCATACATCCTGGTGGTTTTCACCATATGGATGATGGTGTGGGCATGCATACACACATCAGTGGGTTCCACGTGGCACCCACCATAATGTTTATTTGCCGTCCAATCTATTGATAGGGTCATATGGAACCAGATGAGAAGGAAAAACAAATTGCATACTGATCCAGAACTTCTGTGATAACCCAAAAAGGTTGCAATGGCAAACGTTCAATCAACATTATTTCCTTCCATGTGGACCACCTGAGTTGTGTATAAGGCTGATTTTTGGAGGAACCCAGTTCCAAAAAGGGAACCCATCAAATGCACGGTATAGATGTACAACATGCTTTATGGTGGGGCCCACCATTCCACCTTTAAACCAGCAATGATGACGCTGCTTACTGCAGCATCCAGAGCACGCTGATAGGAACAAAGAAGTCCTTGCATATGTGTTTTTTGCTTATTTATTTTTATTTTATTATTTTTTTTATTCTAGGGATTCTTATCTGTGGGGCTCGCATTAGAAAAATCCACACCGACTATTGGTCTCCCTAGCTCATAATAGAACTAAAGAGTCCAATATGCAATATTTTTGGCATATAGAAACATCACAGCGGGCCTTAACAGTTTTAAATCACCTAAAACCACTGTTTCATGCATTATGGCCCGCCAGAGGTTTAGATCGGCTTCTCATTTCAGCTCAACGGTTAAAATAAGATGGGAAAAAGAGTGGACGGTGTGGATTAAATCTATACATCAAGGTGGGGCCTGCATGAGCAGCCCATCCCAAGCCTTGAATCAAACTGATATTTATTTTGTCAGGTCACGTGGACGTTGGATGGTTTGGGCATAATCAAATGTTTAAGATGGGCCCTGCTCAGGTGGGCCACCAAATAGGTTGGATTGTGTGAATAAGACATACATCAAGGTGGGGTCCATTCGAGTGGGCCACATTACACAATAATGAAAGAGAGAGAGATAAGCACCCACCTCAAGATCTCTTCGTCCTTCTTCCGCCAACATGATCTAGAGCTCTAAGGAGACGATTTCAGTGGTCGAGATGTTCTTAGGATAGTGGAGATAGGAGGTGGGAAGTGGACCACACATGGCTTCTCATGGGGAGGCTTGGACGATTCTTGCTTGGAGAATGAGAGAGAGAGAGAGGGGGAGGGAAGGAAGTGATGGGAGAGGGATGGGTGACAGGTAATGAATGTACTTGTTATAAGGGAAAGTTGACTTTGGAGAGGGGTGGTTGTACTTGGGAATGGTTGCTTGTACTTGACTTGATTTGATTGATTGATGTAACATTTCATAGAGATTCTCTTGAAATTGCAACGCGCGACGTTTTTCTCGAACTGAATATGGGCCCACATTTCCTAGCCCGGGCATTGCCTCATTGCGTGAGATAGGGTGTCGGAACCGCGACGACGGTGCGGTCGCACTGGTATAAGTCTCGGGTCGAGCCGACTCTGATATACGGAACACGTCTCAAGATCGCGCATAAATGCCAATAACAGATCACGGGTCACCAAAATTCGACTGGGAGGACCGCAGAGGCCTACGGAACAGTACGGGCTAGGATACGGGTCTTACACCTTCTCTACTGATAAATATGAAGATGAAAGATCCCCTTCATAACTACCTCTCAATCCTTTGGACCTAAGGTTTGCACCGCCCGATGTCAATAGATTTCCCCGAAAGATGGTCAATGACAACCCTTGAATCAGATTCAATTTCAACCTTGTTCAGCCCCAATTCTAGTCACAAAATGATCCCATCATGAACTGCCCGAAGCTCGGCTCCATTATTGGAACCCACACTGTAACCATTAGAGAAATCGAAGATTAGATCACCGTTGACATTCCTTCATACGCCTCCACCTCCGGATAGGCCAAGATTCCCTCTCGTAGACCCGTCCACATTGACCTTTACCCAATCTACAACCGGTTTAGCCCACCTGATAACTTTGGTGTGGCAGCGAGGGGGAGGAGGAGAATAGATTCCCTAAACATCTCGGGGCTGATACCGCAGGGGCACGTTTCTTAACTTGCTGCCTATAAGATTGGAGGTGAAGATTCTGTTACGAGTTATTATAAAGGAGGCTCTCATTGGTTTGTTATCAAACCTCGCTGCATTCCTGGCTTTCCAAATTTCCTAGAGGATCAGGATTGGAAGGAGCTTTTTTTTTTTCACCACCCAAGATCAGGATTGGAAGGAGCTTGCGAATGTGGGATGGAGCACTGCCAGGGGCTAACGCCTGACGCCATTGAAGAAGCCTACCTACTAGGGATCGATGCTACAGAATGGGGGTCCCGATCATGGAGCTGAAATCGGCCCATACTGACGAGGCCTGGTGCCTGTAGAGGAAGAGGTGAAGGATAGATTCCAAGTTAGGCCGATAAGAGGGCCCCACATCGCAGCAATTGCAGCGAGAAGCTAACTGAATACCTTTGCATTGGACTCTTACATCCACTGGGACCGTACCCTGCATTAGCATCCATGCGAAAAGAGAGATCTTGGGTGGTAATAGCTTATGCCAGATCTAATTCGACCAAATGGTGGGAGGATGGCGTACTCTGCTTATTGATCATGCCGACTTGATCAAGAAGCAGCAGGAAGTTTCATGGGGCTAGAAGCAAACTAGATTCCCATCCGAAATGGCAAATCCACCTTGAACAATGAGAGAGAATACTTCTTGTGATAAAAAGGAGAAAACAGAGGATGGAGGCAGGGGACCGACAGGTCCAAGGAACTCATTGATCTTAAGGGATTATAGGGCTTCTAGGATAGGATTTGTGACCAGACGTTGAAGTGGACCCAACGCTATCCAGTTAGACTCCCACAAGTTCTGATCTTTGTTACCCACTTCCCATTGAGCATTGTCATTTATAACCAGCAAAAGCTTTCTGATTTTCTTATTCGTCCATAGTTTTAAAATCTCATTTAGGAGCTGAATTAAAGAATATCCCCTGAACATGTTATGTCCTACTGAATTGTATTATAAGATTAACACCATTATTGCATAATGACTATATGTTTGGAAGTACAATAATATTCGGGATAAAATTCTTCTTATGGGAAAAACACCATATTAAATAAAATTTGGTTTGATGGACCTTAGAATTGTAATCAATATTGAACCAAATTTATAATAGATGTTAGTCACTTGTACACGTGTAGCTAGAATGTCACATGTAAACGAACAACATGGATAAAACACAAGCATCAATGTGGATCCCACATGTGTAGTGGATTTCAATATCCATTGAAAATTCACATAGGACCAAATGCAATTCTATCTCACATAATTCCAACCCTTCTCGTACTCCCCAAACGCCTAATAAAATTTGCACAAGAGTAAATGAAATTCCATCCCACATAATCCCATTTAAGCTCATTAAAACATCTTGAGGGCTACAACAGTTTTGGATCTAAGATGATATTTGTATTTTTCCTTTATCTATGTTGTGTGACCCTATGAACGCATTGGCTGAAAAATAAGCATCATTGTGGGCTATAGGAAAGTTCCAACATCATTATCTCCACCGTTTCTTGTAGAGTAGTCAACTTGAGCTTTGATATGCTTTAATTCCATGCACACGCCGACGGTGTGGATAAGACAGATATAACACCGTATGACCCATAAAGTTTACTCAGTTCGTTGCTCAATTCATGCTTGCAACTAGCCTCTATATAAGATCGACTTCCTCTCTTGTTTGTCGATTTCTATCTCATCAGTTGTGAAAATGCTTGCATGACTTTTGCATGAACAATAGGCATTACTTTCACAAATGGGCGCTGATTCAGCTAGGTTGAGAGCTGAGAATTCCATCATGTCTTGAGTGTAGAGCTCACCTTGATGTATGTGTTGCATATCTATGTTGTTCGGCTATTTTTCCAGCTCATTTTAAAGCATGAGCCCAAAAAAATGAAATAGATTCAAATATCAGGTGGACCACACCATATGAAACAGTGGTGATTGATCATTTAAAACTTATCTTAATCTACAAAAACTTCGGATCAAGCTAATATTTGTGTTTTCCTTTCATTCAAGTACGTGTGACTTCATCAGGTGAATAAACATTACAGCTGACCTTAAAAAGTTTTTAACGGTGAGCGCTCAATGATCCTTGTTTCCTGTGGTGTGGTCTGCCCGAGATGTGGATCTACTTCATGTTTTAGGCCATGCCATACAATGAACTTGCAAACTTATACAAAACACATTGAGGTGGGCGCATATCCAAAGACCTGACTAAATCCACACCCTTAAATAAATATAGACAGACTTCACCTGGATGAGATCCAATCCATAAGTTTGCCACTTTTGTTAAGATTGGGGCATAAAATTCAAGCTTATTCAACATAGGTGGGTTATAATATAAGAAACAGTTGAGATGGGAGATCCCATAATCAAAATTATTTAAGTTGTGCGATTTTAAAACAGCTGACATTGATGGGGTTTTCCTCATCAAGTCAGAAGAGATGAGGTGTAGTTCGGATGCCACAAATAATGGAATCACCGCGCTGCTCGACTAGTTGAGAGCACTGCTCAACCAG
The DNA here is from genome assembly GCA_037074715.1 of Magnolia kwangsiensis. Classification (NCBI taxonomy): domain Eukaryota; kingdom Viridiplantae; phylum Streptophyta; class Magnoliopsida; order Magnoliales; family Magnoliaceae; genus Magnolia; species Magnolia kwangsiensis. Next base: position 45,802,513 of record CM073589.1, on the reverse strand, counting down.
TAGAGTGAACAGTGCTCGACTAGTCGAGGATCGCTCGACTAGTCGAGGGTCTCTCGAATCAAAGTATAGCAAGCTCAGTGAATACTGTAAGTGCTATGATTTCATATCCCTTTGGTTGTCAAATTTTGTGGTGCCAAAACCTATATCTATGTCTTGTATATCTTGTGTTTCATGTTTGAGACTTTTCATTGCTTCAAGACATCGTATTTCAAGACAAGAACTTATATGAAGAAAGTTCAAGTCTAGTCATGGATGAAGTATATAAGAATAGAAGTCTTCAAGAGTGCATGTTCAAGATTCTATCAAGTACAAAAGAAGACTTTATCAAGTCAAGAAAGATTCAAGCTCGAGAAGGCCTACAACAAGATTCGTTAATTCTCAAGATTCTCTTAAGGGTCATCTGAGAGTACAGACTATCAATGTTTATCTCACTTTCAAGGTTTGTTTGACTTTAGATTGACCTTAGGTTGGGCTTTATTATAGGTCATTCTGGATACATAATTCGTATATTTTAAATATGATTGTACGGGCTGTTTTAAGACCAGTCCTAGGGACTTCAAGACCAGTCTTATCTCTGATACGACCAGTCTTAAGTTTTTCAGGACCAGTCCTAGGTTGTTGAAGAATTTTGGATTTTTCTGGTTATCCTACGACCAGTCCTGGACATCCTACGACCAGTCCTGTGAGCTGTACGACTCATCCTTCGACCAGTCTTAGCCTCATGACTCAAACTCCAGTAACTAAACTGGGGGTCCCTACGACCAGTCGTAAGCTACCCAGGACCAGTCGTGGAACATTGAATCCTTATCCCACGGAAATCTTTAAAAATCTTTGAAGCTACGACCAGTCCTAAGATCCTAAGACTAGTCGTAGATGGAATTTTTCAGGCTATAAATAGTGCACGAACTTCAGAGTTTTGGTATTCAATTTAAATCAATTCAAGTAATCTTTAGGCCATTCTCTGAGATAAGTTCATGTTTGTTTTTAAGCTACTTTGTGCTCATTTAATATTCCTTTTACTAGCTTGTTTTTTATTTGATTTTGATCTACATTCCAATCTTATTAGAAAAGAGGAATTTTTGATATTCCTTCTTCTTGGATTCAAAATCAAATAGAACTAGGCCTTTTGATTTAAAATCAATTAGACTCAGAACCATTCATAAAGTGAGTATTGGACTTTGAACGTTGAATCGAACTTCTAATCCCATTGGTTCTACCGGGCCACTTCAAAAGGAGATTCAGGTATTTTACATTTGTGTAATTTACATTCTTTGATTTTGTTTGAGATTTTTTAGAAAAATCTCATTGTTTTGGTTATCTGAGGAGACCAAAAAACTCAGATTATGTGGATTTTTGAATTGTGTAAGCCCGAGATAAAAAGACACAATTGTGAAGGTTTTAGGTGAACTTGTGAAACCTATTTTGATAGTGTATGCTAATATCCCCTGTGTGAGGATATTAGGAGTGGAGTAGCATTCTGTGTGGCTGTTGGATAACAGTTGGTGTACACACAGGCGAACCACTATATATCGTTGTGTTGTGGATGTGCTTTATTCTTTCATTTCTTTATTCATTCAGTTTTGTGGATTGTATTTGTGGATGAATGTTGTAATCATTTTATTTTAAACAAGTGTGGGGAATGTTGTAATAACTTAGGATTTATTTCTACAAGTTATTTTTGTTGTTTTTCTTTTTATTCCTCATTGGTTTGTGATACAAAGGACGTTCTAAAAATAAGGTTGTCCTACCTTAAACCTTTGGTTTTTGGTGTAAGGTTGTCCTTAGAACTGATATAGTATCATTCTCTTAATTCTAGGTTATCGAGATTGTTTTTAATTTTGCATTGTGCTTTATTTCTTTTATTATTCCGCTGTTTTAAGTTTTATTTGGCATAACCCTATTCACCCCCCCTCTAGGGCATATAGCTAGGCCCTTTCAAGTGGTATCAGAGCCTAATAGCTCATGCTTATTGTTATTTATTGGATTTATTTCCTAAGCTAACGATTTAAGCTATATTAAGATGTCAAATTTTGATAGCCTATCAGTCACTAGGCCACCACCCTTTAATGGTACAAACTATGCCTATTAGAAAGCCAGGATGAGGATCTTCCTCAAATCCATGGATGAAAGTGTGTGGCTGGCCACAGTGAATGAATGGAACCTTCCTATCACTGAAGTAACTAATGGCGATGGTTCAAAATCAATGAAAGTAATGGCTTATTCTCTTTAGACCACACTTCAGAAAAGTGAGAGTAGTGCCAACGCAAAAGCACTAAATGCAATTACTTGTGCATTATCACCAGATGAATTCAAAAGAATCATCTCTTGTGAAAATGCAAAACAAGCATGGGATGTATTAGAAATAACACACGAGGGTATATCTATTGTCAAGAAATCTAAAGTCCAAATCCTCACAACTAAATTTGAAGAAATTCATATGAAGGAGAATGAATTGTTTATGGACTTTTACACTAGATTGAATGACATTGTGAACTCTATGTGGGGTATTGGTGATAGAATCCCAGAGAGTAAAGTGTGCGCAAAGATACTACGCTCACTTCCTGAACGGTTCAATTCTAAAGTAACCGTAATTCAGGAACTTCGTGATACGGATACCATGAGGGTTGAGGAACTAGTTGGTTAACTTCAAACCTACGAGTTGTCCTTTAAGGCTCATAAAGGAAAATCTATTGCTCTCAAATCATTTAAAAATATTTCACAAGAGAGCACTTCGGATTTAGAAAATTTCGAAGATGATATGGCACTGTTAGCAAAAAAGTTTTACAAAATTTTTAAAAGCAAGAAAAAAGTTGATGTTCAAAAGTCAAATGATAAGAGACGATCTAAACCAAGAACTTAAAAATCTTTGAAAGATAACTAATCTTACAACTGTCAAGAATATGGGCACTTAGCTAACAAATGTCCTAAAAAGGACAAATCAAAAAGGAAAAGCATGTTGACTACTTGGGATGAGTCGTCTGATTCTGAATCCTCTTCTAAATCAGAAGATTCCGAAACTGAGTCGGGCGATGATATTAAAGCCCTTATGACTCTAGCCAAGATCACTTTTTCAGATAATGATGATATATCTAGTGAAGAAAATCTGAATAGTGATTGTGATAATGAAGATGATCTTCAGGATGCTTATAATGCCCTTTATAAGGAGAATTGTAAAATTGCCGTCAAGCTTAAGTTACAAAAAGAAAAATTTTCTAAGCTTAAAGAAGATTATGAGTCTCTCGTTTTAGAAAAGTCTCATATTTCTGATTCTTTTGAAAAGACCAAATGTGATTTAGATTTTAAAACCTCCAAAATTGAAGATTTGAGATCTAAAAATGAGAAACTCAAAAATGAGGTAGCTTCTCTTCTGAGTTTGAAAGACACATGGAGATATGCCCAAGGTGATCCTAAATTGGAAAAATTATTGTCCGGATCAAAAAAATGTGTCGATCGATCCGGATTGGGCTATGATAAGAATACATCTCCTAAACAAAAGAATATTACACCTAAATTTGTAAAAGGAGAGTCTTCAACCTCAAAAGAAAAGAATACTTATCAAGGTTTTTCTAAAAATTCAAGAACTTTTCAAAAACCTAAAGGTAGCCATGTCAACTTTAATTTTCAAAACCGAAATCCATTGGCTGAAAAAATAATTGATCTACTCAAGGAGCTATTAAAGTCTAACTCTATAGGTCTTTCCTATAACAACAGACAAAAAAAGACCATCTATACTCCTAAACCCAAAACAGTTCTGAAATGGGTTCCTAAAGTTTCCTGCTTGGTTGCCCACACACTGCTTTTAAAGCTACAAGTCATTCAAAGTGGTACCTAGATAGTGATTGCTCCAGGCATATGACAAGCGACAAGGCTTTATTCACCGATCTAAAAGATACGACTGACGGGTCAGTCACTTTTGGTGATGGAAACAATTGCAAGATTATTGGCCAGGGTACGGTTCAGCTTTATAACCTTCCCTTATTTAAGAATATTTTGTATGTTGAGGGCTTGAAACACAACCTTCTAAGTATTTCTCAGATATGCGATAACAACCATGGTGTGAAGTTTTCTAATCAAGGTTGTGAGATAGTTAATAAAAAGGGTTCTGTTATATTAACTGGTCGCAGAACTTCTGAAAACTGGTACATCGTTAGTGATGCAAGCTTATCTACTCAATCGTGTTACATGGTCCATATCGATGACACTGAATTATGGCATAAATGCCTTGGACATGTACACTACCGAAACTTATTTAGATTGAGCAAAAGAGAACTAATTAGAGGTCTACCTAAATTGCTAAAAGTGGATAAAATATGTGGTGAATGCCAGTTGGGCAAACAGATTAGGAGCTCTCACAAGAAAGTGAACTCCAATACCACATCTAGACCACTCGATTTTCTCCACATGGATCTTATTGGACCAAACAGAACAGAGAGTCGAGGAGGTAAAAAATACATCTTGGTTATCGTAGATGACTATACCAGATTCACTTGGGTATCGTTCTTAAAAGATAAAACTGAAACCCTGGATGAAGTGAAAAAGGTCATTAAATGAATCCAAAATGAAAAAGGTTCTCATGTTAGTAAGATCCGTAGTGATCATGGATCCGAATTCGAAAACAGTAGTTTTGAGAAATTTTGTAGTGATCAGGGAATATCGCATGAAATCTCCGCGCCCAAAACACTGCAATAAAATGGTATAGTTGAAAGAAAAAATAGAGTGCTTCAGGATATGGCTAATGTTATGTTGAATAACATGAAGCTCTCTAGAAATCTTTGGGCTGAAGCAGTTAATACTGCATGTTATATTATTAATCGGGTTTATACCAGTAAATCTGATAATAAGACTGCTTATGAATTATGTTTGAAAAGAAACCTACTGTCAAAATACTTTCTAGTTTTTGGCAGCAAGTGTTGTATTTTACGTGATCGTGAAAATTTGGAAAAGTTTGATACAAAGAGTGATGAAGGTATTTTTCTTGGTTATTCTTTGAACAGTCGAGCTTATAGGGTTCTAAATAAGAGAACTGGTGTGATTCAAGAGTCCATCAATGTGGTCATTGATGATCATTTGAATACACCATCCTCGAGCTCAGATGATGATGAAGTTCTTATTATCGACAATCAAGATACCTCATCAAATCAAAAAGAATCTGAACCGAGGACTGTCAAAGATCATCCAACTAATCAAATTCTTGGAAACCCTCTCACTGAGTGCGTACTCATAAACAACTTGAGAACATATGTAATTATGTTTGTTTTACATCCCAAATAGAACCAGTCAATGTGAAAGAAGCACTTTCTGACGAAAATTGGATAGTTGCTATGCAGGATGAACTTAATCAATTTGTTCGTAATGATGTCTAGTATCTTGTTTCTAGACCTAAAGATAAACACATTATTGGAACAAAATGGATCTTTAAAAATAAGTCTGATGAACTTGAAAATATAATACGAAACAAGGCTAGACTGGTTGTACAAGGGTACACTCAGATTGAAGGCATCAATTACGATAAAACCTTTGCTACAGTCGCTCTCCTTGAATCAATCAGACTTTTTATTTCCATTGCATGCTTTAAAAAATTTAAGATTTATCAGATGGATGTAAAGAGTGCTTTCTTGAATGGAGATTTACATGAAGAGGTGTATGTTGAACAACCTTCAGGGTTTGAAGACCCTAAGTTATCTGACCATGTATTTCGTCTCAAAAAAGCTCTCTATGGTCTAAAATAAGCGCCTAGGGCATGGTATGAGAAATTGACTAAATTCTTACTTAGTCATAGCTTTCAAGTAGGAAGTGTTGATAAGATGCTCTTTGTTAAGAAGCATAACAATGATATTTTGATGGTTCAAATTTATGTTGACGATATTATTTATGGATCAACTTGCACTAACATGTCTATTGAGTTTGCAGATCTTATGAAATCAAGGTTCGAAATGAGCATGGTTGGTGAACTAAACTATTTCCTAGGGTTGCAAGTAAAACAACAACCTGATGGAATTTTTATTTTTCAGACCAAATATGCTTCAAACTTGGTCAAAAGGTTTGAATTTGAGAATGGTAAGAACTTTGATACTCCTATGAGTACTACGTTAGGACTCTCAAAAAGACTCTATGGGTAAAGATATATATCCTAAACTATATCGTAGTATGATTGGTAGTTTGTTATATCTAACTGTAAGTAGATCTGATATCGCGTTTAGTATTGGTATTTGTATAAGATATCAGTCTAATCCTAAGGAATTACATCTTACTGCTATTAAACGGATTATTAGATATGTCGCAAGTACTATAAATCTGAGTCTTTGGTATCCTTTTGATACTAGTGTTCAATTAACCGGGTACTCAGATGCTGATTGGGCCGGTAATATCGATGATAGAAAATCAACCAGTGGTGGTTGTTTTTACATTGAAAATTGCTTAGTTTCTTGGTTACGCAAGAAGCAAAGCTCAATATCGCTCTCCACTGCTGAGGCTGAGTATATTGCAACTGGATATGCATGTACTCAACTAGTTTAGATGAAACGCATGCTAAGCGATTATGAAATTAATCAAGATTCAATGATCTTACATTGTGATAATTCCAGTGCTATAAATATTTCCAAAAATTCAATCCATCATTCACGTACTAAGCACATTGACATTAGGTATCATTACATTCGTGAGTTAGTTGAAGAAAAAGTTATCTCCTTAGAATATATACCAACCGAAACTCAACTTGCTGATATATTTACTAAACCGCTCGACAAAAGTAGGTTTAATAAATTAAAATTTGATCTTGGTATGTGCATTTTACATTGAGTATTCTTGCTTGCATGTATCATAGTGTATTATATTTCATATTATATATGTTGATCCTATCATCCTTGCTCCCTCCTCTGGACTGATTAGGCCGATTATCTTTTAGATTGTATAACATTATCTTTTCTTTTATTTTGGATATTGTATTTGTCACGCCCCAAACTCGACAATCGGATTCACATGAATCCCGATTGCCGAATCCGGTGCCGACAACCTTCGTAGTTCCCCATTCTCGGCTCCTGACAACCAAATGTCAGATTCCGATCCTGGGATCCTACAAGGAGAATTTTCAGAATATATTTTTTTTTATAATGGAGCATAACCACAAGCATAACCAAGTCACAAAACAACATCACCACATATCCACTATATCAAAAATTTTAAGTACAATGCGGAAAGAGAAATACAAGGTGATCAAAAGCTCCAAAAGGTCCTGATACGCGCTTCTGTCTCAGCACTGCTGCTGTCCAACGCTACCTGCACGCAACTATCGTGCATAAGCTTACAAAAGCTTAGAGGGTGGTATAAGTGTGTGCGCAAGGCAAACGCCGAGTGTACAATATCAGGTAATGCGGAAGTATGCGGTAAGTCCATGAATAAAATCAACCATACCAAGGCTATGTAATGCAAGGCATGAATGCTATCGGCCATACCAAGGTCATGCGATGTGAGATATGAATGTCATCGGCCACACCGATGCAATGCAAGGCCTACATAGCCGAATGTCATATGCGAAATGCAATCCAAGCAAGTCGGTACTCATCAAGTATATATATCAGTACAGTTCCTCTCTGGACATCACGAGGGTCTAATACACTTCGCAGTGACTGCCACCTCCCTAGCTGCACAGTCAAGCAAGAGAAAAAGACCTCGCTATCCGCCTGACCAGTAGTATGCCAATACCTACCCGGCTCGTCGAGAGCGGAATCATTTGCGAGCTGGTCAAACTCAGCCTAGCTTATAGCCCCCTCACTCAGGCGGATAAGGCCACACCCCCTTCCAACTGACCATGACACAGTGGGAGACGCGGCCTACTGGTATTCGGCACTCGGGCGCTCGTGTATCCACTCGGTATAGACGTTGGAGCATCTCCTGGTACCAAAAAGGTTCTGGGACTTCCACCCAAGGACATCCTAAGTGCCCACAGTGATAGAACCAAGTATTTCCGGTTTCCGATACGGCCATCCACGATGTACCTGTGGAGCCACGACCCTGATGTCGCTAGGGCGTGCAGTGATCAAATCACACATATGCGAGATGCACGAATCACGCCGTCAAATCATGCAGAAATCCAGCGCGTACTGCGCGATCATGTGGGGCATTCCGTCTCGGAACGGGTCCCATAGATGGTCTACTAAATGGCATACGCTATGATCAGTCGCTACTCAAACCAAGCATACATATGATGCGTATGAGCATGAGTCATGAGATTATACTAAGCATATTATAAGGTGATGGATAACAACGAGCATTGGCTTTTCAATGGGCCTTAAGGGTAGTTACAATGCGGACATTTAACTAACATTGTACATACAATATGGACGTCAAACCAACATCGTTCCTTAGGCACGACCCACCATATATATCATTACATGAACCATGAGAGATCACTCATTGTAGTGGACCCTAAGGTCATCTCGTTGGGCCTCGACCCATGGGCCTTAGATACATCAAATGGGCCGTATCACATGGGCCTTACAATTATCAAATGGGTTACATTAATGGGCCTCACCAATGAGCCTTATGTACATTGCAATGGTCTACGATCCATGGGCCTTGAAATACATCAAATGGGCCTACACACATGAGCTTTAAATATGTCAAAGGGGTCACTCCATTTGCGCCCCATGCACATCAAATGGGCTTGAATCCCGTGGGCCCTTTATGTATCAAATGGGCTTAGTCCCATAGGCTTTAGATATATACCAAAGTAGGCCTCAATGAATGGCCATAATTAAGTAAATTGTGGGCCCTAAGCACACACCAAGGTGGGCCCATTTGAAACATAGATCTACCTCATTTTTTTTAGCTCATGTCATGAAATGAGCTCTCAAAATAGGTGAACAGTATGGGTGTAGCATATGCATCATAGTGGGGGGGTGGGTCCACATGGAGGCCCACCATCACACACATATATATATATATATAATAAATATATACAATATTATATATAATATAATATATATATATATACACCCGGTGGAGGGAGTGGATAGAACCCATAAATCATGATGGGTCCCACTGTCTAAACGGTGGACAGTGTGGATGTAGCACATACATCATAGTGGAGTCCACCGTCCAGACGGACGGTGGCATTCATAACACATGTATCACTATGGGCTCCCTCTGTGGGGCCCACCATAATGTTTATAATCCATCCAACCCGTTGGTAAAGGTCACAGGGACCTGGGGTGCAGAGAAAACATAAATTTTGGCTTGATCAAAAACTTCTGTGGACCCCAAAAGGATTTCAATGGTAGAATTTAATCACCACTATTTCTTGTGGTGTGGGCCACTTGAGCTTTGGATGTGTCTCATTTTTGGGGAGGGCCCACCTCAGAGGGTGGGCCACCTTATGGAGGGCGTGGATACAAAATATACATCATGTGAGGCCCACGGCAGGAGCCGTGGGCTGCCTGGCGTCCGTCTGCCAGCAGGCCACAGGCGCTGCCTGCTCCGTTGACAACAACATCTGTTGCTGCAGTTGTTCTTTTATTTTTATTTTTTTTTGAAAAATCATTTTTTTGAGGTTTTTCTGGGATAGGGCCCACTTTAGAAAAATCCAGTCCATCCATTAGACTCCATGGCCCATAACCCATCAATTGAGACCAATATACGCCATTTTTCAGCATGTAGGAAGAGTTTTGGTAGAGTTCAATGGTAATGATACCATTTTTAAAATTATGGCCCACCAAATACTCGAAAAATTCTCATTTTTCGGCTCAACACCTAAAATGAGTTGGGGAAGAGGATGGATGGCTTGGATTGGAAACATACATCAAGGTGGGTCCTGTACAAGTGGCCCACCCCAATGGCCTTCATTTTATATATATATTTTTTATTTTCTTCCAGTGATGTCCAGCGCCTGGACGTCTTTTCCCTTTTTTTTTTTTTTTTTTTTATTTTTATTTTTGGGCTGTATTAAATACATTCAAGGTGGGCCCTGATTAGGTGGGCCACCCCAAATGGATGTACATTTAAGATGGGCCCCACCCATGGACGGTTTGGAAAAAAATACGTATTTCATGGTGGGGCTCATTCAAGTGGGCCACATGGCCTCATCAACATAAATAAAAAAAAAGGAGAGAGAGAGAGAGAGAGAGTAAAGAAGTGGGACACGCGTGATAGAGGGACCCCGGCACTATGGGTCCTCTGTTTCAACCATCCAATCATATATCAATGGGTCCCATTGCATATGGGACCATCCAAATAAAAGATCAACGGTGGAGATACCACTCCACTAGAAATGGACGGTCTAGATGACCTCTTTAATACAAGGAAAGTAACATCATGATGGGGTCTATGGAGAATGGCCCCATCATGGAATGATCTTGATGATCAAGATGAGCCCTTAGCCACATCTTAGGGTCCCAAGTGAGATCCACACCATTGATCGGTGGGCCTCACTTAGCCCATCGTAAAAATAAGTAAACTACTCTATCAAAGCACCCACCACTTGATCTTCTTGGTCCGTCGGGATTCCGGTCTCCTAGAGCTTCACTTTGATGGTGGAGATGGGAAATAGATGGCTAGGATGATGGGATTTGGAGATGGAAAGTGGGCCACCAAAATGCACATTTCTCTCATGGGGAGCCTTGGACGTGGGAGGCTCTTGCTTGGTTGGAATTGTGATCAGAAATGAGAGAGAGAGGTGTGATGTAATGAGAGATGGAGTGATGTGAAGGGGTGATGGTTGATGGATGTGAGTGATGGGTGAGGTGATGTGTTAGTTGACTTGGGTGGTTGCTTGACTTGTGGAGAAAGGAAGCATGGGTGCTTGTACTTGACATAAAGTGATTGATGGGTGATTGATTGATGGGATTGATTTGACACTTTGTAGAGATTCTCTTGGAATTTGCAACGCGTGGTGTTTTTCCTCGAACTGAACGCGGGTCCGCATCTCATCGTCTGGGTATCGGATCGGTGCGTGAGTTGCGGCGTTGGAACCGCAGTGACGGTGCGGTCACAATGATATAAGTCTTAGATTAAGCCGACTCAAATGAATAGGATACGACTTACGGTCGTGCGCAACGTCAACTACAGGTCGCGGATTGTTGGAATTTGACGAGAAGGATCGTGGGAAACAACGGAACAGTACGGATTAAGATACGGGTCTTACAGTATTAACTTGGTTATGGCTTGATGATTCTGAATTTATATTTTATGATATGATATTTCCTTCCATATTCCTTTCTCATTATTTACTTTTTATTACTCTCTATGTAGTTGTTCTCTTTCCTATTGTGACTTTCCCTTGTCATTTTATGACAAAAAGGGGGAGTAGTATGGTAAAGGAGAGTAGTATGGAAAGGGGGAGTACTTGTAGTGGAATATGTGTGGATTCATTGATAATATAGAATCTTGTTGTTTACTGTTTATATGAGCAGTACTCGTATTACTCAGGGGGAGTAGAGTAATTTGTGCTTTTATGGCTCATGATTATTTTTTGAGCAAATGTTGCTCTTATCTTTTATGCTATATGTTTTGTCACAAATTTGACAAAGGGGGAGATTGTAAGTGCTATGATTTCATATCCCTTTGGTTGTCAAATTTTATGGTGCCAAAACCTATATCTATGTCTTGTATATCTTGTGTTTCATGTTTGAGACTTTTCGTTGCTTCAAGACATCAACTTATATGAAGAAAGTTCAAGTCTAGTCATGGATGAAGTATACAAGAATAGAAGTCTTCAAGAGTGCATGTTCAAGATTCTATCAAGTACAAAAGAAGACTTTATCAAGTCAAGAAAGGTTCAAGCTCGAGAAGGCCTACAACAAGATTTGTTAATTCTCAAGCTTCTCTTAAGGGTCATTTGAGAGTACAGACTATCAATGTTTATCTCACTTTCAAGGTTTGTTTGACCTTAGAGTGACCTTAGGTTGGGCTTTATTGTAGGTCATTCTGGATACATAATTCGTATATTTTAAATATGCTTGTACGGGCTGTTCTAAGACCAGTCCTAGGGACTTCAAGACCAGTCCTAGCTCTGATACGACCAGTCTTAAGTTTTTCAGGACCAGTCATACGTTCTTGAAGATTTTTGAATTTTTCTTATTGTCCTACGACCAGTCCTGTGAGCTGTACGACTCGTCCTTCGACCAGTCTTAGCCCTACGACTCAAACTCTAGCAACTAAACTGGGGGTCCTATGACCGGTCGTAGGTGGCCCACGACCGGTCGTAGGCTACCCAGGACCAGTCGTGGAACAACGAATCCTTATCCCGCGAAAATCTTTGAAAATCTTTGAAGCTACGACCAGTCTTAGGATCCTAAGACCAGTTGTAGATAGGATTTTTCAGGCTATAAATAGTGCACGAACTTCAGAGTTTTGGTATTCAATTCAAATCAATTCAAGCAATCTTTGGGCCATTCTCTGAGATAAGTTCGTGTTTATTTTTAAGCTACTTTGTGCTCATTTAATATTCCTTTTGCTAGCTTGTTTTTTATTTGATTTTGATCTACATTCCAATCTTATTAGAAAAGAGAAATTTTTGATATTCCTTCTTCTTGGATTCAAAATCAAATAGAACTAGCCCTTTTGATTTAAAATCAATTAGACTTGGAACCATTCATAAAGTGAGTATTGGACTTTGAACGTTGAATCGAACTTCTACTCCGATTGGTTCTACCGGGCTACTTCAAAAAGAGATTCAGGTATTTTACATTTGTGTAATTTACATTCTTTGGCTTTGTTTGAGATTTGCCAGAAAAATCTCATTGTTTTGGTTATTTGAGGAGAGATAGAAAACTCAGATTGTGTGGGTTTTGGGATTGTGTAAGCCCGAGATAAAAAGACACAATTGTGAAGGTTTTAGGTGAACCTGTGAAACCTATTTTGATAGTGTATGCTAATATCCCCTGTGTGAGGATATTAGGAGTGGAGTAGCATTTTGTGTGGCTGTTGGATAACAGTTGGTGTACACACAGGCGAACCACTATACATCATTGTGTTGTGGATGTGCTTTACTCTTTCATTTATTTATTCATTCAGTTTTGTGGATTGTATTTGTGGATGATTGTTGTAATCATTTTATTTCAAGCAAATGTGGGGAATGTTGTAATAACTTAGGATTTATTTCTACAAGTTATTTTTGTTGTTTTACTTTTTATTCCTCATTGGTTTGTGATACAAAGGACGTTCTAGAAATAAGGTTGTCCTACCTTAAACCTTTAGTTTTTTGTGTAAGGTTGTCCTTAGAACTGATATAGTATCATTCTCTTAATTCTAGATTATCGAGATTGTTTTTAATTTTGCATTGTGCTTTATTTCTTTTATTATTCTGTTGTTTTAAATTTTATTTTGCATAGCCCTATTCACCCCTGCTCTAGGGCATATAGCTAGGCCCTTTCAAATAGTGCTCAACCAGTTGAGGGCTGACTCGACTAGTCGAGTGAACAGTGCTCGACTAGTACTGGTTACGTAGTTTTAAGTCCAATTTTATGCAGGATGCGGAATTTTAAGGCGGCTTTCTCAAGGGTGCGAAAGAGAGTTTCCTAAACTATAAATAGGAGGTCCTTAGGGTTTTATAAGGTATGAAAAAGTAACACAAGAGGGTTTTCTAAAGCTTTTTAAGGGTTTGTAAAAGGGTTTAGGGCTATCAAAGGTGAGAGAGAGAGAGAGAGAGAGAGAGAGAAAGAGAGAGGAAGCTTATGGAAGGGAGGTTCTGCTCGTAGAGGTAATCTATTGTGCACTTGATATCTCAGCGCTTTTACGTCCTCATAATCGGTTAGATCTCTCCATTTTTCTTTTATTCTCTTATTGTTTGTTAACTCATGTGTGAGTGAAGAAGGTTGTAACGTTCTACTTCATAGTGGATTGTTGATCTTGACGAGGTCCTGTGGTTTTTACCTCTTAGAGGGTTTTTCACGTAAAAATCTCTTATGTGGTGTGGTTTATGCTTTGATTTATTTCATTGCTTTATTATCACATAATTCTGGTTTGTTTTGGGAGGTTAGATCCTAAGGTTTTGTGCAAGGCTCCCAACAAAGTGGTATCAAAGCTAAGTTCATTGAATAGGTAAGATCGATTTTGAAATATGGAAGGTGGCTCATCAAGGATGATCAGCCTCAATGGTTTTAACTGGACCATATGGATGGCTAAGATGAAGGACTTTCTTTATTGCAAGGACTTATATTCTCCAATTTTAGTCATATCAGCAAAATCTAAGGATATGTCTGATGATGATTGGAAGAAGATAGATTGAAGGTGGTGGGGTTTATTAGACAATGGTTGGAGGATTCCGTATTCCACCATGTGTCTACAGAGACCTCAGCCGCTAGCCTATGGCTGAAATTACAAGGGCTGTATGAAAGGAAGATAGCTAGTAATAAGATTTTTTTGATAAGATGACTTGTGAATCTTAAGTTTAAAGATGGTGGTTCTGTGGCCGAGCATATGAATGAGGTCAGCAATATAGTGAACCAACTCTCCACTATCAAGATGATCCAGGTGATGAATTGTAGGCTTTGTTATTGCTTAGTTCGTTGCCTGACAGTTGGGAGACATTGGTGGTGTCTCTAAGCAACTCCACGCTAGACGGAAAGATATCCATGGAACAGGTAACTAGCTATCTCTAAAATGAGGAGACAGGGAGGAAGTCTCAGGGGTCTACTCAGTAAGAGGCCCATGTGACACAGGAATGGGAGAGAGAAAAGAACAAGAAAGGCGGGAAGGCCCGAGATAAATTAAGAGGCAAGTTGAGTACCAAGAATGATATTGAATGCTGAAATTGTGGCAAGAAGGGCCACTATAAGCATGAATATCGTAAAAATAAGAACGACAAGAAAGAAAAAGGAAAGGAGAAGGAAAATGAATCAGATTCCACTGCGGTCACTTCAGATGGCGACGTTGTAGTTATTCTTTCAGCAGATCATGATGTTTGTCTCATGGCTATGAGTCAGGACACTGACTAGGTGATTGACTCAAGAGATTCTTTTCATGTGACTCCATGCAAGGACTTCTTCACAAGTTACAAGTCAGGTGACTATGAGACCATGAAGATGGAAAATTCTGGCATATCAAAGATTGTAGGAGTCGGTGATATTTATGTAAAGACCGATGTGGTCTGCACATTGGTTCCCAGAGATGTGAGGCATATCTCAAACCTTCCCCTCAACTTGATGTCGATGGAAAAGTTGGATGATAATGGCTATGAAAGCCGGTTTGTTGGTGGGTACTGGAAACTCATTAAGGGTTTATTGTTCGTAGTCAGAAGAAAGAAGTGTTGCACCCTTTACAAGGTAAGTGTTAGTGTGTGCATGCGTGGGTAGAACGTAGCGGAAGATTCAACTATTGATATGTGGCACAAGTGTCTAGGCCACATGAGTGAAAAAGGACTTCAGCTATTAGCGAGGAAGCGGCTCCTTCCAGACGTAATAAGTATACCTCTTAAAATTTGTATTGATTGATTATCAAAGAAACAATATAGAGTTTCATTTATTAAATCTGCTTCTCATGTTAATAAAGTGCATGTATTAGATTTAGTTTATTCTGATGTTTGTGGTCCTATGAGGACAAAAACCTTGAGTGGGGCATTCTATTTTATCACTTTTATAGATGATGCATCTAGAAGGGTTTGAGTTTATGCTTTGAAATCCAAGGATGAGGTCTTTGGTGTGTTTAAATTATTTTATGTTATAGTCGAGAGAGAGAGACTGGTAGATCATTGAAGTGTATCCACACTGATATTGGTGGTGAATACATTGGCGACATACATGAGTATTGTAAGTCACTGGGTATACAGTATGAACAGACGGTTCTTAAGACCCCCCAGAATAATGGTGTGGCTGAGTGAATGAATTGCACCATTGTAGAGAGAATCAGATGCATGTTATCCCATGTGAAATAGCTCAAGACGTTTTGGGGAGAAGTAATGCATAAAACAGTGTATTTGATAAACAGGTCCCCCTCAGCTCCGTTGAATGAAGAAGTACATGAGAAGGTGTGGACTGGACAGGATCCATCTTACAGTCATCTCAGGGTATTTGGATGTAGGGCATCCATTTATGTACTAAAGGATTAGAGGTCCAAGCTTGATATGATGATCAGGTAGTGTGTGTTCTTAGGGTACGGTGATGAAAAGTTTGGTTACAGATTATGGGATCCAATCGAGAAAAAGCTCGTCAGGAGTAGAGATGTAGTATTCTTTGAAGATCAGTGTATAGAAGACATTGGTAAGTTAGAGAAGACCTAACCTATTTCAGGTGAGCTAGAGGATATGGATTTACTTATTCCTCCCGTGGTTCCTAATGATGGGAGAGTACAGGAAGGTGCAGAAGATGAGGGAATTTCTATAGAAGATGGACCAGGGGAATAACCCCCACTTGATCTACCTGTTGAGCCACATGTGAGGAGGTCTTCTAGGGACAGACAGCCGTTTAAGAGGTACTCGCCGCATGAGTACATTATACTAACTAATGGGAGAGAGCCAGAAGATTATTCTGAGGCCCTAGCCGACGAGCATAAGGAGTGGTTGAAAGCTACGCAAAAGGAGATGAAATCCTTGCATAAGAACCACACCTATGATATGGTGAAACTGCCTAAGGGCAAGAAAGCTCTGAGCAACAAGTGGGTATTCAGAAAGAAGATTGAGTAGATGAATTCACAGACGAGGTTCAAGGCCAGACTTGTGATGAAAAGGTTCAGTCAGAAAAAAGGTATAGATTTCAAGGAGATATTCTCACCGGTGGTGAAGATGACATTCATACGGGTGTTGCTTGAGTTTGCGGCTAGCACACTACGCCAAAATCATGAATTTGTGACGTATTTTTATGACGAACTTCGTCCATTGCAAAAATCTCTTGGTTTAGTGACGGGTTTAATCCGTCGTTAAGAGAAAAAGTCTGTCGCTAATCCCGTCTTTCTTGAAAATTGGTAGTCCAAACGTCGCAGAATTTTACGACAGACCAAAATCTGTTGCTAAAATTTGATTTACAAAGTATTTACGACGAATTGTCCGTCATAAGTTAGTGACGGACTAAATCCGTCACAATTTTTGATTTTGCGACAGAATATGATCAGTTGCAAATTCCCACCCAAAATACTAAATGGTGACGCTTTCAGTTGCTTTTGCGACGGATCATGGTCCGTCTTAAAAGGACTTTTGCCTTAAAATATTAATTTTTTTCAGTTTTTTTTTTTAAGAATATGGTGGAAAGTCAAGTTTTTTTATAGTCTAATAATTTTTTTAATAGAATTTTAGTGGTTTAATTGTACATATTTGTATCTAAGATTATTTTTTAACAATTGATTGAATGCAAAAGGAAAGGTTTTTTTTTTTATTTTTATATCAAATGAGTGGAATTTTTATTTTTATTTTTTAATTTAAAACTAATATTTAAATGATTTGTAATATCTCATGAAAAGGAATATTGAGAAGATTAAAAATTTAATAATGTTTGAGAAAAAAATAGATTTTGAAAAAATAAAAATCGTGATTTAATAAAAATCTATTTTATGGGAACAAAAAAGAATATTGAACAAAGTTAATAATTTTTAAAAAAAAGAATTTGAATTCGAGAAAAAAATAATATCCTGAAAAGGAAAATGTCACGCCCCAGACTCGGTAACCGGACCTCACAAGGAACCCGATGACTGGTTCTGGCCGCAACAGCCTCCGTAGTACCTCATTCTCGGCTCCTGAGACAGGTTCAGATCCTGGGATCCTACAAGGAGGATTTTCACAACAATGTAATCATCTCCAATACAAGCATACCCAAGATCACAAGTAAATCTGAGAATAAAAAGGGCACACATCACAAAATCCACTATGAATTTGAACTTTTACAAGCTTACATCAGGTCCGAAAGGATATACATAGGATAACAGAAGAAAGAAGGAAGAGAATCTGCAACACTGGATCCTCAGATCGCACACCTATCCAAGCTCCACTGCTAAGACACCAACTTACGATCTCCTGCATGCATCAATCATGCATAAGCTTACAGGAAGCTTAGAGGGTGGTGAAAGTGTGTGATAATAGTGCTCAAAAGAAGATAGAGAATGCAGAAGGGGGTCACTATCAATACTAATACCACCAGCCTTACCAAGGCTATCATGAACACAAAAAGATATACCAAGGCAGTATGATAATGCGGGAAGCCATACCAAGGCTATATAGTGCAATGCATAAT
The DNA here is from genome assembly GCA_037074715.1 of Magnolia kwangsiensis. NCBI lineage: Eukaryota > Viridiplantae > Streptophyta > Magnoliopsida > Magnoliales > Magnoliaceae > Magnolia > Magnolia kwangsiensis. The sequence goes on along the minus strand of CM073589.1, from coordinate 45,784,364 downwards.
GTAATGCAATGAGTACTGGGCGCCATGCCAAGGCGATGCAACATGAGGCTTACACAGCCGATGCAAATGCAATAATGCGAAGTAATGCTAGTGCTCATATCCAATCCACATATCAATTACATTTCCATCATAAGGAAATCACCGGGGTCCATTACACTGCTGGATGACTGCCGCTCTACAGACCCTGCACAGTCAAACGAGCGTAAGAGACCTCACTACCTGCCTGTGGATAACCAATCACCAGTAAGGCCTGAAGGTAACAGACCCATTCACGAGCTGGTCAGACTCAGCCTAGCAATGCCCTCTTACATCAGGCGAGTAAGGCCACACCCCTATCCAACCGACTACACGATAGTGGGAGTCACGGCCTAACGGTATAAGGCCCTCATGCACTCATATATACCACTCGGTCACGGCGTTGGAGCAGATCCTTGGTACCATGAAAGTTTTGAGAATTTCACCCATGGACATCCGATGCACTCGGTATGCTCAAGTAACATTTTCGGTGTCCAAACATGGCCATCCACGATGTATCTGTGGAGGCTACAACCCTGGTGAAGTAAGGACGATAATGCTTATATGTTATGCAATGCTAGATGCATGAATCACACAATCAACCATACATCAATCCCAAGCATCCAACGTGCTCAAGAGGGGATACTACGTCCCTCGGGAAAAGTATCATGCAATGCCCAATGACACAATATGACCACAACACATAGTGTCAACCAAGCATACAATGATGTACATGGGCCATGAAGATGGGTCTAGACACATTATGCAGCGATATACAAAGTAGTACACTCCTATCTAAGAAGGGACCAAGACTAGGTACTTAGACAATATCCTTAAGGAATTCAACCTCTAGTGGGGGCCCATTTACCTAGGGTAGCCCACGAGACTAAACATACAAACTATGTGTCTAAGTAATACAGAAGTGAGTCTAGCAAGAGTTTAAGATGAGCATCTAATCACATTTACATACAACCGGGCCTAAAGGGGTCCATAATGGGGATATTTAACCATCATTCCCCAAAAAGGCATATCAACCATGAACTATATGGATAGAAGGCCCAAGGCCTACATTTAGATAAAAATACAGGTAGCCACATACATAGATATTCCTCATAATAGGCCATGAGAAAAGGATATAATACCACCTTTAACAACATGGGCCCTAAGAGGAAAATCAAGGCCTAAGGCTCAATTTCCAATAGCCATAGAATCCATGCATTAAGTTGGACTTGGTGGGCAGCCCGCGTACACAATATACGGCCCAAAAATAAGTTTAAGTTTGGTGAAAATGGGCCCAACTACATCAGCTCAATAACTAGCAAATTAAGTGGGCAACTAAGGGCCCAATACTATCCTTATCTTAGCCCACAAGTCCATCAAAATGGTGGAAGTCGGCCTAATATATGGTTGGGCCAAGCTAGGACGTTCCAACCCACTTTGGGCCCATGGGATGCCCTAAAAATCTGATCTAAGATGGGGTCCTCATGTGATCACTAAAGGTGACCCAAAAGAATGCATTGATTAAGCCTAAAGATTATAAGAAAATATAAGCATGTAACACGTACACAAGTTCTCAATATGGTGGGCCCCACAGAAATTTTTAACCATACAATTTTAATTTAAGGCCCTTTGATAAACTTTTGGCCCGTTTGACTTCCTGGGCCTGGTAAAGTCTAGAAATTAGTCAAATAATCTCATGAAGGCCAACAATACTCACAGGGGGCCCCACCAGATGGAGGGTGTGCATACATCATGAAAAGGTCAAGTGGGCCTGCTAATGGACTGTGAGTCAAGCAGCAACCCAAGGCAGAGAGTATCTCCATGATCAGGCAATCTAAGGCTTAGACAGCCTGGACCAAACATGTGTTAAGGTAGGCTCCACATGCATCCATATTTAGCCTCAAATAAACAGTCAAGGGTCTATGGTGGGCCTTTAACCATCCATAGAGGAACCCATGGGCCTACCCTAGGATCACCCAAGAGGACATCCAAACTCAACTGATTTCCAAGAGATAGCCCGCCACTACTCGTATAATGTAAGGTCTAAAGCCCAAGCAATGCATGACCTAATGGGCCATACACCAAGCCCAACTCATAGGTCATATAGTGGGCCCTTAAGTAAGGTTTGGGCCCAACCACAGAGGCCATAATTCCACATATTGTGGTGGGCTTCATGGGCAGCTCAGTAATTCATTTACATGGCAAGTTTCACATTTAACACAAGTGAGTTGGGTCTCACTTTTGGCCCAAGTACAGGTCAGTTTAAAGGGCAGTCAATGGCCCGACTTCTTGTGTATAATTGCCCCTAAGCCCATCACAATAGATAGGAGATTACAGGAATAAGATCAATGGGCCTATCCAAAAGAATTGAGTCCACAAGGCCTACTTGCTAATACAAACATGCATATATTATATCACATAATGGACCCTAAAGAAATGGCCCAAAACAAAAGCCATCCAATTCATACATTATAGTGGACTTGAGGGCAGCTCATAAGCCTAAGAATACACATGGGCAAGGTCTATACTGACAGTGTGGACCTTGCCACATCAGTTCAAAGACTTAGAAAGACCCTCCACAATATACATTTATGTGGGCCTTGCAAGTCAGCCCACAATTAAGCATTTTATGAGGGCATCAAGGCTAATAAATACACATTATCAGCTTGTAGACGACCCATTGGGCCCGTAAATCAATAAGGTCAGCCCTTGCATAATCTTGGGCTCAAGAAAGAAATTTCCAGCCCATTGAGCCTATAAAACTATTAAAAATTCTAGTTAAGGCTAGCCCACAAAACCACCACCAAGGTGGGCCTCAAGGGGGCACTCATTAAGCCCAAAATGTCTAAGGAATGAAAGAAAGGAGTGTGTGCAACACTCTCTCAAATCTGGTGTGCCACAATAGTTCCTAAACAATCAACCATGTAATAAATTTTAGGCCCCTTGCTAGAATTCCCGCCCACCCATTTCCTAGGCCTGCTGGAGTCCAGAAATTTATTTAATTTAGATAGGTTACTAACCCATGGTGATCCACATATATCATAGTGGGCTCCACCAGATAAAAGAGAGATATACAACACTTACTTCAATTGGGCCATGCCATTAGAATGCAGGCCCAGCAACCCAAGGTAAGGGTGTGCCTGGGTATTTGACCCAAAACTGGTACAAATTACAAGCCACACCACGGTTGAATACAGAGGCCCGATGGCCCTGAAAATTTATAAGGTTATCCTTCCATGGGTATACCACACCCCCATAAAATTTTATAATTTTTTAATATCTAAAAATATTTTAATTAATTCAAATAAAATAATCTATCCTGAAACTCGGACTGATCTGGACACCATATAATAGTGGGCCGGTCCAGCCACCACCATAGTGTGTATAGGAGTCCAATGGCTCCAAAATTTTGTAGGTAGGTCCTAAAATGAGTTTAACACATCCCTGTAAAGTTTTATAATTCTTAGAAACTCAAAAATATTTTAATAAAATTTAAAGATATAATCTGTCCAGGGTGAACTATTGCTGGAATGTAACTGTCCTGAATTTGGGTCATCCAATGGGTGGGTTCTGGGCTTCCAAAATCCCTGAAATTTGGACCCAAGGTCCCTCATCAAGCCTACAACAAGTTTAGACCTAGAAATATAGCCTAACTTCTTAGAAGGTACTTTTAGAATTTTATTTTTTTGGGACTATGCTGCTGGACTGAACAATAAAAATTTCTGGCAGTCCAGTGTGTTGGCCCACCATTTTGGATGTCCAAATGGGATACCTTGGCCCTAAAATTGTGTATGTAGACTCTACCATGGGTGGAACACCTCCCTACAAAAATTTAGAATTTTTGGAAAAGTAAAAATATTTTATTGAACCCCTGCAATCTGTGTACAGATAAGTATTCCTGAAGAAATCTACTGCTAAAAAAAATATTGCTGGAAATGTGACTGTCCGTATGTTTGGGACCATATGGGGTGGGCCTGGACCCACCCAAACCCTTGAAAAATTGGAAAAAAGGTGTTCCTATATCTGGATAATAATTGGGGTCCACTGGGGTGGTCCACTTATTTCAAAAACTCAGGTAAAAATGCTCATTTCCAACTTATAGTGTTGCTGAACTGTCCAGAAATTTCTGGATAGTTAGCCCACTTTGGCCTATCCCATGAGTCTCAATCATGAGGGAAAAGGTGTGGGCCCTATTCCACATCAAAGTGGGGTCCATGCACTGCAAAATTCTCAAGAAAATTTGAGAGAAAAGGGCATGTAAACAGATCCAAACATTAGCTCAAAAGTCATGTTCCAACTGGGCCTGGAATCTGGACAACAACATATGTTGTCTACATTTCAGCCCATATAAATTAATCAAAGGGTTTATGGCCCTGATTCAACATGTGGGGTCTACCTTGATGGGTTAACAAAATTTTAGACCCATGAGCTCACTCAGACCTTCATGAAAATGTCATTTTGAAGGTCACCCAAACCATGCATGCATGGTGGGCTTGGACATCTAGTCAAAGTGGGCTTGGACTTCCCATCTAGCTAAGGGTCTGAGATGTTGCTGACCTCTGCTTGGTGGGCCACACATCATCAGAATACACAGGAGAAAAAAAAGAGAGAAAGGGAGAAGGAAGAAGCAATCGGCCATTGGTGGAAGGTCTCGCCACCAATGGACCTTCCACTCCACAATCTACACCATCTACCATGTATATACTTACATGCAAGCTATTATGTATCAAGATAATTTGCTGGAGGGTAGGGACACCCTCTCTTCATGCATGCAAAGGCCTAGATGGCCTCTGAGATGCAAGAATAAAGGAGAATGCATCATGGTGGGTCTATGGAGAATGGGCCACCATGGAAGGGAATGAGTAGGATCTAGGCCCATGGCCTTCATCCTAGGAGCCATGTAGGACCTCCACCATGGATTGGTGGGTCCTACATGCTTCCATGCATGTAGCAAAAGGGAAGGGAAAAAGAAAAGAAGAAGAAGCACCCACCTAGATCAACCTTGAAATTTACATCACCATCATCAAGAGGCTCCAAGCAACATGGATCAATGGTTGGGATGAGTTTTCAATAGAGGAATTGAGAAGAAAAAGGAGGAGAAGGGGCTGGAATGGAGGGGAGAGGGGCTGGATTTTTGCAAGGGAGAAAGAAGGACAGAAAATGAGGGAAAGAGAAGGGAGAGAGAGAGAGTTGTACGGAGGCAATCATGGCCTCTCTCTCCTTGGTTAGAGAAACCATAATGGCCTAAGGTGACAATAACAAAGTGTTATGCTTAGTAGGTCTCTTGGTGGTGTTTTTGGTTAGTGGTGTTAGTTATGGATATTTGTGTAGTGTGTGGGTAGTGTACCTTGGAACTTGTGCCAAGGGAGGTGGTGGTCTACACATACATTCCACCTAAGTGGGCCACATGATCAATGGTCATATAATGAAATGTACACAACTTTTGATCTACATATCGGATGGACGCACAAGACGTGGCGTTGGAACCACGGTGACGATGCGGTCACAATGGCATAGGTTTCAACTCGATCTGAGTCGGGTCTTCATGACTGGACTTACAAATGACCGCAAACACTATCCAAGGGTCACGGGTCACCGGATTCGACCGGTAGGACCGCGGAACTAAAGTGGACGGAATGCATACTTATACATACATGCACACATGCGAACTTGGGTTGGGTCTCACAGAAAATTAAAAAGATTTTTTAAAATGTGAAAATTTTCACAATGTTGAAAAATGAAAATATTTTGAAAAAGAAAAAGAAAATTTGTATTTTGAAAAATACAATAAAATTGACAAGTTCAATAAAAATTGACAAGTTTGAAAAAACAAATGCTTTAAAAAATAATTGGAGAAGCTTGAAAGAATTGAAAATTTTAAAATAAAACGATATTAATAAAAAATTGATAATTTAACAAAAAACAAACATTTTGAAACGAAAAATAAAGATCTTGAAAAAATTTGTGATTTTGAAAAATAATTGAAAATGTTCAAAATTTGAAATTAAAAGAAAGTTATTTATAAAAACACTAAGATTTTGAAAAAAAAAATATATCATTTTAAAATAGAAAATTGAAAAGTTGAAAACAAAATGATGCTTTTGAAGAAAAAAATTGGCATTTTGGAATTTTTGGGGAAAAAAAAATTAAAATTAGTGAAAATTTTAGAGATTTTGAAAATAAAAATTCAGAATTTGTATTTTAATTTTTTATCAGTTAATTAAATGCAACGTTTTTTTTATTTTTTATATCAATTTAGTGGAAATTATTACTATTATTATTTTGCTTTAAAAATGATTTCAATGCTTTGCAATATCAGAGGAAAAATCCTACTCTACATCCTTCATATTTTATTAAAAAAATCAAGACTTTGAAACGAAGTTCGAAAAAAATTGAGATAAAAATAAATTGAGATTTTGAAAAAAAAAACTATGGGTTAATAAAAATCTAGATTTTGAAAAAAAAATAAAAAAATAAAATTGAATAAAGTTGATAATTTTGAAAAAAAATAGATTTAAAAAAATAATATTTTGAAAAAGGAAATTGAAAAGATTAAAAAAATTTGTGAAAATTTTGACGAGGTTAAAAATATATATTTTTTGAAATAGAAATTGAGATTTTGTATTTTGAAAAAAAATAAAAATGAGAAGTTCAATAAGAATTGACAAGTTCGAAATTTTTTTTTTTGAAAATAAAGACAAAAAAAATGGACATTTTGAAAAAATAATGAGATTTTTAAAAAGATATTGAGATTTTTCCTTGAAAAAAAATTGAGATTTTTTACTAAACTATTAGGGACATTCACTAATTGAACCTCTAACCATTTATACACATGAAAATTCAATTGTGAAAAACTTATAGCCCAAATATAATAAAGTGTAATTGCAAGAATAACTTATAATGATGAGATTAATCAAATTCTACAATCTAACCATCCTAAGGTTGATCTGAATGGTCAAATATGTTCAGAATGTGCTGATTATAATAGAGAAGAAGAATTGGCTCAATATGACCTGAAACAAATTAGATCCATCCAAAACACTCTTTAAATGGGTGTGATCAGTTTGTCCATATCTAGACTGATTTTGGACAATCAGATGGGACCATATTAAAGAGTAAATAACTTTAGATGTTTAGATTACATTTCACTCATTTTTGACAGTTGGATCACAAGATATGGCCAATCATATTGTTGAACAATCTTGTTCACCTAAGATCTTTCTCATCTAAAACTCGATAGTGGCGAGTGACTAGTCAAATCCATGTTTGAATATAAAATATTGGCATTTTCAAAAAAATTGACAAGTTTGAATAAAATAAGTTTCGATTAGATTCTAAATTGGGCCAAATATTCATGTCAAATTTGTGCCACAACTCATTGATCTCATGATTGATATGGCCCACCTGAGATTTGGATCTTCTTATGATTTGGAATCACATATTAAAATATGATGGAAAAACATATGGACGGTGTGGATATATACAAAATATATTAAGGCAGGTCCTACACATCAGGGCAACACCATGGATGAGTTACCTAACTAGGGAAATGGTACTATAAAGTCCACTTCATGGGAACTTCCCATTAGGTCGAGTTGTGTGGGGCCCCACCATGATGTGTGTAGAACATCAACATTGTGCATTTGATGTGTACCCTTTAGGTTATGGGATATCCCAAAAAATCAGCCGTATACAAAGCTCAGGTGGGCCATAACATCTAAAACTATGTGAAGACATACTAAAACATATAAAAACACTTGGTGGGCCCACATGAGTTTTGGGTGTGTTTGAAACTTGGTCTGACCCCTCATCCAAGTGAGACACATGTAATGAATGGGCTGGATTTGTGAATCACATCAAGGTGGGCCCGATATATGATTATGAATGTTTTAAGGCATGGGTAACCCTCTCAACTATATATGTGGTGTGGCCCACCCAAGTCATGGATCGACTTTATTTTTAAGCCTGTGGCCCACCATGGAATGCTGGATCTGACTTTATTCAATTCCCACTATTTATTTATTTATTTTGGTGGATATGAGTTGTAGTAACAGTTCAAAGGAGATTTAAACCATCAAATTCTAATGGCAAGAATAACTTATAATGAATTCTAATGGCAATAATAACTTATAATGACGAGATTGTTCAAATTCTATGATCAAGCCATCTTAAAGTTGATCTTAACTGTCAGATGTATTCATAACTTGCTATGATTTGATGTATTCATAACTTGCTATGATCAAGCCCTAAAATGGCTGGTGGTTGGTGATCTGTCGACCCCACCATGATGTATGTGTTTTATTCATGTTGTCCATCTATTTTGCTAGATCATTTTATGGTATGAGACCAACAATGAGTTATATCCCAATCTAAAGTCAGCCACATTAAAGGAAACAATGTTTTTTTTTTTTTGAAAGGGGAAGATTTCATTTCATCAAAAAGGGATTTACAAAGGTGGTTCGCTACCACCAAGATTCGGGCTCTTGCAGACAAAAAGGCAAGGGAAGCCTATCGTAACTAAAAGAGAAGAGAGAAGCTAGGAGCGAAGGAGCCAGAGCCTAAGACCCCTTCCTAACTGTACCTACAGACAATCTGTAGAGGAAGAGCAGGCCCCTGACAATTGGCAGGAGGTCGTTATGAACTAAAAACAAAGTTGTCCTTTGTCCTTCGCTCCCCAACTTGGCGAGGGCATCCGCTGGCCCGTTTCCTTCTCTAAATGTATGAACAAATTTTACATTACTGGACTTGGAGAGGTTGTTTATTCTATCTATCCAACATTTCCATTTCCAACCGGGAACAGCGAGACCCGAGAGGAAGTTGATGATGAGAAGCGAATCAGATTCAACAAGCATATTGGGGTACCTGAGCAAAAGGCAATGCTGAAGGCCATCATGAATCGCCCGAAGTTCTGCCTGAGTATTCGAGGCGACGCCGTAGCCCGAGTGAAAAGCATAGAGGAACTCACCCCTCTCACCTCTGAAAACACCCCCTCCTCCAGCTGCACTTGGATTACCCTTAGCAGAACCATCAATGTTTAACTTGACCAAACCCGGCGGGGGCTTCCTCCAAATCACCACTTGGAATGCACATCTTGGCTAGGCCGGCACGGTAATGCCCATAACTCCAAGCACCCTACTCGTTGAATCAGGCCGTGAGTGTGGAATACCCCATCTATTAATAATATAATGAACCCAACTATAGATGCGGGAGATGATCATCCCTTGCTTCATAGACACCCCTTCATAGCGCGCCAAATTTCTGCTCTTCGAAAGCTCCCATAAGATAAAATAAGGGATAATCTTCTTGTAGGGGGTTGATGGACTATTCCCTAATCTAGAATCCCACCAATGGGATAAGATGAAACAAGGGATAATCTTCCTGTAGGGGGTTGACGGACCGTTCCCTGACCTAGAATCCCACCAATGGGATAAACCAGCCACAACAGACGAAGAAAGTGGCATATGGACATCGAAAATTACAGTAAAGTGGGACCAAATGGCTCACGCCATCCCGCTCTGAAAGAAAAGATGGAAAATAGTCTCAACCTGAGGCCTGTGTACCTGGACACTGTCGTCTTTACAGCAGTAGTAAATAGAAGCTAGGTGGACGCCACGAGCTTACATCCTCGCATCTATTGACAGCGCTCGTAAGATGATTCTCCACACCAGCATTGACACCTTGGGGGGAACTTTGACATTCCAGATTTTGGGGCCCTAGTTCGTGATGGGCCTGCGCATCCTAATGACATCCCAAGCTGATGCAACAGAGAAGGCGCCTGTGGGGTTTCTGGGCCAAATAGGTAGATCAGGGCCATCTGAAAGACAAGTCCCTGCATGGAAGATGAAGTCAATATCCTGTTGTGACAACATCATGAGCGTTGCCGAAGGCGTGAGAGGCTAGAGTTATCCAAAAAATCTTTAATTCTGAGGTCTCTGAGAGGGGTTTCAATGTTGTAGGCTACCCTATTTTCCAAAGGACCTAAACTAGTTAAATTAAATGTCCATAGATTTTGATTACCCTTGCCAATATGCCATTGCATGTGAGTATCCAGAAGCAGGAAGAGAAGTCTGATTCTTTTCCACAAAGGAGAGAAATTGGCTACCGGTTGGGTAATGTTATCCGTCCAAAAGTCTTAGGTGTATTTGGATTGAACAAAACGACACCACAGTCCTTTATGTGAACTAAACTTTGTAGCCCAGGCCATCTTCAGGAAGAATTTTCACATCACATCAAATAGCCTTCTGATTCCTAGGCCCCCTTCCGATTTGGGAGCTGTAATATGTTGCCAAGATATCTAGTGCAACTTTTTCCTATTGTCAGCCCAGCCCCATAGAAAATCTGAAAATCATTTCTCCAGCGATTTGAGAACACCCGACGAGATATGAGTAGCAGCCAAAGAGTGAACCGGGATACTTTCTAGCACATGCTTAACCAGCGTGACTCTACCAGCCATCGAGAGACACCTGACTTTCTAACCTTTGATGTGACCGTCCACTCTATTAACCAGATTCTGAAAATCGCTATTTTTCCTTCTACCTGCTAATATTGGGACCCCTAGATAGATGATGCTATTAGCTGAATTAGTGATTCCCAGTTCTCTTTGGATAGCAACAATTCTGGCCGAGTTCATGGTTTCTGCACATAGGAAAATAGTCTTTTGGAGGTTGATTTGTTGACTAGAGACCCGCTGATACATTTCAAGAAAACCCTTAGTTGCTTAGATAGAACGAAGACCTCTGTTAATGAAGAGAAGAGTGTCATTTGCAAAAAGGAGGTTAGACACTACCACAGAATCCCTTCGGCCTTTGTGTGGAAGACAGGACCCAGAAGCCACTAGCTTGTTAAAACCTTAAGTGAGCACCTCAGAAGCTAAAATGAGTAAATTGGAGGAGAGCGGGTTGCCCTAGCGAAGACCTCAAGTGGACTTGAAGAAACCACTCGAGTCGATGTTTATAAGAACTGAGAACCAACAGTTTCTCTAGCAATGTTCCACCAGCTTAATCCAGTCTTAGGAGAAGCCAAAACAGTCGAGAACTCTTTTGAGGAACATCCAATCAACTCTATCATAAGCTTTTTCCATGTCTAATTTAATAACGATATTCCCACCTCTGACTTTTCGATTTAGTTCTCTAAGTAGCTCCTGGGAGAGGGTAATGTTTTCTGAGATGGAGCGCCCCTTCACGAAAGCACCTTGCTCCTGGGAGATGAGTGAGGGAAGCAGTTTACTCAATCTACTCGCAATAACCTTGGTAAAAATCTTATAAACCACATTACAGACACTAATGGGCCTAAAGTCTGAGAATTTTTTTGGATCTGCCTTTTTGGGGATAAGGGCAATCAAAGAAGAAGTGAAGGCCCTAGGAAAAGATACCCTTCAAATAAATAAACGACTGCATTAAGTTGGTCTTGCCCCTACAATGTCCCAGCACCCGACGAAGAAAGAAGCTGAAAAACCGTCCGGACCCACCGCCCCATCTCTAGGGATCGAAAGAACCGCCTGATGCACTTCTTGGATCGTAGGCTTGGCGATCAGGTTAATGTTATCCTCTACTGACACCAAAGAGGGAATGGAGGAGAGAAGATCAGCCCCCTGATCCACCTCTCTAATAAAAAATAGGTGGTGGAAGTATCTGGCCGCCTCATTTTTAATGTCTTCCTGCGACTCCACAATCCACCCAGAGTCCAGATGGATTGTAGAGATAGCGGCTCTCCTTGCCTTTTCAGTTATTGATGCATGGAAGAACGCAGTGTTCCTATCTCCCTCCTGAAGCCAGTTATTTCGGGCTTTCTGTTTTCAGAAAGTTTCCTCCATCTGCTCCAAACTGGATAAGGATCTCGCATCATGGAGTTGACGCTAGAGGGGGTCAGACTCTAAAACCGGCTCCTCATTTTGTTGAATTTACTCCTCCAAGATGGATAGTGTCTGCTCGGCTTCTCTGACTACCGTGAAGTGTTCCCGAACCCAGCTCGGTTCCATCACTTCAGATGGGATTTAACAGCCTTTAGTTTGGAGAGAATGTTGATCATGGGATGGGAGTCTTCAGAGGATGACCAAGCTTCCTTGACTTTGGACAGGAAAGAGTCATGGAGGACCACATCTGTTGGAAACAGAATGGTTTATGGCCAGAAAAATGCTGCTTGGGGAAAACAAGTAACAATGGAGTATGATCGAAATTATATCGAGGGAGGTGGCGTACTTGGAGAGAGGGGAAAGAGAAGCTCCAAGCCACATTGATTAGCACGCGGTCCAATCTAGCCCAAACTCGAGCCATGCCTACCTGGTTATTAGACTAGGTGAATTTGCTGCCCCGGAAACCAGCATCGAGTAGACCAGTGTTGTCAATGGCCTACATAAATTCTCAGGAACTTTCACTGTCAAACCTCCTTTTGCTGTGCCTTTCTGAAGAGTTACTGACAACATTGAAGTCACCCCCCAATACCCATGGGCCTTGAATGGAACGGGAGAGATTAACCATCTCTTCCCATAGGCTTCTGCGCTGGACCCTGGAACAACTCGCATAGACCACAGATATTGTGATTTGGTTGCTGAATTGTTGCACCTTTAGCATTAAGGAAATCATTTGGTTTTAGATGACAACAATTGTGATTGGGGATTGGAATTTGGAGAATATCCAAATCTTACCCCCCACTTCAGAATTAGAGTATGAATAGTGGTACCCAATGCAGAGACCGATAGCAATGCGTCAGGAGTCCCTGAGTATAGGTTCTAAAATCGCCACTAGCCAAGGATCGTGGGTCTTGATCAGCCTCTGTAGAGTCTGGATAGTTGACGTGTTGCCAATTCCGCGAGCGTTCCACAATAGTATGTTATCCGTCATTGGTTTCCTTGCTTTCCTCGATCCTCCTCTGTAGACACCTTAATCTGGATAACTAGACATCCCTTGACACTGCATTCAGGGAGTTTTTGAGGGCCTTTTTACCCCCCTCTTTTCTAAGTCTGCTTCAGCTGAATAGGTGAAGATTGGTTGCGAGGGGTGGGGGACACATGACTTTCTATCTGTTCCTCTGATGCGTCTGGTAACTGATTCAAATTTTGCTGCTCTAGGGCTGAACGCGAGCTAGACAGGACTTCAGTCTGTGAGCCTTATTTTGTTGTGATGTTGTCCTAGTCATCCCCAAATGGAGAGAAGTAAGGGGAGAGATCCATGTCCAGCCCTCAGCTGAAAGGGGCTCCAACAATCTGCCCATGGCCGGGAGTCCACGGAGTTGCAGGGTCGGGAGACTCATCGAATCTGTTGGAAGAAGAGTGGCACTGTAGATCAATATCCTTGTCCAACTTCGAGCCTAGTGATGGATAAGGTCCTGTTGATCTGGTTCGGTTGTAACCCCTGTTAGTCTTCTTTCGAACATATACCAGGGATTTGCTGCGCCTCTGAGATGCATTAGCCTCCTTGCATTGAATTTTGGTTGAAAGCAGTCCCTTGAAGCAAGTTTGATCCCTTACTGGATCAACCTCTTCGGCAGTTTTATAAGCCAGCAACAACTGATGAGGTTTTGGAAAACGCTGGATGTGAGGGGATACCATGTCATTGCCATGGGTGATGCCCACCCAGGGCCGAACCTCAATCGGTTGGGCATCTTCCACGATAGTCAGAGCTTGTCTCAGAGACTGGACTTCGTCATTGAGGTTTACCAATGGTTCCTCTGCCGCTTCTGGACTAGGACCATGTGAATTCTGCTGCTCACTCCCCTCAGTAAGAAGATGCACAATCTCCTCTGCATTTGATGTCTTTTTCACATTTCCACAAACAGGTAATGAGTCTTACATTGGTACCACAGAATTCTTTTTTAGAGGACCAAGCTGCGGGCTCCCATCGTCTTTCCTCTAGGACTTGAAAATATCTTCCACCCACGCCTTTGTGCTACAGTAATTCCTAGGAGAAGGTGGGGCTGTCTCAGCTGCCATTCCTGTGCTAGCGCCAAACTTATTCGATTCCAACATGGCATGGATCGGGTATTTCCTACCTTCATCTACCAATCTCAAGACTGTGCAGATCGACACCCGGGTGGAGCTGGACTTTAATTCAGGAAAAAACTTGAAATAATCCAATCTATTGATAGAATCTATCATCAATATTTTACCAAAGTAGTTACCCAGGTCCATTAGGATGGATTCGAACAAAGCATGCATTGGGATCCCAAAGAGCCGTAGCCATCTTCCCCCGTCTTCGCCGGTTGCCTAAGGTGTCCAAGGGGTAATTTCGACTAGACCCATCCTCTTATGAAGCTCCATATTAGCAGAGAACAGCTCCATGTCATCAGCAGATCTCAGTCTAATAAGGAAAGTAAATGGGGACAGACGTACCACATGGACGGCGGAAGAAATGAATCTGGAGTCATTGATCGATCGGATTAGGTGGAAAATCGAGGTAAACGTGGATGTCCACCCAATGAAGCCTAGCTTCAGTTCCTGCTTCTTTCTTTGAACTGTCGTTGGGTCTGCAACGGTGATGAAATCATCATGTTGGTGCACCCAACCATGGTAGCCCTTTCTTGTGGTATGATGAATCCCCTGGTTGCTCTTCTCTGGTGCTACATTGGTTACTACAGCTGCATAAGATTTTGATGATGAGTCGGGATGTAGATTTGGGGTTTTCGAAAGGGTTATGGGATTATACGGTCTTACCCTGTGGGGGTGGGTTTATGAGATCTGGGGTTGGCCCACTCCACCTTCGCTTGCCTACCATCAATCTGCCTACCACCCAAGATATCCTTAGCATTTTTGGAGTCCTGTTCGTAGAGAAAACGTACAAATGTGAATCCCCTTGGACGATTGGTTGATGCCTGAAGCGGGATGTAGACATCCTGAATTCTTCCATACCTACCAAAAATATAATAGAGGTCCTGGTGGGAGCAGTCATACGGTAGGTTTCCAACAAATGAGCTAAAAGCATGGTGTGGTGGGAGACGCGATCTGGGGTGGGCTCCTTCTCTAGTAGACAAAAGGTGGGCGCCCGATTTGCTACGGCGACGAAGGACGTCCCGCCCTATCGGATGGGACATTGGAGGTCGAATTGCTCTAGGTCATAAAAGGATGATCTTCCTGTCTGATTGCATTGGTGGAATCCAAAAGGCAACTGTGGACAAGAAAGAGTTTTTTTTACTGATGTGATGTTTCCTATTAGTTGGAACAATAAATAAGGAAATAATCTTGAATGAACGTCAACCATTAAAATCTTTTTAGGGGCCATAAAAGTTTTGGTTCATGCTTATATTTGTTTTTTCTCTTCATTTGGGTCTGTATGACCTAATCAATAGATTGGATGTCAAATAAACAGTATAGTGGGACTGAGGAGGATTTTAATGGTGGATAAGCAATCACTATTATTTTCCTGTGGTGTGGTCCACTTGAGATTTATACCCCTCTCATTTTTATGTTGAAGCCCTAAAATGATCTATAAAAATGGATAAACGGAATAGATTAAATTTTTACATCATGGTGGGGCCCACATAACACCGACCACTAGCCCCCGGGCGGATGGCAGGGGGAGTAGCCAATCCGTTTCCCGTCGGAGATGGAAATCTGATTGTTTACTGATACTCACTACGCTCTTATCGTACTGAGTAAACTCAGTTGGGTCCAGCTTGAATGTATGTGGTCTATCCACACCGTCCATCCGTTTTCCATCTAACTTAAGGGGTTGAGCCCAAAAACGAAGCATATTCAAAGATCAAGTGAATCATACAACTGGAAACAGTGGTATAATGATTTCCACCGTTGAAACCTTTCTAAGACCCACAGTGATGTTTATTTGTCAACCAACTTGTTCATAAGATAATAGAGACATGGATGAAGGGAAAACACAAATAATATCTTGATCCAAAACTTCTATGGCCCCCAAGAAATTTTCAACAGTAGACGTTCAATTCAACTGTTTCCTGTGGTGTGGTCCATTTTAACATTGGATATGATTCATTTTTGGTCTTAAATCGTAAAATTATCTGGTAAAATGGATGGACGAAGCTGATAAAACATAAATCGCAGTGAACCTCAAAGAGTTTACTCAGTACGCCATGCGTAGTAACTCACTACGCAATCCTCTTCTTAGGAGTTAGGGTAAGAGCAGACCCTAAAACTCTCCTCTCTGTCTCTCTCTCATACCATCTCCTCTCTCTCTCTCTGTCTCTCGCCCTGGTCCCCTCTCTCCTCTCTCTCTTCCTACAGATCTCTACCTCCTCTCTTACTATCGATCTTCCCCCCCCCCCCCTCTCTCTCTCTTCCTCTTGACCTCTCTATATTGTTGCCGAACTCCCTACCCACGCACGCCCTCTCTCTATATCTGAAGCTTGGTTGAAGGTTACACATTTCATAAAGATTTGAGGCATTTCTCTCTCTCTCTCTCTCTCTCTCTCTCTCTCTCTCTCTCAATCTCAATGCCGATCTAGGGATTTGGGGATTTTACACAGAAAGATTGTTGGGTGTGAGGATTTAGGTGGACCATTTGGCTCGGTTGGGTCAGATTTGAGAGTCAACCTGAGCCTGAACCAACTTCAAGAGGACCCAAATTCCATCCCATTGTGCTCAACCTGACTTCCTCTGCACTCAGCCCTAGTTGAAAATGAACCCAAGCCAGCCCAACAATAACAAATGTGGTTATTTCCACAAATCAATCTCTCTCCCTCTCCCTCTCTCTCTCTCTCCCTAAAAAAAGTAGGTATTTTATTCTATTTTTTCCTTTCCAACAATGGAATTTGCGGTTTGATTCTATTGAAATTGTATAATATAGATTTTGTATTATTTCCAATTCCATGTGTTGGCTAATTATTGTGGATTTAGGTTAAAAAATTTCAATAACTTAATGTGGTGGAATCTCATAGGGTGGCATATTGATATTGTGGGGATTGGAGTGATATGAAAATGGAGGAGAACGATTGCAATGGGCATGGGTAGCTGGGTAATTGGAAGATAAATAGGGATGTGGTGATGGGAAGATGGTTGAGGATGACTGTAACAGCTGGGTACAAGAGTCTATAATCTTCATATTGGAACTACTATAAAAATGTTAGAGTAACTACTTCCTGTAGTTATCTAAACCAGTCACTAGCTCGATGAAATGCCTCTAACCCCTACCAGGTGCTCGATGAAATGTCACAGAGAGACTAGACAACCCTAGGGGAATCAAACTAGACAGATTTGGTAATTTATCTATAAGATGATGAATATTACTCTTATAGGTCCCACAAGCATGTTTTTGGAGCTTGAAATTGGATTCGGACCGAGTCGTGCTTGCCCGAGATCGACTCGACTCAATAGAATCGGCTCGTTGACTCGATTATTTTAATATTGATGCTGCTCTCTGAGTCTAATCTCAAATCGCTTGAGGAATTTCTAGTAGCATTTATGATTTTATTAGGTAGATTAATTGTTTTGTTGAATCTTTCTTGCCCCTTTGTAAGAGATAGATTTGTCATTTGTCAGAAACATTACGATGCAGGAAATTGAAGAGCAACTAGTTAACAGGGCCAATCCCTTCAACCCTTTCACAGATGACGAATCTCAAAACTCTGTAAGATTTCTATCACTTGTAGTTGAGGTGCTTGTTCTATTTTGTGGTTTGTCAATTATCTCCCTAGTTTGCACCATTTTGCAGTCATCTCCCTCATTTTCCAATTGGCATTGATCAAGCTGAAGAGGAAGGCTCGTATCTAATGTGCTGAAGGAATGATTGATTTACTCTTTGACAACCATCTAGTTCAAATTTGCATGTTTGTGTTAATGATGATCAATTGTATGCACTTCACTTAGATCTGCAACCAACAGGTAGCAATCATGCTAAACATACCTTAGATCGTAGATGCTTGGTTGTTGAAATAGAACCATTGGATATTTTTCATTATTTTTCATTTTTAAACATCCAATAATATACACCAATCCCATAGTCATCTGATCAAAACAATTGAAATTTCTGATTGTTTTAGAAACCGAAGTGGTTAAGTCTTGTACTGTTTCAGTAGGACAAAACTGCTCTCGTTCAGGGGTGGGCTATGGTTGTCAATATTATAGGTCATAGTGGCTGTCAATATTTCAGGTCATAGCTTTTCTTTTACTCTTCTCTAGTCAGCATTGTAAATTTTTGGTTATTAAGGTAAACTTGCTCCATGTTGCTAGCTTTTGACCTTTTAGCCTATGAAAATGATGTATGCATACATGCTTGTGCATATGAAGATAGAATAACAACTAATCACACCATCATCACTATTCTCAGACAATCCTAATTTAGCGACAGCTTGTAAGGACAACTCAACTCCACTTACTAGCATGACTAGTACATGTCATGACTAATTTAGTGGGTTATATTGAAATTTGAATTGATTGACACATTTGAATCAAGTCATCAAGATTGCTAAAAATATTTGTGGTTGTTGTGTAGGTAGAGAAGTGCTTGGACGGGATGCGGCCTGCATCTTTGCAATATATACATTGGTTTTTCCATTCCAACAATTGGGACCCATGGTTCCATAATCCACTCAATTGGCCTATTGTAGACATCAATATTAGGACCTTTTTCAGTTGAACATGGGCTGTTGTTGCATCTCTTCTTAATAGTTGTATCTGTAGGCCAGAGATTGAGAGGTCAAGGTTAAAGATTAATGAGGTGGAAGTTCATGCTAGGACACAATGTAACAATGGTCCAGGACTAGTGAACAATGGGCCCCACTTACCAGAAATGAAAATATGCATGGACTGTTGGAATATGTGGGCCATCATTTGGTTTCTTTACTAATTTTACTGCATAAGGATTGTTGTTAGTGAAATATTTATTTTTCAATGTTAATATATGTATTTTCCTGATATTAATCAGGTTCAATGATGGACAAAGAGGTTGTATCAGCCTAGAAAGTTCTGATGATGACTAATTCCAGCGGTGACTGATATGGGAAATGCCAATGAAACTTATTTCATATCCTTGATTTTTTTTTTCTTCTTCTTCAGGTTTTTGGGCGCATCTTTTGCCATCATCATCACTACCAAAAAAATGGGCAAAGGATTCAGACCACGTTAGTTTTTTGCTACGGATATAAACCTTAGCTAATTTTGCTACGGTTTTAATCCGTAGCTAAATAGTCAATACACCATTAATATTTAATAGTGTTGTAAGGTGCTCTATGAGGCCTAAAAGAAACTTCTATCTAAGCCGTCTATATATTTTTAAATATTACTTTAGTGGATGAGAAAAAACATTAGCTAGATTGAAAGCTCATGTGAACCACACGGTAAAAAACATTTATATTAAATTACAGTTGCTTCTTATGGTGTGGTCCACTTGGATTTTCAATATATCTGAAAGTTGGTGCAATAAGCTAAAATAATTTATTAAAATTATGGATCAGAATGGATTGAGGAAATACATCATGATGGGCTCCACAGAACCCCTGATCGGACCGTCAGCGTTCGTCCGTCCGTTAGAAACCCCAAAATTTGGGGGAACGGATTGGTTACTCCCCTTGACACCAGCCATTGCCTGGTGGTCGGTGCTCTGTGGGGCCCACCATGATGTATGTGTGTCGTCCATGCCGTCCATATATTTTTATATATCATTTTATGATATGATAAAGAAAATGAAGTATATCTCTATCTCAAGTGGACCACATTATAGGAAAAAGTTTTGAATGAATTTTGACCATTAAAAACTTTTTGGGAGCCATAAAAGTTTTGGATCAAGCTGATATTTATTTTTTCCCTTCATCTGGGTCTTCATGACCAAATCAACAGATTGGATGTCAAATAAACAATACAGTGGGCCTTAGGAGGATTTCAATTGTGAACATCCATTCATTATTTTTGTCCTGTGGTGTGGCCCACCTAAGATTTATATCCTTATAATTTTTTGTATCAAGCCCTACAATGATCTGTAAAAATGGATGAACAGAATTGATGAAACACATACATCATGGTGGGGCCCACGGAGCACCGACCACTAGCCACGGGGTCCGTTCCTCAAATTTGGGCACGGGCTCAAAACAGAGCCGCACCCAAGTGCGTATTTCGGTTGTGCTCTCTCTCTCTCTCTCTCTCTCTCTCTCTCTCTCTCTCGCTCTCTCTCTCTCTGTTCCCTGATTTTTACTTGATCAGCTAACCTGATCCTGGGCGCGGGTATTAGAGCATTCCCTAAGCTCATCTTTCCCTGATCCCCTCTCTCACTTCCAATCTCTGCTCCATCTCTCTCATTCTCCTCCCTCTCCCTCCAATGCATCAACCGGGAATGCCCTCTTCTCTCTCTCTCTCCATTGCAGCAGCCGTGAATCTCCTGCCCGAAGAAACACACGCCATGAAGCTCCTCTCCATAGGTTTGATATCTTCTTCTATTTGTATCTCTTTTACTTTCTTTCAGATTTGAAATGGCAAGCTATCTGTTTGTTGAAATGGCATGCTATCTGTTTGTTGAAATGACATTGTATCTATTTGATGAAATGACATTGTATCTATTTCACCGTTTGATGAAATGGCATGCTATCTATTTGGTGAAATGGCATTGTATCTATTTGATGAAAGGACATTATATCTATTTGATGAAATGGCATGCTATCTGTTTGTTGAAATGGAATTCGTGCTAGGAGATATTTGTTTTATGCAACATCCCCATCCCATTTAATTTGTAAGCCTTAATTGAGACTTTGAACTGAAGACTTTGGCATTTACAGTAGCAAAGCTAGTTTGTCGGTTCATCAGAGACAAATCTTGTTTGAGTTACTAAACCCAAGGTACCATACAAATTTTGTATGTAATCTTTCTGTCGTTGGCTTTTCTAACTCAAAATGTATTTTAAGAACACTGTATTGAACACATGTTCTTACAACCATAACAGCCAAATTAGAACTCTTTGAAACAAATCACAAAGCCATGCTGACCAAATGATTAGGAGATTTTAAGATATTCAGCTCCTCTTTGCCATATTTCTTAGCTCAAATATATGTGACTAAAAGATGTGGGTAATAAAAGTAAGAATAATATAGGACTTACTCTCAAAGTGGTGAAGGATAGCATCACTGTTCTCAGCCACATCCTACTCTACAGCAGCCCACGCAGAAATAATCTCTAGATCATGTTATTCATTACTCTCAGTGGCAACCCTGCACCAGAAAGACTATAAACATAAAATCTAATCCAGTGGTGTGGAGCTCATTGTCTCAACCAATAAATAGCACATAGATCAACATCTAGAAAGATGGTGGTTGTGGTGATGAGATGATGTACATAAAGAAGCACAACCAGAATTAGTCAATCAAAAGAAGAAGAGACACAAGTGAAGAACAAAATTCATTGCTCCTGCTCATTGTCCCTCATTCTATTGCCAATGCACTCGCTAAACACCTCTGCATACCTCCACTGAGTACGCGTTCATCCAGAAGTGTTATGGT
This sequence comes from Magnolia kwangsiensis, assembly GCA_037074715.1. Lineage (NCBI taxonomy): Eukaryota > Viridiplantae > Streptophyta > Magnoliopsida > Magnoliales > Magnoliaceae > Magnolia > Magnolia kwangsiensis. Next base: position 45,762,968 of record CM073589.1, on the reverse strand, counting down.
TAGCATGGACACATCCACGTAAGGCCACATGTGAGACATCCTAGCAATGCTAGGTGGTCACTCTGTAGAGATGACCAGGCCTAAAAATGAGACAGTCATCAGGTGGACCACACTGACATGTCAAATGTGAACCATAACAAACGTCCTTTAATTTCAAGCATTTGTGGTCAACCTGATTCTGGATCAGGTAAGTGTGAAGCCTACCTGCATAGTGCAAATATAAGATACATGTTGGGTGGTTCATGTGGAGAGTTGCATCTGGGCTTAACAGAGGTGAAAGAAACATTAACAAGCTTCTAAGACTTAGCTACTGTAGATTCTAGGTTCCTCTATATGCCTTAAGATTTATCTACCATTTTATAGAATTAAAGAGCCAAAAACACAATTCTTAAGTAGGCATTTTTCCAGAAGATCATGTGCCATCAATCCCGATGATAATATATCTTCCAGGTGTTTTAGCTGTTGCACGTTGGACAAATTTGAGAACCACGTGGACTTCTAATTGCATCCCTATGAAGACATGCAGTGCACACAGGATGCGGTATGACCCAAGGCAATCTTAGGTCCAAGCCCCCAAACACTTCAACAAGGGTGATGCGACAACAACCTGCACTCCTGAAGCAGTTATAGAGGCTAGTAGTTTAGCTTATTCCATGCACATCTTGAAGCAGGTATGTGAAACCACCAAACATTTATCAAGAACCATGAATCAGTTTGGTCCAACTGGGTTAGATGAGTGCCTAAAAACTTAGTTGGTCCACTTGTCAGGTGTACCACCCATATGTACCAAATGCAAACTGCTGACAATTTTCTTCAACCAATTAGATAAATGTGTAGCTCACACCTGATGAATTCACCAGCCTGATTTTCAATCTGGCCATTGGATCCCAAACTGCCAGTTCAGCACACATGGCTGTAAGCAGAGGTGTGTATCAATAGGCATCCATGAGCTTAGAAATGTTCTTGTACAAGGAGATTCGGTAAACGGAACAGAATCCAAATAGTCCAACAATCCCAAACTGATGCAAGTTTTATGCTGTTTTTTGTTACATATGATCTTTTATGTGATCCTTGTCAAGTAAATGGTGGTAATCTGCAGTGATTGGGACTTGTTATTATTATACCATCCATTTCTTCTTTGAAGATAATGATTTTAATGGCTTTGTTGCTCAATTTGGTTTTCTACCTATGGACTCATTTAATCAGTTTCTTCCATGTAGATTGAAATGCCAATGCCTTCACAGTTGTTGCATCAATATTCAAAATTCAACATGTTTTCTCTTGCAGTTTTTGGACCAATCCGTATTTGTATATGTATGTTTAGCTATTTGATTTCTTTCTTTCTTTTTCTTCTTCTTTTTTTTCCCCACTTGGCATATTTCTGAGGTGAATACTTCCCTTCTTCAACTGGTAGTAAACAAATTCCACATGATAAATTGAAGGATAAAATGTTCATTGCTCAAGTGCCCAAATGTCCCCTAAAGACTAAGCGGAGCAACAACATGAGCTAACTTTTGGTTACCTGTGTAGGTTGGACATGTATGCATGATATGGACTGGCAGACTGAGCACATGCTTAAATGATAATATGGAATAATTCATTATCTAATATCTGTTCATGTTTGGTATGAACAAGAACATGGATGTTATATCCAATATATATATATATATATATATATATATATATATATATATATATATATATATATATATATATATATATATATATATATATATATATATATATATATGTATAAAATAAATGATACAAAGGAGAAGTAAAAGGATCAATTATTTGTTTTAAATCATATTCATGAAAGTCTAAACATGTCTGGCATGGTGTTTCTTGATAACTCTGTTACTTGCACATGGAAATGTGTCGAGCTGGGTATTATACACTTTGTTAGACATGATAACTATATAAAAGTTGATGCACCAGCAACAGGGTTGTTTTGTTAGGTCAACATAGGTACCACTACAAGTTGTAATTAAATGCAGTGTTACTATACCTCTTGCTTTGGCTTACATTGTTTTGTTTGCCGTTATTTTCTCCTCCATATCTTCATTATATTCCTATGATAAGCCAATAGTGCCAGTTTTAATTGTTATTTCTCCGTTGCTTATGTCTACTGTTCCCATGTTCATGTAAAACCTACCATTAGTTGGTTATTTTGTTTTTTCTTTCAACTAATGTCTCAGGCACTGAAACCAGTCCAAAAAAAAAAAAATAAATAGAAGAAGAAGAAGAAGAAGAAGAAGAAAAAGAAAAAAAAAGAAAAAAAAAGAAAGAAAAAAAGAAAAAGAAAACCATCTACCTTTTTGTTTTGAGCTGATACCATTGTGAATGAATTCATGCTTGTTCTGCTTTGTGAATTCTAATTTTTAACTGTCATATACTGCCATGAAAGAACTGTTTAGCTATTATAACTTATGTGTTTGGCATGTGGTATGAAAAACTTACTTTCTTGATAGCTTTCAATGTCTTGCTCTTGGTATATTTGAAGAAAAATGAGATTTGGTACTTGATTCTTAACCACATAATCAAATGCCTCAAGATCATTTGTACAAAAATAGGACTAACCAACAATTCGATCCATCTTTTTAATAGTTCCCATCATGGATTGCTTATGATTCTTAAGAATCATTTCTGTTAGGAAATTCTAACAATCCCATCCATGAGTTGGAAAAAGGATGACTGATAGAAATAAGGACAAATCTAGATGGATTTGATAATCCAATCAGTCTTATTTTTACATTGTAGCCCTAGAAATGTGTTCTAGATTTAATATAAAATTTTGATAGCTTTGAAAATTTCACTCTAGTTTTCCACAGCAATACATTCGTTTTCACTCAACATGTGGGACCCACGGTTCAGGACCATTGTTGTGAAAAATAGTAAATCTATTGGTGCATTTGTCATGAATATATTCTTGTGTCTGTTATGGGTTTTACTGTTGTATCTGGTACGAGAATTTTTTTTGCAGTTTCACATAGCAAGTCGGTAATATTCTGTGTATTTCTTTGTCTCATGTGCTAACATAGGCAAACCTTGCTGTTGTATTTTTATGTATTTTGGTTATTTGGCAATCACATTGTACTAAAGGTTTTACAAAGAGATCATTAGACACATATATGTATGTATATATGTTTATATTTATTTATTTATATATAATCATTTGAATGTTCTCTGTCAAAGTTTACAAATTCAAACTCAACTTGACAACAAGTTAAAGATTAGAAGCAGCGTAACCCTAGAAGGCTTGAGAATGCCACAAGGCATGCATTGGGACTAGCTTGTGAAATCAGTTTCCATACTTTGAATTTTTTTTCTTATATACATTTATATTTATATTTATATTTATTTATATATAATAATTTGAATGCTCTCTGTCAAAGTTTACAAATTCAAACTCAACTTGACAACAAGTTAGATATTAGAAGCAGTGCAACCATTTTTTTATTTTTTTATTTTTGATGGCGTGTTTGGCATGGTTTGTGTCAAAGAATTCGATGACAGGCATGCATCCATTTTAAACCAGTGCTTTTGAAATAAATAACCAACAATAGGTGGTTGTTTGATTAATTCAAACTAGGAAGAATTTACCAAGGCCTCTAATTGAATGCACAAATAACCTTCCTGATTGCTGCTGCTACTGCCACCATCAAAGTCCCAAACAAGAACATCTTACACCACAAGAGCTTCACTTCAAGTCATCATAATTTGGAAACATTGAAACTATTTAAATCAAATTCATTCATGGTTGAAAAGAGATGTCTACTTCTCATAAACTTTCCTAGGAGCCTTCTGTATGTATATCACAAACCTGACCTTTGGAGATCATGTGGAGGCATGGACAACTTACAGAGCACCATCACTTTTTGCCCTCGCTTGGTGGCTTATCTTCATCTTTCTTTTGCTCTGTTTGAACTTGGAGAGATGCCAACAAATCCTTAACTGAAGGATCATTAGGGTCAACTCCAGGAAACGAAGCAAGAATAGATGACATGAAAGATTGGTCTCCAAGCACCTTGCTCATTTCATTCTGGCTAGCTGTATCTTTTGCACTGTCCTGCACAGACATTTGAAGGGCAAAAGCCAACTCTTGGTCTTCTATAGTTGCCTCTGACATATCTGTATCTTCCACAGGCACACCACCAGATTGACTAGATCTAAGATCATCCATTGACATTGCTAGGGCTTTCTCAAGCAAGGCAGTCTCATCCTCCGTGAGATCAGCTCTTTTGTTGTTAGCCCCAGGACCTGAATTGCTTACAGATGCAACCATAGTTGCATCTTGAGAAGTAGATGCTTGCTCCCCTCCTTTTTCTTGTTTAGCAGCATCCTCTAAAGCTTTCTTAGCAACAGCTTCTTGCCTTGCCCTCTCCTCTTCCATTAAAACCCGAAGGGCAAAAGCTAGCTCGGGATCCACACCAAAATCAAATCCAGACACACCGCTTGCTGCAGCTGCAGCTGCAGCAAAACTGTTTCCTCCTTCCCCATCTCCAGTGAATATGGGCGTACTATTAAGAACATCTGAAAGAGCCCAGGGACCAGGAGGAACATGAACAATGTGACTGCTGTCGTTATTGTTTACGGAAGAGAGAAGGGCCTCTTTTCTGGTTTCCCATCATCTTCTTCGCCAAAATCAACAATATCAAGAGCAACACTGTTCCTTTTCAACTTTTTTCCTATCGTCTCAAGTACCTTCTTGTCATATTTGTTAGGACTTCCAGCAAAAACTATAATCCTTTGTTGCTGCTTTTTGTTTTGGCGATGTTTAAGAGCCAATTGAGCTGCCTGGATCCCAGCAGTCATGTTTATCTCACCACCAATTTCTAGAACGTGCATGCATGCCAGAATTTTGTCGTGATCACTTGTAGGAGTGACCAAAACACGAACACCTTTACCTGTAATTGTTAGAACACCAATGGTATTCTCTGGATTAGACTGTGTTTTTGCGCCGCACAACCATGAATCTTGCATAGATTAAACAATCCATGATTGGGACTTGAGGAAAAGTTGAGGTGTATTGTTGTCTCCAGTCAAGCCATTAATTTTGTTTGAGGTAAATTTGTGTTTGGATTCTTGTTTGTTGTAGTTTGATGCAAGATATGAGCCTGGTGCCAAGTCTGGCGGTACATATACATGAACATGCCTTGTACCTTTTTTTTTTTTTAGAAATAAAAAACAAGTTAATATCCTTCACCATCATGTCTTAAACCACACTTAAAATTTCTAAAATATAAAAACCAATAAAGAAAAGCTTATGCCATAGAGAAATGGATGAATGACATGGATGAAACACATACATCATGCGGTGACCCACACATCATCGTCTGTAGGCAAACCAGGTCCCTCCTGATATGCCCATGAAAAGTTAAATTTATTCAAAGACTAAACTCCAATGATAGTCATAGATGCATGTGTTTAGAATTAGATCCATGAATGGGTGAAAAATAATAATAATAATAATATTATTTTTTTTGTAAGGTGCAGGTTCAAAATGAACCCCGTGGTTAATCAAGATCCAGCTATAACAGATAGGGAGTGGATGACACTAAGTTTTTCGAAGCCTCATTTTATTTCTGGAATCAAAAGCTTTGTGAAGTTTGCACGAGAACACCTTCCTGGTAGAGAAACCATTCTTTGTCCATGCGCCACTTGCAGATGTTAACGATTACTGGTTTCTTATGATGAATTGGAAATACATCTAATGAAATATGGATTCGACTCAAGTTATAGGGTTTGGGACATGCATGGCGAGCATGAATCACCTAAGCGTACTGAATATGCGTCAAGTTCCCAACAGTACCACAATGTCCTAAACTTAAATGAGGTTCACTATGCGATTGTTCAAGAACTCGGTGGTAATAACCTAGATGAAGTTGTACAGGATGAGCCGAATGTGACCCCTATAGTCGAAGGCGTCTTTGGGGAAAATGAAGCTGATGAGTTTGAAGAAAATCTATGAGACGCAATGACTGAGCTATACCCAGGGGCCCAAGATTTCACTGTGCTGACTTTTATTGTACAACTTTTTAAGTTAAAGGTGGACCATGGATGGAGTAAAAAAAAGCTTTATAGAGCTCCTTCAACTACTAAAGGTGTTACTTTTCGGTAACAAGGCCCCTACTAATACCTATCAAGCGAAGAAGATCATTACAAAGTTGGGTCTTAATTATGTGAAGATTCATGCTTGTCCAAAAGACTGTATCTTATACTGGAAAGAGAACGAGATGAAAACTAGTTGTCCAACTTGTAAAGCTCTTAGGTTCAAGATAGAAATGAATGTTGAGAAAAAATAATCTAAAGTACCTGTCAAGGTGTTAAGGTATTTTCCATTAACACCAAGGCTACAAAGAATGTTCAGTGTGCCATGGTTAGCAAAAGAAATGTCCTGGCACTCAACTACAAAATTGCAACCTGAAAAGATGGAGCATTCGGCTGATTCTATTGCATGGAAGAATCTCGATGAGAAGTATATGGATTTTTCAGCTGAGCCTCGCAATGTTCGATTGGGCCTGGCTACAGATGGGTTTAACCCATTCAGTGCTTTTACTACAGCTCATATAGTTCATGGCCCGTTATGTGTGTGAAGTACAACCTTCCACAAAGAATGTTCAGTGTGCCATGGTTAACTCATAGTTCATGGCCCATTATGTGTGTCACTGACGAAAGGCTTTGCAGGTACACTCACAATTGGTGGCATGTTGTTGTTTGTTATTTGGAAGGTCATTCTCCAATTAACAAAGTGCTAGAAGTCTATGACCATCATATCTGGAAAGAGTTACAAAGAAGTGATGCGGATTGTGGATAGGTATATTTAGTAGATACTGTCAATAACATGACCCAGTTTAGCACACTTATGGTCGTTATCTCTTGCATTCAGGTTCATGCAAATGCTCTAGGATTGTTGCTGCGGATTGACGTTCATGGTAAGGTGAGTTATTACCAATGTAAAGGTGCATTCAATTAGATTGACTAAATTTTCATTCAATCAGCAACCCATCCAAATTGACTAATTTTGACCTAGGCACCTAACTGATTTTCTTCTTAATCGATACTGCAGCAGGTGCAGCCCCAGAACTGTAACAGGTGCAGCTTAACTGCAACAGGTGCAGCATAACTGCAGCATGTGCAACCCCAGAACTGGAGTAGGTGCAGCCCCAAAACTGTAACAGGTGCAGCTTACTTGTAGCTTGACTGCAATAGGTGCAGCTTAACTGCAACAGGTGCAGCTTGACTGCAACAGGTGCAGCTTAACTACAGTTCAAGCATATATTCAGCTTTCATCCATGTAAAGGTTCTGAAATGTATGGGTTGCTTTGTGTAGGTTATATTGACATCTACAACTCTGCCTCATGAAATTTTGGAGATAACAAACAAGTTTATGATAGATCCTGTTAGAATACTTGTGAAGCGTGATGAGTTGACCTTTGAGGTAAAATAATTCATTTTCTTTCTCCTTTTTCTTTTCCTTTTCTTTCTTTTCTTTCTTTTATTTTTGGTTAAAAATGCTTGCTGAAATGTGTCTTTGGTGCTCTTGGTTATGACTCGGCAAGTGTGATCATATGCGCAATCAGATCGCGCTACAATAGCTACTGCTCAAACATTGCTAGAACATTTCTCATTGATGTAAATGCAACGTAGAGTAAGGCTTATGAGGTTCTCCTCAAGGCCCATGAGACAGCGATAGGTGCATTGAAGGTTGGGAATAAGGTTAGTGCTGTTTACCCGTATTTATGTATTTGCTCAAAATTAATGGAGCATACCCGGATGTGTGTCGTACCTATTCGGATGAGCGGGGGTCCCTGGAAGGTGGGAACCGTTGTTATGACCATGATGAAGCTATTCATTTTCTATGGACAACATTGGAAGGGCCTGACTATTTGGACATGCCGTATTTATGTATTTGCTCAAAATTAATGGAGCATACCCGGATGTGTGTCGGAGCTATCCGGATGAGTGGGGATCCGTGGAAGGTGGGAACCGCTATTATGACCATGATGAAGCTGTCCATTTTCTATGAACAACATTGGAAGGGCCTGACCACTTGAACAGGCTGTATTTATATCTTGTTTATATCTGTATTTGCAGGGACCACGCCCTTAAAACTACACCCTAAAGCTATAACCTATAACCTAAATTTATAACCTTAACCTAAACCTATTCTCAAATCGCAAAACCTATACTTATATCCGAAACCTAAACCTATACCTTAACCTATAACCTATTCTTACAACCTTAACCTAAACCACATCCTTAACCTATAACCTAAACCTATACCTATAACCTTAACCTATACTTATAACCTTAGCCTAAACCTATTCTCAAATCCCAAAACCCTAACCTATGACCTAAACCTAGACATAAACCTTAACCTATAACCTAAACCTAGACTCATAACCTTAACCTAAACCTATTCTCAAATCCCAATACCTATACCTATAACCCAAATCTAAACCCAATCCTGAACCCGAACCCGATTTCCTAAACTTAAACCTTAACCTATAACCTAAACCTATACCTATAACCTAAACCTAAACCTTATTCTATAACCTAAACCTAGACTTATAACCTTAACCTAAACCTATATATTCTCAAATCCCAAAACCTATACTTATAGCCGAAACTTAAACCTTAACCTTAACCTATAACCTATACTTACAAAATTAACCTAAACCTATTCTCAAATCCTAAAACCCATACTTATAACCCAATCCTAAACCCCGATCTCGAACCAGAACCCGATTTTCTAAACCTAAACCTTAACCTATAACCTAAACCTAGACTCATAACCTTAACCTAAACCTATTCTCAAATCCCAAAAAATATACCTATAACCCAAACCTAAACCCGATCCCGAACCCGAACCCGATTTCCTAAACCTAAACCTATACCTATAACCTAAACCTAAACCGTAACATATAACCTAAACCTAGACTTATAACCTTAACCTAAACCTATTCTCAAATCCCAAAACCTATACTTATAGCCGAAACCTTAACCTTAACCTTAACCTATAACCTATACTTACAACCTTAACCTAAACCTATTCTCAAATCCCAAAACTCATACCTATAACCCAAACCTAAACTCGATCTCGAACCCGATTTCCTAAACCTAAACCTTAACCTATAACCTATACCTATACCTATAGCCTAAACCTAAACCTTAACCTATAACCTAAACCTAGACTCATAACCTTAACCTAAACCTTAACCTATAACCTACACTTATTCCTAATCTCAACTCCCTAACCTAAACCTAAACCTAAACTTGAAAACCTAAACCTAAACCCGATCCTGAACCCGAACCCGATTTCCTAAACCTAAACCTTAACCTATTCTCAATTCCTTAAAGCTATAACCTATAACCTATAACATATAACCTAAACCTAAAAATTAACCTAAACCTATAACCTAAACCTAAACCTTAACCTTAACTTAAACCAAAACCTATAAACAAAACCTTAACTTAAACCAGACCTATAAACTAAACCTTAACCCATAACCTATAACCTATAAACTAAACTTATAACCGATAACCTAACCTTAACCTAAACCTAAAACCTAAACCTAAACCTAAAACCTAAATGTATTCTCAAATCCCTAAACCTAAACCTACAACTAATCTAAATCTCAACTCCCTAACCTAAACCCAAACCTAAACTTAAAAATCCAAACCTAAACCCGAACCCTAACATGATTTCCTAAACCTAAACTTATAATCTTAACCTAAACCTATTCTCAAATCCCAAAACCTATAACCTAAATCTAAACCTAAACCTTAACCTATAACCTAACCTTAACCTATAACCTAAACCTATAAACTAAAACCTAAACCTAAACCTAAAACCTAAATGTATTCTCAAATCCCTAAACCTAAACCTACACCTAATCCTAATCTCAACTCCCTAACCTAAACCTAAACCCAAACCCGATCCTGAACCCAAACCCGATTTCCTAAACCTAAACCTTAACCTTAACCTAAACCTATAACCTAAACCTAAACCTTAACCTTAACCTAAACCAAAACCTATAAACTAAACCTTAACCCATAACTCATAACCTATAACCTAAACTTATAACTGATAACCTAACCTTAACCTAAACCTAAAACCTAAAACCTAAACCTAAACCTAAAACCTAAATGTATTCTTAAATCCCTAAACCTAAACCTACACCTAATCCAAATCTCAACTCCCTAACCTAAACCTAAAGTTGAAAACCCAAACCTAAACCCGATCCCGAACCCAAACCCGATTTCCTAAACCTAAACCTTAACCTATTCTCAATTCCTTAAAGCTATAACCTATACCCTATAACATATAACCTAAACCTAAATATTAACCTAAACCTAAACCTTAACCTTAACTTAAACCAAAACCTATAAACTAAACCTTAACCCATAACCTATAACCTAAACTTATAATCGATAACTTAACCTTAACCTAAATCCAAAACCTAAACCTAAACCTAAAACCTAAAACCTAAACCTAAACCTAAAACCTAAATGTATTCTCAAATCTCTAAACCTAAACCTACACCTAATCCAAATCTCAACTCCCTAACCTAAACCTAAACTAAACTTGAAAATCCAAACCTAAACCCGATCCTAAACCCAAACACGATTTCCTAAACCTAAACTTATAACCTTAATCAAGACTTATTCTCAAATCCCAAAACCTATAACCTAAACCTAAACCTAAACCTTAACCTATAACCTAACCTTAACCTATAACCTAAACCTATAAAATAAAACCTAAACCTAAACCTAAAACCTAAATGTATTCTCAAATCCCTAAACCTAAACCTACACCTAATCCTAATCTCAACTCCCTAACCTTAACCTTAACCTAAACTTGAAAACTTAAATCTAAACCCGATCCCGAACCCAAACTCGATTTCCTAAACCTAAACCTTAACCTATTCTCGATTGCTTAAAGCTATAACATATAACCTAAACCTAAACCTTAACCTAAACTTATAACCTAAACCTAAACCTTAACCTTAACCTAAACCAAAACCTATAAACTAAACCTTAATCCATAACTCATAATCTATAACCTAAACTTATAACCGATAACCTAACCTTAACCTAAACCTAAAACCTAAAACCTAAACCTAAACCTAAAACCTAAATGTATTCTTAAATCCCTAAACCTAAACCTACACCTAATCCAAATCTCAACTCCCTAACCTAAACCTAAACTTGAAAACCCAAACCTAAATCCGATCCCGAACCCGAACCTGATTTCCTAAACCTAAACTTATAACCTTAACCTAAACCTATTCTCAAATCCCAAAACCTATAACCAAAACCTAAACCTTAACCTAAACCTAAACCTTAGCCTATAACCTAACCTTAACCTATAACCTAAACCTATAAACTAAAACCTAAACCTAAACCTAAAACCTAAAACCTAAACCTAAACCTAAAACCTAAATGTATTCTTAAATCCCTAAACCTAAACCTACACCTAATTCTAATCTCAACTCTCTAACCTAAACCTAAACCTAATCTTGAAAACCTAAACCTAAATCCGATCCTGAACCCGAACTTGATTTTCTAAACCTAAACCTTAACCTATTCTCAATTCCCTAAAGCTATAACCTATAACCTACACCTAAACCTAACCTAAACCTAAAACCTAAACTTAAACCTAAAACCTAAATATATTCTCAAATCCTTAAGCCTAAACCTACACCTAATCCTAATCTCAACTCCTTAACCTAAACCTAAACTTGAAAACCCAAACTAAACCCGATCTCAAACCCGAACCCGATTTTCTTAAACTAAACCTTAACCTATTCTCAATTTCCTAAAGCTTTAACCTAAACCTAAACCTATAACCTTAACCTAAACCAAAACCTATAACCTAAACCTTAACCTATAACTTAAACCTAAAACCATAACCTAAAGCTATAACCTAAACCTAAACCTAAAACCTAAATGTATTCTCAAATCCCTAAACCTAAACCTACACCTAATCCTAATATCAAGTCCCTAACCTAAACCTAAACCTACACCTACACCTAATATTCCTAATCTCAACTCCCTAACCTAAACCTAAACCTAAACTTGAAAACCCAAACCTAAACCCGATCTCGAACTTGATTTCCTAAACCTAAACCTTAACCTATTCTCAATTCCCTAAAGCTATAACCTATAACCTAAAACCTAAACATAACCTAAACCTATATCCTTAACCTAAACCTAAAACCTAAAACTAAGCCTATAACCTTAACCTAAACCTAGGTTTTGAGTTTAAAAGTCCATCCTAGGTTTGAACACATTATTAAAGTTGGATTTTGCTATAGTTTAGAAGATTTATAGGTACATTTTTGATTTCTTCATATATAAGTGTTTTTTTTTTTTTTTTTTTTTTTGCTTTCTTCCTTTTGAGATGTGTACAAAGGCATGCTTGTTTAATTGTGTCTACAAATGTTGTTTTATACAGGTTGACAAGCTAAAGAAGTCAGTGGAGGATGAAATTCATTTTCTCAAGGAAAGAGTTTCAGAACTTAAAAGTGATCTTGTGTCGAAGTCCACAGAAGTTACATATGCAGTTTCAAGGAAAGAAGAAGCTTTATCTTTTGCATTTATTAAAATTGACAGTCTGAAGGAAGAAAATTCTGTAAAAACGTGAGCATTATTGAATGCAATGTTGGAGTTTATTTGTTTCTTGCAAATGAGGGCACGCTTTAGTTGTAATTCTTATGATAGGTTGAGCAAAGTGAAGTATTGTTTATTTAGAAATGTGAAAGTAGGATGCATTGTATGATTTGATTACTACTTGTAATAAATGCATCCTTTTTTTCTGATTGCATTTTATATACTATTTCTATCAGCATTAAGCTTAGATGAGTTATAAATCACAGCAGGTTCTTGCAATGGAAACAGGTCGTATTATTAATTTTTTTTTTTAAAATGGCTATAAATATAATCCCTAGCTATCGCTACGGCTTTTGTCCGTAGCTATTAGTATCTATTACTACAGATATTATTGGTGCTATTGGTATCTATTGCTACAGATAAAATTTCTTCTGGTACGGATATAATCCGTAGCACATCCGTCGCTATTGGTGGGGTAGCTAAATGTATTGCTACAGATTATATCCGTAGTTATTGGCATCTATTGCTACGGATATAATTCGTAGCTATTGGTATCTATTGCTACGGATATAATTCGTAGCTAGACCTTTAGCTACCCCATCAATAGCGACGGACGTGCTACGGAGTATATCTGTAGTAAAAGGGCTTTTGCTACGGTTTTTAGCCGTAGCCTTTGCCCATTTTTCTTGTAGTGCATTGACATGAATGGACCTAAGGTTCGGTAATCTAGACTTTTCATTGGATGGTTCATATCATGGATGGGTGTTGTCACAAGAGTCTCTCAGATAGGAAGTTTATGCTTCATAAACATAATCTTCTGCATATATAGACATCTAATCTGTTGCTTCATAAACATACTAGTTGTTTTCCACAAGCAAATTAAGAAACTTTAGGCCAGATAGCTGGTATCCTTGTATAATCAGAATGCTTAGCAGCAGCTTTGCAAAATTTTTTTCTCTTATGCTTTCTGATCTGAACTCCCATGTTCACATTGATGTAAAGATTGCAAAAATAAAAAGAAATATTGCTTCCATTTCAAATCTTAATGAGAAGTCGTTTGAACACATGCATTTCAGGTCTAACTTTTGAAAGAGAGTTTCTACATTGGTCCAATGGAAGGTGGTAACTTGAATCAGTGGCCTTCTAGTGGTATCGTTTGCTCTTATCCAAATCATCATTTATGGTTATCGTGAATATGGGTTTGCTTGGCAGAATAACTTACTAATTTCAAGTTACCTGTGTATAGAGATTCATTACATCAGTTTTCTTGAGCTAGAATTTTCACACTACTGTTTAGGAAACTCTAGGAGTTTTGCCACATTGGAGAGCTACAATGGAATCATAGGTCACCTGAGTAATCTATTTTTATTTTATTTTTTATAACATGGATGCTTCTTTATTCTTTCTTAAAATTCATTAGATATGCTATACACACTTGTTATAATTAGATCTTTTGATTTTTCTGAATGTTCAAAGTATTTAAAATATTTCTTGAATGGGATCTCTACCCATCTGATGTGATATATTTGAATTGATATCCCTCTTTTAACTTCTTGGATGATTATATCCAAAAATCCTTAGCTACAGATTTGGGGGCCGACCTTCAAGTTTAGTATCATCAATGGGTGTTGCATGCATTAGCCTCTGCTGATTTTATTATTAACATGTTTTCTTTCTTGTGATCTAAAAGATATGCAGTGAGGAATACAATAGGCCCACATGCATGTTGTTAGGTGTTCAAACAGAGTTATCAGTGATTGTTTCAGACATGACTATGATATTTGTTCTGTTCCATCCAAATTTAGAATCCAGGAATCTGCTTTTTCCAAAAGAGAATTGCTGATGTGATTTGCATGAGGAGAGATTGAGGAGGTTAATCGTCGCGTTGGCACTTTGTGGGATCTGGGCCATGTTCTAGGTGGGGTTTAATGTAACATACCTTGTATCAAAATCTAGGCTGGTCGAGGGATCAAATTGTCTTCATGTTTATGCTGAATATAAGTTTTGATTTCTAACTGTCCATGCCTTATACGAATACCCACCTAATGAGTGGATTGGTCTTATTATGAGGGCATGTTTGCACAGTTGGTGATTATTGGTGGGCCACCGGGACCCACAGAAGAATATGCAACTGTCAAGGTAAGAAGATTCCTTGGTAGATTATTGCTCAAAGATCCAATACCACTTGCAGATCATCTCTAGTCTTAAAAGTGCACTCATAGAAGTTTGTTATCATCTTTGGTTAGACCACACACCTATGCATCATTTTGTCCACAATTTGATGTTTATAGATGTTTCTACATCATAAATACTGGGAATGTAATTACAATTTAATCATTGCCACTCTACAATTTGATCTTTCCTATTTACCAAATTATGTATTTCAAGGTTATTTCTCCATCGATGCAAGGAAGAGATGACAAATTCCCTAAGAAAGGTCATTCTTTTTTATACAAAAATAATGAACAATGATGTACAAATACATTTATGAAGAATGTTTCTTATTGCTTGCTTTTTGCAGGTTCATATGTATATAGATTCTCAAGAAAAGCTTATGGCTCGGTATCAGGTGACAACATTTTAAGCCCTTTTTTTTTTTGCCAAACACAGAAAAAACGAACCCATCATGTTGGACTAGCAAGGTTATATGACATCTATTAATGGGTTACAGTCCTTAATGGGAAACTATAGATGATACTTTCAGATATTTGCTAATAGTCTTCCTTTATACCAGTCAAGCTTTTCCTCATATATATATATATATATATATATATATATATATATATATATATATATATATATATATATATATATATTTTAATCTTCCATTGAATTAGTTGCAGAATCAAAGTCTACCTCAAGGCTTGGGAGTCTTCTTTATTTATTTAATTGTTTTATTTATTTTTTAAAACAAACGATTTCATTCATGTATAAACTGTACAAAATGTGGACAAATTCGGGCTTTCCCGGGCAAACTACCCTGAGAAAACCTATCATAAAGCCTAAACTAACTCAGCCTATACATGACTCGAGCAAAAATAAGCCTTTTTGACAAGCTAGACCACGCCCTTCTCCACTTCATCTAGGAAGATCGCACCCCTTGATTGAAGCCGGGAGGTCTGCTTGGGAGTTTGAATTTCAACTTCCAGTCTCAAATGTCGGAGATCTCGGACACTTGAGACTTCAGTTTTGAGCATTTCAACACAATTCTAGGTGTAACTTGCAAGCATTTCATAGCTTTAAACAAACCATTTTAACAGTCTCTGGGATATTGAGACTTCAAGTTGTGTTCAATCATCATCTTACTTACACATCCATGGACCAGGTGCTTTTTAATAAAGCAAAGCTTACGATTGAGAGGGGAGAAAATTTCCATCATTGGTCAAGATGGATGTGGGAAGAGAGTACTTTGCTTAAATTGATTATGGGTCTTGAGAAACTAAGAGGAGGTGAAATTTTGATTGGGTAGCATAATGTCCTACCAAAATATTTTGAGCAAAACCATGTATGGTAATGTCTGCAAGAGTGCATTTCTTTTGTCGATATGGTGAATAGTTGGATGCTTCTGTGTCATGTTTTACATGTCTAAATTTTCTTGTGACTTGAAAAGTTTTCATTCTTTCATTGTAGTAGCACATTATACATGTATAATTTAGAAGGGATATATGCATCTATCTAGCAACTAAAAGACGTGTCTAATATCAATTGTCTTGCCTTCTAAAGAAACAAACACCATGCATTCAAATTTAGCAACAGATGTTCTTGCTACAAAGGCCATTCTAAAACATAATCCATGGTTGAATATTTGTTATGTAGCTCCCATTTTTTTATTATTTGAGAGGTCATATGCAATTCACAAAGATTATTTTACTCTTCTATCAGGCGGAAGCTCTTAATTTGGAGAAAATTGTGCTTCAAACAGTAGTAGAAGTTGTAGAGGACTAGAGAATAGATGATATAAGCGGGCTCTTGGGTAGTCATAATTTTAAAGCTAACATGTTTGACAGTAATAATTTTGAGTGGTGATGAGAAGGTATGTGAAATGTCTACCATGCTATTTTTTGTTTTGCCTGTTTGGCTATATCAGGCTATGTGGCTACATTGGAAAGTTGTATTACTATAAACATTTGTAGCATGAAAAAGGGATGTGTATTTGTAGTCTAAAAACATTGAATAGGCCGTTAACTATTTTATTAGTATTGTGTTGATTATAGTCTTGATGACGCACATGTTTAATCATCGATTGATTATGATGTTATTAAACAATCATGTGAATTATTTTTTGAATGACTATCAAGTGTAAGATTCAAAAAAAAAAAAAATCTGACAATTTTTTTTTTAATTTGCAGCTATTTTAGCAATGGACCAAATCCGTCGCTAATTTCTGAACAAGTTAATGGACGACGGATTTGAGGTCCGTCGCTCTCCTCATATTAGCGACGGACCTTATCCATCGCCAATATTTTAAATGATGAATTCTTTGGGTGATTTTTTTCGAATTTCACTGACAGATTTTTTATTTTTTGCGATGGATATTATCCGTCAGCAATATACGATGGACCTTATCCGTCACAAATTAAACGATGGATTTTATCCTTTAGGAAAAAAATGACCCAGTAAACAACAATGGACAAAGTAATGGATGAAATTCGTCGTTTATTTGGGTTTACGACGGATTTGGTCCATCGCAAATCCATGATTTTGGCATAGTGGCATGCATCTGGTGATAGAGCAGTTAGATGTTAAAACTGCCTTTCTCCATGGTGACCTGGAAGAAGAGATCTATATGCATCAAGCAGAGGGGTTCGAAGTCAAAGGCAAGGAGCATGTCGTGTGTAGGTTGAGGAAGTGCTTATATGGGCTGAAACAAGCTCAATGGCAATGGTATAAGAAGTTCAACTTATTCATGTTCCAACATGGGTATGACATAACAGAGTCAGACAACTGTGTATTCACGTGCAAGTTCTCAGATGGTGATTTCTTAGTTCTGCTTTTATATGTTGATGACATTCTCATTATGAGAAAAGACATCAAGAAGATCAATAAGTTGAAACAAGAGTTAAGCAAGTCATTTGCGATGAAAGACTTGGGCCCGGCTAAACAGATCCTAGGAATGGAGATAACCCGTGACAGAAGTAGCAAGAAGTTTTCGCTGTCACAAGAGCGGTATACTGAGAAAGTCTTAAAGCGGTTCAATATGAATGCAGCGAAGCCGGTTTGTACTCCATTGGATGGTCACTTCAAATTGAGCGACAGGTAGTGTCTCAAGATGAAGGCAGAGGTGGAAGAGATGTAGAAGATACCCTACACTCAACTGTATGAAGTTTGATGTATGCTATGGTGTGTGCACGTCCAGACATAACATATGTGGTTTGTGTTGTCAGCCAGTATCTTGCCAATCTTGACAAAAAGAATTGGGCTACAGTGAAATGGATACCGTGGTATCTAAAAGGCTCATCCAGGTTGAGCCTATGCTATGGTGACTGAAAACCTATGTAAGAGGACTACACATATGCAAATATGGTAGGCGACAGAGACTCCAGAAAGTCTACATTGGGGTTCATGTTCACGTTTGCAGGGGGAGTAGTTTCTTGGCAGAGCAAGCTACAGAAGGTCATAACATTATCGACGACAGAGGCCGAGTATATTACAGTCACAGAGGCATGTAAAGAGATTCTTTAGATAAAGAGGTTCCTATAGGAACTTAGCCTGAAGCAGGAGCAACACATGGTCTATTGCGATAGTTAAAGTTCTATATACTTGAGCAAGAATCCAAGTCATCACTCCAAGTCGAAGCATGTAGAGATTCGATATCAATGGATCAGGTATACTTTGGAACAGAAGGTGTTATAACTTGAGAAAGTCCACACGAACGATAATGGGTTAGACATGATGACAAGGCTTTACTCAAGGGTAAATTTGAGGTTTGTAGAAACCTGGCTGGCTTGAAGAAGGTGAATTCCTTCTGAGTCAGAAAGAGGAAGATTTGATAGGGTTTTCCTCCTTAGGTCAAAGGAGTGAGGTGTGGTACAGATGCCACAAGCAGTGAAATCACCGCGCTGCTCGACCAGTTGAGAGCACTGCTTGACCAGTCAAGGATCACTCGATTCAAAGTCCAGCAAGTTCAGTGAACAATTCTCGACCAGTCGAGTGAATAGTGCTTGACCAGTCATGCAGCTTGCTCGACCAGTCCTGACGGTTACGCAGTTTTGAGTCCGATTTTGTGCGGGATGCAAAATTTTGAGGCGGCTTTCGCAAGGATGTGAAAGTGAGTTTCCTAAACTATAAATAAGAGGTCCTTAGGATTTTTTAGGGTATGAAAAAGTAACACAAGAGGGTTTCCTAAAGCTTTGCAAGGGTTTACAAAGGGGTTTAAGGCTATCAAAGGTGAGAGAGAGAGAGAGAGAGAGAAAGAGAGAGAGGAAGCTTGTGGAAGTGAGGTTCTGCTCGTAGAGGTGATCTATTGTACACATGATATCTCAACACTTCTACTCCTCGTAATTGGTTAGATTCTCCATTTTTATTTTATTCTCTTATTGTTTATCCACTCCTGTGTGAGTGAAGAAGGTTGTAACGCTCTACTTCATAGTGGATTGTTGATCTGGACAAGGTCCCATGATTTTTAACTCTTTGAGAGTTTTTCATGTAAAAGCCTCTTGTGTGGTGTGGTTTATGCTTTGATTTATTTCATTGCATTATTATCCCATAATTCTGGTTTGTTTAGGGAGGCTAGATCCTAAGGTTTTGTGCAAGGCCCCAACAAATATTTGAAGGATCATATTAACCAAACCATGTAAAATATTTAAAGGTTTTAGAAATAATTTTATATGTTTGTTGTGCCATCTAAGTCTTGGAATTTAAGGATTTTAGGTGAAAATGTGACCATCCACATGGACAAAGTGGATAAAAAGCATGCACGTTCCATGTAGGTTAGAGTACTAACACCTTCATTTCTTTATTCCTTCCTCTCTCTACCTACGTTGTTGCAAGTGGCACACCTCGTGATCTACGTAATTCTTTTCTCTCCCATTAACGTATCCAACAGCTAGAAAACAATGTGCACCACACCGAGGGCGAGGTGCGCACGTACTATAGCCGGAATCATGCAAAGCACTTTCATCGGGTAACACTACAATAATCACTGGCTAACAGTGGATTCAAAGTACAAGTCTGGCCTACATGATGAGTGGACCAAGGTGATTCCCTCACAATGGGTTACTTTTGGACCCGGATTCCCTCCAGCACGTACATGGTATTGGTTGGTGCTCTATGGCCCCACTGTGATGTATGTCTTTTGTCCACACTATCCCTTTAAATTTTCAGTTCATTTTAAGGTATGAGCCAAAAAGATGAGACTGATCCAAATCTCAAGTGGACCACACAATTGGAAACCGTGGTGATTGAATGTCCAGTGTGATAGCGAATTAGGTACCAACTCAGTGTTGTCAGATGTCTTAAATCTTGCGCTGCTCGTTCAGTCGAGGGGCTGGCTCAACTGGTTGAGGACCCCTTCTACCGGTCGTAGCTCACTCGACTTGAAGTCCAACTACAATATTTTTTGTTCTTCCATGCTACTCAACCAGTCGAGGGATTGGCTCGACCGGTTGAGGGTCCCCTCGACGAGTCGAAGCCGTCCCTCGACTAGTTGAGGGTTATGCAGATTCTGCGTAGATTTTGCACAAACTGCGTAAATTTGTGACGATTTCAAATAGGTGCGTAAGTGGAGTTTCATAAACTATAAATGGGGGTCTGTAGGGCCTTTCAAAGGTATTCTAAGGGCTTCATAAAGGTATTTTAAGGGTTTTTAAAAGGGTTCTCGGGTTATCAAAGGGTATAACAAAGGTGAGATTCGAAGTTATTTGAATCAGGTAAGTCGCCTCTCTTTGTAATTTCTATTTTCATAATGAAGGTGTGTCGCTTTATGCCGTGGTTTTTTCCTACAAAGGTTTCCATGTAAAATTGTTGTGTTCTCTTGTATTTGCCTGGTGCTCTTGGATAGCTATCATAGATCTAGATCTGTGTGATTCTATAGACCAAATCCCAACAAGTAGTATCAAAGAAATCATTAGGGCATAGATATGAATCTGTAGGATTAGCAATAATAGAAACTGCTAGGTATGATATTGAGAACTACTTAGGAAAAAATAATCTTGAGTTAGGGAACATCAAGATGATTAGTTCCTTAACCAAGCAAGATGAGGATGGTGCTCTTAAGGCGAGAAGATCTATTATGACTAATGATGATTGGAATACTCTTGATAAGAAGCTTTATCCTCAATCTGTTTATTTCTCATGGATGAGGTTCTCTATAATGTTTTGAGTGAGAAAACTGAGGCTAATTTATGGGCAAAGTTAGAGGATATCTACGTGAAAAAATTTCTTGAAAATTGCCTACACTTAGAGCAGCAGTGATATAACTTCAAGATGGCAGAGAGTAGAGATCTGGAGGCCCACATTTGCAACTTTAATAAATTAGTTTACAAATTGTTATATATGGAAGAAGTGATCAAAGATGAGGAACAAACATATATGTTACTGGATTCTCTTCCAACATCGTATGAGTCATTCAAGGACACAATGTGCGCCATAAATAAAACTTTGAGTGTCGATGTCATTATCTCAGTCCTTCAAGGTAAGGTCATGAGAAAGTTAAACGATGACACATGGACATCTTCTGATGCACTGATTACGACAGGGAGAAATTTTGAGTGAGATACAGGATCTTTAAGACCTAGATCCGAATCCAAGGGCAAGGATAAAAGAAAACTAAAGTACTGAAACTATGGAATGTCTGAACACATGAAGAAGGATTGTACCAATCCTAAAGTAAAAAAAGAAAATTTAGCGACTTCTTCGAAGGAGACCAATGTTGTCACATCTGACGAAAAGACAAGTGGTGAGGATGTATTATCTGTGTCCATGATCGGACACTTACATGACAATCATGGAGTTGAGTGGATCCTCGACATAGTAGTGTCATATCACATGATACCTCATCGGAGTTGGTTCGTCAGTTCTAGAGAATGCGAGGGTGGATAGGTTTTTTATGGGCAATGATAATGCCTGTAATGTTATGGCTATTGGTATGGTGATCATCAAGATGTTTGATGAGATGAAGCATACCTTGACTGACTTTAGGCACGTTCTTGATATGAAGAAAAGTCTGATTTCTCTTAGTGCACTCGAGGCTATAGGGTGCAAGTTCATTGGTATTGATGGTGTCCTTAAAGTTTCAAAAGGGGCACTCATTGTTATGAGAGCGCAAAGGCACGGAAACTTTTGTAGGTTGATTGGCAACACTTCAGCAGGTGGAGTGGTAGCAGCTATTACAGATTCTACATTTTTATGTATGTGGCATGCTCGTCTGGGTTACACGAGTGAGCGAGGCATGAAGGTATTATCTGATCATTGTTTGATTCGAGTTTTTAAAAATTTTGATTTAGATATATGCGAGCATTGTATATATGCTAAACAATCTAGATTATCTTTTAAATCTGGAATACATATATGAAGGGAGTGCTTGATTATGTGCACTCTGACTTATAGGGGCCATCGCTAGAAATTTCCATTTGGGGATTATCATGATTTGTTTCATTCATTGATGACTACTTTAGAAAAATTTGGGTTTACTTCATGAAACGTAAATCCGAAGTTTTTACCATATTTAAACAATGGAAGGCAATTGTAGAAAAATAGTCACGATGAAAAATAAAAGTTTTAAGGGTGGACAATGGTGGAGAATTCACTTCCACTAAGTTTAATGATTGTTGCATGGGTGAAGGGATCATCATGCACAACACAATGCGCCACATGCCTGAACCAAACGGTGTGGCTGATCAAATGAATCGGACTCTTCTGGAGATTGCTAGATACATGTTAAGTAATACTGTGTTGGGCAAGGATCTATGGATAGAGGCTGTTAACATGGCTTGTTATTTGGTAAACCGATCTCCTTTAACAACAATTGAATGTAAAATCTCAGAGGAAGTATGGAGTGATCAGAAAATTGACTATTCAGATCTATGCATATTTAGTTAAGAGGCTAACTCTCATATACTGTCAATGGAGAGAGATAAGCTAGACTATAGAGCCAAAAATTATATCTTTCTTGGCTATGACATTAGTGTGAAAGGTTATAGGTTATTCGACAAGGTTACATGCAAGGTCACTACTAGTCGTGACATTAGATTCGATGAAAGCTCCATATTCTAAAGAATGATAAGGAAGAGCAAATAGAACCTGAAAGGTTAATCGTAGATGTCCAGATTGACATAGATGACACTCAGGCAGAGACAGATGTGCAGACAGAGGTATATGATTAGGTAGAGTAGTTAAATATGAGAAGAAACCCACTGCGTCGTTTCATGTTACCGATAAGATACAGAGATGACTCTAATATTGCATACACCGTCATTACAGATGAGGGGGACCCATCTACTATTCAGGAGGCTCTTAATGAGCTTGATGTAGAAAGTGGAAGGCGATTATGGACGATGAGATGAAAGCGTCACACAAAAATCAAACATGGGAGCTAGTGGAGCTATTAGTGGGCCGAAAAATGATCCGATGAAAGTGGTTATTCAAAAGGAAACATGATAAATACAAAGCAAGGTTGGTATCGAAGGGCTATGCTCAGAGAGATGGAATTGACTTCACAGAGATATTCATGCCGATGGTTAAGTAGGTGTTTATCAGATTTGTATTAGCACTAGTTGCCCAATATAATTTCGAGCTGAAACAAATGGATGTCAAGACTGCATTCCTGCATGGGGAGTTGGAAGAGAAGATCCACATGAAGTAACCAGAGGGCTACAAAGTTAAAGGGGCAGAGAAAAAAGTTTACAAGTTAATGGGTCGTTGTATGGCCAAAAACAATCACCTAAGTAGTGGTATAAAAAATTTGATTATTTCATGTTGACTTAAAAATTTACTCATAGTGAATACGATCATTGTATTTATTACAAGACACTGAGTGATGAAAGATTCATATCCTAGTATTGTATGTTGATGATATATGATTGTCAGTCATTATATGTCTGAAATCAATGTATTGAAGACTCAGTTATCTAGGACATTTGAAATAAAAGATCTAAAAACTGCAAAGAGGATTTTCGGCATAGATATTCATAGATACAGGAAGAAGAGTAGGCTTTGGTTATTTCAGATAAAATACTTTAAAAATGTGTTGAAAAATTATGGGATGGTCCAAGCAAAGTTGGTGAGCATTCCCCACATGGCTCACTTCAAGCTTTCCTCAGAACAATGTCCTAAAATAAATAAAGAAAAATAGGTTATGTCTCATGTGCCTTATTCGAATGCGGTTGGTAGTTTAATGTATGCCATGGTCTGTACGAGATCAGATATTTCATAGGTAGTCGGTGTTGTGAGCAGATACATGTCAAACCTCGACAAGCAACATTGGAAAGCGGTGAATATTTCACAGGTAGTCGGTGTTGTGAGCAGATACATGTCAAACCTCGACAAGCGACATTGAGTATTGGTAAAATAGTTACTTCGATACATTCGAGGTATGAAAGACTATATCTTAACTTTTGAGAAGATAAGGACAAAATTGGTAGGGTATGTAGATTCCAATTATGTACGCAGTGTAGATTCTAAAAAGTCTACTTTATGATACTCATTTGTACTAGTGGGTGGAGTAATTAGTTGGATGTCGAAGCTTCAGTCCTTAGTGGCTCTTTTCACGACCGAAGAAGAATATATGACAGTGATGGAAGTATTAAAGAAGGTGTTTGGCTCAGGGAGATGATAAATCAGTTGGGACTTCAGCAGGAGGCTGTGCTGGTTAACTGTGATAGCGAGAGTGCTATCAATTTGGCTAAAAATTTTGTTTATCACTCACATACTAAACACATTGATGTTTGTCACCACTTTATCCGATAAGTGCTTGAGGAATGAGGCATAACACTGAAAAAATTTCACACCAGTATGAATTTAGTAGACATGCTCACCAAGGTCGTTCTTACAAAGAAATTTAAGTTTTTTACAACTTCTTTAGGCTTGATGATGGTATAAAAGAAGGACGGAGTGTGCACAAGAAGCGTTGATTGAAGCTATGATGTAATGCAGAGATAAGAGAAAAGGGCAACATGATACACGTTTGAAGATTGAAGACATGGTGGAGATTCTTGTTAGATGTCTTAAATCTTGCGCTGCTCAACCAGTTGAGAGGCTGGCTCGACTGGTCGAGGACCCATTCGATCGGTTGTAGCTCACTCGACTCAAAGTCCAATGGTAATATTTTTTATTCTTCCACGCTGCTCGACCAATTGAGGGACTGACTCAACCGGTCGAGGGTCCCCTTGACGGGTCGAAACCCTCCCTCGACTAATTGAGGGTTACGCAGATTCTGTGCCAATTTTGTACGAACTAGGTAAATTTGAGTCGATTTCAAAGAGGTGTGTAAGTGGAGTTTCCTAAACTCTAAATAGGGGTCCATAGGGCCTTTCTAAAGTATTCTATGGACTTCCTAAAGGTATTCCAAGGGTTTTTAAAAGGGTTCTAGAGTTATCAAAGGATGTTGTAAGGGTGAGATTTGAAGTTGTTCGAATCGGGTAAGTCCTCTCTCTTTGTAATTTCTATTTTCATAGTGAAGATCTGTCGCTTTGTGCCATGGTTTTTTCCTGCAAGAATTTTCAATGTAAAATCACTATGTTCTCTTGTGTTTGTTTGGTGCTCTTGGATTGCTATCCTAGATCTAAATCTGTGTGATTCCGCAGACCAAATCCCAACGCTCAGTATGCTAAACTCTATAGGTCCCATAGTTATGCATCTCTTGGCCACACCGTTCATCCATTTTACCAGCTTATTTTAAGGCATTAGTTCAAAATTGAAGCATGTCCATGGACCATATCACAAGAAACAGTGGCATTTTAACACATACCATTGAAAGCTTCTTGGTGGCATGGAAGTTTTGGATCACATTGATTTTTTCTTTTTCTATTCATCCATGTCTATGAGACCTTACAAACAAGTTGGATAACAAATAAATATCATTATGGGCTCATAGACCTGCTAGAAATTTCTTTGTCAAATCAGGGTGGGAGGTGGTTAGGACGCACGAGCATAGAATGCCTTATGCGAAGTGGGTGTGGCACCCCTTAGTTCCCCCCCACCCCACCCAAGATCTCAGTTTTCCTATGGAATGTTCTGATGAATGCTCTCCCCATTGATGAGAATGTCCAGCGCAAAGGGATATCCCTTACTTCGAAGTGTGATTGCTATGAGTTGGGGAAAAATCCTTCCTCTTGCCCTGAAACTTTGTCCCATCTTTTCCTGATTGGGTCCCTTGCGCAGTGTCTGGAACCTTGCTGCCAACAACTTGGAAGTGCCTTTAATTAATTACCCAAGCCTCCATTCCTGACCACCTCTTGTGGTGGTGGATGATCCCTCGCCCTCACAGTTGTGCCTCTACTGCCTTTCGTCTTCTTCTAGCCTTTCTGTTATGGGAGATATGGAAGGCTAGGAATAGGTCCAGATTCGACGACCATAAAATCTCGGTCCAAAGTGTTTTCGACAATGCCTCTTGGTGTATGTATAATACTACTGCATGGCACAGGCCACCCTAGTCTTCTCCTCCCAACCCAGCTGTCGCCTACTCCATGCCCTCCCTTCCACCCACTCGCTCCGAGGTTGTGAGGTGGCATAAACCCCCAGTTGGTTGGCAAAAGCTCAATGTCAACGGGTCAGCCATTGGAAATTTGGGACCTGCTGGGGGTGGCGGTATTTGTAGGGATCATAATGGTCGCATGATGTTCGCCTTTTCCAATGGCTATGGAGTTGCATCCAACAACAGAGTGGAAATCTGGGTGCTTCACGATGGGGTGGAGTTGTGCATCCTCCATGGTCTGTTAAATGTCCTCATTGAATCTGACCCAAGATGGATTGTTGATTGCATCCTAGGGAAGTCTTCTGTCTCTTGGAAATGGAAATATTGGATAAATAGAATCAAGAAGCTCCTTCTCAAAGGGTCCTTTTCCCTTGCCCTCATCCCTAGAGAGGCCAACGGTTCGACGGACTGTTTAGCTAAGCTGAGTAGTACATCCTAAGAATCCAAGCACCGCTCAACCCCCTCTGATCTCCCTCCTCTTGCTAGAGGTTCTTTCTTTCTAGACAAAATAGGGTTGGGATCAATTAGGAAGTTAAGATCGATGATGTATAGGATATAATGGGCGGGCTAGCCTTTTTGTCCCTAGTCGTCGCCTAAATTCACTGCTTGTAAATTTTGCCTCATCAATGAAAGTTCTTGTTTTGTTTTTTTTTTTTTAAAAAAAAAAATCATTATGGGCTCTATGGAAGTTTCAACTGTGGACATAATTGTTCTTATTATTTTCTGTGGTGTGGTCGACTAGAGCTTTGGATATGCTTTCATTTTAAGCTCGTGCACTACAATGAGCTAGTAAAATTTGCATGGGTAAGGCACATACATCATATATGAGCCATATAGAGCTTATTCACTACACAATCTTCTCTCACCTACCATCAGAAACTTATTGGGGTCCACTTTAATGTTTACTTACTATCTAATCACTACAAAAAAACCTAGCATATCCGGCACTTTAGGATTAACCTTTGCCAACGCTAACTAAACCAGGCGTTGGCAAAGGAACCCTATAAACATAACCTAACCCACGAAGCCCTAACCCTATCTAAGCCCTCCCTGCCCTCGACTAATCTCTCTCTCTCTCTCTCTCTCTCTCTCTCTCTCTCTCTCTCTCTCTACCTATGCTTCTCCCTCTTCGCTCACTCTCGCTCTCCCTCTACCTCTCTCTCTCTCTCTAAACCCTAGCCCTCTTTTGCTCTTAATCGCTTCCCCTTTCATCACTTCTATCCCCACGCCCGGTACTCTCTCTCTCTCTCTCAAAACCCTAGCCCTCTGTCACTCTTAGTCGCTTCTCCTTTCATCACTTTTATCCCCATGCCCGATACTCTCTCTCTCTCTCTCTCAAATTTCATTCGAGAGAGTGAGGGTGATCGTGAGTGCAGCTAGGGAAGATGACAAGTTTTGGATAGGGTTGCGTCAGGTGGTGCGCGATCGGGACTGGTGGTGTGTGACATTTTTTCGGAGTTTGGGGTGGCAGTAATGGGGCTGTTGGTGCGTGATTGGATCTATGTCTGGTGGTTGGGGGTTTTTCTAGGATAGGGTTAGTTGGGTTCGCAGTGGCGGATCAGAGATGGAGCGGGAAGTTGCTGCAATTTGGGTTATCGAGGGTATTGTAGGGTTTGCCAGAAAGGGCTTGCAGATTGGGGATGGGGATGAGGTTTGGATAGGGGTTTGTTAGATCATTGCTTTACTCATGCAGATGTGGATTGGCATGAAGGATGACTCTTTTGCTGGGCCCTCCAGGCTGTGAGAAAACCACACTCTTGTGTTTACTTGTAGGGAGGGTAGATCACTCTCTCAAGGTCTATATCCTTTCTTTATTGGGTTATTGATTTCTTAGCTACTTCATTTACTTACTAGTTGAAATTAGGCATTTTATCCCCACCTTTTCTTTTATTATTCTCATTTTTCTTCATGGCCTCTCTACATATATATCTTCATTGAGATAGCTATTTGAAAATGGATGTCTTGTTATTTACTAGTTTTTATTCTTTTGCATAACTGTTGTAATTTTTTGTCTAAAAGTTGCCATCTACATTTGTGTATGAAGATTCTGATCATCTACTATCCTTTTCATTTGTTAGTTTTCCTTCTTTTAGGATCTCTTTGGATGCTGTGTTGAACCGTATTGCAATTATTCAAATTCATTATGAGAGGATTATGGCCAAATTGTGACTGGCACCATTTTAATTCATTGCAGTTCCATGGGCTTTTAAGTTGGCCAGTTGGACTTGGAATGATAATAATTGTAATTTGAATGGCTAGCCTCACTAAAGTCATTTACTCATTGAATTGAACTATTGCAATTCAATTTTGGGTGAGCATCCAAACACGGCCTTAACTGTTGGGACTTGGAGTCCGATATTAGTTTTCTTCCCCCATGTTTATTACATTTATTTTCCTTTTTCTCTATGGGTTTTGTATCATTTCCTCAATTAGATTTTCAGATTTATAGTTTTAGATTCTCTCTAGCTATTCTTTTGGACAAGTGTTGTCCATTTTGTTTGTCTTTTGCTTACTTTCCTTGGCTGTCAAATATTTAAACTCAGTTCTGCATTTTTGTTTAGTTCTTCAACAGGTGGAATGAGAGGTCTCCTATAATGGGCTTAGGTTAGATGAAGTTATCCCTCAGAAAACATCAGCAAACATTATCCAACATGACTTGCACATATCCAAGACTGATTTTTTTTTAATTTTTTTTCATGTCATGTGATGGAAGATCTCCTAAATAAACTCAAGAAAGGAGAGAAAGAGGCCAGAGTAGTTGATGATTTGGATGCATACATGAATGTGGTCTACTGTTTGTTGCCTTTTCTTCAATAGGTGGTTAGAAAGTTTCTATTGGCAATGATTAAAAGCTACAGTTAATTTTGACAGGCAATAGTAGTTGATGGATTGGATAGAAGTCCTCGAATAGATTATGCTTTAAAGGTGAGTGAACGGTGTCTTCTTTACAAAATGCTATAACCATGATTCAACTCAAAACTTGACTGAGTCAACTTGACGAGATTTTGAGCTTGTAAGGCTGACTTGGCAGAGACTCAGCAGCACTTGTTGAGTCAACTCACAGACTTGGTTGACTAAACGCGACTCAAGGATGAGTGTTGCTTTCTTGGGTAGCATCTTTGTTTTGGACTGCGGTATACAATGGCTCATGACATATTCTGAATAATTCTTTTAAATAAGATGCAATACATGTCACTTATATCTGCTTTATTGGATACCTATAAAATTCCTTCGATGGTTGGTGGCATTATATTTTAGCCTATTGAAAATGTTTCTTCTTCACATCATTCCACCATTGGCAGTGACTTACATGTATATCAAATGTTTATTTTTCTTACACATGCATAAATGCATTGATGGGTCCAAAAACTTTAATAGTGGAAATTTTGGATTGCTATTTTGCAATGTTTATTATGTCAGTATTGTAAATTTATCTATGATGCTAGTTGAAGATAAAGTCTTTAGAGATTTACAGATGAATAGATATTTACAAGAACAAAAACAAGCTTCTCAACTGCTAATTTCTGAAGTTTTACATGGTACCCCTGTATCTTTTCTGCGACATTATCAGTCCTCTTGCATTTCTTAAGTACATTATATTGCTACGTAACTTCGCTACTCTATCATGAATGTGGTTGTTTTCTTGCCATTATCACTTTAAAGTTCAGTCTATATATTCATAGATATCGGTCCAAACTATTGAATATACACTACAACCTCCCATCGCATTGAAGGTGCTGATTCTTTTTGAATTTCTAGAGTTACCTTGACATGTTATAGTCATTGTTAGGATTTTTTGTCATTTTTCTGTTCCCCTATTTTAAAAAATAAATAAATAAATAAATAAATTATTATTATTATTATTATTATTTTTATGATTTTCACTATTGTACTTTCTTCTTTGAATTCTTTTATAATAGTTTGTATGTTGGTAAATAGTTCTTTGTGGCATTGGCAATGGATTTCAGCTCAGTTCTAGCTGTTTATAACTTTTCATGCCTTCGCTAGATAAAGATAGTTTTCTTGAAATGATGATTACTATCTGGTTGCAGCTGGATTTAGCTCATCCACTGACACTTTGGGATATTCTTCCTCTAACAACAGTAACTTGTGTAGTTTCCATTAATGAGATTCCCTTCAAATTGAGCTATTCTTTTCTTTGTTGGGCATCATGTGATTGGGGCATTACCCAAAAAACCAAGAAAGCAATCAAAAATGAATATGGCAGCTATCCTTTCACAGGTTGGGAATGGATGGTTAACTTAAAGTTCAGTCAAAACAATTAGCAATGAATGTTGGAATTTTCAAGAGGAACAATGAATGTCCAGTGAAAGTGCATCTGAGAGCAAGAAAAATGAGAATGTGTCACAATGGCAGCCCACCTCTATGCTTGGCAACAAATATACTTTTATTAGAGCTGCATTTACTTGGAGGTGCTGACTATATCTTCTTGCTCTAGGCTCCATATTTAGCTTATATTGGATCTCATCTGTTAGGAGTTATATTTTATCGTTTGTTGGCTGCTATTAGAAGCTTGTGGACTTCAGGTTTTGGAATACTAAAAAACTGTGTTTGGAGTCTTAAAAGCATTAGTTTAACTGAATTGCAGACATAAATGTGTTGCCTTCAGTTTCATATGTTTATCTCATAGTTTACAATACCCTGTTTTTCACCAACATTCATTTACCATGTGTGTTCTTATTTCAAATGCCCTTCATTTTTCTTACATTCTGCCATTTGGTTTTGCACTTGGGATTGTTTCTGTTCTACACATGAGTGTATAACAATGCACCCTGAATGCAATTAACTATAGTATGATGTGAATGCAATTGACTCTAGTCCAATTTTATTTTATTTTTTTCCATTTCCATTAATGATAATTTGAATGCATTTAAAATGGTAGGAGAACCAGTATGCTACAGTGGATGCTTGCTACCCTCAGTCAGTATGTACCATTATTTTATTTTTTTTGTTAACTGTCTCCCATCTGAGCAGTGGATCAACCTGATTCTTGGGCTGGGCCACATTATCACTATAGAAGTGATGTTCCTCCTCTCTGCCATTGTCCTGTCAAGGTAAACTTGTAATAGGAGGCCTATTTCAGTTCAACATCCACGTTGGTTAAATGGCCAGTAATGAATATGAAGTGTTACAACTTACAAGAGATTATCTGATTATATATATGATCCGTTTTTATCTTGTGTTTTTCCCAACAAATATTTCTTAACATGTGTTTTTCCCAACAGATTTTCACGTCCAATATCTTTTCTCTATGTTTCTCCTTGCTTTGGAATCACAGTTCAAATCTGTTCCTTTTTTTCTTTTTTCTTTTTTCTTTTTTTTTCTTTTTTTTTTTGATGTCTGAGATTTTCAAGCCCAATGGAAATCATGAAATATCAATGGAGGAAGGAGTGAATGGGAATTTAAAAGAAGGTGATGTTGTTCTAAGTAAAGATGGGGATTCTTCTTTCATTGCTTTGAAAAACAGCAGAGGATGGAGTTCTCAGTTCTGTGTCATAAAGCAAGGTGATGGAAAAACCGTACAACAATTAGAAGTTAACCTGATCACAAACTGTATCATCGATTTGGGACTTGTAACCCCTTGAAGGAAATGGAATAGATAAATGTGACAACACAAATAAAAAATGGAATAGATAAATATCGGACTATCCCATCATCCGGGGTATAATTCTCTTGGGTTGCATATCCAAGAGAATTACAGTTGCACATAAGAAAACTCGTGTGCTTTTTTTTTTTTCCTGCATTCACTGTTACTTCTATTTTGCCAACAGTCTTCATTAGAACTTGTGGCTTTCCATTTCATTATCATCACCAGGTTTAGTTTAATCAACTGATGGATCTAAAATAGATCATCATAATCATCATTGGGTTCAGTTTAATCTACTGACAGATTTTTTTATAAAGCCATCACCTTGGAAATTTTGGTCCATTTCATACTTGATTTATGAAAGCTACCAACTTCATGTTTGGATGTTCAACTAGCTTTGATTGTGGTAATTAAGTATTGAAAATTTGGAAATGAGCAATTGTGGAACTAGAAATGTTTAGTTCTCTTGTATTTTCAACTTTCAAGTCTGCCTTGTAAAATGTTCCACTGTTGAAAAAACGATTCAACATCTAGCTAATGGCTGCTTCAAACAACGAAAACATCATCTGCTAAGTGAAAAGAGCCTCTATAGGAGAGGTAATGTTCTAAACAACAGGAGATGGGATGAGGGGAAGTTCGTCCATGAAAAGGGGGAAATCCCCCTCCCACCCCCGTCATTGGCGGTTAAAAGGACAGCCACCACCTTCATCTTCTTCCACCATTTCCAAATCAAGGTCAGAGTTCACCTTATTCGTTGGCAACATCCCTTTTGATTGCAATGGAGATGACCTTTGGGGTATTTTTGGTAGATATGGTAGGTTATTGGACGTTTACATTCTGACATTTTCAGGAATTTCAAAATCTAGGGGTTTTGCATTTGTTCGTTACCATTATGAGCAGGACGCACGAGCAGCGATGGGGGTTTTACACAAGTGCAGGGTTGACAGAAGGGTTGTGACAGTGAAATGGGCCAATGAAAGGCATTTCCAACCTCTGCCAGCTGAAGGAAGAATATCCATCCTCAATCAAACAAAAGGAACAAGGCAAATAGGTCCTCATCCTCCAGGTTCTTATGCAGCAGTGGCCGCATCATCACCTCCAAAGTAGAGCATCAATGGAAACTAAGGGCACTCATCAGTGAGGAACTTTGAGGATGCGGCTATTACTTCTGTTGCTGACCCGACAGCTGTGGCTCATCGGCTTCAAGTTTCGAGCCTCAGTCTAGTAGGTTTCGCATCTAGCCAATCAGTCTCTATACTGAGAATTTCATTAGCCATCAGGGCATTGGCATATAACGCCTTAGCAATAGATGTGACCTGAATTTCTCCATTCAAGTTCCTAATTACCCTAAAGTCAAAAACGGAATATTCAGACTTCTTAAAGGACAACGTCCTCCACAAGCGTAAGGGATTAAGGTCGGTAGTCCCATGGATCTCGAATGAAGTCATGGGGAGTGAAGGTTTTTGGTTGAGACTCTACGGGACCCAGACCACACATGGATGGAAGCCGTGATTCTGGACCTAGGAAGCGACTTTGGCAAGGTGATCCAAATTGGCCCCAATAGTCCATGCCCGTGTCAAAGTTATCCTCCGCCTAGGTGCTAACCTCAAGCAGATACTAAAGCTACAGGTATCTATAAGAATCTATCCTATTTTTGCAGATATGAAACCTCTAAATGGCATAGGGCCCCCCTCTTCGCCAGCTCCCTGTAGCCCCGTGGCATCTGAGAGAACAAAGGACTGGGTTCTAAGGAAATTCCACGACAACTCCGGAGTTATTTCCCTTCCAACCACCACAGATTTCAAAAGTGATGACATTTAGCCACGCCCTCTAAATGTTTGTCAATATGTCAATGAAGCACCACTAAGATGGATCTCCCTCATCTAACAGCTCCTCCTGATGCTACAATCTGCTCAGGCACTGAAAACATTCAGCCCAGCATTCCGAATGTTTGTCCAAATGCTTTAGAAGATCCTACTAAAGCTGAGATGAATCTCCCTCAGCTAATAGCCCCTCCTTCAGGACCAAGGCAGTCTCAACAATCTTTGGGGCAAACACCAACCCCAGTTCATACCCCTCCCGAAGCCCAAATTCAACCTCCTCTACCCACAGTGCTCTGCAGCAGACTCAAAATGTCGGATTCAGAAAATCCAATCCCTCCTCAAACACAAATGCCCTATCAAGAGGTTTCCATTGACACAGTAAGGACTCCTCAATTGAACTTGATGCGGCTTAGATCTAGATCGGTGGGTTGGTCTCCGTTACACCACCCGAAAATCAGGGAAGAACAAAGTATGGCTGAGTGTCAAGAATTATTCGTCCTTCCTCCTTCAACCATGGAGAATATCGTCAAGGTGGCCTTCCCATCCAATCCAGATACGTCTACTCTGGATGAAGAATCCTCAGATCAACAGGGTCAATCTCCAGCCCTTCTATATTTAAGAGGGGACAGGATCGACCTGCAAGTCGACCTATCCCCATTTTTCTCATCGTCAGCTAGCAAGAGAAAATAATGATAACCAAGTTGTACAAATCAACGAACAGGTTTAGGCGAGAGATGGAACAGATGCTTTTCACATGTCCCTAGAAGACCATAGAATGGGTGATGGGGAAGCATCCTCTCAGCCAAAGATCCTGTCTCCCTCCAAGTGAGTTGAGAAATCTCATAGCTCCTCCCTCAAAGGTAGACAAACTACTAGAATGATCAAGCGTTACAAGATCCACTACACTAGGGGTGACAGGGCATTGAGGCAATGACGGTTAAATGTAGGGCTGTGAAATCAGGAAGTGTAACTGATGGATAAAATCATCGTGTGGAATGCTCGGGGTATAGGCAATCAGCGTACTATGAGAATAGTAAAAAGACTTATCAGGGCTCATAATCCATGGATTGTGGCTATTCTTGAGCCGATGCTTAGAGAGGAGAAATGGGTGGGAGTTGGTCTAGCTCTCGGCTTCCACTCTTCCTACTCAAATGGTGTGGAAGGAGGATAAATATGGGTGTTCTTTAAGAACACCATCTCTCTTTAGGTCTTTAACGTGTCTAGTCAATGTTTACTTATTACCATTAGTTTGTTGAATA
The DNA here is from genome assembly GCA_037074715.1 of Magnolia kwangsiensis. Classification (NCBI taxonomy): domain Eukaryota; kingdom Viridiplantae; phylum Streptophyta; class Magnoliopsida; order Magnoliales; family Magnoliaceae; genus Magnolia; species Magnolia kwangsiensis. Next base: position 45,728,030 of record CM073589.1, on the reverse strand, counting down.
TTCCTGTCCAAATTTCCCTCACTTTTGTTTATGCTAACTGTGCTAGGAATATTAAAAGGGCTGTTTGGGATGATATAGCAGCATTGTCCACTTTCGTTCAAGGTGTTTGGGCTGTTTGTGATGATTTCAATGCTAGGGTCGACACCTCTGAGAGAAGAAGCCGAAGACCAACAGATAGAGCTAGTTCCTTCAAATTCGCAATGGTGATAAACAGGGCTGGTTTGATGGATGCTGGCTTCTCAGGGAACCGCTTCACCTGGAGCAATAACCAAACGGGAATAGCCCGGGTTTAGGCTCGGTTAGACAGGATCCTCATGAATACAAGTTGGTCAGCCTTCTTCCCCTCCTTCCGAGTCCAACACCTCCCCAGAACCAACTCCGATCACGCCCCGTTTCTACTCACTTTTCCAACTGTCGCCCCATCTTCCCACCGGCCCTTCAGGTTCCAAAGGATGTGGATTCAGTATGACTCCTTCCAGCAAGTCATCAAGTCGACTTGGATCAAAGAAGGTTCCCCTCACCCCATTTTTAACGTCCTGTTGAAGCTAAGAGCAGTTAACCTGGATCTTAAAATTTGGAATGCGGTAGTTTTGGGGAATATCTTCGTAAAGGTGCGTCAAGACAAAGATGTGATTGTTGATCTCAAAGCTAGGATGGTGGATCCTGATTCTTCCACTAAACCGGGAAGCGACCTTCATGCTGAATTGCTTGCTGCTTCAGCAAATCTCCATCATCTAGAGCTCAGGCAAAAAGTATATTGGAAACAAAAATATAGAATCAATTGGCTGACGGAGGGAGATAGAAACACTTGTTTTTTCCATGCCTCGGCCACTAAGAAGCAGCGCAGGGCTATCATAAGTAGTATTTTACTAGATTCTGGGCAATCTTTAGAAGATCAGAACGCCATTAAAGACGTGGCAACAACTTTTTTGAGCTTCAATTCAGCGTAGAGGATGTCACAGCTGATAACCAACTTCTCCATGCCATTCCCCAGCTAGTCCCTTAGGAGGAGAATGATAGGTTGTTGGCCTCGCCATCTCTTGACGAAGTTCATAGGGCTGTTTAGTCCATCCCCTCTGATGGTGCTCTAAGTTCGGATGGTTTCAACGGAGCCTTTTTCAAGGCCTACTAGGATGTAATCTGTCAAGACCTATACAAGGCAGTTTTGTATTTCTTCCAAGGTGGTGACCTTCCTCAAGCAATCACTTCAACTTTGATTTGTTTGGTTCTAAAGTCTACTTCACTCAAGCAGTTCTCTGATTTTCGCCCTATTCGCCTCTGTAATTGTCTATACAAGATTTTTTCCAAAATCTTAGCCTCCAGGCTTAGTCAGATTCTTCCTCTTTTGATCTCCCCAGAGCAAGGGGCGTTCATCCGAGGGCGATCCATTTAAGAAAACATTGCTCTCAGCTAAGAGCTCTTCAAGGATCTTCCTAGGAAAGTGAGAGGTGGCAACATGGTCATGAAGTTGAATATGGAGAAGGCATATGATAGAGTGGATTGGGGTTTTCTCAAACAAGTTTTACAGAAGTTTGGTTTTAGCCCCTAGTGGGTTCCCATGGTAGAGAAATGGTGGGCTAACAATTGGTTTTCAGTTCTTATTAATAGTGCATCAGTGGGATTTTTCAAATCCTATAGGAGACTCCGTCAGGGAGACCCTCTCTCCCCAGCCCTGTTCATTTTGTCGGCCGAGGTATTGAGTAGGGGACTAAAGAATTTGTTGGGCCAGGGGGTATGTCTCCCCTTTAAACTTTGTCATGGTTGCCCAAGGATTTCCCATGCACATTCTGTACGCTGACGACACTCTCTTATTCCTCAATGAGGGCCTCTCCTCGTTGCACGCCACCAAATCCTTTTTAGACGCCAACCAAGCAATGTCATGGCAATGGATCAATCTCAGTAAAAGCTTCTTTCTATACTCTAATAATACGCCGGTAGCCTACATTAGAGCAATAGAGAGCACCACTAGCATCTCCAGATCATCCTCATCTTTCACTTATCTCGAAGTGCCTATGGCAACAGGCAGGATGACATCATCGTATTTTCAACCTTTAGTCGATAGAATTAACGGTAGGATTAAAGGGTGGCAGGCTAGAATTCTATCTCACACCGGTAGGACAGTGCTGGTGATTCATATCTTGGGTAGCGTTCCAGTCCGCTGCATGGTAGCTGCTCATATTCCGTCATTGGTCCTAAACAGGATGGAGAAGACTTTCCCTAATTTCTTCTGAGGTTGGTCGGATGGGAAGACGAAGCTGCACTGGAAAAGTTGGAAGGTGATCACATCGACAAGAGAAGAAGGTGGACTGGATGTAAGAAGGTTGGGCGATGTCATGAGAACCTTTCGCATGAAGATAGCATGGGGCATCCTTTTTAGCAATACAAACAGTTTATGGTGCTCATTTATGTCCTCCAAGTATAGTCGTCAGATTGGTGGGGTCAAGCCCTCACGTTTTAGTAGAAGTGCATCTCCCTTGTGGATGAAAGTCCTTTCTCAGGGCCCTTTCATGTCGCCACATGTGCAGCATCAGATTGGTGAAGGGAGCTGCAACCTGTGGACTAAAAATTGGATGGGGCTGGGCCCTCTTCAGAACTGTGTTATGACTCCCATTCCAGCAGCCCTGCTGGATATGACGGTTAATCACTTCCTGGGCCCATCCGGCCCCTTTCTTCCATCCTCAGTGTTCAAATTTTTACCATAGGATATTGTAGTTTCATATTTCAGGTGGGTTTCTGCATTTCTAAAGGGCCAGATAGTGTCCTGTGGCGGTTCTCTCCTTCAGGGATCTTCACAGTTAAGTCGGCTTAAGGCCTTTGCAGACCAAAAAATCCACCTCGTCTGTGGGCCAAGTGGTTGTAGCATGTGAAGATGCCCCCGAGAATCTCCATGCTCGCCTGGAAGGTGCTGAATAATGCTATACCAGTGGATGGTGCAGTCCAGGACCGAGGGATCCATATTGCGTCGGCTTGTGTTTGTTGTGGCAGTGTCGCTGATCAGTCCAGATCGGTGAAGACTCTGAACCACACAGTCTGGCTTGGACTAATTGGGACTAGGTCAGGACCTGGTTTGGAAACATAGTGATGGCAGCTACGTCATTGAACGGTAGATTGACACAGTGGTGGTCCTCTTCCCCTGCCGGCGTGAGGAAGACTATCTCGCATAAACTGGCTCCTTTTATCATCTGCTGGGTGTTATGGAAGGCCATGAATTCAGCGAAATTCGACAACAAGCTGGTCTCATATGCTGCTATGTTGGCTAGAAAATTAACAGGCATAGATGGGATACCAATTCTGATGTAGCTACGAGCAACAGAGGTGGGCCGGTTGGTTTGACAGCAGCTAGGCCTACTTCATTTGTTTCGGTGGTTAAATGGATCAAACTAGACCAAGGGTGGGTGAAAATAAATGTGGATGGTTCATCCAGAGGAAATCCTGAGCTATCTGATGGAGGAGTGTGTAGGAATGATAAAGGGGACTTTCTTTTTGCTTTCTCTACTAGTTATGAAATTGGCACTAATACTTGTGCTGAGCTTCATGCCATCCATGATGGCCTCTCCTTATGTACGAGCAGGGGCCTGTCTCAGGTTATCGTTGAATCGGATTCTCAACTGGTGGTGAACATTTTGAATGGTGGGTCTCACCCGGGCTAGAAATGGTTTTACTGGCTTAAGAAGATTCAGGGCCTTTTGGAGATGGGTTAGTCCCATATAGTGCACATTTTTAGGGAGGCTAACTTCCCAGCTGACGTGTTAGCCCAGGTAGGTCCGAACATCCAGTCCTCTTCTTTCTCCTCGCTTGCTAACCTTCCGTCTGAGATCAAGGGGCTCTTATTCCTTGATAAGGTGGGACTGGGGGCTATTAGAGAAGGTTAGCTTTCCTCCTTTTGTAGTTTTTGTGAGTATTTTTGGTTTTTCTCTCCTTATGAGAGCTATGATAGGTTGCCTAACTCTTTTTCCTAGGCATACTTGAATGTACATCTTGAGATTTTGAAATGAAACCAGGGCTTGACGCCCTTTGAATTTATTTTTTTATAAAAAATGGCTTCTTCAAACTGGATAATTTTCCTAATTTAAATATTTACCAACCTGTGTATTAGGTTTAATGAATCTTATCACTACCCACATTACGTCAAAATCATGGATTTGCGATGCATGCTTGGTTTAACGACAGATTTAATCTGTCGCTAGTCCCGTCTTTCTCAAAAATTCATAGTTCAAACATCGCAGAATTTCGCGACAAACCAAAATCCGTCGCTAAAATCTGATTTACGACGGATTCTGGTCCGTCGTCAAATAGCGACGGATTAAATCTATCGCAAATTTTGATTTTGTGACGGAATATGATCAGTTTCAAATTCCCACCCAAAATACCAGTTGGCGATGGTTTTTAGTCGCTTTTGCGATGGATCATGGTCAATCGTAAAAGGGTTTCTGCCTAAAACATTAATTTTTTCCATTTTTTTACGAATATGGTGGAAAAATATGTTTTTTTATAGTCTAATAATTGTTTTTAATAGAATTTCAGTGGTTTTATTCTACATATTTGTATATAAGATTATTTTTTAACAATTAATTGAATGTAAATAAAAAATAAAAAATTATTTTATTTTTTATAACAAATGAGTGGAAATTATTATTATTCAAAATTTAAAAATAATATTTAAATGATTTGTAATATCACATGAAAAAGAATATTGAGAATAAAAATTTAACAATGTTAAAGAAAAAAAAAGAGATTTTGAAAAATTAAAAATCGTGATTTAATAAAAATCTATTTTGCGGGGGAAAAAAAGAATATTGAATAAAGTTGATAAATTTGAAAAAAAAAAACATTTGATTTTGAGAAGAAAATAATATCCTGAAAAAGAAAATTAAAAATATTTTAAAAAATGTGAAAATTTTCACATTGTTAGAAAATAAAAAATATTTTGAAAAAGAAAAAGAGAGTTTGTATTTCGGAAAATAAAATAAAATTGAAAAGTTCGATAAAAATTGACAAGTTCGAAAAAAATGCTTTAAAAAAAATGGAGAAGTTAAAAAGAATTGAAAATTTTAAAATAAAATGATATTAAAAAATTGAAACTTTGTCAAGAAACATACATTTTGAAACGAAAAGTAAAGAAGTTAAAAAAAATTTCTGATTTTGAAAAATAATTGAAAATGTTCAAAATTTGAAATTAAAAGAAAAAGTTATTTATAAAAAAACTGAGATTTGGAAAAGATTTATATCATTTTAAAAAAGAAAGTTGAAAAGTTGAAAATAAAAAGATGCTTTTGAAGAAAAAAAAATTGGCATTTTGGAATTTTCGAGAAAAAAAAAATTAAAATTTGTGAAAATTTTAGAGATTTTGAAACTAAAAATTTAGAATTTGTATTTTAATTTTTTCAAAATATTTTGTAATAAAAATGATATTTTGTCAAAAGTTTTCAAAGAAAAAATAAGAGCAAAAAATGTACCTTTTGAAAAAAATCTTATTTTTAAATGGAAATTGAAATTTATCTGTGAAAAAAAAATATTTTTTAATAAATTATTAGGCACATCCACTAATTGAACATTTAATCATTTTTGAACAATCAAATTAGTCCAGATTGAAGAGTAAATAACTTCAGATCTTTAAATCAAATTTCACTTAAATTGTTGATCAATCTTGTACGCCCAATATCTTTCTCATATGTGAATAGCATGATCAGGGCGAGTAACTAGTCAAATTGAGAGTACTGATCAGTAGAATAGAGTGAATGGACTAGACATATAAAATGGGACAAATATTCTAGTCAAAATTGTGACCCAACTTATTAACCTCGTGAGAACCTAAGAATTGATGTTAGTAAGTTTTGTGGGGTCCATCATGATGTGTGTCGAACATCAACATCATGCATTTGATGTGTCCCCTTTAGGTTATCAGATATCTCAAAACTCATCTGTAGACGAAACTTAGGTGGGTCATACCATCTAAAACTATGTGAAGACATCCTAAAAAATATAAAAGTGCTTGGTGGGGCCCACATGAGTTTTGGATGCTGCTGAAACTTGGTCTGACCCCTCATCCAAGTGGGACACATAATGAGTGGGTTGGATATGTGAATCAAATTTAGTCAAGCCCAATATATAATTATGAATGTTTTAAGGAAACCACTCTCCACTACATTTAGGTGAGTTACTCATTACCCTTACTAGAGTAAACTTTGTGGGCTCCACTGTTATTTATTTATTTTATCCACTCCATTCATCCATGTTAACAGATAATTTGAGGTCTAAAGAACAAAAAGGAAGCATATCCAAAGCTCAAGTGGACCACACCACAGGAAATACTGTGATTGAACCTCTACCATTGAAAAATTCTTGGAGGCTATAAAAGCTTTGGATCAAGCTGATGTTTGTGTTTTTTCTTCATTCATATCTTTTTGATATTATGAACAGGTTGGAAAGAAAATAAACATTACTGTGGGCCCAGGAAAGGTATCAATGGTGGAATCATTAATTCCACATTGTTTCGTGTGGCATGGTCCACTTGAGTTTTGGATTTATTGAAAATTAGGGATCAACCCACACCATTCATCCATTTTTTGAGATCATTTTAAAGAATTATCCAAAAATTGAATAATATCCAAAGATTAAATGGACCACACCACAAATAAGGGGAATGAATTGGCTACTCCCCCTAGCACCAGTCAATGGCTGGTGGTCGATGGTTTGTGGGTCTCACCATGACGTATGTGTTTCATCTATGCCGTCCATCTATTTTTAAAGATCATCTTATGGCATGAGACTAAAAATGAGGTATATCTCAATATGAAATGCACCACATTATAGGAAACAGTGTTAAATGAGCGTCAGCCTTTAAAAACATTTTGGGGGCCATAAAAGTTTTGGATCGAGCTGATTTTTGTTTTTCCTCTTCATCTAAGCCTGTATGACTTAATAAATAGATTGGATGTCAAATAAATAGTACAGTGGGCCTTACTAGGATTTTAATGATGGATATCCAATCACTATTGTTTTCATGTGGTGTGGTTCACTTGAGATTTATGTACCTCTCATTTTTGGAATAAATTCCTAAAATGAACTTTAAAAATGGATGAACATAATGGAGACCCCAGCATAGAAAACAGTAGGGTAGTGACGCCCATCATTAAAAACTTTTAAAGGCTACAAAGTTTTAGATTTTGCCTCATTCTTTGGTTCATACCCTAAAATGATGTCTAAAAATGTATGGACGGTGTAGATATAACACATACATCATAGTGGGGCCCACAGAACTTGGTGACGTCAGTATTTAATCTGTGTCCAGAGACGCCCTAATTCGCAGGCTGTCTCTTATGGCCTCCTCTCTCTCTCTCTCTCTCTCTCTCTCTATCTAATCCACATCTAGAGATGCCCTAATCCGCGGGTTGTCTCTTGCGGCCTCCTCTCTCTCTTTCTCTATCTCTCTCTTCCTCTCTCTTTCTCTCTACACCATTGATCTACTGTTGCTGAACACCCTACCCATGCACACCCTCTCTCTTTCTCTCTGAAGCTCGGTTGAAGGCTAGCTCATTTATGACAGCGAGGTATCTCTCTCTCTCTCTCTCTCTCTCTCTCTCTCTCTCTCTCTCTCTCTCTCTCTCAATCTCAATCAATCTCAATACTGATTTAGGGATTTGGGCATTTAGCAATTTGTGGATTCCTGATTCGATGTATACCCTCATTTAGGGATTTGGGGATTTTAGGGCTTATAGATTTAAATGTGGACCCCGAATCAGGGATTGAAACCCCATGTATGCTATGCAAGCATGTGGTCAATGCAGTATATGATTCTTCATGGATTGATGTCCTATGTACCATGGATGTGTAGGCAACATGGTTTTGGATTGCGGTTTTAGAGAGTGACTCTCACAAAAACTGGAACTTGCACAGCTCACCCCCGACTCAGTATCATTTTAGGGTGTAACTTGCCCATTGACTCCTTTTGTTCTCCCACTATAAGAAAATAGGTCTTTAGCCACAATTTTTTAGCCTCAATTGAAAAAATGGAGGCTAAATGTGTCTTTTAGCCTTGATTGCTAAGCAACTAAGGCTAAAAGTTCATCTTTCACCTCAGTTGCATATGAATTGAGGCAAAAAGTCTACCTTTTAGACTCAGTTGCATAGGAACCGGGGCGAAAAGTCTATTTTTTAGCCTCAGTTGCATAGGAACCGAGGCGAAAAGTCTACCTTTTAGCCTCAATTACATAGGAACCGAGGTGAAAAGTCTACCTTTTAGCCTCAGTTGCATAGGAACCGAGGTGAAAAGTCTACCTTTTAGCCTCAGTTGTCAGGAACCGAGGCGAAATGTCTACCTTTTAACCTCAGTTGCACAGGAACCAAGGTAAAAAGTCAAGTCTACCTTTTAGCCATAATTGCACAGGAACCAAGGCAAAAAGTCTACCTTTTAGCCACAGTTGCATAGGAACTGAGGCGAAAAGTCAACCTTTTAGTCTCACTTGCCAAGAATCGAGGCGAAAAGTCTACCTTTTAGCCTCAGTTGCACAGGAACTGAGGCAAAAAGTCTACCTTTTAGCCTCAGTTGCATAGGAACCAAGGCGAAGTCTACCTTTTAGCCTCAGTTGCACAGGAATCGAGGTAAAAAGTCTACCTTTAGCTTCAATTGCACAGGAACCGAGGCAAAAAGTCTACCTTTTAGCCTCACTTACATAGGAATCGAGGCGAAAAGTCAACTTTTTAGCCTCACTTGCATAGGAACCGAGGCAAAAAGTCAACTGTTTAGCCTCACTTGCATAGGAACTGAGGTGAAAAGTCAACTTTTTAGTCTTGATTACATAAACGAGGCTAAAAGTCTACCATCTAAACCATAGTTATCAACCACACCATCTTAGTACACATGTCATACGTGTGTGATATTTAGACCATTCATCTGTGTAAACTTACCATGGATAGGCCCATTAACGAACCTGATTTAGTTAGGTTGATCCCAACCACCAATTAGAATATTTGGCCATCACCCTCCCCAATGTCCATTATAGTTCCCTTTGATGTGGTCCACCTGAATTATGCATCACTCATCCGGACCAATTAGATTTGATGAATTCACTCCTCATTTGGATTGTACATCTTAATAATCACTCTTGTCCACAACTCAGGTGGGCCATATCATAGCTTAAGGTTACGGTAATTACCATACATTGGGTCATGGTCCAAAATCATCTTAGAGGTCGTATCCGTACGCTAGGGATTGCCTGACAAGTGACTCTGATCTTACACACGTGTGCCTTGATTCCACGTGTGAGGCTAGTCGAAGGAATACACTGGCATTTCTTAATTAATAAGCTGACCATAACAACCATACTTCACTTCCTCTTCTCTTCTTTAATCCACGCCCTCGCCCTTTCCCTCTCTCTCTCTCTCGCTCTCTCTCTCTCTCTCTCTCTCTCTCTCTCTCTCTCTCTCTCTCTCTCTCTCTCGATTAGAAGAAGGAGAGCTGCTAGAAGACCTCCTTATCATTCAGATCTAGATCTAAATCAGTTCAAGGTAAGCTCAATTCTTTTCATTTCACTCCTTCCTCTCCTTTTCTCCCGATCTCAGTTTCTCGAAAAAGAACTGGAACCCTAGTCTCTAACCCTTTTCTCTCGATCTCTCCTTCCATTTTTCTAGTGATTTTTTATATTTAGTCGAGAGATTCATACCCGAAAAGCTTGTAGATGTGAAAATACGTCTCTTCTGAACTCAAAATCTTCAATCGGCTGAAATAGAAGCAGATTCAGCTACGGAATCTCTTAGTTGTGAAGATCTGTGATTTTCGCAGCCTAGATCTTCGATCGATGATATATATAGAAGTTATGTTTACCTTATCGGAAGGGATATCAATCGATCTGTGCTTCTTTTTTTGCCTAATCGAGACATTTTGATTTTAAAAGATCTGTGATTTCTGAGGTTCTAATCGTCGTTTTTTTAAGTGAAGAGATCTCCTGCTTTTTGTTGTGCTCTTTCAGATCTAGGGATTTTACTCTAAAGAAAGCTTTTGCATGCATCAGCGGCTCAGATATCCTCTTTCGAGGTCTAGATCTTTGATCTGATGCGATTGAAGTGATTACAACTTCTGCCTTGAGCAATTTACATTCTCGTCCTGCATTTGGAGGTAATTTGAAGGAATTGTTTGCTTCTGAGTCCTTGCTATCTGCAATAAACTAGAAATATTTAAATTTCTGTGTTATTTTAATCTGCATGTTTACAATAAATGGTTGAGTTGTACTAGTTTTTTTTGAATGGGTTTTCTTTTGTTATTTCCTCCTATAATTGTGCCTTTTCATTTCACAAAATGCTGCATCTAGCATTAAATCATGGTAAGTGAATGCAGTGCATCCGAGTTCTTCATCATCTCATGATTAAAGAAAATTGATATTAGTTGTCATGTAATCCATAAACCTTTAAAATGTAATGATGGCTACTTAACTTATTTGCTACTTTACATGATAGTATACACCGATTTCCGTGCAGGCCAGGTAGGTCACAATCTGCTTCCCACGCTAGATAAACAAGGGTCATATACACCAATTTTTGTGGAGGCCAGGTAGGTCACAATCTGCTTCCCACGCTAGATGAATCTCAGCTTTTTGTTATCTTTTCTTACTGAGATTTGATCTTCCCTATCTTTATATTAGGTTTTCTCTACTATTTTTGGGAGATTTTGCTAAATCTGATAGATCGGAACGATCTAGGGTTAGGTTTTGGTGCTTGTATTGGTTTGATTTTATGGTAGATCTATTCGTATATTTCATGTTTGGATTATGGTTATCAATTTTGTTCTATTGTCTTTTTACTGAAATAGAGTAGAGGAGATGTACTGTTTGGTTAGTATGGAAGGCGATCTAGCATATCAGTAGCTTTTTTGATGATGCAATGGAAAATTATAGATCTGTTTTCCTTTCAAATCTCATTGTTTGGAGTTTTGATTTTATTTATTTATTTTCTTTCTTTTTCATTTCAACCATCTCCACTGTATTGAAAGGCAAAGGAAAGGCCCTATTGAGGCACTCTGGCTTGATAAAAGTTGTTGAAAACATCTTTTTCTTAATGTTTTTAATCTTTTTCATGGCTCTTTGAATCCTTTGAATAGAAATAATATTAGTTGACAGTTGTTGGTATGGGTAGCTAACATTAGCTGGTACTCATACCAGCAGCAAAAGGGTACAAAAACCAAGAAGAAGGTTATTACAAGGATGGTTTTATATATCACACTTTACCCAGCCAAGGGTTTGTGACAACAAGCAACTCTAATAAGATTTTTGGGCTCCTTCAAAGTCCAAATTAAGGCTTTTCAGTGATTTCTACTCTTCCGATTTCCTCCATACCTTGAAAGTGTGTAACGGTTTCCGTTTAAAAGCCAATGGCCCACAACCTCAACATCATCCTACAAATTAAAAATGTTAGTTCGGTAGAAAAATATTCGATAATTGAGGCTAAATTGTGTTTTTTTCCTTTTGATATTTCTAATGAAGGTTGGTTCATCAGTGTCAGCAAATTACAATCAGTAGAATAATAAGATTTTTTTTTTAAAAAAAAAGGCATGTGGAATAGAAAAAGGAAAAAATATATATGTGAAAGACTGGGATTGTGAATAAAGGAAAAAAAAAAAACATTAATCATATCTTCAATTGGACTATTAGAAATTAAAAAATTAACATTTTTCTAAGTTTTTTTTAATTAGAGGATGGATAGTTCAGGCTAATGATAGGACCTTCTCCCATATAACCAATATTCACCATCCATTGTTCAAGCAATTGGTCAAATTGTTTAGGATCATCCTATCAAAGTGATCTTTTTAACTTCTTATTTTTCAAAAACAGGCGATTCCCTGTTCTTACTTTTTACGAAACTGTAACTAAAGTTCCTGTCGTGATGATGGTTTCAAAAACAGGCGATGCCAAGAACAACCACCTAGTGACTTCTCTAATGCTAAGTTCCAATTTCTGGAGTGATTACTTGTCGTCCATGGGCACTGGTGCTATAAGAGGATTACCCAAATGGTAAGAACTATAAAATCCCTTCTTTCTCTACTTTCACTCAACACAAAATTGTATATTTATATAAGCTTGAGTACAAGTGGGGCCAATGGTTTGTTGATCCAGAGTCTGATAGGCCCATAGTGCATTTGTCATAGAACTATTACCATTTCTCATTTTTATTTTGAGATTCTCTTTAATTCTTATGCTCAAATGGTTTAGGGGAGAAAACTACCTACTATTAGGCTACTTCAGATGTGTCAAGTTTTTCCTTCTAAACATGTGTTGCTCCCACTTCAAATCAATATTTCTGCTATTAGGATTGGTATTCTCTCTCTCTCTCTCTCTCTCTCTCTCTCTCTCTCTCTCTCTCTCTCTCTCTCTCTCTCTCTCTCTCTCTCTCTCTCATGTAAGGTTGGGGCATCATGCATTCATATTGTTTGGAAAATATAAATTTTGCATCTTATATTTTGTTTTGTGGTTTGAATGACTTTGAAACTACAGGATTTCTATGAGGATCTATTTGAGGAGCTGAGCAAGTAGAGAGAGATTGAGAGCCTTAGTATCTGTGAAAATTTGGCTAACCACATGGTAATATACTTAGATTTTGGATGCTTTAACTCTCAAGTCTTATTCCCATGGATCCAAAAACTTTTACCTTCCTAAGATTTAGTTTGTTGTGGAAAATGTTGCCCATTACTTGGATACTAATAAAATCTTGTGTTGCTTGGACACTTAAATAAATCTTATAGACCAACTTTAGTAGTCAACACTAAGATTACAGAGAGAACTTATTTTTCTGTAATTTATTTGTGTTGGTACTTCTAAAAGATGTGTATCATAATTTTATGTTGTGACCTTTAGTATAGAAGTCATACTTTGATCATATCTTCTTTCTGTTTCTGAGTACCATAGGCTGTAATAGAAAGTCAACACTAAGTCATATTTTGATCACTTTGATATGATGGGACTAACTGTGGTTGGACCATGTTCCAACAATCCCCCAGATTGGAAGATCCTAGCTAGAGAATATTTAGTTTATTGCCGGTTGAATGGGAACCATTGTTGTTTCGCTTAATGATTATTTGTCTGTCATTTTTTCTATTAATTAAGTATATGCCGTAATCATTAAGAAATCTATTATGTAATATTTGCTTCCATCATCGATAGTTATTCAGGCCCTTTAATTTTCAAATCTGTTCAACTAATATCATTATCATTCTTCACATTTGGACTTTCTAGGTCTTCTTCATGCTCTTTTGATAATGTCATTCAAATCCTTTTTCTTATTTTTGTGTTTCTTCTATTCTTTTACGTAGGGCATACCTCTATCACTCAATTATCTGTTTATTGCACCTGATGAAATGTAGGGAGTGGAGAAAAACCATTCATGATTTTGGAATTTTAGGAGTAGGTGTTTGTTTCTTTTTTTTTTTCCTCCTGCTTTTCCATGTGTCTCAATCTGTAAATTTTTTGTCCATTATGTAACCTTTCATTCTCAGGATGCCTGTAATTAGGGCTAGTTGTAAATGATTTAAAGGTTGTATTTGAATGGCCCATGGATCAACAAACCATGGGCACTGGTGCTATAAGAGGATTACCCAAATGGTAAGAACTACAAAATCCCTTCTTTCTCTACTTTCACCCAAATATAAGCTTGATCCAAAACTAGATTTGTAGCATGTGTTCATATTTCGTGGGTGATTCATCTAGCACTGAATGTTTTAGCTAATCTTGTTTTCCTTCCTCCTTTGATTAGCAACAAACCTTCTGTTCTTGCATAAGGCCAGCAATCTGTATCAGTTCAGACCTTTTTCCTGTGAACTGTTACTTGTAGTTATAAATTGTTAGTTTTCCTTTTTCCTATGAACTATTACTTGTAGATAAATGGTCTTAGTTGAATTTGTTAGGGTTATGTTTCAAAAGCTTGTTCCATCAGCAAAATTCCAACCAGAATACCATATGCTACCTTAAAATCAGTTCAAATATTTCCCAGTTTCAGACGAAGTTGTAGATAACTAAACAAAAGAAGTCCAAGGAATTTTATGTCAATGGGAACAAAGCCTCAATTACATTATTTTCCTTTTCGGAGTTAATTTTTATTCATTTGTTTATTATCTCTTTGGACATCCAATTTAAAAGACTTTACCATTACGTGATAGTTATGACTGTTATAACAGTTAAATTTGAAGAAAATAAAACATAGAAAATCAGCAAAATCTACAATATCTGTTTTACATCAACCATTCCAATTTCTTCCATTAATGACCATTAATAAGATGAGTGTTTTTGAAGCAATGGCCGCTATAGCAGTTTCTACAACCATGCTTTTAACTTAAGCTACATTCGGATGTGCAATTGATTTAAATTAAATTCCAACATGTAAGATATTCAAAATTGGATTCCACTTTATTTAGTGAGTGATATGTTCTTCCAAGTTGCAATTGCATTTATTTTAAGTTGGACTTAGAACAAAAACAATTGCAACAATGTTGAGAGAAAACTGCATCTATAATCAGAAAGTTGTTGCGATTTTTTATTTCCACTCTGTTGCATCTTATTATCTTAGTTGAAGTTTGTATGTCCAACCTTATTGTAGTTTTGCTTTGAAGAAAACTATGCTTGTATTGTAGTGTTTTAGATATTTTTTCCCTTTTCCTTTTTCAAAGTTGGATGTTGTATCTTGGATACCATTTCTCATTTTGGTTATTAGATAGGCATTATGAATGCAGATGGAAGGATAATCCAATAATACAAGATTCATGAATTCTTAGTATGTTTTTCATCCTTGGGTTTTCATATTGCTTTATGGGAAGCTGTGCAGGCATTTAAATTAATTTACATGATCCATGTTTGTAGTTTAAACTTTCTTGAAGAATTAGATTGTTTTGAAAGCTTATATAATCATCCCTAGAGATTTTTTTTCTATTTTTTCACTTAATTTTGCAATTGATGTGGTCTACTATCATACAAGTTAACTAAATGGTACTTTTGCATGTATTGTTTTATCTGGGAATTTATAAGTCATAGAGAATCTGGGTGTGCATGTGTATGTCAGTCTATATTTATGAATAGAAAAAAAAGTGGTAGATGGATCTGTCCTTTTCTAGAGCCACTTCCTCTGAATGTTTTAGAGTCTATGACTAGAACATATCTCTCAGGAAGATTGGAACTATGCCCAACAGTGGTGGCTTGCAACCAGCTTCTCCTTTGATGTCAGAGTCTATCTTCTTTTCTTTTCTTTTTTCTCCTATTGTAAGTATCCATAAAATTACATGTCCTCTGAGATTTGGATGGTTATAAGCATAATTGAATTGGTATGCTCCACCATACATGGACCTAAAAAAATTACCTTCCTAACACATTTGAAGTGTTAGCTATTAGGTCCATAATCAAATAGTTTGTGAAGAACCATAGTGTGTGTATTGAATAAACTTGAGTGAGATGTGTTCAAGAAGGTCCTGCACACATCTCACTTAACCATTGTCAAGATTCCATTGATCTGATGTTCCAATAGGTTAAAAGTAGAGTTGTTTCTGTTTTTGTTTTTAGGTTTAGTCACTATCTCGGGTTGTAATAGGGAAGATAGCACGAGGAGTTGTGTTCATTTGAGACATGGACAGTTGCACACAAAATTATTGCTAATGACGAGTTCTTCTTCTTTGCAGATGCTTTTAAACAACCGAACAAGCTGTAGTTGTTCATCAGCCAAGTAAAAGTTATACCCAAATCTTGCATTGTGACTTTGTATTATTTGTGGAACCTAATGTTGTGTAATAGTTTGATTGAGTTTGTTTTGAAAACTTTCAATAGTAAACAAGTGAGATTGATTGTTTGATTGAGTTTTTAACTATTTTGTTGGTATTATGGCTTTCATGATTTATTTTTTCATGAGTGGATTGAATGAATGGATTAGTAGTTTAAATAAATATTTAAAAAAATAAACATTTTTAGTCTCAATTTGTAACTGAGGCTTGGATTTAGCCTCGGTTGTTGAGAACTAATGTTCAAATTCCCATGGCTAAAGGCTTTAGCCTCGGTTGTTGAGAACCAAGGTTAAAAATAAATTTAGCTTCAATTGGAGGCAACCGAGGCTAAAATTTGGATTTAGTCTCAATTGGAAACAATGGAGGCTAAAATTTTGATTTAGCCTTATTTCGAGAAAACTGAAGCTAAAAAGGTTTTTTAGCCTCACTTAAAGAATCGAGGCTATAAAAGTCATTTTAGCCTCAGTTGCTAAAACTGAGGCTAAAGCCTTTAGCTACGGGGGTTTCAACCTCGGTTTGGATAAATGAGGCAAAACTAAGGCTAAAGGCTTTAGCCTTAGTTTTTAACATTTTTAGCCTCAATTTTGAACCGAGGCTAAAGCCCCCTTTTCTTGTAATATCCCCTGATACTAAGTCGAATTATTTTCAAATGATATTTAAAACCATGGTTCACAATGTTTTAGATGATATATATATATTTTTTTTTATGCAAGCTATATCCGTTTCTACTATTTCTATTGTAGTTGTGTTTGTGTTGAATTGGTTTGGTTGTGTATTCCCTCTGATTTCTTATAAAAGTTTTTCATCACCATTCATTAAAAAAAATGGACTATTTTGAGAAATATTGGAAGAAGTGGCAAACCAACAGTTTTTTCTTATTTTTCATCTCCTTTTGTTGTATTCAAAGTATCTGACTCAAATATACCAAATCACACTTGATTTGTGTTCCATAAGGGCCTACTCAGTTGGCTTGCAGCGGGTAAAGCTGACAAAGAAGATTCTTATCAAAGAATAAGAATGATCTAATACACCGCTGAAGAAGGGAAAAAAAGAAAAGAAAAAAGAATGATCTACTACACCATTGAATGCATGCTAAGAAAGGGATAGATTCTGATGGTACAGTTTTTCATATTTCCCAAATATTTTTCAGGATGTTTTGGGCCAAAATTAAAAAGAAAATGGAAAAAGAAGAAGAAGAAGAAGAAGACCAATACAGGCCCATATCATTGGATACAATCTAATATTCCCCATATTCTATCATTTTTTTTCCAAACCATTATGGCTCCCGATACCATTATTCAAAATCTTAGTTGAGAGATGGTGGCAGAATACACATTTGATACTGTTTGTATGCATTAATGGACAATGGATTAGTTATAGATTATACCAGTTCTGACCAATAGGGCAGGAGTATGGATTGTGTCCCCCAAGTATTAGGGGTTCAATGGGAGGGATCATCATAATATGGTATTCTTTCATTGTGAGAAAAATCTCTGTTAGGTTTTCATATGAGAAACAAGGAGTTCGATCGTTCCTTGAGTACTTGTATGGAAAATTTCTCAGGATAAATTAATAGAAATGAGTGGGTTAACCTACTTTTGAATAGTTCTAACACACTTAGATGAATAACCAAGATGATCCTAGTTATGAGCCATCTAGATTGTTTGCTCATTATGGCATTTTGGGAACATCATTCTATGAATGTGATTCAAGTGGTGATTCTTAGACCATCTTCTAATCACATGCCAATCCTTCTCAAGTTTAAAGTATTACTTATTAGTCCTGGACATTCATATATGAGAACACTATCCAAATTAGAAAACATGCATCTTGAGATCCCATCATTTGCTGAAAACATGAAAATGATGTTGGATTTTGCCTCTTGTTTTTGGTTGCACTAAAATTGTAAGATTACAAAGAGTTTAGAAGATGTTGGATTTTACTCCATATAATCTTAGAGGATTAGGATTTTTTATTTATATTCTAGGGAACACTAGGCTAGTTGCATGGATTGGAAAGAAAAATATACTTATGGGACTGCCGATAGGATACTTGGATAAAAGTAATTTTCACTCTCTCCTTCGTTATTTTATCTTTTTTGGCCCTAATTTCTTCGATATCTATTTGTGATGATTTGAGGAGAGGATTTCATTCTATTTTGGGAAATCTAACGTGTTTTGTTTATTTTAGTTGGAAATGTATGTTTGACATGTTCTTCTAATTGAAAATTATTAAATCTTTATGAACATTTGGTGGATAGGGATCTTGATTCTCATGCAATGCTGGTGCACTTTCCCTTTGGAAGATAGCTGAATAATTCCATCATGAATAAAGCACAACTACCAGAATTTTATGGTTCGATTTTATTTGATAATTGCCAATATAATGCTGTAAAATGTATTTATATATGCAAGCACCAACAATTGCAACAATGACATATTTGAGGATGGCTGGAAGGCCGCCAGTTCTTCCTTCGAGCAACCTTTTTTATTCAAAGAACCTTTTGTATATGCTGGACTAATTGTAAGTTTCACTCGGATAGCTCTTCCTCTGATGATTATACTATAAAATTCCATGCTTCTTCTATTATGCAACTGTAACACCAATTGGCTTTTCTATGGTCACAATTCCATTTTCTAAACCTTGCCACATTAAATTTTTTCCTTCAAATCAGTTAATGATTTTTTCTCTCCATATTTTGTAACTCTTTTTGTAAAAAATCAATAAAGTGATTAGGGTGATCTCTTGTTTTGGTTAATATATGTTAGATTGGCATGTTGGTTGTATGGCTAAAAATAATTTTTAAAACTATTAAAAAACAAAAAACTTTTATGGAAAAAAAATGAATGAAGTTTTGGCTCCACTATTCTCTATCTTCCGGAATGATCCAGATGAGGAAACTGCTCTAAGTATTTTATTTTATTTTTAACTTCCGATTCACTTCTAACATGCTTCACTTTCTTTCTTTTTATGTGGAAGCACTTTGTATCTGGCATGGAACTTGGCTGGCTCCTGTCAAGAAACTTTTTGCATATAGATTATTTGCCAAGTTTGATAAAAACATCCAGGAAAGTGCATCTTTCTTGTAGTAATCTTGGCATTGGCTATGGTTTCTCTTTAACGTGTTTTTCTTTTTATTATTGCTGTATTTATGAGTGGATAGATACGAAGATGTTGTGCTAGAGGTTCTTATGCACTTCAAACATTAGGTACCTTAACTCAGAAATTGGTGCATATGTGCAAGCACTCAGAAATTTTACATGGGGCATATGTTAACTCAAATTAAACCAAGTTTTAGAACTCGTTGTCTCTTAGTCGCAGTCCGAAATCAGATTGATTGAGCAGTCCTAACTTGCAACTTGTGGACACTTGTTTGTTAGGACTGTTGGATACTAATCATGAATAAACCAGCTAATAAATGTCCACCAATTTGATAGCTTAATAATCAAATAAGTCTAATTTTTGGTTCATAATACATCTAAACTGGGACCTGTAATTTGGATATTATTTGACTAAATCTTTATCTAGGATTATTTAGTAGTTTTGCTTGACTAATCTATAGAAATTTATGTTGTGATTCGTTTCAACTTTTCATCTTCTTATGTGTAACAGAAGGTACACATTTCTATTATGATTTATTTTGATTTTTTCTCTACTTATGCGTAAAATGTTCTAATTTAAATATTAAGAACTACGTAGTGGCTTGATCCCAATCTTCCAAACGTTGGGTACATAGGCAGTCGTTCATATTAGACCGTATTGGTGTAGCCACAAATTTATTTAATTTTTCCTTCTTGTAGTGTGGATGCATTTTCATCAGGACTACTTAGCAGTAAGAGTGATGTGGATGTAAGTTCTCGAAACCTTAAATTAATCTTGAATCATTTATATCCACTATAAGAAAAAACGGGCAAAGGCTACGACCAAAAACTGTAGCTAAAGAGGTTTTGTTATGGATATAGTCCGTAGCACATCTGTTGCTATTGGTGGGGTAGCTAAAGGTCAAAAACCAATGGCTACGGATTATATCCGTAGCAATAAATATCTATTACTACAGACAAAATTCGTAGCTAAATTTTTGTAGCAAAATGTAGTTATGCCTACAGATTGAATCTGTAGCAATATATCAATAGCTACAGATAAAGGCCGTAGCTATAATTTCTGTTGTGAAATGTACTTAAGGCTACAGATAATAGCTATAGTTTTCAGGACAATAGCTACGGCTAAAATCCATAGCTATTTTTTAAAAAATTAAAATAAAATTATAATAATGGTGCCTGTTTTCATTGCAAGAACCTACTATGATTGATAACTCATCTAAGCTTAATGTTGATAGAAATAGCAAATAAAATGCAATCAGGAAAAAAATGATGCATTTATTACAAATAGCATTCAAATCATACAATTCATCCCACATTCATATTTCGGAAAGGCGACATCAAAATCCGCAGTCTGCATCAGATTTGGAAACGAATCTGTGTAACCTTCGACTGGTCAAAGGAGAGCTACGACCAATCGAAGGACCCCTTTGATCAGTCATAGAATCCCTTCGACCAGTCCTAGAACCTGGACACCAAAAAAATAGCACACTAGACTCTGAGTCGAACTGGTCCATGACCGGTCGAATAGGCCCCTACGACTGGTCGAAGACGTCCTATGACGAGTCGAAGTTGGCCTAGATGTGACTCCACATTCTCAACATCTCCTACTTGGAGACACATCGCCAAAAGCTTCATCTTCTTCATCCGGAGTGCACCACCTCCCCGTCTTCAAGCCTGAAGACTAATCAAAGTTGAACAGACCTTCAGGTTCTCCCTTGTGACCGCTTTGGTCAACATATCTGCAAGATTCTCACTTATATGAATCTTCTCCAGAACAATCGATCTATCTTCCAGTAACGAACGTATGAAGTGATATCTGATAGCAATATGCTTGGTCCTTGAATGAAAGGCTGAATTCTTAGCCAAGTGTATTGCACTCTAATTGTCACTATACAGCTTGCAAACTACTTGCTTCTTACCCAAATCTTCCATAAAACCTTGCATCCACACCATCTCCTTGCATGCTTCTGTAGTCGCAACATATTCTACTTCTGTCGTACTGATAGATACTATCTTTTGTAACTGAGAGACCCAACTAATTGCAACACTACCTAGAATAAAGACATAACCTTTAATACTTCTTCTACTGTCGATATCTCTTGCCAAATCTGAATCCACGTAGCCTTGTAGCTTGATTTCCGATCCACCATAACACAGCCCTACATCCTTAGTACCCACCAGGTATCTGAGGATTTCACAGCTTCCCAATGTTCCTTCCGGGGGTTGTTCATGAACCTGCTAACAACTCCCATTGTTTGAGCAATGTCTGGCCTCGTGCTCACCATAGCATACATGAGACTCCCAATAGCTGACGTGTATGAGACTTTAGCCATTGTATCGCCCGTGAAAAATCCGTACTTGGGCTCGAGTACCAACTCGACCCGAAATCGCGTAGAAATAATTTCCATGGAAATTAAGCGTAAGTTAGCTAGCGCAACGCTAGAGTAGCTGGGAAATAGTCCCTGATCACTTTAAATACGTTCTGCAAGACCCAAATCGAGTAGAACAAACAACTCTACAATACTCTATAACCTCGGATCAAACTCTAAGCGGGTTTGTTCTCTGGACCACATTGAAATTTTGTATTGGATTTAGACCGCGCGTCGAAGGTCCGATACCTCCTATCTTAGACCGTTAGAACCGCCCAGCTGGACTTGACAATCATCTCGAAAATCAAGTCAAACCGATAATCACAGACTATTTCGTTGAACCCGGACTGAAGCGACCGCGAATAGGGACGGATTTGGAATTTTAAATTCAAATGTGGCACACGACTTGACGCGTCAGTATTGAGCGTTCTGACCATCAGAATTCATCCAGATTACACCCTTGGATCAGGAAAAATTTCTATTTATTATCATGAGACTTTCAGCCCTGATCTACGTGCGGTGACCGCTGAACTGAAACTGGTTCGCCACGTGCGATCTGCGAACCCTGCCAGACTAAAAACTTAATACGAGCTACATCTGGTACACATGAGCTTAAGTCCGATCGCAATCGACCAGGGGACCACCAGAAAGCAGTTTTTGGACCGAAACAGCCCCAAAATGGATAGGCACCAAGTAAACTTCGTCCCGGAGCCTATTTCCGGCGTTTTTAAGCTTATAAAAGGGGTTGAAACCCTCATTTCTCCCTCCCATCCAAAAATTCCAAACCCTAGAGAAAAGGAGAGAGAGTTTGAGAGAAAGAGAAGAAGGGATTTTTCCCGCTTCCGAGCCACCGACAGCTGCTGCTTCAGCACTTCTTTCCAATCACCTGGCTGGTGATTTCTCCCCTTTTTTCAGGTATAAAATAACCCTAAAACTTGCTGATTTAGGGTTTACCTAGATTCATAGCATGTTAGCTAACGTACTTCATAAATCAGGTCCTCCAACCGCCGTAGACGAAGCGTACACGCTCCGTTCAAAATCCCGCAACCGTAAGAGACTAAGTGAGGATTTTAGATGCTTTGATTGACGGTTTACAACGCTTTCAATGTCTTTTAATAGTAGATTATCGACGGCATCGCCGTTTGACATGTACAACATGCTCTCCGTTTCCTGTTTCGTAAATTAACGAAGAATATGAGATTTAGGGCATTTTAGTCATTTGTAGGAAGTACGGTCTACATGCATATTTTGCTGACGTGATTGACATGGTTTGTCGCCGCATTAGGGAGTTAGGAATGCTTGCATAATCAGTTTGGCGAAGAGATTCGCCTAGTTGCGCACTTTGGGTCGACATACTATATGTAGACTTAAGTGTGTAGTGTATGTGTTTGTATAAATGCTTGTATTAGTATGTATTGAATTAAATGATGTTATGTAGTAGTTTGAGATTGATTTCTTGATTAATATGCTGACCTAAATGATTTCCTACATGTTGACCTTATGCATGATTGCATTACATGCATAGAAAGTATGCCTTGAAGAATTGCTTAAGTTGAATGTTATAACATGTGTTAACATGCTCACATGATTGTATTTAAATTCCAATACTTTTACATGTAATGCTAATGTGATTCCATAGATGTGTGGGACTAGACTTAGTCCAGGCAGTCGGTAACCGAGCGAATTCGTGGCTGACTGGTCATAGCCACGAACGACGCGTCGATGAACGTGATTCGTGTTTAGAGTTGGCGGCAGTGGTTAGGCCACACGAAGTGTTTTACGCACTTCATGTCGTTCGACTTGAGATGCGATCGTGCTAGTCGAGCCCGTCAAGTAACCCGACTGGCCGATGTATGTTCACCTTGTATGAGTCATAACTGCTTGAACCTAGGGTACTGAACTTACCACTGAAAACCCTGTTAACCGTGGTACCTTGATCCACGAAGACTCATGAGCCGGGCATGGTGGTATGGGACACCGTGGTTGAGCTGTCGGCCTACGCTGGGGCCACAAACCTCCCCGTAGTGACCAGTGAGCACCTAGACTCGTGAGCAGATTATGGTGGTATGGGACACTATATTCTAGCTGTCGGCCTACACTGATCAGGCGACGAGCCCTTTGTAGTGACCGCGAGCGTATTCTGAGTCCACGGGAGGCGACGACCCTTCCGTTGCAGTAGAATACAGTAGGCCTGTATTGATAAGGTGATGGGGGAGCGGTGCAACGAGTGCGAGCAACAGCCCTGGCAGCCCTTACAGTGACCTGCGAAATACACATCGTATGAGATTACTAGGAGTGACGACCCTAGACAGGATCTGTGTTGGGATTGATACAAGGGAAGTACCTTAGTTTCTCAATCCTGCTGTTTGAATGGACTAATAACAACTTGAAAATCATATCACCATAGCATTGCATGTGCCTGAAAGATGTGGAGCACTCTAGGGAGTGTGGCATGCCGCGGTCGTAAGATGTTGCCGCATGAGGGTGATCGTCGGTGAGGGCATACATCACGTCATATCATCTTGCATTAACAACAGCATTAGGATTGTCTGATTTACTGCTTTACTATTATCGCGTGATTGAATTGTGAACATGCTAATCTTTGCTCTATGATTCCACTGAGTTAATCACTCATTCCCACGTTACGGGATGGTGTTTGCAACACCCACCAGACCCTGTTGTAGATGCAGGTGAGGACGAGATCCAGGAGGTGGAGCCAGAAATTGACGAGGACCAGGACGAGTTCTCGTATATACAGTATCACGACGGCTTCCCGTAGGCGACCTGGATCGAGGGGACTTCAGTGGGACTATTTTGAACATTATTCTTTTGTTTATGTACATGTATATGAGACTCAGAGATGTAGTCATACTTTGGAGACAGATGAGATTTACCTTGTTTTCCCATATAGTGATATATATATTGTTTAGTCTTCCGCTTGCTTTTATCACTGGATCTGAAGTATGAATTGCAGTTTTGGTATACTTTTACTCATGTGAATGCTTTAAATCAGACATCATTGAACCATAATCATTTTTGTTGCATAAGTGACGGTCTGGAACTCGGGAGTTGAGTTTATACACGACCCCCGATTTTCAGGGTGTTACTAGTTGGTATCAGAGCATGAATAAGAGTATACTGGGCCTGGGTTATGGTCTTGCGATGTACGCTGTCGCTTCCTTTGACTTAGGTGGGTGCGAGAAGGGTCTAGAAACACGTCTAGGATCGCAGATTCGTCGATAGGCGAAGTCTATTAGGATCGATCGCAAGATCGAGTCTGTAACGCATCTCGGGTCGCGTAAGGCAACCCGAATCACTTCTAAGCTGTAGGAAGTCGGGTTGAGACGTCCTATGAGCGGTTTTAAATCGCAAAAGTGAATCCTTGGGCCGTGGGATGACCACGACTCCTGTAATCAATCGCCAGGGCTTAAAAATCCCGTTTCGCCAAAAATTCTCAAAATTCCTCCTCTAAACACTCCGACCTTCAGTTCTTTCTTATCCATTTCATGTTAGGCATCAAACCTAATGTGAAAATAATACAAATTAGTACTTTCACAAAATTTTACAGTGAATAGTAAAATTTCATGAAAAATGGCCATAAGGCCATTCTAACTTTACTTTATTTAGCAACTAAGGATCTAGATAGATGTACTGGCTCCTTCTACTCTAAATTCATATGCTGCATTATATGGTTTGGTATTCGGTATTGCGATGTGGACCCAGAAAGCCCAGAACACATGTTTGGGCTTATACAGACCAAAATACGATGAATTAAGGGGTGGGACATACTTTTTTGGAACCCCTGGACCATGGGAGACCAGACCCATGTGGTCCCACCGGCCAACTTGGAGGTTGGCCGGCGATGCCATCGCCGGTCGGGCGATGCATCGCCGACCGACGGGGTCCGTTTGCCATGATTTTGGGGCGCACGCCCTTAAATGGAACGTGCATCATCCCCATATGGATCCCACCTCACGAAAACCCCCAAATCATACCCCTCCTTCACAAACATCCCTCTCCATAGCCCTATTTTCGATTTTCAGCAACCATCTCCAAACTCCGGCATCCCAAAGCACTTCTAGGTCCCTCCTTGGCCAAAACTGACCACCACCCATCACTTATTGGGTGTTGGCAGCCCCTCTTCCTGAAGATCTCACCATTTGGAGCTCCAAAATCCCCCAAATAGAGCTGAAATCGTGAGGTGCTCCATTCTATCTTTTTGTTTGTATTTCTCCTTGAAAGTATAGCCTTGGGAAGCTTGAAGCATCCCTCTACGATGCCTAGATTTCCTTTTCTCAGATTGGGCAGCCGCTTCTTCGCATTTTCACCGTTTTCCATGGCTTTCGTGGAAGCCATTTTGGACCTTTTGTCACTCTCATCCATCATATCTTTGATGGGTAAGAGGAAAACCGCAACAGACGAGGCTGGGCCGAGCCGCCCTGCTCGATCGAGAAGACCGCGGGGTGGTGCCGCAAGTTCAAGCACCGCCGCAGGTCCAGCTGTAGTCCTGAAGTGCCGTACAAAGCGGGATTTGGATCCCCATGCACACCTTGGACGAACAATTTTATCGGAGATGCCTCATGGTCAATACACTGATCGCAAAGTGTTATTTGAGGCGGACGTAGATGGACGATTGTTCGGCGAGTATCTGTTGTTCGAACGCATTGAAGCTGCGTATTGGGGTCCGATCTTTGAAGCTCGCGCTCGTGCTAATGTGAGCACCGTTCGTGCCTTCTATGCTATCATCCAGAATCCTACCTTGGAGCCTTTACAGTTCAAAATCCCTTTTGGTAGAGATCGGATGGCTACGATCGATGTTCGGTTGATTGCGCGACTTCTCAACGTGCCTCTAGGTGATGTGCATCCTAGTGAGAAGAATTTGAAGACTAGACGTGAACGAGATCGCCGCACCAGATTTCTGTGCGATAAGTTGGTTCCATGGCAGCCTAATAATAGCCTCAAGGCGACGTATATGTCTGAGGATTTACGCCTGCTGCACTATATCTGCACGTTTAATGTTTATCCCAGGTCGACGAACCGCATTGAATGTACACGTCTTATGGTCGATTTTTTATTTCTGGTGGCCCAGGGAGAGAACGTATGTATGGCCACTTTCATCTTACGGCAGATAGTTCTCATAGCCAGGTCAAGAAGAACATCCGAATCGCTTCCCTTTGGCCGACTTATTTGCAATATTGCGCTTGAGTTTGCCTATAGACTTGGGCCGAAATTGCCGGTATCGATTCACACCATCGATGAGTCGACAATGGTCAAGATGAAGATTGGGTCACAATACCGTGAAAATCAACTTGAAAGGGATAGTGGGGATGACTTTGATGATGAGGAAGATCAAAGCGAAGAAGAACTTAGAGCAGAGGTTCAGGAAGAAGCTTAGGAAGAAGCAGAAGAGGAGGCTCAGGATACTGATGAGAGCCCTCCTCCTTCTGCGCAGGCTACTATCGACGATCGCATTGCTCGGATGGAGGAGAGTCAGACCGCTTTGCGTAGGAAAGTCCAAGAACTTCGCGCAGAATTCGCTGATGCCAAGGCCGTTACAAAGAAGAAATTTGGCAAGGTGACTCGCACCTTGAAGGCGATCCTGTGTTGCTTACAGGATAAGGGTGCTCCTCCTCCTTCACCAGACTCCGACTAGCGATGCGATCTTTGATGTTATTATCAGTAGTTAGTCATTTCCTGTTTTATGTGTGTAAGCCTGTTAGGGCTAGTGCTTTGCTTATGTTACTGTTGCTTAACTGTCTTAATTTCCATGTAATTCTAGTCATGATGCTTGTAAGGATATATCCCTTGTATTGTGACAATTTTGATTAATTGAAATGCATGGAATGCCTTTGACTCTTTAAGTGAATGATTGTGGTGTATTTGTGCAATTGAGACTGACAAGGTTGCACCCTATTTTGAATATAGGGAATGCCACCTAAGACTACGCGGAGCGCGATTCGACTTGCATTGTCAGAGCATATGGATCAGACTCCCTCTCAGTCTGGCACTCGTTCGGACCCTGCTGTGGGCCCGATTCCTGAGGTGGTTCGATCGTCTCAGCCTGTTGTTGGTCCTACAGATGGACCACCGCCATTTACACCATCAGTTAGAGAGCCACATCGCGCATCTACTTCCACACCGCATCCGCCACAGCCTGCTCCACCCCCTGACAGATTCGAGCAGATGATGGCTATGATGCTGCAGCAGCAGCAGCTTCTGACCACCATAGTGGGGACTTTAGCCCAGGGTGGGGGTGCGACTACATCTACTCCACCTGCACCACCTGCGCATCCAGCAGAGGATGCCTATACATACGCCCAGGATGAGGGCATGACTCATCCTGCACCACCTGCTTTCCCTGCGGGGAATCCTGCCGACACACGGGGCCTTTTGGAGCGATTTCAGCGCTTGCGGCCTCCTACTTTCACGGGTTCTCACAGACCCGAGGAGGCTGAGTACTGGCTCGACCGGGTGTCGAAGATCTTGCGGATGTTGCACTGCACCGAGGCTGAGCAGGTAGAGCTGGCTACCTTCCTGTTTGAGAGAGAGGCCAGCATGTGGTGGGATAGCGTACTGCGGACCGTAGCAGCAGACTTTGTATGGACGTGGGCAGCATTTGAGTTCCGCTTCCATGAGAAGTATTATCCCCAGACCTACAGGCACGACAGGGAGAATGAGTTTCTCCGTCTCAGACAGGCAGCGATGACAGTTACCGAGTATGAGCATCGGTTCACAGAGTTGGGCAGGTACGTCCCAACGATCCTAGCTGATGAGCAGATGCGCATACGGCGCTTTTTGGAGGGCTTGCGACCGGATATTCGGTCGAAGATGTGTTGTGTTAGTTTTCCCTCCTATGCGGAGTTGATTCACATGTCCATGCGGGCAGAGCAGGACGTGGATCGACTTGCGCGATCTCGAGGCCCGGCTGCTTCTAGGCCACGACCGGATTTTCCAGACAGGCCCTTCGCGGGCAAGAGGCCTCGCATTGATCCTCCTACTAGGACTACGACGCCTGTACCACCGTTTCGGCACCCTGATTTGACTTGTACATACTGTGGGAGGACGGGCCACTTGGTGCAGAGCTGCTTTTCGAGGATATGGGACAGTGGGTTCTCGCCGCAGCAGAAGATTGACTGTGTACGTCCGCAGGCGATATCAGCACCGCCTATACGGTCAGCTCCTGCGCATCCTTCTTTCAGACCTACGGTATCGCAGATCCGACAGCCTCCACGGCCCTTGACACAGCGGCCGAACCGGCCACAGCAGGCTCGAGTTCATGCATTGACCGCGGAGGCAGCTGCGACGCCGACTTTCCAGCATTCAGCCTTCGAGGTCACGGCCCATATCGGAGGTACTCCCGTTCTTGTCATGGTGGACACTGGTTCCACGATTTCTTTGATATCGCGTGCCGTAGTCAGGCGTCTTGGGTTACAGACTATCACTATGGATAGCGTGCGAGTCTTTGCAGCTCATGGAGATTATTCGGATGTCACCCAGATGTGTGAGGGTTGTTTGGTTGATCTGGGAGGCAGGACGATGACTCTTGATCTGGTCGTCGATCCCTAGCTCGTTTATCTCGACGTCATTCTTGGCATGGACTGGTTGACTGCAGCGAGAGCCGAGATTGACTGCGAGACTCGTATAGTCACAGCGTACGAGCCTGAGGGTGCATCCTTCACATTTCCAGTGCGGGTAAATCTTCCTTTCCGCATTCTTAGCTACGCCACTCTATTGTGCGACGCTGGTGCCCAAGTACTTGAGCAGACGCCAGTTGTTTCTGAGTTCGGGGATCTGTTCAGGAAGATCCCTGGGTTGCCGCCCCGACGTGAGATCGATTTCACTATCGATCTGGTTCCTAGTTCTACACCCGTCTCACTGCCGACGTATCGCATGGTACCATGTGAGATGGAGGAGTTGAGGACGTAGATTGATGGTCTGCTAGAGCTTGGCTTTATACGGCCTAGCGTGTCACCTTGGGGAGCACCGGTCTTGTTCGTGAAGAAGAAGGATGGTTCGATGCGATTGTGTATTGATTATCGCAGGCTGAACCAGCTCACGGTGAAGAACAAGTACCCTTTGCCCAGGATCGATGACTTGTTTGATCAGTTGAGAGGAGCGCAGTACTTCTCGAAGATTGATCTTTAGTCAGGATATCATCAGCTGCGCGTCAGGGATGAGGACGTGCAGAAGACAGCATTTAGGACCAGTTTTGGCCACTACGAGTTCCTCGTGATGTCGTTCGGTCTCACGAACGCACCGGCCGTGTTCATGGATCTGATGAACCGGGTATTTCTGCATTTCCTTTATCGATTCGTCGTTGTCTTCATTGACGACATTTTGGTGTACTCTAGGAGTCGAGAGGAGCATGAGGAGCACTTGCGTTTGGTCCTTGATACGCTCAGACGGCATCAGTTGTTCGCACAGTATAAGAAGTGCGACTTCTGGAAGCAGGAGGTGAAGTTTCTGGGACACGTGGTGTCCAAGGATGGCATGGCAGT
This sequence comes from Magnolia kwangsiensis, assembly GCA_037074715.1. Lineage (NCBI taxonomy): Eukaryota > Viridiplantae > Streptophyta > Magnoliopsida > Magnoliales > Magnoliaceae > Magnolia > Magnolia kwangsiensis. The sequence goes on along the minus strand of CM073589.1, from coordinate 45,698,317 downwards.
TGACCTGTCTAAGGTAGCTGCGGTGCAGGACTGGGAGCAGCCTGGTTCTGTCACTGAGGTGAGGAGTTTCTTGGGTCTCGCTGGCTACTATCGGCGCTTCATTCAGGACTTCTCGAAGATCGCGAGACCCTTATCTCAGTTGACACGGAAGGACGTGAAGTTCGCCTGGAATGATAAGGCGGAGTCAGCTTTTCAGGAGCTGAAGGACATGCTTACGTCCGCCCCTGTGCTAGTATTGCCAGAGCAAGGGGTTAGATACACTATATACACTGACGCGTCTAGCGTTGGTTTGGGTTGTGTCCTTATGCAGAGGGACAGGGTAATTTCGTATGCCTCGAGACAATTAAGGAAGCACGAGGAAAATTACCCTACACACGACCTAGAGTTGGCAGCCGTTATATTCGCACTGAGACTCTGGAGACATTACCTCTACGGAGAGGAGTTCGAGCTCTTTTGCGACCACAAGAGCCTCAAGTACATATTCACGCAGCGAGACTTGAATATGAGGCAGCGGCGATGGATGGAGACGCTAAAGGACTTCAAGTTTGAAGTCTCTTACCATCCTGGGAAGGCGAACCTTGTGGCTGATGCGTTGAGCCGCAAGAAGGCGATAGAGTTTGCGGCTCCGCTGATGGTTGCCGAGTGGGATATGGTTGAGTTTTTGCGAGACTTTGAGCAGAAACTCACCGTAGAGGAGCCATTTGAGTTCATCGCACACGTACAGGTGCGATCTCAGATCGATGACCGAGTCATCGAGGCGCAGAGGGACGATGCGCATCTTACTGAGCTTCGAGAGCAGGCCAGTGATGATGCTAATGCCGACTGGCGAGTTGGTATGGATGGGGGCTTACGTTACCGTGGCCGCCTATGCGTCCCAGATGTCCCTGACTTGAGACGAGAGATTCTCGAGGCTGCGCATTCTACTAGACTCGCGATGCATCCAGGCAGTACAAAGATGTATCGTGACGTGAAGAGGACGTATTGGTGGGAAGGTATGAAGACCCACATAGCTGAGTTCGTGTCCCGTTGTCTCACTTGTCAGCAGGTGAAGGCAGAGCATCGCCGACCACCTGGACTTTTGCAGCCTATGCCGATTGCAGAGTGGAAATGGGATTTCATTTCCATGGACTTCATTTCTGGGTTGCCGAAGACGAGGAAGGGGCATGATTCCATTTGGGTGATCGTCGACCGATTGACAAAGTCGGCGCACTTCCTACCGATCAGAGTTACGAACTCTGCAGACGAGCTGGCTAGATTGTACATCTGAGAGATTGTGCGTCTGCATGGAGTTCCGTTGGAGATCGTGTCGGACAGAGACACGCGGTTCACTTCTATTTTCTGGACTCGCATTCAAGAGGCTATGGGTGTGAAGTTGAAGTTCAGTACTGCCTTCCACCCACAGACGGACGGACAGACGGAGCGAGTGAACCAGATCCTGGAGGACATGTTGCGAGCTTGTGCATTGGACTTCAAGGACAGTTGGGATGACTGTCTTGCATATGCGGAGTTTACGTACAATAATAGCTTCCAGGCGAGTATCGGCATGGCACCTTATGAGGCGCTGTATGGGCGACCTTGTCGCGCACCGCATTGCTGGTTAGAGGTCAGTGAGCGTAGCTTGATCGGCCCAGAGTTGGTGCAGGCGACGTCAGAGAAGATCGATATTATTCGACGTCGGCTTCTTACAGCGCAGAGCAGACAGAAGAGCTACGCCGATACGAGACGGAGACCACTAGAGTTCACAATCGGGGATCACGTGTTTTTGCGAGTTTCCCCTATGAAGGGAGTCCTTCGGTTTGGGAAGAAGGGGAAGCTGGCACCGCGATTCATTGGTCCATTCCAGATCCTCGATCGTGTGGGAGCAGTGACTTACCGATTGGCTTTACCCACGCCCCTCGCGAGCGTCCACAATGTATTTCATGTTTCTATGCTGAAGAAATACGTTGCTGATCCTTCTCATATCATTAGATGGGAGCAGGTGCATTTAGGAGAGGATGTTACTTATATCCTGCGACCGACAAGCATCTTAGACAGGAAGGAGCAGGTACTGCGTAGCAAGGTGATTCCCCTTATGAAGGTACTATGGATGCATCACTCTGAGGAGGAGGCTACTTGGGAGACAAGCCGAGATCAGAAAGAACTACCCACAGCTTCTCGAGGAGTACGAACAGGTATAAATTTCGAGGACGAAATTATTTGTTAAGGGGGGTAGATTGTAACGCCCGTGAAAAATCAGTACTTGGGCTCGAGTACCAACTCGACCCGAAATCGCGTAGAAATAATTTCCATGGAAATTAAGCGTAAGTTAGCTGGCGTAACGCTAGAGTAGCTGGGAAATAGTCCCTGATCACTTTAAATACGTTCTGCAAGACCCAAATCGAGTAGAACAAACAACTCTACAAAACTCTATAACCTCGGATCAAACTCTAAGCGGGTTTGTTCTCTGGACCACATTGAAATTTTGTATTTGATTTAGACCGCGCGTCGAAGGTCCGATACCTCCTATCTTAGACCGTTAGAACCGCCCAGCTGGACTTGACAATCATCTCGAAAATCAAGTCAAACCGATAATCACAGACTATTTTGTTGAACCCGGACTGAAGCGACCGCGAATAGGGACGGATTTGGAATTTCAAATTCAAATCTGGCACACGACTTGACGCGTCAGTATTGAGCGTTCTGACCGTCAGAATTCATCCAGATTACACCCTTGGATCAGGAAAAATTTCTATTTATTATCATGAGACTTTCAGCCCTGATCTACGTGCGGTGACCGCTGCACTGAAACTGGTCCGCCACGTGCGATCTGCGAACCCTGCCAGACTGAAAACTTAATACAAGCTACATCTGGTACACATGAGCTTAAGTCCGATCGCAATCGACCAGGGGACCACTAGAAAGCAGTTTTTGGACCGAAACAGCCTCGAAATGGATAGGCACCAAGTAAACTTCGTCCCGGAGCCTATTTCCGGCGTTTTTAAGCTTATAAAAGGGGTTGAAACCCTCATTTCTCCCTCCCATCCAAAAATTCCAAACCCTAGAGAAAAGGAGAGAGAGTTTGAGAGAAAGAGAAGAAGGGATTTTTCCCGCTTCCGAGCCACCACAGCTGCTGCTTCAGCACTTCTTTCCAATCACCTGGCTGATGATTTCTCCCCTTTTTCAGGTATTAAATAACCCTAAAACTTGCTGATTTAGGGTTTACCTAGATTCATAGCATGTTAGCTAACGTACTTCATAAATCAGGTCCTCCTACCGCCGTAGACGAAGCGTACACTCTCCGTTCAAAATCCCGCAACCGTAAGAGACTAAGTGAGGATTTTAGACGCTTTGATTGACGGTTTACAACGCTTTCAATGTCGTTTAATAGTAGATTATCGACGGCATCGCCGTTTGACATGTACAACATGCTCTCCGTTTCCTGTTTCGTAAATTAACGAAGAATATGAGATTTAGGGCATTTTAGTCATTTGTAGGAAGTACGGTCTACATGCATATTTTGCTGACATGATTGACATGGTTTGTCGCCGCATTAGGGAGTTAGGAATGCTTGCATAATCATTTTGGCGAAGAGATTCGCCTAGTTGCGCACTTTGGGTCGACATACTATATGTAGACTTAAGTGTGTAGTGTATGTGTTTGTATAAATGCTTGTATTAGTATGTATTGAATTAAATGATGTTATGTAGTAGTTTGAGATTGATTTCTTGATTAATATGCTGACCTAAATGATTTCCTACATGTTGACCTTATGCATGATTGCATTACATGCATAGAAAGTATGCCTTGAAGAATTGCTTAAGTTGAATGTTATAACATGTGTTAACATGCTCACATGATTGTATTTAAATTCCAATACTTTTACATGTAATGCTAATGTGATTCCATAGATGTGTGGGACTAGACTTAGTCCAGGCAGTCGGTAACCGAGCGAATTCGTGGCTGACTGGTCATAGCCACGAACGACGCGTCGATGAACGTGATTCGTGTTTAGAGTTGGCGGCAGTGGTTAGGCCACGCGAAGTGTTTTACGCACTTCATGTCGTTCGACTTGAGATGCGATCGCGCTAGTCGAGCCCGTCAAGTAACCCGACTGGCCGATGTATGTTCACCTTGTATGAGTCATAACTGCTTAAACCTAGGGTACTGAACTTACCACTGAAAACCCTGTTAACCGTGGTACCTTGATCCATGAAGACTCATGAGCCGGGCATGGTGGTATGGGACACCGTGGTCGAGCTGTCGGCCTATGCTGGGGCCACAAACCTCCCCGTAGTGACCAGTGAGCACCTAGACTCGTGAGCAGATTATGGTGGTATGAGACACTATATTCTAGCTGTCGGCCTACACTGATCAGGCGACGAGCCCTTTGTAGTGACCGCGAGCGTATTCTGAGTCCACGGGAGGCGACGACCCTTCCGTTGCAGTAGAATACAGTAGGCCTGTATTGATAAGGTGATGGGGGAGCGGTGCAACGAGTGCGAGCAACAGCCCTGGCAGCCCTTGCAGTGACCTGCGAAATACACATCGTATGAGATTACTAGGAGTGACGACCCTAGACAGGATCTGTGTTGGGATTGATACAAGGGAAGTACCTTAGTTTCCCAATCCTGCTGTTTGAATGGACTAATAACAACTTGAAAATCATATCACCATAGCATTGCATGTGCCTGAAAGATGTGGAGCACTCTAGGGAGTGTGGCATGCCGCGGTCGTAAGATGTTGCCGCATGAGGGTGATCGTCGGTGAGGGCATACATCACGTCATATCATCTTGCATTAACAACAGAATTAGGATTGTCTGATTTACTGCTTTACTATTATCGCGTGATTGAATTGTGAACATGTTAATCTTTGCTTTATGATTCCACTGAGTTGATCACTCATTCCCACGTTACGGGATGGTGTTTGCAACACCCACCAGACCCTGTTGTAGATGCAGTTGAGGACGAGATCCAGGAGGTGGAGCCAGAGATTGACGAGGACCAGGACGAGTTCTCGTATATACAGTATCACGTCGGCTTCCCGTAGGCGACCTGGATCGAGGGGACTTCAGTGGGACTATTTTGAACATTATTCTTTTGTTTATGTACATGTATATGAGACTCAGAGATGTAGTCATACTTTGGAGACAGATGAGATTTACCTTATTTTTTCATACAGTGATATATATATTGTTTAGTCTTCCGCTTGCTTTTATCACTGGATCTGAAGTATGAATTGCAGTTTTGGTATACTTTTACTCATGTGAATGCTTTAAATCAGACATCATTGAACCATAATTATTTTTGTTGCATAAGTGACGGTCTGGAACTCGGGAGTTGAGTTTATACACGACCCCCGATTTTCAGGGTGTTACAGCCATCCAGTCCCATTCCTCCTATGTCTTTGCACCTTGCTCCTTAAATAGCTTGAAGTGGTTGGCTAATGGAGTGTTAACCGGCTTAGCACCTCCCATATTGAATCGATCAAGTACCTTGGCTATGTACTCTGCCTGTGACAAAACCAGTTTCTTATTTTTCCTATCACGCTTTATCCTCATGCCTAGGATTTATTTTACAGCTCCTAAATCTTTCATGGTAAATTCTCTAGACAATTGTCTTTTGAGATCTGAGATGTCCTTCATGCTTGAACCGTCCACAAGCATATCATCAACATACAAAAGAAGGATGATGTACGACGTATCAAACTTCTTCAAGTAACAACAGTTGTCTGCATGACATCTCCTAAAACTGTTTCCCGACATAAAACTATCGAACTTCTTGTACCACTGCCTCAGGACCTGCTTCAGGCCATATAGACTCTTTTTCAGTCCGCACACCTTGTTCTCATTACCTGGTGTCACATATCCTGTCGACTGACGCATATATATCTCCTCTTCAAGATCCCCATGAAGGAAGGCTGTCTTAACATATAGCTGCTCTAAATGTAAGTTCTCTGTAGCCGTTATACTCAAGACCATCAAATCGTAGATATTTTCACTACCGGTGAAAATATTTCAGTGAAATCGATACCTTCCTTTTGTTGAAACCCTTTCACAACCAATCTAGCCTTGTACCGTTTCGAACCACCGTGCTCCTATTTCAGTCTGTAAACCCACTTGTTATGAAGAGTTTTCTTACCCTTGGGTAGAGTGACTAGCTCCAATGTACGATTAGACTCAAAAGAGTCCATCTCCTCATCCATGACCTGCTCCCACTTAACCCGTGTATCTAACTGTAATGCCTCTTCGAAACACTCTGGCTCACCAGTATCTGTCAGCAGTAGATAATATAAGGAGGGTGAGTATCGGACCGTGGGTCTCCTCTCCCAAATAGACCTCCTCATAATTGGTGTATGTGGCTCTGCCTCATGATGCTCTTGTGTATGATCATCTTATGGCGCTGTAACACCCATGTCCGGTAACTCTTCCAACTCTACGAATTCCTTTTCCTCAGCCTTATTTTCTTACACACTGTCCTTATGTATCAGTTTTTCATTGAAGATTAAGTCCTTGCTTCTGATAATTTTCCTATTTTCTGCATCACAAAACCTATAGCCAAAATCATGCTGCCCGTAGCCTATAAACGTGCACCTCCTGGACTTCGCATCCAGCTTGTTTCTGTGCTCTACATCAATTTGAACATATGAAGTGCAACCGAACACTCTGAGATGTGTAAGGTTCACTTCTTTTCCAGTCCACGTTTCTTCTGGTAGTCCACCATCCAATGGTGCTGAGGGACTTCTATTGATAAGATATACGGTAGTATTCATAGCATCTGCCCAAAATCTCTTGGGCAACCCTGCATGTAACCTCATGCTCTTAGTGGGCTTAAGGATGGTCTTGTTAATGCGCTTAGCCACACCATTCTGCTGCGATGTCCCTGGAATCATTTTCTGATGTTTGATTCCACTTGCTACACAATACTCCTCAAACCTCTTGTCACAATACTCTCCCTCATTATCAGATCTGAGACACTTTATTATTTTACCTGTCTCATTTTTTACCATAAATTTTCACTTCTTAAACGCATCAAATACATCAGATTTATGCTTTAAGAAATAAACCCACAGTTTTCTACTAGCATCATCAATAAAGGAAACAAAATAATGTGAGCCACCAAGAGATGATACCTATGCCGGTCCCCACACGTCAGTGTGTACAAGCTTTAATAGATACGTCTTTGGAGCGTGTCCTGTCTTCTTGAAGCTTATCCTCTTCTACTTGCCATATACGCAGTCCTCATAGAATTCCAAGTTAAGAGACTTTAGCCCTGGTAGCTTCTCTTTTGACAACAGTACTTTCATCCCTTTCTCACTCATATGTCCCAACCTCTGATGCCATAACTGCCCATTCACTCCAGTTGATGCGACTGCGAGTGAACTATACGACCCTAAAGTCACGTATAAAGTACCTTCGTTTTTACCTCGAGATATCACCAAGGCACCTTTTGTAATCTTCTAGGAATTACTTGTGAATGTTGTCACATAACCGGTATCGGCCAACTACCCCACTGAGATCAGATTCCTTCTCAAGCTCAGTACATGTCTGACATCCTTGAATTTCAAAACCGTTCTGTCTTTCTGATTGACTTGAACGTCTCCCTTTCCAACAATACTGCACAAGTCATCATCACCCAGGTAGACTCTCCTAAAGTCACCTAACACATAATCATGCAGAACTTCCTTATATGAAGTGGCATGAAACGAAGCACCCGAGTCTATAACCCAAGACTCATTCCTCACATCAAGAGATAAGATTAATGCCTTTGTGTCGCTCTCCTCAGACAGATTCACTGAATCCTTCCCACCTTGAGAGCTTCCTTCTTATTTCTTAAGCACCCTACAATCACGTTTCATGTGCCCCTTCTTGCCGTAATGCCAACACCCTTCTTTATCTTTCGGTCCTTTGAAATTCTTCCTCGACTTAGAATGGCCGTGTTTATTGCCTCTTTTGTTCAGCGATCTTCCTCTTCCTTCAACGTTTAGAGTATTCCCTAAGTTCCCTAAAACTCCTGATGTCTTCCTTCTAGATTCTTCATTGAGAATTAGATCGGCTACATCATCAAATTTTAGTTTTATCGACCCTGAAGAATTGCTCACAACAATCACTAAACCATCCCAACTGTCTGATAGACTGGATAAGATCAATAGCGCCCTGACCTCATCCTCAAAAATGATGCCAACGAATTTCAATTGGCTCGTGACTGTATTGAACTCATTTAGATGTTCAGCCACGCTCCCACCATCTGACATCTTCATGTTGAATAGCTGTTTCATAAGATGAACCTTGTTGGATGCTGAGGGTTCTTCATACATGGTGGCTAGGGCTTCCATTAATTCTTTTGTCATTTTTACCTTGGATATGTTGAACGCGACGCTCTTAGACAAAGAGAGTCGGATCGTTCCTAAAGCCTTCCTATCCAGTAAAAACCATTCATCATCTGTCATCTTTTTTGATTTCTTCTCTTTTCCTTCTAGAGGAATGTAGAGGTCCTTCTAATACAGATAATCTTCCATTTACATCTTCCAGAAGGCAAAGTTTGAACCATTAAACTTCTCAATTCTAGTTTTTTCATCTTCCGCCATCGCTCCCAATAGAACTAAACCAATAGCTTCGATACCAGTTGTTGCACAGTACGCCAACAACGCAGTGAGCCGAGATTCAATCTCAGGCCTCACCCACAAACGATAAACGGATGAAAATATGAACTAAAAACAGATCAAAGCAATCCAAACAAACTACAAGATAGGATATACGTGGAAAAACCCCAAACTAGGGTAAAAAACCACGGATGCAAACTTTCACTATGAAGAAAAATAAAGATTACAAGGCAAAATACTAACTTCTCCTTTGGAAGCACATAGAAAACCCTTAGCACACACCTTTAGAATTATTTCTCAATATTCCTTAATACCCTAGAAAAGCCCTAGGAAACCCTATTTATAGTTTAGGTAACTTCCCTTCCACAACCTTGCGAAAGGTGACACTAAAATCCGCAGTCCGCATCAAATTTGAAAACGAATCTGCGTAACCTTCGACCGATCGAAGGAGAGCTACGACCAGTCGAAGGACCCCTTTGACCAGTTGTAGAATCCCGTCGACTAGTCCTAGAACCTGGACACCAAAAAATAGCACACTGGACTTTGAGTCGAACTGGTCCACGACCGGTCGAACAGGCCCCTACGACCGGTCGAAGACGTCCTATTACCGGTCGAAGGCAGCCTAGATGTGGCTCCACATTCTCAACACAATGCACCCCTTAACTCACTAACAGATCACTAATTTCTTACTCAATACGTAAACAAACGGAAGCTCATATCTTGCTATCAAACTGTAGCACTAACTTTGAACATTAAACAAAACTGCAATTCTTCTTCTTCCCTAAGATTCAAGAATCTGGAGTGATTCCGATCCTAAACCAGGCATGGACATGGAAAACTAGGGTGAAATTTTCCCTAAACTAGGAATTGCTGGTTACCCGTCCCAGCTAGTCAATGACCAAGTAGTATGGACATGGAAAACTATGGTGAGATTTAGGTTGATTGAGCAGCATAGTTTGAGAATTATGCTTTTTCAGTAATCTTCATGTAAAACCGTCCACATCAATCATTTGTGCATGAGATTACTCTCAATTACTTAAAAGTTTATTATTTGCTCTTTTCTTAAGAATGACAAGATTATGTGTAGCAATAAAATCTTAATTCCTGTATGTTAAAATATTGTCTAAAACATCCCAAAGGAAGACTTGTATTAGTGGCCATCTTTTGAGACAATGAAATGCCTCAATCACAAACTATGTAGTGATCTTCCATGTTCCCTAATTTTTCTAATGCCATTAATAATTTTTAAAAAAGTTTCAAAAATAAAACCAAGAAACATACCACAGAGTCATTGACCTTCTTGGTCATTTCCTTGATTTCCTTCTCCACTTTCTTTCTGTTGGCAGAGTAAGGTCCCAAACCTTGCCATCCAAAAATTCCAAATATCAAAAAACATGATGCAGGCCCCTATTGAACACTAAACACAACACCAATAATCCACATGACTAACAAAGTGAAAGAAAGAAAGATGCAAAAGCTCAATGCATTTGAAACCACAATAAAAAGCCATTATGAGTGACACAAATCCAAATCTAAAAATACTAGATTCTTAGAATTTTTTTTCTCCCAGTATGCAAATGTAGAAATTAGATTTTCGAGAATATTCTCATTACTTAAGGGATTCTGACACTTGGGGCTTACCCAAGGGACATGAAAGAATTGGATCCTATTCAGCAACAAACTAATATGGCTGAAGCATTTCTTCAAACAATTGATATACACATGTAGGGGGCCGTGGACAGCAGCGAATATGGCTGCTACCTAATATCTGGCAATCAAAAGAGGACATGAGAGAGAAAGAGAGTACCTTCGACTTCCTCCTCTGATTTCTTCTATTATCTTCAGCTGTTGGAGAGAGATTGATGAAACTGTGCGTCAAAGAGAATGAGGGAGAGAGACATTGAGAGAGAGGGAGGGAAATCAAGGAGATCGAGGAAGGGAGAGGGAGAAGCATGGGAGAGAGAGAGAGAGAGAGAGAGAGAGAGAGAGAGAGAGAGAGAGATCAAGGAAGGGAGATGGAGAAGCGAGATGGAAGCGAGATTGAGGAAGGAAGAGCGAGAAGAGAGGGAAAGAGGGGGAAATGAAGGGTGTGCAGAGAGATCGAGGAAGGGAGAGTGAGAGAAGAGGGAAAGAGAGGGAAATGAAATGAAATGCGCCCAGGCTTTTTTTTAAAGGTAAAATCGTTTTGGGGGTGACAGACGGCACTTTTAGCGCCTAGTTTTAGCACTCGTGGGGCCCACCGTGATATATGTTATTTATCCACTCCGTCCATTCATTTTAGCGGATGATTTTAACAGTTGATCCAAAAAATGAGTCAGATCGAAGCTGTAAGCGGACTACATAACACATTCATGATAGAAATTTATTTTTTATTATTTCTTATGGTGTGGTCCAATTAGACCTTTAAACTACATAATTTTTTGGCTCATCTACTGAAATTATAAATTAGAATTTATGGGCGGTTTAGATCAAACGAATATATTCCAATGGGCCCCATGAAGCCCCTTAAGCACTGTCAATATCTAATAAGGTTATGGTAGGGAGGTAGGTTTTAGGTACAGAGAATTAGGTTTTAGCTACAGATTAAGTCTATAGCAACTATAGCTAAGGTTTATATCCGTAGCAAAATACAAATGTGATCTGTATGCATTGCCCTTTTTTTTTTGTAGTAATCTTTATCGTTTCATTTATATGTTGTTGTCAGGGTCAACTTGTAACTCCTCAAAATTCACTCTGCCGTAAGACATTACGGTGTATGATGGTTCCCAAAAGGTTAAGTTACGAATATATTATTAAGAGTTGGTTGGATATCTTTTATTTTTTGTAAATGTTGTTAATAGTTGGATGGATGATGAATGTATTTGCGAATGTAAATGAAAATAAAGAACTTATAATACACACACGCACACACACACACACACACATGTTACCAATGGAGGATACGTTGTTTAGGGGGATATGAAATTTTGTAACTAATAGTATGGTGCCTCAATATTTGGTGTATGTTACTAGTATGTAGTAAATAATACTAGGTTCAATATTTTTTATATGTGTCTAAAAATATAATATATATCATGGATTTAAATTTTTTCAAGAATCTTTACTCGGATCATTTATCCTCATATGCATACTCTAATTTTGTTCAAACAAGTTGATCCATTGTCCAATGGTCTGGACCATTGGTACAAGAGGTGCCAACACGGACACAGACCATGCCTTGGAATTGTCTCAGACTTTTACTGCACTCCTTTTCCTAACCATGTATTTTTGAGCCACTACTTGAAAAGTTAGGGTGTCCTATGTCACTACCAAACAATAATAGAAAAGCCAAATCAACGAGCTGTAGCTTGTAGTGACTTTGACCGTTTGCTATGTTTGCATTGATGGAGTGGCCCACCTAAGGTAATGGTCCCATTTTAGTGGAAGGCCATGAAACCAAGTATCTCCACCACTTAACATTCTAGTGTGGTAGGTTCAATATTGTTTTGAATATGATGCAGTGATGTGTGTGATGAGGTCGAGCACCGTATATATATATATATAATCACCTACAGCCAGCTGCATGCTAACTTGGCATGCGACCCAATTTTGTAGGACATCCATGAAAAGCCTAAATCATCAACAGCTTTTCCATATTCGCTCTTGCACCCTTTATTCAGGTCATGGGCTTCGGTATAAGTTAGTTGTGTCCACTAATCCTTCTTACTGTACATGTGGCATCCTCCTCACATCCGATCTGCCCAATTAGTGGGCCCCACATTAGATTGTTCATATCGATAAACCAGACCAATTAAACAAATATGCCTCTGATTAATGGAGAATTTTTTTTCGGAGATAAGACAGCCTGCTACTTTTCATTTTTACAGTGGATTAGATGGTCACACCTCCACCACTTAAGTATATAGTTTCAGTGTAATTTGTAGGTAAGCCTCACCTGTATCCTTTCTTCTTTCCTGCCTTTCTTCAATGAGCTTTCTTCATATATAACGCCTATGTTGGCAAGTTGTCTCATACGTATGTGATTGTGATTGGCATGTTGGAAGATGATCACGTTTATTTCCCTAGCTTCTGCGTGTGTTGTCATCAAGGTGATTGGAGAAATATTTTATTTCTCTTAAAAAAAAATCATTTCGTTAGTCAAATTGAATCCTAGAAAATAGATGAGCATCACAAATCCCCTGCAAGCTAAAACACTAAAAGATTTCATAGCATCGCATAGGCAATGATTATTGAAGTTCCATTCGAACGTTTGATAGAATTTGAGCAACTTCATAATTACACCGGAGACTTTGCTATTTCTTGCTTCCCTGCATAAATAGGAGATTTAAGTATTCTCTAAACCAGTGAAGTGTGCAACTAAACTGCATGAATTTTGGAATAGAAACCTTCTTTTGGAATCTGCTTTCTTTATCTCAGTATAGTCCAGGCATTTTCTTAGGCTTGTGGATGATCTCATAAGCTGTGCAGAACTCCATCTGTGGATAAAATGAGTCTGGTTGATTGTTGCATGAAGAATGAAGGGAAGAAGCAACAGATTCAGGTGTGGGAGCGGGGAAGTGTCTATTTTCAAAAGATTAGTGAATATAAACAGCTAAAAAGTGGGAGCAGGAGCACAAGTTAGAAGAGTGACTCAAAATTGGAGTGTTACCTGGTTTGAAGGGATTGTGCAACTGACTCTGGTCATCTATGGCAACACAAACTCATCAACTTCACCACACAGCACCAATCCCCATTGAGTGCATAGGCCAAGCATCACTAACCAGTCTTGTCCTACTCCTAACAAATGTCAATGTAACGAAATCACTTAATCCATATTATATTTCCATAATCATGGATTAATTTAAATAGAAAAAAAAAATCAATAACAAGATAAAATCATTGTGGGTTACAATTGTGAAAAGTAATTTTACTGGATGCTCAGTTGGAGAGATTAGTGTCAACAGTTTCCCTATAGTTGATCACTATACCACTGGTAGTGCTGGCAATGGGCTTGATTTATCATTGGGCATAAAACGCAGGTCAGTAGTTGGGATTATGATTTCAGGCCCATGCCCACACAGGAACAATTATAAGTCATGTCAGGCTGTGATAGAAACTTCTGCAAAACCTAAGCCAGGCACCCACTGCTTAACAATTGGACTCCAAAAGTTGCTCCATACCCAACCGTCTTCTAATACAGGCCCGAGCTATACCCTAAGTGGCTGGCCTTGAAACCAGACAAGAAAGTGGCCTATTTCCAGCGCTTGTGTCTGGAAGCTTCAATTTGCATTCTTGTTAAAGGATGTGTTACGACCCAAACTCGGTAACCAGAATCACAAGGGACCCGATGGCCGATTTTGGTCGTAACAGCCTCCATAGTACCCCATTCTCGGGTCCTGAGGTAGGTTCCGATCCTGGGATCCTATAAGGAGGATTTTCATAACAGTATAATCATTACCAATATGAGCATACCCAAGATCACAGCAAATACATCTGAGAATAACAAAGGCACACATCACAAAATTCACTAAGAATTTAAACTTTTACAATCATCCATAAGGTCCAAAAGGACATACATGAGATAAAAGGAGAAGAGGGAAAGGTCGGCAACACTGGAGTCCTCAAAAGCTCCGCTCTACTCCACGCGCTGCTGCTACGATGCCTGCCTAGAATCTCCTGCACGCATCAATCGTGCATAAGCTTATAGAAGCTTAGAGGGTGGTGAAAGTGTGTGACAATGGTGCACAGAAGAATAGTAGGAGATGCAAGAAGGGAAATGTGCTCAATGGAAAAATCGATAACCTTACCAAGGCTTATCATGAATATGATGCAATGAGTACTGGATGTTAAACCAAGGCAATGCATGAAGGGGGCTCGTACAACCAATGCTAATGCGATGCAAGTAATACCAGAGCTCATATCCAAATCATAAGTCAAGTACATTTCCAATCATAAGGAAATCACCGGGGTCCATTACACTGCCGAATGACTATCGCTCTACAGACCCCGCACAGTCAAACGAGCATAAGAGACCTCACTACCCGCCTGTGGACAGCCAATCACCAACAAGGCCTGACAGTAGCGGACCCATTTACGAGCTGGTCAGACTCAGCCTAGCAATGCCCACTACACACCAGGCAGGTAAGGCCACACCCCTATCCAACCGACTACACGACAGTGGGAGTCGCAGCCTAACGGTATAAGGCCCTCGTACGCTCATGTATTCCACCCGGTCACGGCGTTGGAGCAGATCCTTGGTACCATGGAAGTTTTGGGAATTTCACCCATGGGCATCCTATGCACCCGGTATGCTCAACTAATATTTCCGGTGTCCACGCATACGATCATCCACGAATATCCCTGTGGAGGTAAGGCCCTGATGAAGTAAGGGCAGATATCCACATGCTATGCAATGCCAGATGCATGAATCACACAATCACCCATGCATCAATCCCAAGCATTCATCTCTCAGGGAGATACCAACATGTCCTACACAATGCCACAACCATGACCAATCATTCCTCAACCAAGCATGCATATGATGTGTATGGGAGTAGGCCATGAAGATGAACAAGGGTGCCAATATGGTGGAGATGAACTCTCTACCTAACCATGAAGGGTCTAAGTACTTAACTAATTCCTCATAAGGAATACAACCTCTAGTGGGGGCCCATATACCTGGGGTAGCCCACAAGACTAAGGAGAACAATGGTATGGGCCTAAATAGTGAGATGGCTTAGCAAGGTTCTATGGTGGGCCTTTAACCACCCATAGAAGCCCATGGGTCTACCTTAAGGCTACCAACGTGGACATCCAACCACAATTGGTCCCTAAGGGGTAGCCCATCTCTAATTGATCATGAATCAAGGACCAAGGCCCATGCAACATCAAAAATAAGAAATGAGTAGCCATAATTATACCACAGCACTCATGTTGGGCTTCAGAAAGGGCGGCCCAAGGCCTACCCAAAATATGGGTTCAAGGAGAACACACATAACCCAACTCATATATAACACTATGGGCCCATAAGGGAAAGGTTAGGGCCCAACATAAAAGTCACTAATCCCATATATTATGGTGGCCTAGTGGGCGGCCCATTGCTCAAACCACATGGGCAATGTCATGCTCTTAGTCAAGTGAGTTGGGCCTACAACTCGGCCCAAGTATAAAGTTGATTTGATGGGCAATCAAGGGCCCATCTACTTGTGTAATCTGGCCCACTAACCCAACATAATAATATAGTAAAATGACCCAATAGTTCAATGGGTCTATCTGGAAAGTTCCAACTCAATTGGGCCTAAGGAGTTCAACAACTAGCTACATTCATGGACCCAATTAAATTTAACTGTGGTGGGCCTCAAAAGTGCATTTATTAAGCCCAAAATTTAAGAAACTAAAGGTATCAATTATCTCCTCTAATACCTTCATAAATGTGGTGGGCCTCACTCCTCAAAATTTCAGCCCAAGTCCAAGCATAATTATAACATGTTGTTGTCCTAAATTTGGGCACTCCATTGGAGTGGGCCCAAGGCCTCTAAAACTCTGAAAATTGAGGGCCATGGCCCCTCATCATTCATACAATGAGAGGAAACCCAAAAATATGGCCCACCATCAAAAGAAATATTTTTAAATTTTGGTTTTTATCAAGCATATTGTTGGACTGCACAACAGAAAAATTGAGAGTCCAGCCATCTTGGACCATTTTTTTGGATGCCCTAAAGGGGTCATTTGAGGCTGAAATTTTATAGAGTGATACTTCCATATGTGGGCCACACCCCAAAAAAATTTCATAATTTTTAGATATTTATAGGTATTTTAATTAGTTTAAACAAAACAGACTGTCCATGAAATCGGACAGACCTGAACGTCCCAACGTGGTGGGCCAGTCCGGCCCTTGCCACGGTGTGTACAGGGGTCCATTGGCCTTGAAATTTGGTAGGTGGGTCCTACCATGAGTAGATCACATCCCTAAAAAATTTCAGAATTTTTAGACACCTGTAAATATTTTAATTCATTTAAATAAATCAGTCTGTCCTAAAAATCGGACTGATCTGGACACTATATTATAGTGGGCCAGTCCAGCCACCACTATGGTACGTACAGGTGTCCATTGGTCTCCAAATTTTGTAGGTGGGTCCTACCTTGAGTAGGCCACCCCTGAATAAATTTTTTATAATTTTTAAACACCTATAGATATTTTAATAAATTTCAGAAATCCAACTGTCCATGGTGGGATGTTGCTGGAATAGTGTAGAAAATCCAGACTGTCCACCTCACTTGGACCATACCTTTGGGACCTCAATCAAGGTCAGATGGAGCTGAAATTTGGGGAACATCAAGATGAGATCCCCACCTTTCAGAAAAGTATATTTGATGGGTATGAATAGTCCCCCAAACAGTCCCAAAATCTGGTCCAAAAATAACCAGAAATTGTCCAGAAAATTCTGGACAGCAACATGTACTTAGATAAAATTTATTATATAGGTTAAATAAAAAGGAAAACACATTAATGGAGGATGGTGTGGCCTTCCTTAGTGGGCCCCACAAATGTCCATGTCATAATCTAAAGCCAACACACCTTGCATGCATCATTAAGGTAGCAAGTAGGACACCCAAAATCAAACAATGGGCAGTTTGGGCATCCCACCTTGCTGAAATTTATGGATGTCCTAGGCCCACCAAATGAGCCACACACATCAGGAAATAAAATGAGAGAAAAGAGAGATAGAAGGACAATCCGGCCATAGGGAAAGGGCTCCGCCACTATTGAGCCTTCCCTAGATCAATCACACCCATAAATCATACATAGATTTACATTTACAACATGAATCTTGCACATGCATGGCCTATAATTAAAATGCATGGTGAGGATGTCATCCCCACCATGGTTATAAGGTCTAGATGACCCAAACATAATATGATATGAAAGAAAATGGTCATGATGGGGCCCAAAGAGAAAGGCCCCATGCATGGATCATGCATGCATAAGATAGGCCATTAGGCTACAACCATGGGATTGTGTGGGATCTCCACCATTGATTGGTGGGTCCTACACTTCCCTCATGAAAAAAAAACCATCTAGGCTATAGAAAATAGATTTTTACATCTAAAGGGGCACCCACCTCAAAGATGACCACCAAACTTTCACACTAAGGTCCTTTAGCACCAAGGGAGATGGATCAATGGTGGAGATGAGGTTTCAAGGGTTAGATGGTGGGGGATTAAGGAGGAAGGTGGCTGGAAAAATGGAGGAAAATGGGCTGGAGAAATTGAGGAAAATTGCTAGAGAAGAAGAGAAGAGAGAGAGAAATGAGAGGGAAAGAGAGGAAAAATCTTTTTAAAGAAAGTAATCATTAACCTATGGTGATACAAACAATGTTGCTAGGGTAGGTTAGGTGTGGGTGGTGTGTGAGGTCTTGGTAGTGTGAGTTATGGAGATTTAGGTGGTGTGTGTAGTGTGTGTTAGAACTTGTGCAAAAGAGGGAGTGTGGGCCACATGCACCACTCCAAGGTGGGCCACATGATCGAAATCAAGGGCCATAGAATGAAACGTACACAACTTATGATCCACATATCGGATGGACGCACAAGACGCGGCGTTGGAACCGCGGCAACAATGCGGTCGCAATGGCATAGGTCTCAGCTCGATCCGAGTCGGGTCTACTTGATTGGACTCTAGGATGACCGCAGCACTATCTGAGGGTCGCAGGTCGCCAGAGTTCGACCAGTAGGACCGCGAGACCACAAGAAATGAAATGCACACTCTCACACACACATGCACATATGTGAACTTGGGTCGGGTCTCACAGGATGTAATTGCAGATTGTCTACATTTTATTTTAGTTTTTAAAATTAACACTATCTTTATTGAGAAATAAATGAAGATTACAACAAGGGCACATATTTCCCAACAACAAAGATCTATTCCTCATTCCTCAATTAACCAATGAGTTGGCCTCCTGCTTAGCATCTCTAGGGAGTGTTGATGCAAGAAAGGGTTACATTTTAGAATTGCTAAATCTAATTTCATCAATAATGAATGCCAAGCACCTCCATTCCAACTTATTCATGGTCTTCACCACTTGATAACATTCGCCCAATTGAGTTCAGTTGAGATCTAGAATTGAAAGGACTTCTTACAATGCTTCAGGTCATAATTAAAGCTGAAATTATCCTGCTCACTTTGTTGTTATTCCTAAGACTGGCTATTATCTTTGGTTGGCAATCTCCATTTTCATTTGGAATGGATGTGTGATCTTTTAATTTTGTGAGGAGATGGATGAGATAGCTGTGGCACTTGCGTCTATGTTTGCTTTCTAAAGAAGGCACAGGGAACTGTTATCCTATTCCTGGCATATTTTCTTTCCCCCATGATGCAAACATAAGAGAAACAGTAGTTTTTCATTTGAATAATATGCAAATTTCACTCTTACCATTTAAAGAATAAACGAAAACCATTCCCTACCTATGGAATAATAGTTTTCTCTAGTCTCTAGCCACTACTTTGTCAACATCAGATATTTTGAATAATTTCAACTACAATTCTTTGTTGACTTTTCCTTTGTAGACAGTTGTGGGCATTTCTTTTTGCATTTTTGGGATTTCTGAGGCTTCTGATTTTCAGTGTAAGGATTAAACAACTGAAGAAAGAAGGATTGTCATCTGTATTTTCGATTATGTTGCAGAACAATGTCGAGAAGTAGCTCTTAAGTATGTATGCCCCCTTAAAATGTTTTAACTGATTATATGCATTTTGGTTAAGGGTATGCATGAGCCTTTGAAACGTTAAAACTATGAAATTGTATTCTAATTGGGTGGTGTCTTACTTTTTGGGTTTTTTTTTTTTTTTTGTACTGTTTTTGAATAGATTATGATACCTATCTACCATTTTTACTGGATGCTTGTAATGATGAGCGCATTGATGTTCAACAGGTCTGCACTTGGACCATTGAGTTTTCTTGTGGTTCTATTTCATATAGCTTTCTTGGATCATATACAAGCTAAATTTTTTATTTTCAAGCTGTTGTTTATGGAATTGGAGTTTGTACAGAGTTTGGTGGATCTGTGTTTAAACCTCATGGGAAGTATCTTTCTTTTTCCTCTGCACCTACCTTGAGGAATTATGCCTTTTTAACACCATCAACCAACACCTACCTTTTATTGGCCTGCAGAGGCTCTTTCCTGTGCAGCCTAATGCACTCTATTCTGATAATGTGATGGCATATGGCAATGTTGTCTCAGACTGGGGAAAATTTGCCAATTCCATCGTGACAATATAGATGCAGCTCAGGTAATTCTGCTTTTTGTCTTCTACTTTGTGCTTTAAATTGTCACTACCAAAAAATCAAGCAAAGGCTACGGATAAAAACTGTAGCCATAGGTCTACGGCTAAGGTTTTTGTCCGTAGCTTGACCGTTGCCGTAGGTGCCATAACAATAGATCTTGAACCTATGGCTACGGATTTAATTCGTAGCTATAGGGTACAATAGCTACAGATATAATCCGTAGCAACTATATCTGTAGCGAAAACTTCAGACAGCTACGGATATTATTTGTAGCTAAAAGTCCGTTGCAATATGCCTATATTGAAAAGGCTACACCTGTCTAATTAATGGCTACGTATATTATTTGTAGCTAAAGTCCGTATCAATATGCCTAAATTGAAAATGTTACACCTGTCAGATTAATGGCTACGGATATTATTTGTAACTAAAAGTTCGTAACAATATGCCTAAATTGAAACGGCTACACCTGTCAGATTAATGGCTATGGTCAATATCCATAGCTATTTTGTACATTACAAAATTATATATAATCATTTATCCATTCAATTACCACATGTACAATCATTCATTCATTCAATTACAATCACTCATTCATTCATTCAATTATAATCAAATTACAATCCTTCATTCAATCAATCATAATTACAATCAATTACAATCCAATTCATTCAATCAATTATAATTACAATTACAATAATGCTGAAAATACAAATCTTTAGCTTCAATAGAAAAATGTGCTTGACTTCACCCTGAAATTTCAACAGCTTCGTATATTTCATCATCCTACAAACAGTCATGTCATACATAAATTAGAATGCCCATTGGGAAAAAAAAAGACAAAGTGACAGAAGTGCATCATGTATAACAACTTTTTTTTTTCTTAATGAATTAAAAAAAAAAAAATTTTAAAAAAAAACTCAAAGAGGAATGAAATTGACACAAAAGAAATGGTCTCACCATATGATTATAGGTTTTGGTTTTGGTTTTGGTTTATGTTATAAGTTTATGTTAAGGTTTAGGTTAAGGTAAGACTATAGGTTATAATTAAGTTTAGGTTATATAGGTTATAAGTTTTGATTTAGGTTAAGGTTATAGGTTTAGGTTTAGGCTATAAGTTATAGCTTTTGGGAACTTAATTATAGATTAAGGTTTAGGTTTAGGAAATCGGGTTCAGGTTTGGGTTCGGGATCGGGTTTGGGTTTGGGTTTTCAAGTTTAGGTTTAGGTTAAAGAGTTGAGATTAGGGTTAGGTGTAGGTTTGAGTTTAAGGATTTAAGAATACATTTAGGTTTTAAGTTTAGGTTTAGGTTAAAGGTTTAGGGAAAGGTTATAGGTTTAGGTTTAGGTTATAGGTTATAGGTTATAGCTTTAGGGAATTGAGAATGGGTTATGGTTTAGGTTTAGGAAATCGAGTTCAGGTTCAGGATTAGGTTTAAGTTTGGATTTTTAAGTTTAAGTTTAAGTTTAGGTTAGGGAGTTGAGATTAGGATTAGGTGAGGTTTCGCTTTAGGGAATTGAGTTTAGGTTATATGTTTAGGGAAATGTTAGGTTTAGATTATAGGTTTTGGAATTTGGGAATAGTTTTATGTTATAAGTATAAGTTTGGGTTAGGTTATAGGTTAAGGTTTAGGGATAGGTTATAGGTTTTGGGATTTGAGAATGGATTCGGGTTTAAGTTATAGGTTTTAGTTTTGGTTTAGGTTATAGGTTTTGGGATTTGAGAATGGGTTCGAGTTTAGGTTATAGGTTTTGGTTTTGGTTTAGGTTTAGGTTATAGGTTTTTGGATTTGAGAATGAGTTATGGTTTAGGTTTAGGAAATCGAGTTCAGATTCGGGATTAGGTTTGAGTTTGGGTTTTCAAGTTTAGGTTTAGATTTAGGTTAGGGAGTTGAGATTAGGATTAAGTGTAGGTTTAGCTTTAGGGAATTGAATTTAGGTTATAGGTTTAGGGAAAAGTTAGGTATAGGTTATAGGTTTTGGGATTTGGGAATAGTTTTAGGTTATAAGTATAGGTTTAGGTTAGGTTATAGGTTAAGGTTTAGGGATAGGTTATAGGTTTTTGGATTTGAGAATGGGTTCGGGTTTAAGTTATAATTTTTGGTTTTGGTTTTGGTTTTGGTTATAGGTTTTTGGATTTGAAAATGGGTTATGGTTTAGGTTTAGGAAATCGGGTTCAGGTTCGGGATTGGGTTTTGAGTTTGGGTTTTCAAGTTTAGGTTTAGGTTTAGGTTTAGGTTAGGGAGTTGAGATTAGGATTAGGTGTAGGTTTTAACTTTAGGGAATTGCATTTAGGTCATAGGTTTAGGGAAAGGTTATGTTTAGGTTATATGTTTTAGGATTTAGGAATAGTTTTAGGTTATAAGTATAGGTTTAAGTTAGGTTATAGGTTAAGGTTTAGGGATAAGTTATAGGTTTTGGGATTTGAGAATGGGTTCGGGTTAAGGTCATAAGTTTTGGTTTAGGTTATAGGTTTTGGGATTTGAGAATGGGTTCGTGTTTAGGTTATAGGTTTTGGTTTTGGTTTAGGTTATAGGTTTTGGTCTAGGTTATAGGTTATAGGTTTAGGATAAGGTTTAGGTATAGGTTTAGGTTATAGGTTTTGGGATTTGAGAATGGGTTCGAGTTTATGTTATAGGTTTTGGTTTTGGTTTAGGTTATAGGTTTTGGGATTTGAGAATGGGTTCGAGTTTAGGTTATAGGTTTTGGTTTTGGTTTTGGTTTAGGTTATAGGCTTTTGGATTTGAGAATAGGTTATGGTTTAGGTTTAGGAAATCGGGTTCAAGTTCGAGATTGGGTTTAAGTTTGGGTTTTTAAGTTTAAGTTTAGGTTAGGGAGTTTAGATTAGGATTTGGCGTAGGTTTCGCTTTAGGGAATTGAGTTTAGTTTATAGGTTTTGAGAAAGGTTAGGTTTAGGTTATAGGTTTTGAGATTTGGGAATAGTTTTAGGTTATAAGTATAGGTTTAGGTTAGGTTATAGGTTAAGGTTTAGGGATAGGTTATAGGTATTGGGATTTGAGAATGGGTTCGGGTTTAGGTTATACGTTTTAGTTTTGGTTGAGGTTATATGTTTTGGGATTTGAGAATGGGTTCGAGTTTAGGTTATAGGTTTTGGTTTTGGTTTTGGTTTAAGTTATAGGTTTTTAGATTTAAGAATGGATTATGGTTTAGGTTTAGGAAATCGGGTTCAGGTTTGGGATTGGATTTAAGTTTAGGTTTAGGTTTAGGTTAGGGAGTTGAGATTAGGATTAGGTGTAGGTTTCACTTTAGGGAATTGAGTTTAGTTTATAGGTTTTGGTAAAGGTTAGGTTTAGGTTATAGATTTTGGGATTTGGGAATGGGTTCAGGTTATAGGTTTTGGGATTTGAGAATGGGTTCGGGTTATAGGTTTTGGTTTAGGTTATAGGTTTTGGGATTTGAGAATGGGTTCTGGTTTAAGTTATAGGTTTTGGTTTTAGTTTATGTTATAGGTTTTGGGATTTGAGAATGGGTTCGGGTTTTGGTTTTGGTTTTGGTTTTGGTTTAGGTTATAGGTTTTGGGATTTGAGAATGGATTCGGGTTTAGGTTATAGGTTTTGGTTTTGGTTTTGGTTTTGGTTTAGGTTTAGGTTTAGGATTTGAGTTTAGGTTAAAGGTTTTGGTTTAGGTTTAGGGATTTGAGTTTAGGTTTTAGGTTTTGGTTTAGGTTAAGGTTTGGGTTTGGTTTTTAGGATTTGAGAATGGGTTCGGGTTAGGTTATAGGTTTTGGAATTTGAGAATGGGTTCGGATTTTAGTTATAGGTTTTGGTTAAGATTATAGGCTATAGGTTTAGGTTAAGGTTAGGTTTAGGTTATAAGTTTTTGGATTTGGGAATAGTTTTAGGTTATAAGTATAGGTTTAGGTTAGGTTATAGGTTTTGGGATTTGATAATTGGTTCGGGTTTAGGTTATAGGTTTTGGTTTTGGTTTAGGTTATAGGTTTTGGTTTAGGTTATAGGTTTTGGTTTAAGTTATAGGTTTTGGGATTTGAGAATGGGTTCGGGTTATAGGTTTTGGTTTAGGTTATAGGTTTTGGGATTTGAGAATGGGTTCGGGTTTAGGTTATAGGTTTTAGTTTTAGTTTCGGTTATAAGTTTTGGGATTTGAGAATGGGTTCGGGTTTAGGTTATAGGTTTTGGTTTTGGTTTAGGTTATAGGTTTTGGTTAAGGTTATAGGTTATAGGTTTAGGTTTAGGTTAAGGTTCGGTTTAGGTTTAGGTTATAGGTTTTGGGATTTGGGAATAGTTTTAGGTTATAAGTATAGGTTTAGGTTAGGTTATAGGTTTTGGGATTTGAGAATGCGTTTGGTTTTAGGTTATAGGTTTTGGTTTTGGTTTAGGTTATAGGTTTTGGGATTTGGAATCGGTTTGGGTTTAGGTTATTGGTTTTAGTTTTGGTTTTGGTTATAGGTTTTGGTTAAGGTTATAGGTTATAGGTTTAGGTTTAGGTTTAGGTTATAGGTTTTGGGATTTGGGAATAGTTTTAGGTTATAAGTATAGGTTTAGGTTAGGTTATAGGTTTTGGGATTTGAGAATGGGTTCGGGTTTTGGTTTAGGTTATAGGTTTTGGGATTTGAGAATGGGTTCGGGTTTAGGTTATAGGTTTTGGTTTTGGTTTAGGTTTAGGTTTAGGGATTTGAGTTTAGGTTATAGGTTTTGGTTTAGGTTATAAGTTTTGAGATTTGAGAATGGGTTCGGGTTTAGGTTATAGGTTTTGGTTTTGGTTTTGGTTATAGGTTTTGGGATTTGAGAATGGGTTCGGGTTTTGGTTTAGGTTATAGGTTTTGGGATTTGAGAATGGATTCGGGTTTAGGTTATAGCTTTTGGTTTTGGTTTGGATTAGGTTTAGGTTTAGGTTTAGGGATTTGAGTTTAGGTTATAGGTTTTGGTTTAGGTTTTAGGTTTTAGGTTTAGGTTTAGGTTTGGGTCTGGGTTTTGGGATTTGAGAATGGGTTAGGGTTTAGGTTATAGGTTTTGGAATTTGAGAATGGGTTCGAGTTTAGGTTATAAGTTTTGGTTAAGATTATAAGTTATAGGTTTAGGTTTAGGTTAAGGTTATGTTTAGGTTATAGGTTTTGGGATTTGGGAATAGTTTTAGGTTATAAGTATAGGTTTAGGTTAGGTTATAGGTTTTGGGATTTGATAATGGGTTCGGGTTTAGGTTATAGGTTTTGGTTTTGGTTTAGGTTATAAGTTTTGGGATTTGAGAATTGGTTCGAGTTTAGGTTATAGGTTTTGATTTTGGTTTTGGTTTTGGTTAAGGTTATAAGTTATAGGTTTAGGTTTAGGTTATAGGTTTTGGGATTTGGGAATAGTTTTAGGTTATAAGTATAGGTTTAGGTTAGGTTATAGGTTTTGGGATTTGAGAATGGGTTCGGGTTTTAGTTTTGGTTTTAGTTTAGGTTATAATTTTTGTGATTTGAGAATGGATTCGGGTTTAGGTTATAGTTTATGGTTTTGGTTTTGGTTTAGGGATTTGAGTTTAGGTTATAGGTTTTGGGATTTGAGAATGGGTTCGGGTTTAAGTTGTAGGTTTTGGTTTTGGTTTAGGTTATAGGTTTTGGGATTTGAGAATGGGTTCGGGTTTAGGTTATAGGTTTTGGTTTTGGTTTTGGTTATAGGTTTTTGGATTTGAGAATCGGTTCGGGTTTAGGTTAAGGATGTGGTCCCTGCAAATACAAATATAAACACGGCCTGTCCAAATGGTCAGGCCCTTCTAATGTCGTCCATAGGAAATGGACAGCTTCATCATGGTCATAACAGTGATTCCCACCTTCCAAGGACCCCCGCTCTTCCGGATAGCTCCGACGCATATCCGGGTCTGCTCCATTAATTTCGAGCAAATACATAAACACGGCCTGTCCAAATGGCCAGGCTCCTCCAATGTCATCCATAGGAAATGGACAACTTCATCATGGTCATAACAGTCGTTCCCACTTTCCAAGGACCCCCGCTCTTCCGGATAGCTCCGACGCATATCCGGGTTTGCTCCGACGCATATCCAGGTCTGCTCCATTAATTTCGAGCAAATACATAAACACGGCCTGTCCAAATGGCTAGGCCCCTCCAATGTCATCCATAGAAAATGGACAGCTTCATCATTGTCATAACAGCGGTTCCCACCTTCCAGGGACCCCCGCTCTTTCGGATAGCTCCGACGCATATCCGGGTCTGCTCCATCAATTTCGAACAAATACATAAATACGGCCTGTCCAAATGGTCAGGCCACTCCAATCATGTGCATTCTTGACAAGAGACGTACCAGATGCTTGAATCTGAAATATGCAGCTCTAATCATCCCACATGCAACATCCACCTGAAAGAATGCGCATAACCATCATGCTTGAGTAATCAATATAGGAATCTACAAGTAAAATCATAAAACCAGAGATACTCACGTAGAATACACTTACACTACCAAAAAAAGTATGGTTCGTTGATGGCCCACCAGCCCAATGTAAAGGAGGCCGAATTTGAGCAGTAATGTCATGTGGGTAGTTGAAAGTGGCATTTTACTGTTGTTAATATCCACTGGCATCAAGGGTAAATGTTAATTTTCATAATGGTTCTCTTAAACTCAATATATTTGGTTTAAACTTTCCTCTATGACGTGCTTTTGCAATAGTCTACCTAATAGAACCTTCACAAATTTCAAACAACAAAGGAGGGCAAAAGGAAAGTGATATGATAAAAGGCTCCGATGGTATACGTACCCTGCCTTCAGAGTAAGCATGAGCGGGCCTTTATAATTTCCATCATGATCACCGGAAAGAATGCGATTGAAAGCAATCGTAGATTCTGAAAGAAGTGTAGAAATAGGGTGGTCCAAATGCGGTGTTTTCAAATATGGTTACGAGTATTCCCCTTGCAAAACAATTGTAACATCAAAACTTCAGTCCTTTTAGGAATATCGATAGTCAAAACAAAAACATTTAGAGCACTAAGAGTACATTTGGAGCACTTATTAATGAACTGAAATTAAATCATTGGCATTCATATCAAATTTAAGTTGGAGAAGAGGAACACCTGTGAGAAAGAAGAATAAAGGGAGTTCAAGATTAAAACAAGAAAAACTCAGTTCCAAATTCAGTGTATTAAAACAAGAAACCAACAAGTTTCTTTCAATAATCTCAGTGCAATGGATGTTAGGCAAATACTGTATATAGCATTATTTAGTGTATAGTCCCACATTCACAGTCCATTCCTAAAGGGTGTTGAGATGGTAGGTACATGTCTTCTCATTTGATACAATGGAAAGGCCAGCAGCTTATTGACAAGCCGTGGTTTGGCTATTGACCTCAACACTAGCTAGCTAGCCGATGTCAAAGCTCCGTGGACCCTACCATTATGTGTGTATTTCATTCATTCTGTCCATTGATTTTTGCCAGCCTATTTTAGGGAATCAGCATAAAAATGAGGTAGATCCATAGCTAAAAAAGACCACACCACATGAAACAATTGAGAGAATAATGTCCACCGTTGAAACCTTCCTAAGCTTACAGTGATGCTTTCTATCCTATCCATAAAGTCACAAGGACCTGGTTGAAGGGAAAACACATAAATCATCTTGATTCAAAACTTCTGGCCACAAGAAATTTTTAATTGTAAGCGACCATTGCTTCCTGTGGTGTTGTCCACTTGAGTTTTGGAGCAATTATGGCCAGATTGTGGCCAGATTGTAAGCCCTTGTTGCAGATTCTTCCTCATCATAAGCCCCTGATTAGCAAAAGCAAGGAGCAATTCTCCTTAGTTTAAAATAACATTGTATTAAATATAAATGAATTTTTAAGAATCAAACAACTGCTCACATAAATAGACTGTATGGTTCGTTGATGGCCCACCAGCCCAATAACAGCAAAAAAGACTAGCATGAAAGAGGAAATTCGAAATCTTAGCATTGGTAATGGACAAAAGAAAATGAGACATCATCACCCATGAAGCAAATGGTTAAAATTGCCTATTGAGCCATGTAAGCACTTTTTTGGTGTCTTTTAGTCTTGCTCATGCTCCCTTATGATGTAGCAAAGTAACAACACAGTTGGCCCATTCCAAAGAACATAACAACCAAGCATCCCAAAAAATAGAAGAAGAAAGATACAGGTCCTACGAAAGAATTGGGGCCCAACCGAAATAGCAAATAAAGTAAGAAAATGTAGGTATGCTAATAGCTTATTAAAATGCAATCTTTACTTCTAACGTTAAAAATGTGTCTTACATTTTAAATCAAGAACCTATTAATTTATATGTTAGTAGGACTACAATGTATTTATGTAAGCTTCTCGAAGTTCCCATTGTTATTTACCAGGGAAATTTAAAACTTCATAAATTCTACAAGGAATTCACAAGGAACTAGTGTCTCTACCTAGTTAGATGAAATCGTAGAGAGTGTAGTGTGTAAGGCATTCAGAACCAATAACTTAACTAGCCCTTTGAGGATG
This sequence comes from Magnolia kwangsiensis, assembly GCA_037074715.1. Lineage (NCBI taxonomy): Eukaryota > Viridiplantae > Streptophyta > Magnoliopsida > Magnoliales > Magnoliaceae > Magnolia > Magnolia kwangsiensis. The sequence goes on along the minus strand of CM073589.1, from coordinate 45,670,023 downwards.
ACTCTGGGTAAGTCATGCAGCCAATAATACTTCTCTTTTGACAGATAACCAATATTCTATTAGATAAAATAGATAAATAGATAAAATGAATGAATTCCCCAAATAAATAGAAGACAGATTGGGTTTAACAAGTCAATAATGGTGCCTATAATTATTTAGCAGCATCAGCGGTATTGCCTATGCGTTGTAAAAGGCCCGGAGGAAGTAACTTACAGGGTTTTGAGATTCTTCATGTTGTCGTTAATAAATTTTGGGATTTCACTAGAAATCAAGCAATTTCTTAGTATCCTGATGCATCAGCCAAGCAATGTACTTCATAAAATGAACAAAACAAGAGACCATTGACATTGTTATATATACCAAGGATAGTAATATATTCAATTCAACTCACAGTATCTTCATGTCTGTCATATTCTCCAATGGAGGGAAGCCCACACTCAATCCCATAGGATGTTGGACTAGAATCCTCTGTAAGAGTTGTAACCAGCTTTAGGTGGAACACATAGATCCATGAGGTCCACCATAGTTTGTGGTAACATCTACTTCAAACATCATGTTCATCTTCTCATGTAAGAAATTAATACCTGAGAGATAAAAATATCATCCACTGCTTCTTGTGCATGAAAATCAGTGGGGGTGTAAACTGTCATCTGTTGTTCCAATCTTGCGATTGAAATGACATAAAAACAGTAGGAAACAATGGATTAAACATTTTGTTTGGGGACATGAACCAACGTTAGATAGCTCAACACTTAAAAAGGAAGGCCAAATGCAATCCAAGTGTTCTACGACTAAAACACGATTATGAACCTAAAAGAGTTCCAATAAACAACAGCCAATAACTTTTTCTATTAAGGTAAAACTCTTGATATCAAGGAAAATAAGCAAATAGTTCAAAGCGAGATTAGCAAGGAAGAAGAGAACAGTAAAATAGAATGAACGAAGTTTAGATACTAATATCTAACATCAATCATTGTCGAAAGAGAAAGTTCAACAATTCACAACGACTTCACTCACCTGAGTGAGGAGCTCAAAGGTTACAATGCCAACTTTATGTTGAATGAAATGTATTCAAAGTCTCTTATGATCAGAGAAGTTGGTAGCAGACTTTTGGAAGGTGGAGGGCTTTCTAGGAATGACCCATAGGAGTTGCCACAAGGCCTGCAGCACAATGAGGAAGATGATGATATAAAACAATTATTGGAAAGTAAACTCATTATGAGGAAGTATGATTTCTCAAATATGTGGATCTATCAAACAATAAATGTTAGCCTTAAGGCAAAGGTAGTAACATGAATGATTCAATAAATTGATTCGGAATTGATATACCATCCTATGATCCAGCTTGTATTTATACATGCTGATTGACATTCAGTCTGAGAACTACCTCGAGAATCCAACCAATGTATTTGACATTGTTCACATGCTGATTGACATCCAAAACATTCCATCGAGGCTATGGGTTTAAAAGAGTAATTATAGGTCATTGCTATAAACATAAACTATTGTGAATCGGAATGAATGCCAACTTTAACAAGCCAAATACAGACTTACAATTAAGCCTCTTCAGATGTAATCCACAGAGTTATTGTTGAGCTTTGGCAGTTTTCGGCTATCCTAATCCAAGATAGCAGCATGCAACTACGAATAAGGTTCTATTTCCCCTCTAACTTCTTCTAGCATTTGGGACAATCTTCTAGTCCGTTTATTTATCATCACCCAAACATTGCATTGTTACCAAAAAAAAACCACAAAACACAACAAACTCCAATCAGCTACTAGCCATAACACTGCAATTTGAATTTAAGCCAGAAAAAAAAAAAAAAAAAAAAAAAAAAAAACTGCAAAAATTAAATAGTCATGGGAAGATCCAACAAATTATAAAAATCCAATAAGAAATTAGTGTTGTAGCATTAGAAATAGATCAAGAGAGAGAGAGAGAGAGCAAAGCATATAAGTATAAGACAGTAAAATGTGACCATGAAAACAAGTCATGAAAGTATCACAAGCCGATAGCTATCAGATATTAATAAATTTTGAAGGTCAATTCTTGTAGAAACCCATCAAGTAGTGATGTAAACATTGAAACCATAATGACCTGCTGTAGATTGACTTTGGTCAGCTAATGGAGATCTTGTCTAACAAATCACTTCAATCCCCTGAACCAAAATCCGTTTATCTATATACTCTTAGTACAAATGGTATAGAAGCTAACTATCATATTGACAAGAAGTGGGGTTTGCTGCCCACTCTTCACCAGGAAAGGTCTGAGTTTGAAGATTGGATAAAATCAAATTTATGGTTGTCCAAAATCAACACTGAAACTCATATTTGAGAAATTGCAGGTGTTTTTCCCTACTCTTATACTAAAAGGAAATAGAGGATAAAACCCTATCAAGAGATGAAGAAGAAGATGGGAGGAGAAGAGAAGAAAAAGGAAAAAAAAGAAAAGATAAAGAAGAGAGAGAGAGAGAGAGAGAGAGAGAGAGAGAGAGAGAGAGAGAGAGAGAGAGAGAGAGAGAGAGAGTTTTGGGAGAAAAACTAAAGATGTTTCTGCCCCCTTTCTAATATATTTAAAAGAAACTTTAGAAAATTACAAAGAAGTCTCTAATTGTACCCATATTATAGCAAAACCCTTCTAACCACATTTCTCAGCATATATCAAGGAAGATTCACATCTGTGCACAAACAGAAAACAGAACAAATGTTAGACAAATTATAGAAATGCTTTATACAGGTCCAGGTGAAACAATTTGAGAACAGGGCAACAACATCATTATAGCTTCCTGAACACAGTAAATATCCTTGTGAGGCTAAACCTTTGTAACAATATTACAAATGAAGCCAACTATTGCATTCATTAAAACAAAGAAAAATCATATAAAAAATCAAATGATGAAAGATGGACCATTTTTTTGGAAAATCTAAATAAAGGCTAGCTAATATAAATGTTGGTCAGGAGGCATTTTGGGAAATAAATGATATTTTATGGTGTAGGGCCCTTTTTTTTTTTTTGAAATATATGTGTGAAATGCAGAATGGCAGTTTAAAATGCTAAATGAATATAAGGATCCAATCACTTGTGATGTAATTGCTACAAAGAAGATTTATATAGTCTAATGATCTTTGGTTTGTAAGAATCTATGGTCACTCATCCACCTCACACTTGGCACTCATGTAATGCCATCCATACCGTCCAAATTTTAAGCACATGTTAGATGGAGCATGGTATGTTTAAGGAAATCTTAGCCATCCATTTAATGTCTATCAAATGGATGGTTGAAATAGTGAGTGGTCCATTTAAAATATAGTTCACATTGCCATACATCTATGTCATTTGTAATGTCATAGTAATCAACATTTCCAAAGAGGCTGGTTCTACAACAGGTCTTTGTTGAATAAGCTTATTCTATGAGTTATTCTCCTCTCTGTAAACATACAATAGGAAATGATGCAAAATTATGCCTAAAAAATCCTAAGATCACGTGATGTTGCCCACCTGAGTTTTGAAATAGCTGATTTTTGGGGGTCCCTTCATCTTGGTGGGGCAAGTCTGAAGAATGGATTGGATGGCATATACACACCACTACCACGCCAAGCCCCTCAGCCCCACCTCCAATATCCTCCTCATATGCAAATGCAGCAGCCCCAGCCTCATCCACATCCTCAAGCTCAGCTGCAAGCCCAGCCCCAACCTCATAGCCAGCCACCTCCACATTTACTGCCCCTGCTCATGGGCTTGTGCAAACCCTTCTTTACCTGCAACCCATTTATAAAATCAGCATACGTAGCCATCCTTGTCGAGGCATTTTATCAAATTGTTTTAACCACATAAACAAAACCCTAAATGGAGAAATGAGAGAAAAAATGCAGGAAATGCAGCAAATGAGGCAATAAATTCCAAAATCATGATAGAAATATCCCATTTCTTCACTGATAATCAAGATCCTCGGTTGAGAATCGGAGAAGATTCGCAAAACATAAGGAAATCAATAAAGAGAAAAGGAGAAATCGCTCACCTTTCCAAGTCCGTTGAGATAGCGAGAGAGAGAAAATGCTAGGGCTTTGAAAATGGGATGATTGAGAGAGAGAGGGAGAGGGTTTTGTGCGTAGAGAGGGAGACACGGTTTTGGTGTAGAGAGAGAGAGAGAGGACCGATATTGATTTGGTCGCGCCTCTGTTTTGAGCGCGTGCCTAGTTATTTTGGGTGTGGATTGGTTACCTACGTGGGGCCCACCATTTTGTATATGGTTTATCCATTCTGTCCATTCATTTTTAGAAATAAATTTATGGAATGACCCAAAAAATGAGGTATATTAAAGGCCCAAGTGGACCACACCATAGGAATCATGTGTGATTTAATCTTTATTTTTTCCTACCGTGTGGTCCACTTGAGCCTTCGATATACCTCATTTTATGGTATAATATACTAAAATTATATTTCAAAACAGATGGATGGATTAGATAGAACACCTATATTGTGGTGGGCCTAAAAAAGTCCCTTACAGTACCGTCAATTTCTAGTGGTGTAGCTATCTTTTTGCTACGGATTTAATCCGTGTCAATATAGCTACGGTTTATATCCGTAGCTGAAAACCTACATAGTTTGTAGCCTTTGCTCATTTTTTTGGTAGTGTGTAATTCATACATTGTGATTTCCTAGCAACTGTTGAAACTCCATCATCTTGTAACAAAATTAAATTGTATTCCCCAACTGCTGAATTTTTTTATTTTATTTTATTGCAGTGAGATGATAAGAGTTGGCCATGAATACATGGAAGAGTTCTTCGATTGTTCCGAATCCATTTTGGCTGAAGACGGTTTGTTTGTCCTACAAGTTACATACTGTCTACTATAATTTTTCTTAATTATGGTTTGATTTGAATTATCTAAAAAGAAATTTGTAACTGTAGTAGTCCATTCAAATAGCCCCACTTTAGTCATTTCCTCTTTATTGAATTGAATTGTTGCCAATTTTGTGATTGGGATTCTTATTAAACAATCATGCAAATTATTTTTTGAATGAACATTAGGTTTAAGATTCAAAAATAATAATAATTAAAATAAAAAAAATCTGATGATATGTTTTTAAAAAATTTACAGATATTTTAGCGACGGACCAAATCCGTCGTAATTTCTGAACAAGTTAAAAATCAACGATGAATTTATTTCGTCACTAATATTTTAATGACAAATTATTCGGGTGGTTTTCAGAATTTCAGCGATGGATTTTTAATTTTTTTTTCCGATGGATATTATCCGTTGGTAATCTGCGACGGACCTTATCCGTCGTAAATTCCGTTGAAAAAAACAACTCAGTAAACAACGACAAAATAAGCGACTAATGAAATCCATCATTTTTTGGTTTTATGACAAATTTTTTCCATTGCAAGTCTGCAATTTTTGCGTAGTGTCAACCCGATCGAATGGTGACAAGATTCACCCATATGTTAGATGGTGACAAGCTTCTCGAACCAATTCTCTATTGACAGTCATCAATATGCTACTAAAGAAATTTGAAGTTGCTCGATCTTCTTAAATTGGAGTTGTTGAAGATATTTGTAGGGATTATTTATATCTACTTGAAATATTTCCCAACTCTCCATTGTAGATTGCAAACGAGACCCATCATGAAACACCCATTCATAACTATTTTTATTTTTTTTTTGCTTGTATCATTGAATTTTAAATTTGTTTGAGACGCAGTAGTATTAAATGCTACTTGTTCTCATTACTTGCATGTTGTACTAAAGGTTGCATCCTTTTTTGTAGTTTACAGGAAAGCTGAAGATATGAACTACCACTTGGTGTGCTTCCACGTTCTTTCAGATTCTATTAGAAGGTTTTATATCTTTTTTGTTTTAGAAAAATAAAAGATAGCACCTTTTTTTTTCCTTAGATTCTATTTTATATTTCCTCTTTTTCTTCTGAAGTTTGTAGTTGAAAGATCCATTCTAAGTTGCATTTTGTCATTGTTTTGCAGTGCAAGTTTGATCAGTGAATCATGGTTCTTTCCCTTGGGTAAAATCTCAATTTAATTTCCCTTTGCATTTAATTAGTGTTGAAAACCTTCTTCTTGAAGATTCTGTTAATGATATTTTACGCTTTCATTTCAGGGTAAAGAATGATGAGGTGTCATGCATGGGGCTTGTTTCGGTTGTGGTGTTCATGGTCGTCATGCCACTTTTTAGAGCATCTAGCAGCATCTTGCTTCAGACGATGCCTCCTAGCATACCACCCTCAGCTTTCAGTAAGTTCTTGGAGCATGTATATTTACTCTCCCTACTCAACTTCTTCCAGTAATTATAGCATACTGCCCTCAGTTTTTTACATCTGATTTTCAAATTTGCAATTAAAAAAAAAAGAAAAAAAATCAATGCTTTTTTTTTTTTTTTTTGTTAATTTATTCATGTTTTATTTTACTGATTTGCATGCAAGAAATTTCTGGGCTTTCCCCCCCTTTGAAGCGTGAGATAATGCTAAAATCTATATATTTTGGAAGCCCATTTTGAACCATGATACGTGTGCAGGTAGTGATGAAATTTTTCCATGACTGTTATGTATTAGACATTTATTTATTTTTGTATATTTGCATTTGTCCTTATTCTATCACGATTTGATTTGTTTTTACAATTAATTGATGACATTACCTTCTCAATTAGGCATGGATTTATGTTTGTGTATGAGAAGGGCATTGAGTACAAAGTATAACTCTCTCCCAAACGAATCTTCCTAACCATTTGAGACTCTGATTGAGATGAATTTGTGTAAGCTATCACTCATATCTCTCCGTTTGTTCCATTTAACATGACTTTTAAAAATATATATATATATATTCATATGTAGTTTTTCTCATAGTATTCCTGAAATTAAAAGGTTTTTCTAGTGCTTTAGGTTGAATGATATTCCTCCTAAAATTAAAACTATTCCTCCAAAATTTTGGTACAATAATCATTTCATGGTGAATGAAACTTCATGAATAAGTAGATTACTATCAATTAATCCAGATTTCCTTTTTCCTTTTTCCTTCATGAATAAGTAGTTAGTTTTTAGTTCCTGTAGCTTTTTATTTTTCTGACTATATGCTTTGTATGCTGAAATGTTGTTTTGCAATTTGTTTCCCAGGAAGAAGAGTGGGCTGGAAATATAATGATGTTAGATTCACTTTTTGTGTATGAGAGTCATCCTTTAGCTCCATCAATTATCTTACTATACCAATTGTAGTACCATTCACCAATGCAAGGAATTCATCCTTTTCAAATGGACACAGATGCCAGGTCAATGTAACATGATTTATGTAATTTAGCCCTTGAATAATTTATGCTCTATGTATTCATGTAAAGGCTGGTATTATGGTCTATCAGTCGTTGCAGTAATGGAATGAATGGCTATCTTTGGTTATCTGAGAGGAACATATACAGAAGAGTAGTCCCTTCCCCACTTAAGGGTTTGGGAGGTACATTGACAATAATCGAGTGTTGTAAGTTTCGAGTCAGCCTCTTGAGCATTTGTGCCTATATTTTCAAGTTCCTGCTTTAAATTCTGCATTTATTATGCGGAAATGCTACTTATCTTAATCCTCTAACCCACCAACACATTCCAAAACCTCCCAAAGGTGTAATCATGCTGGCAAAGGTATTTCAGAAAATAAAAGAAGGCTCATTTCAGGTTCCTCAACTTTAACCTCTAAATGCAGACACCACATCTTCCAACAACATGGGACGTGTGTTGGATATATGACGTTTGTCAATCGATCTTCCTAGTGTGCATGTTATGTGCTAAAAATTAGGCTGGCTCACTCAGGTAAGCGAGACATGTAGCATTGAGAGACTGTTGGGTATCATTTTTATAACAGTCATTTTCGTCATGCATGTATAGCCTGCATGATAAATGGACCTGCCGAACCTTAAGCTAAGGAACATGAATTATCTGGATTACCCTATGAGTGTCCAGGGTCCTGTGAACATGTTCCAATGTGGTTTGTTTGTTCCTTCTGCTTGAAGATGTGACATCTAAAATTAACATTCCTTATATTGGCATATAGGCAACATATCCTTTTGTCTAAAAACTTTGACTACCATTCACTTTTTTGTGATGGCTGCTTGAACTTATCGAATGGTCCATCTAGCCATTGATAGCTCTCTTATATTGTTTCATCATTGTAATTAATGGCTTATTTTTTAATTCATTTATTCTATCTTCATGGAATGCTACTTTTTTACTTTTTTTCTCCTTATATGTGCAGGATTTTGATCAATTGCACTTAAAATTAGGCCCACAAGCACTTCAACCTTTTCACATCACTCGTGCTTAGGAGTGGACCATATGGAGGATTTTTTTTTGTTTAAATTTATTCAAGACCATTTTCAGCTTATTGTTGTAAATATTATAAAAAAAAATTATTGTGAATTAATATAATTTTTGTTTAATATTCATTTTAAATTGTATTGCAACATTTTTTATGTTTCAAATATGAAAAAAATAATACAGGTTTCAATTTGAATTATATATATATATATATATATATAAAAAAAAATTTACTGGCATGCACTGCAATCGGGCCTCTCAAATTTATACAGCCTATGGAAGACTTTTACTAGCGCTTTTTCGTGATAAAAAGTGTCAAGAAACCATGCTTTGGAAGACTTTTGCCGACGCTTGGATTTTTACTGACACTTTCTTAACTTTTGTCGGTATTTCAATAGGAAATACCAGCAACCACCAAAAGCATTGGTGAATTCAGAATGGGCGCCGAAAAAGTGTATAAAATTACCGGTGATCAAACAAGCGGCTGTAAAAGTTGGTTAGCGCTGGCAAAAAAATTGTCGACAATCTCCTTACCGGCGCTTGTCTAGCGTTGCGAAAAGTATTGCCAACGGTTTTTTGGACTCTTATCGACAGTTTTGATTACTGGTAAAAGCCTGTATTCTTGTAGTGAATCCATTAACTAAGTCACATAGGATGAAGTGAAAGCACAAATTTTAGCCTGATTCAAAAATTCTTGCCTCTTAGGAAGTTTTTAATGGTGGACATTTAACTATCATACTGTTTCTGTGATTTGGTCCACCTGAAAAACTTAAAAATAAGATCTGAAAATTAATTTAGCTACCTAAAGTTTAAACTGCTAAACATACGTACTTACAAGTTGTAAAAAAATGGATGCACAGTAAGTATAAAAGACACATTATGGTGCGTCTACGAAGTCAGCTTCTATTAATGTGGAAGTAGGGGTGTACACCTAGTGGAATTGAGTCGAGCTAGCCTCAACTCAACTCGGCTCGGCCACTAGTTGACCCTATCTTGAACTTGGCTTTGCTCGGTCTTCGAGCCTGATTGGCTAGCTCAGCTCGGTTCAATCAGCAGCTTGGGCCAGTTTGAGCCGAGTTTGAGCCAAAATCGAGCCTTTGCGGCATTTTCACAAACACATGTTGTGCACTTTCAATTTCTCACTGTATGTAAAACAGCAACAATTGTTTACAAATATTTCATCAAACACCTTGTAGGTAACATCAAAATCAAGAGAAATGATATTTGTTTCATATACATACCTTCCTTGCCACTAGCCGACACTTCGCTGAGTCATTTCATCAAACACTTGGTGAGCAACATCAATATCAAAGTAACTGAGTCACCAAACTAGTTCGATTCGAGTTGGGGTTCGATCTGACTCAAGTCGAGCTTGGGCAAGCTCGAACTCGGTTTAAAATTTTTTCCAGCTCAAAAAATCAACCCGAACTTAGCTTCAAACAGAGTCGAATTGAGCTTTTTCGAGTCGAGACGAGAGAGCTAACTGAGCTAACTCGGTTTGTGTACAACCCTATGTGGAAGTAAAAGACATAGAAGCCCGATGGACGCAGTTCCTGCTAACTGGGAACCTAGGTGGGCCCCATAATGATGTTTGTGAGAAATCTACCTAGTCCATCTATTTTATGAGCTCATTATATGACATGACGCCAAAAATGAGCCGGATCCAATACTCAAGTGGGCTAAAAATGTGAGGATTGAAAGTATACCGTTGAAATTTTGAATCAAGCTAATGTCTGTGTTTTCAGTTCATCCCAGTGGGAATGACATTATGAATGGTATGGATGGCATTTAAACATCACTGTTCACCCAAGGGACGTTTCAACGGTAGGAATTTTCCTATCGACCTTTTCCTTTAGTGCGGCCTATTTGAGTCTTGTATACACCTCACTTTTGGTCTTAGGGACTAAAATGAGTAAAAATAAATAAAATAGATGAACAGAGTGGATTTCTCACAAACATCATGGTGAGCCCCACCTAGGCTTCCAGCCCAAGAACTTTGGCAGGAAGGCTTTCTAAGGAAATCCACCTCCAACGTGTATTGACAACATTATTTATTTATTTTATCCACTCCGTCCATTCATTTTAACAAATAATTTTAGGACTTTACCCTGAAAATGAAGCATATACAAAGCTCAAGTTAACCACACCACAGGAAACAGTTTGAATTGAACCTCTACCATTGAAAATTTCCTAAAGACTACAAAAGTTTTGGATCAAAATTATATTCGTGTTTTCTCTTCATTCATGTCTTTTTTATCTTATAAACATCTTAGATGATAAATAAACATCACTGTGGCCCCTAGAAAGGTTTCAATGGTGGAAGTTATTATTCCTACTGTTTCAAGTAGTATGGTTCACTTCAGCTTTGGATATGCTTTTATTTTAGGCTCAACCCATAACAGTAGTGAACGGATGGGCAGTGTGGATAAGTGGGCTAGACGGAGTTTATTCAGTTGATTAAAGTGTATTGAGTAACTCAGTACACAGTCCGATATGGGTTCCACAAAGCCAGCATCTATTAGTACGGAAGGGGTCGTCACAGCCAAATCCTAGTCCGTTATTTTCATAGACCCAGCCATCAACATGCATTGACAACACATCGTCCGTGCCACATTTTCTCTTAATACATCCTACCGGCCTAAGCTGTTGATCCCATGAAAATACAATGCTCAAGGTGGATGCATTAAAATTCTTAAAGATCGGTAAATCTAATACTTTAAAATCAATGGCCCAAAAAGCAATGCAACGTTCCATGTTAATTAGGAAAATTTAAATAATATAAGTACTTAGGTATTCTAATCCAGAAGTTCTTTTAGTAGGTATCCTCCACCTGCGTTGATGCCAATCCTATAAAACGGTTTAGGGCGTGTTTGGATGCACATTTTCATTGTATTGCATTGTTTTCCGGTACTGTTCACATATACGTTGGGAGATTTTCAGAATACATCAACCAAAGACGTGCCAAATGCAATATTTGGACAGGACATATTGTCCTTCCATGTATACAATTTATAGTACAGATCAATGTTTGGAAACGACGTATAAGGGGTACACATTGTATAAACATACTGATATGGTAGTCTATGTACGATGAAGCATATTTGCACATGCGAATGTGCAATTTATCTCAGACGGGCCAGTCTTGTTGCTATGATTAATCACTACCCTCCATCACGTTCTGGGACTTGAATGATGACCATTCTACCAAACGGGGCCACTTCCATTCACCCGTTTAATGTTATGGATGTCGTTAAAAATGTCTCAGCGTCCTTCCAATCTAAGGTGTGGTACACATCACCACATCAGAACCCCCAACCATACCTGCATGTTAGGGATATAATTTTCACGGAGTAAGAAGATGATGGGCCCCACATGGGTTATCATTCATTCCCAATTATTCTGACCGTTCATCCAGCATCAGTTAGTTTCTTTGACGACTTGAACAGCCTGGATGTCACATCCAGCATCAGTTAATACATTATCCTGATCATACGAACCTTTTCCACGGTGAAGATCAAATATGAAGGAAAATAAAACATGAAATATTGTAAATTAAAAAAATAATAATAACCAAAATGTTTCATAGATGAACATGTGAATGTGTGATCGGTGTACCAAACCCTCTTGAACATTTACGACAAACAGTCCACGATAATACCAAAGGCCCCCACCATCATGTTCTACAAACTAGGCACAAGAACAAAGAAAGAAAACAAAACAAAGCTTTTGGGAACTATCAGCCCTACATATTATCCGAATTGACAAAACAACCTGATACCGGCATAAAAAATCAACAATCCAAGTAGCATACGAAGGAGCTGACCCATGCAAGATTCCTCTCCAACTTCAGCATCAGGCACCCTCTCAGCCCTCCCATCTTCCCAGAAATTCCTGGTGCTGATTTCCACCCAATCTGTGAGAGCCGGTATAGAATTGCCACTATCCATTACTAAGTGTCGATGAGACGCACGAGTAGCCAAGCAGCCCCACTTACAGTTGTATGTTGCACCGTCACTTTAGGGAAAGATGCCTAAATGATATAGAAAACAATAAACAATTAATTCCCCCCCCCCCCCCCCCCCCCCCCAGGAGAAGGATATGTTGCATTTTTCACTGCCTCAACTAATAAAAATTTAGACAACATGTATTAAGCAAAAATCTTACACACCTGATACTCAGTCCAGGATTTTGTAGCATCTTCAAAAGTCGTGAACGACTTGTGTCTGCACCCACTAAATCCATTGACCTGAGCATTGCATGCATCCCAGGTTGCATAGATCCCAGGATTCCTCCCCACAAACACCACATAATACTTTTGTTTCATTCCGCTGCAAGAATCAACACCTGTCTTACTCTGTATAATATCTGAATGTAACAGACAAAAAACAGAAACAAAAAATAATAAAAATAAAAATAAAAATAAATGGAAAAAGTCATTGAAACTTTCATCGATCTATTGCCTCTACTTTTCCTATGTAATCTCCATATTACCAGACACAAGTCGATGATGATGGCACCAAATTTCGTTTCGGGGGGAATCAGGTTGCAAATAAATCCCCACAGCCACCTTCCATGCATTTTAAAATGAATTGGTCAGGTCAACAATGATACACATAACTGGTCAACACATTGACAACATTATTAAATCTCCTTACCACCTGGAAAATTTTGCAAACACAAGCAAGCTAAAGACCTTTCACTGATCTCAAGTCGCTGAATCAAAAAATAACTTGTCAAAATGACTGCAACTGTAAACTATATCAGTCCAGAATGTCCATATTCACATTGACATTCATGATTAAAAGCTTCTCAATAGTAGACTTATAACCAGTATTACTTTGACTTTCTATACAATATGACAATAATTAAACCATCTGATTTATAAGAAAATAGATAACTGTATCACTCCTATATTGAATCTCCCTCAGTAGAGCGTTGTATATTTCAGAAGTGTATTCAGGGAGGTAAAGAGAATATCAAATAAAAATTGCCGAAAATCCATCTGAGACAGTTAAAGTTCTGAAGCTCAATACTGTATACCATTACCATAATTCAAAACTAAAAGAGAAATCCAGACTTGTATTCTTAACTGTAGGAGTCAAACTATATCGAAGTACTGGAACTTTCGATTTCATTTCTGAAACAACTTGAGACAGTGAAGATACCTGACCAATAACAATTACCGTATCAATGTCGTTCAAATCAATAGTAAAATGATTGGTTCATGCAAGTGTCCATTGCATCACCGAACGAAATCACCTGAGGTTTACTCCTTATCATTATCATAATTAGTTAACCTTTATCCTAGCTGATTTCTGTCTAGAACATGCTCTTTGTACTAATTACGTTAGAGCCTTAAATGAGACAGACATATGTAAATACAGTAGGAACCAGACTAATAAACCTCAGCTGGAATATGAACTTTCACAATACCAGTTTCAGTATGAGTCAATGTCGATAGATGAAATATACGGGTTTCTAAAAATTAGAGACATTACCAGTAACAAGCCGAGATGATCGTAACGGGAGGAGTGTCTTAATCCATGTCAGTTACCCATGAGAAAGGTATATCAGTATAGTTTATAGGAAAATAGTAACCAACAACACCAATATACAGCATAGATGAATAAAGGAGTAGTAAAGGAATTGACTACTCTCATTAGTGACATAAAATCAATAGGACATAATAGAAATTATTGTCCCGATCAAGGTATGAATCCAATGACATAAGAACGATTGCTGAAACGTATCTCCACTACCAAAAAAAGACAGGGAGATTGGTATTGAAATACTATATAAGTCCATATCATACAAGCCGCAAATTGCATCAACAGTTTCAACATGCAAGTAGTTTCACCTGCTAACATGTTCGCAAACAGTTATACTAAGATGGGGAGATCGGTACAGAAATGGTGGCAATGAGTCCAGAGTTTCAACCTGCAAATAGCGTCAATAGTTTCAATAGTAGAAGTTGTTTCAACGTGCAAGTAGTTTCAGCACCTGCTAACAGCTTCGCAAATAGTTATAATGCACTAGGGGAGATTGGTACAAAAATACTGTATCATGTCTAGAGATTCATCCTACAAATAGTATCAACTGTTTCATGCAGTAAGTAGTTTCAACCTGCTAACATCTTCGTAAACAGTTATAATAAAACAGTTAATCCAGTACTACATATCTATCATCCAAACAGATAAAATAAAACAGTGTTCAGTGCTGCTCCAGCAACACTTCTATCATCCAAGGCAGATAAAAGATAACATTCCAAACCAAGCCATGACAGACTTAGGAAAGCCAAAGTTATTACAACAAACCATACAAAAAACTATTGACCCCAAAAAGCTATAAGTCAACTGATATAAACCACATGCCACATTCTCAATCCGCACTACAACGAGGAAGGATAACTTTTTCTATCCATTCCTTCCTGCGTTCATGATCCATCTTTATAAAAAACCCAGCACTGACTACATCAGTCTACAAAAACCTTGCAGCACGGAGTTGGTCTTCAAGTGGAAGACCAGGCACCTCTTCCAATATACTCAGCAACCACTAGACGCACGTTATGGTTTTTCCCTAACCCAAAGTAATTGTTAGGTTGTTAATGGCCTCAGCCACTTCCCCCATCTTCTCACCGATATGTTCACTCGGCCTGTCCCTCCGCCCATGGCTTATCTCACTCCCATCTATCTGGATATGATGAGAAGCTGAAGTGGCTTCCATTGGTCTCTTGCTAGCAAGTTTTCCCCCATTTGATATGGATCGATTGCCACTTCGAACTCAAGGAGGGGGCCTCCGCTCATCCTCATCAGAGGATGAAAAATGAACCGTAGGGGAGGCTCCCTCATTCGAGTCATCGTCAGAGTTGAACTCATCACGATCGCACCGTTTTCCTGATATTGGAGAAGAATATGCCGTACTAGCGAATTCACTGTGGGCACAATTATTGCCAAACATGAAAGTGAGGTCGTCCCATCTGTCAACATGTTTGCCTCACACCCGTTCGGCATAAGGTTGCATTTATATACAATGAGATAGAATGTTTTCATCAATTTTTGTACAAGTAGACTATAGAAACATGAAATGCTTTTATATGTGAAGACCATACCACAAGATATCCCTCCCATACATCCTCTATAGCGAGAACCATCTTTTTTTGTTAGTCTCATCCAAAACCCGAGGCGTTGAGCATGTCCTTTATTGCCCAGTACAACCTCTTTAGGGTCCGTAAGCGATTAGAAATATGACGGTTCTCAAGAAAAATGCTACAAGTATCGTAGATTACTTTAATCGTGGCCTTGTACACTTCGAGTTTAAACCTGACGTTAGTTTTAAGTCCTAGGTTCACCTATTCAACCAACCCATCCACCAATGCGTTATCCATGTTGTCTGTCCATTGGAGTCTACTAACTTTACACAAATTGCTTACACTATGCGCTGGCTGGGATATACATTTCGGGGATGGCCCTTTGCGGGAGGGTGTTATTTTTTTCTTAGGAGTCCCAATTATTTCAGTCAGCGAATTAGGGCACTAGTTTGAAGCAACACCCTTCTTCGAAGGTGATGACTCCACAACTTTCTTTCTCGAGTCCTTACTAGTCCTTAGAAAATTCATAGATCCTACATGAAGAAAATATAAATGGAGGTATAACAGGTACAGTGAAGTAATGCACTATAGTAATGACTCATACGCGGATAATATGCCATTAAACATGAAAGTTAAACATAATATCCCAAAACATAGTGAAAATATGTGCAAATATTCCCGCTTTTGACTAAGCAGATTATTACATAAATTAGGAAACATAAGTCCGTTGTCTTGTCTGTGGAAGACTGTCATTCCATATTCTCTCAGCAATCTCGTCTCTCTTCCTTGTCCACTCCTCATGTGCGCGATCAGGCACCCGAGCTAAAGCAACTCCTTCATCTACAGAGGTTACATCTATAGGGGATGGCGCAACATCCTCTATATTGTCCCCATTATCCTCAACTACTTCAGTCAGTCCATCATCACCACTAACACGAATAAAATTATAAATGACAAAACAAGCTATAATAATTTTCACTTGTATTATAGGCTTGAACTGAAGAGGAGTACGTAGAATAGGGAAGCGGTTTTTTAACAGGCCAAATGAATGCTCGATGACATTTCTCAACTGTGCATGACGATAATTAAAAAGTTTCTTTTTATTAACAGGATTTCTTCTAGTACGAAACTCGTTCAAGTGATATCGCACACCTCGATAGGGTGCCATAAATCCAGACGAATGTGCATACCCAGCATCAACAACATAATATTTTCCTACATAATTGCAACATATGTTTCAGATATCTATCACACATAATTAATGACACGAAAAATAATCACCCCTTATACGCAATTACCATGTGGAATGAGAAAACAGTCAGGGCGATGGGTGAGTGCATTTTGTAGGACACGAGCATCGGATGCAGATCCATCCCAACCAGCAAGTATGTATACAAATTTCATATAACATGTACATGCGACCAAAACATTCTGTGATAGAAATCCTTTTCGATTTCTGAAAGTTGAGCTTTTTTCTTTTGGTAAATAAGCCGGTATATGGGTACCATCTAGGGCCTCGATGCAGTCGTACAATCAAAATGATGGCAATGATCAGGTCATCCATTAAATATGAACTGTTAATATAAGAATTTCTCTAACATATCTTCAACTTTACCTGAAAATATGAACTCCACATCGGATTGTCATAAATTTCCTTGGGTGTGTGTAAGCCAGGAAACCTGACATACTCGGGATAAAGACCGATTATAGCATCCAGCACCCTACTAAAGTGTCTGCTCACAGTCTCACCAGATCGTGTAAAACGATGACCAATCACACAATTACGTAAGTTATGTCCGACAGTATGAAGAAACATTACAACCTGCTCCTCCATGCTACATCTTTTTCTATCAAAAAGTAAATTCTTATCCCTCAACAGCGAACATAGTTTAAAAATTTTGTCCTTACTCATCCTCAGCTACGCAAGACACTCAGTATTGCTCTTACGAATAATTCGGCTGATGAACCTATCCCTCTCAATATGGCTATCATTGGGTTTAGCCTTTAGACAATAACAGTGATAATATTCAGCCGCTCCCATTACAGTTACTACAGCTGCAATGGTGGTTATGGCAACGGCTATTTCACTGTCATGCCATTCACTGCCAGATGATCTATCATCAGAATATTCCACACTTTCAGAAGACATGACAGTAAAGGGAACTCGACAAATGGATCTGATCTAGAATCAGAAGAAAATGTAAATTTGTCTTATGTATAATCATGTATACAAATTACAACAATCTTGTACAATTCTAAATAACTGATACTACAGTGGGTCTTTCATTTTAATTGAAAATCTTTTTGTTTTCTTCTTGTAGGCCCAATTCTTTTAATTAACATAGAAGTACAAAACAACTCATGAAAGCATGTTGGTTCTCACTAGCTTCTGGATTATCGTCAGTGAGTTGATTCATTCATCCTATCTGATAACAGCAGAATTAGAAGATTTACTTGAAGTTACAAATAACAGGTTGGAAACTTGTTTCCTAGCTACAATAAATGTTGTAGGGGATAATTTATTATTTCACTGCTGAATACAGTCATACTATGTAAACAGAGTAAGTCACTTCGACCTTGAAGATATACTGTGTGTTGAACATTATTGAATCTAGACAACTGTTAACATCAACTGTTCCAGTACACAACATTACAAAATATATTGGAATAGATTATTTAAAAAGCAGCTAATAGCAGAGTATTGGAAAGATGTGCAGAGTTAATAGCAGTCTTCAACCAGAGAATTTCAGCACTTATAACTCAGATTGAAACTAAAAGCATGTAAACAGCTTGAAAAGAATTTGCACACCCGTAACAATTTATTCCCTTCATGTTACAATTCCTACCATCACAATCAGAAGATATGAACGACGTTACGGACAGTACAGTAATACCTCTATTTGTGCCAAACCCAGAATGTGCAGATGCTTATAAGATAATGCAGATTCCCCAAAAATGAAAGGTCATTTCTGATACACGACCTCACGACCTGTACATGGCGTTCTACAAACAGATGGGTGTCATGCATCCATCCATTACAGAAAAATATTATTGCATGGAATGATATATTGAAACCGATATTAGAATTGTTAGGAGAAGATTGCCCCACCCTCGCCCGTATAAGCATGAAGATACCAGCTATAGGGTGTATACGGTCAGGAGATAAACCCCCAACTGTATAGAGTGTGCAAATACGATCTTAGTACACGTCGGTGGATGAGTAGAAACCGAATTCCAGAGGAGTCCATATCATAACTAGAGGAAGTGCTTAGCGACGTTGGAATGGGTTGCACGGATAACCGGTACCACAAAACGAAGGTGGGAGTAAGGTCCTCTCACCACTGTATGCTGATGTCAGTCTAAGAGATGGACGATTCAACCGATCATTGTCGACATGTAGGCATGGGGAGATGATATAAGAGACGGCAGAGTATATGTTTTAGCGTTCTCCCAATGAACAGATGAAAATGGTGTAGAACCAACTTAAAGACGCTTCAATGCAATACACTGTCGAGACGGGACTTGTGCTTGAATAGCCGTCCGCTCATACAGTGCAATCGATGACGCCAACTGGTTACGCGCTGTATTCGCGTGTATCGAATACGTCTCCTGACTGTTCATTTCCAAACGAGGGACATGTCCCATCAAGCCCTCCAATATGATACTCTGCTATCCTTCACTCTAATCCAAACACACCCTTAGATAAGTGAATACGACCCAGATGTTACACATATTGTATTGTAATACGTGGGATGTATTCAAGCAACCTCCGTCCGTATTTGTTATGTTATCATTCACGGTGTCTTATTCCTAATCTTAGACACTGCCGGTAGCAATTTGCCACCGTGAGCCTACCATGATGTATGTGTCTTATCCGCACCCTCTATATGTTTTTCCAAGCCCATTTTATGAAATGAGCCCTAAAATGAGTTGGACACAAATCTCAGGTGGACTACATAACAGAAACAGCTGTGATTGAACGTTCACCATTAAAACCTTCTTGGGAGCTACAACAGTCATAGCTGAGTCTGATATTTGTGATTTCCCTTCATCCAATTTGTGACCTAATCAACAGGTTAGATAGCAAATGAACATTACAGCGGGCCCTGCGAAGTTTTTAATAATAGTCAGTTCAATTACTTGGTGTTTCCTGTGGTGTGGTCCAATTGAGCTTCGCATCTACGAACCGTCCAGCAAGGACTTTGGCTACTGACAAGGTGAGTAGGCGATCCCCTCCCACTGGGACATAGCCAGAGGGGAGGTCTTGTCAGGGGTTCTGTGGGCCCACGTTGACCTATATATTTTATCCACAATGTCCATGTATTTTGAAAAATCATTATTGGGCATAACCTAAAAAGGTAGCCGATTTAAGGCTCAATGGACCACACAACTTGAAGCAGTAAGATTGAACTCCTATCGATGAAAAATTTCTAAGCCCACGGTGATGTTTATTTGCCATCTAACTTGTTCATAAGTTCATATCAACATAGATGAAGGCAAAGCATAAATATTAGCTTGATCCAAAATTTTTGTGGCCCCAAGAAGTTTCCAACGGTAGAATTTTAATATCCAATGCTTCCTATGGTATGGTTCACTTAAGCCTTCACTCTTTTTTTTTATGAATTCATGCCCTAAAATAATCTGTCAAAAGATGAACGGCATGTATAAAACATGTACATCACGGTGGGCCCGATAGTTTTTCTGGCAGGACAGTCCGTCTCTAGCCAGGTTCTGGTGGGGGCGGTAACCAATCCGCTGCCCTTCTGGTGGGGGCAGTAACAGGACCCGCATTACCGGCAAAAGGCTTTCCAGCCCATCCGCGTCCGGTAGTAACCAATCCACGTCCTACGGCAGCGAGCACACGTCAGGCTGCTATGAATTACGGGAGATCCTCGACCGAAGGCGCTTCCAGGATATACTCGGGTTTTGACTTCTGATAAGTGCGGCACGTGGTCCAAAGAGTCCAGGCCATTGATCTAGTGGGACCCACTGTGGACACAATGTCTACATCTAAAAGAGAGAGCTGCAAAAATCAGACAGCTAAAATTCTTCAATCAGGGCAGTTTTACGCAGGCGTAAACCACCAAAACCTGGTGGGGCCCACCATTTTTCATTTGTAAATCTACTCCGTCCATCAGGTGAAAACCCTCATTTCAACCGTACATATAAAAGTTCAGCCTAATAAAAAGAGACTCCTATGATCTACACCAACGCAAACTGTGTAAATTGCTCCTAAAACCTCTCATTTCACACCGTACTTCCCCGCCCGAGTTTTGCATTATGCTGGCTTTTGTCTTTTCATTCATCTTCCTGATGATTTGCATCTGATTAATGGATTTTATGAAATATATAAGCCATGGTGGCCCTAAGCACAAACTATGGTTGGCATCCCATCCCCAGTTTCAGTTGTGGTGTGACCCACTAAAACTTTTTATTGGTCTGATTTTTGTCTCAGGATCTATAATTGAGGATTAGAACCTGATGGACGGAGTGGATTTTACATATTCAATATGGTGCGACATAACAGAGGTGGATGTTTTACGCGCTGCGCAAAAAAGCTGCAGAGGACTCAATCCCCACCTGCCACCGGATTATGCATCATGCAACGCAATCACGTGTGCATACGAACCAAAGAGATACTCATCGCGACGAACCCAGAATCTCGACAGCTCTAAACCCGTTTTTTTTTCCTCCATGCAGGGATTCCTCTCGCTCTGACATTGGCTATATGAGCTGCCCGGACGTTCCAGAAAACCCAAATTCCAAAGTCCTATTCCTTCCGTTCGTTTCCTTTCTCGTCGTGGATGTGAAATCCAACGGTCCAAATGGCTCGAGATGGATACGTCGTCCCGGCAGACCCTCAGGCCTCCCTAAAGAAGAAAACGGCCGTGTCGAGGAGCTGGATACTGCTAGATTGCACCGGCGAGGACACGATCCTGGACGTCGACAAGTACGCCATCATGAACCGGGTTCCGATTCACGCTCGTGATCTTCGGATCCTTGATCCGCTTCTATCCTATCCGTCGACGATTTTTGGCCGAGAGCAGGCCATTGTTCTAAATCTCGAGGTGAAGTTCCGGTCCTAATTTTGATGATTCTTAGGTGATATTATTGCTATTTTTGTAATTCTTTTTTTCCTTTATGTTTTTGCCTTTCTTCATAAGCAGCATATCAAGGCCATAATTACTGCAGAAGAGGTACGCAATCATTGAAATTTCTAATCTGTATTTTCTTTTTCTAAATTTGTATTGTCAATGCTGTGTTATTTTATAACAGTGCAATTTCTGATATTTATTTATTTTTTTAATTTTTGGTCTGGAGTAGAGAATTGTGCCGCGTTTGGATGTTCGATTGAACTCAATTGCGATAATTCAGTTTAGTAACCATATGGAAAAAATTTAGGCTACTGACATACCATTCATAATAAGAATTAGCCCAAATTGGATCTACCCCCTCATTTTATTCATAATTAGAAGTAACTCCTAAGTTGCAATTACATTCCTTTCAAGTCCAACTTGAATATAGAGTAATTACAGTTCAGTTGTAGGCCTTCAATAGAGCTCGATCGACACAAACCAAGCTAGCTCAATTAACTCGTTCAACTGGGTTCAGCTTGAAAGCTGGGTTTGGGCTGAGTCAAGCTATTTAATTTAAGTTGCTAGTTTTCAATTGAAAAAACAAAAAAAAAAAAGAATAAAGAAACTCTTGTTCCATTTGCTGTACAAGCCAGATACATTTGCTTCAAGAGGATAGAATTATCGGCTTTAAAAAGCCTTAAGATAACTCAAAAAATTTAATTATGTAAAAGGAAGGAAGAGAAAAACAAAAAAAACAAAAAAACAAATGGAAACTTTTTTTTTTTTTTTTTTTTTTTATAACTGTGTTTTTACTGCTTCTTCACCTCTTGCTATATCCCGATACACAACACCCTTTATATAGATTTATTTATTTTTTATTTTTATTTTTGAAAGGAAGTGGGCTCTTGCTACGATTTCATTAAACATATCAAATATACATACCTTTGGGTGTGCCTCAACAAAAAGAAAAGTGGCCGCACCTATATTGTGAAAAAAAAAAAAAAGAAGAAGAAGAAATTACAAGATAGAGCAGCAACAAGACATCAAACAACCCTCCAATAAATGAACCATGTCGGCCCAAAGGTCCATAATTATTTAGGTCTAATCGATCCCAAGCCCAACTTGTCCTGGAAGATAAGACCCCTGGACTAAGAGGGAAGGCTATCGGTATCCTCAAAAAGACAGAAGACGTGGTTCCCACTTCCAAGGCAGGCCATCGAGTCCGTGGGTGCATTACCTTCACAATAAATGCAGGGCCACTCCACTTGGGCACCTAAGATGAGGGCGTTAATCTTATAGAGCCAGGCTCTCCACTTTCATCCCGGAGATGCCTTCCTGGAAATGAAATTGATGATAAGTCGGGAGTCAGATTCCACAATTATCTTCCTCAAACATCTAGATAGACATAAGAGCCAGGCTCTCCACTTCCATCCCTTTATATATATATTTGCTTGAGATGTGAAAAGACTATAATACCCCTACTAGGAGCTTCCAACATTTTAAATTTCTAGAGACCCACACAACCTTTGCATTTTCCAAAACACCTCATTGAGAGCTGTTACTGCTACATTGGAAGTTCAATAGATACCAACTATTGTTGGAAATGGGTTTTGGTTTGCAACTCTAATATTCCCCTTCAAACTAAAAACGGTTTCATTATGAGTTTTTCCCTTAGTCGTCGAAATGCTTCTACCAGCAATGCCTTATATCCACCATTTGTTCAGTAGTATGACAATACTCTAGCTGTACTATTTTCTACTTTACATGATCTATCAAAAAATGATATATGGTATGGATGTGTGTTACTCCTTCCATATTACACTGGATTTTTAGCTAGCTTGATTGTAGACTTGTTATCCACGTATATGAACACGGATTCTTCTTAAGGATGCTTTAGCTTGTTTAGCAAGTTCTTCAACTAGATTACTTCACAAATGATGGACAATGCTGCCACATATTCAACTTCACATGTGGATAAAGTGACCACGCTTTGCTTTTTTAAATTCCATGTGAAAGTCATCAACCTGAGATAGAACACATAGCCAGTGGTACTTTTCCTTTCATCTTGGTCACCTCCTCAATCACTGTCTAAGTATCTATACAATTTTGCTTCATCATTATATGGATAAAATAGGCTGAATTTCATGGTTCCTTCAACATACCTGAGGATTCTTTTTGCAGGGAGCTAGTGTGATTCTTTTAGTGCTTATATGTACTTTCTTAGAAGCCCAACATTGTAGACGATATCCATCCTTATGATTGTGAGGTATCTGAGGCTTCCAATTAGACTTTTGAATAGACTCGAGTTCACATTTTTTCCTCCACCTGCTCTTGTCAATTTCAAGCCTATTGTTATAGGTGTATTTGTTCACAACCCCAAGTGTAGGGTCGCGATGTAGTAATAACTCGGTGAGACCGAGGTCGAATCTATAGGGACTAAACTTGTATATATTCTGAAAATAACTAGAAGGAGAACTAAAATCGAAAACTAAACTAAATTCTAGAATAAAAGATGTAATTGTGAATAAGTATCAACAATCAAAAGGAAACTATAGCGCCAAGGATCCACTTGTAGCCATTAAGATGTTACTTTACTTGATTTGAAAAACACAACTGGAATCGAAGTCCTATCCTATCCAGCTGGAAAATAAAATAATTTAAGCATAATATGAACTTTCCATTAAATTAGTTCACACATGAAGGAGTATTGCGATGATTGGAAGGGATTCCATCATCCTATCATGCTTAGGAGACAATGGTAAACAATAGGATTTACCAATCTCATAATCTCATAATGAAAAGAAGATATTCAAAGCTATCGCAACGTTCATTGTAATTTGAGTCAAAATAAACCATAGAAAACTGAAAATATTCCTTAAATTCAAACTAGAAATCAATAAAATTCAACATAAACAAGAATCAAAGCAAAATGAACATCCCAACACGTTACAAGCTTCACCTCTTAACTTTAGCTAAGAGGTTTAGTTACCCATTAACATGATTAAAACCAAATATCTTAAACAAAATACAAAAATAAACTAAGGAAGAGAAAGAAAAACTCTTGAGAGGCTTCTCCACACTTTGTCTCTACTCCTTAAACCCTAATTCATCCCTAGAACTCCTTGGAAAATCCATATCTATAACCTTTGTTCGAATAATTTTGGAAACCACCTCAAATTTATGCACTCTGCATAACACTTCCGATGTCATCGAAAGAAGAATTCCAGTTTGAATCAGATTTGAAAGTCGTGCCCTTTAGCATTGCGTAAGTTGTTGATTCCATCAAGTGTCATTTCAATTCCATTAGACATATCTTCGATGCCATCAAACATGTCCTCGATCCATCAAAAAATGTCCAAAATTTTCTAGTGAGTTGTTCCAGAATTCTTCAAAAATCTTAATCCTATCGAACGGCTATCAATGCCATTAAACTGGGTTTCGATGAATCGAACATGTGGTCAATGTCATCGAGAAATGCACCCAATTAGTCCAACGACCAAACTTTAATTTTTTTTTTTTCAAGAAAACCCTTTTCCATTAATCACAGGAGTTACATCCTTTCCGGTGGGACCCAAACAAAAAGAGATAGGCCCCTCCTATCATGTAGAAAAACAAGGAAGGATGAAAAGGAAAGAAAGCTGCATATTAAGAAATGAGGCGAAAGAGAGTTAGGCTTCCCTTATCGCACCAAGCCCGACCCTATCGAGGAAGATCAAACCTTTGACCTAAGGCGGAAGGTTGCAGAAGGAATCGAACACCAAGACAGAATGGGAGTCACTCCCCAAGCAAGCCAAATAATTAGCCAGGGAATTGCCTTCCCTATAGGTGTGCACAAAGAAAAATTGCCCTTGGAGCCTTAGACGATTGATCCTATTAAGCCAATAGCACCATTTCCATGCTGGCTGAGAATCCCCATTTAGGACTTTGACCAGAAGCTGTGAATTGGATTCCACAATCACCTTGCAGAAACCTTTTTGGAGGGAAAGGGACATACCGTCATGTATGGCTCTCAGTTCGACATGATTGTTCGATCCCTCACCATAGGCCGCTGAGAAGGCTGGCCGGACAGTTTATGAGGTCGATCCACCCTCTAACCCTTGCTAAGACATTATGCGATGACACTGGCTTACCCTCAAAGATGGCAATGTTGCAAGATTTCCATATTTTCCAAAGAATCAAGCAAGGGGACACCATCAGGGCGACAGGGAGCATTGAGATGAAGGAGGCAGCACTCCACCATTGATTGAGTCTGGCATCAATGGACGCTGCCGCCATGACATTTAAACCAAACTATCTCCCAACAGTAGACCAAACAACACAAGCCAAGATGCTATCTAGGAATAGGTGATTCAGGGATTCCAAGTCATGAGTTCGAGGTTCGTGGGGACTGCAGCAGCTACATTTGAAGCGAGATGGATACCCCAAGATTGAATTGCGCAGTCGACCGGGACAGCCTTATGCAGCACTTTCCAAATGAAAAGGGATATTTTGGGGGACAATTGCGCATGTCAGACCCACCTAAACCAGCACTTGTCTTGTCCAGCAGCTCTGCAGACGTTCCAGGCAGATTTCACTGAAAATACGCTAGAAGGGGTTAAAGGCCAGATAGGAACATCCTAACCCTCTGATAGGCAAAATTCAGCTTGAAAAATGAAGTTAATAACATGTTGAGGTAAGAATAGGCACACGACCGATGGAGGGATGGGCCAAAAAAAATTTCACGCCAGGTAGAGGTCGAACCTATGACTTTCTGCTTAAGAAACAAACACTCTATCCACTGAGCTATAGGTGCTTTGATTCCAACAACCAAACTTGATTTTTACATAAGTTCTGATGCAATCGATCAAGTCTTGATGCCATCGAATACTTACTTCGATACCATTCGATACCATCAAAGGGTGTTCGATGTCATTGACAGTGAAGCTTCAGATTTTTAGATTTCTACATTTTGATTTATCGACATTTTTCCTTCTTCACTTGGTTTCCTTGAATCTTAAAGGCTTGAGATTTTCAATCTGGGTCTCCTAAGATCCATCCTTTTCCTTGGTGTTTCTTGAGTAACAAATTCATGCTTTTAACATTTTTTTCAATTTAAGCTCTTAAACTCACCTCACAATACAAACATATATAAAATATACCCATTAAGCATTATCATGTTTATAAAACCAAGATATAAACAGAGGGAAATATGCAATATTTGACACTCAACAATATTCACGCCATTGCAGTTGGTCATCTTGAACTTTTTAAGAAGTTCTTTTGCATATCTTTTTTGTGATATATAGATATCGTCAGGTTGTTCTTTCACCTCGATCCCTAAGAAGAAGGTCATAAGTCTGCCATCAATCATCTCGAATTCCTTGACCATAGACTGCTTGAACTCTTGGAACATCTGTTGATTGTTCCATGTGAATAATAAGTCATCAATATATGGGCAGGCTATGAGCATATTTTCATGAGCAGTCTTCTTAATATAGACCGCATGCTCATATGGACATTTGACGAAGCCATTTCTTTGAAGATAGCTATCAATATGTGCATTCCAAGCATGTAGGGCCTGCTTTAACCCATACAAGGCTTTCTTTAAATGATATACCTTGTGCTATTATCCTTTTACAATGAAGCCATCAGGTTGGTCAACATAGACCTCTTCTTCAAGTATTTCATTCAGGAATGCGGACTTCATATCCAGTTGGTAGATTTTTCAACTGTGATGAGAAGTAAGAGAGATTATCATCCTTATGGTGTCAAGTCTAGCAATTGGAACAAAAACTTCTTCGTAATCCAAGCCATACTTTTTTTGTAGCCTTTAGCCATGAGTTTTTCTTTATAGCGAATGATATTTCCATCAGTTGTACGCTTGACCTTGTACACCCATTTGACACCTATAGTTCTTTGGCCTTAAGGTAGCGAAGTCAGCTCCGAAGTGTCATTTTTCTTAATAGCATGAATTTCTTTTTTCATAGCAATTCTCCAGCATTGTTCTTTTTACAACTTCATGGAATGTAAGGGGCTCATGATCTGCATACAATCAAAAAAGATTAACTTCTTCTGTTTGTTCATAGATTTCTTCTAAACTCTTCATTTTAATAGGAGACATGGATGAGGAGGAGCTGGAAGAACTTCAGGTCGATGAGGTACTTTTTGGAGAGATAAGTAGTCCTTCTGAACTTTTATATACTGATGATGTGGCCGAAGAGGGAGTTACAACTATTTGCTCTTGAGTTTCAGGCTTTTCTTCTTGTTTTTTTGCCTCGATCCGATTTTCTTTAAAAGTTTCTTCTTCATTCCATTTCCATTTATCTTCCTCATTGAAGATCACATCTTTACTTACCACTACTTTGTTGGTTAGTGGATTGTAAAGCTTGTAAGCTTTGGATACATTATTATATCCAATGAAGATGCACTTCTTGTCATGATCATCGAGCTTCTTTCTTGTCACCTTTGGAACTTGAGCTTACGCAACACACCCAAAGATTCTTAGGTGCGCTATGGTTGGTTTGTAGCTGCTCCATGTCTCATGTGATGTCATGTTCCTAACACTTTTCGTAAGACACCAATTGAGCAGATAGGAAGTATAAGCAACTACCTCTGGCTAGAAATTCTTTGACACTCCTTTCTCTTTCAGCATGGTCCTTGTCATGTCAAGTATAATGTGGTTCTTCCATTTCGCTATGCTATTTTGTTGTGGCATGTAGGTTCCTATGAACTACTGCCTGATGCCTAGTTCCCTGCAATAGTCTTCAAAAGCATTTGATGTGTACTCTCCACCTTTGTCAGATTTGAGAAATTTAATTTTGAATCCACTTTTAGTTTCAACATGAGCTTTAAAATTCTTAAAGATAGTGAAACCAACAACTTTTTCTTTGTTACAGTACACTCATAGTTTTCTATTAAAATCATCAATGGAGGCATTAAAGCATTTATTACCTCTAAGAGAGGGTGTTTCAAATGGTCCACAGATGTCTATGTGAACCATCTGCAATGGATCTTTGGCTCTTCATGAAACTCCACTTGGGAATGAGTTTCTTTGTTGCTTTCCAAGTGTGTATGCCTCACACATATGTTCTAGATCTTTAATGGTTGGCAAGCCATGTACCATAATTGACAAAGACAAAACCTTCAAGCCATTGAAATAGAGATATCTAAAGCAAAGATGTTATCTCCATGATTCATTAATTACAAGACCATAGAGACACTTCTCAAGTCTTATGATGATATGGAGCGAGAACATGCGATTCTTTGCTAGTTGGACTTGAGAAATAAGTCTCTTATGTGCATCTTTCAAGGAAAGAGAGAAGTTCTCCATGTGTATGGCTTACCCTTTTTAAAGGAGTTGACTGATACTGAGTATGTTACTTTTCATGTTTTGTACGTAATACACATTGGAGATGTAATTTGACATGCTATTCTTTTGATAAATTTTGATTTTTTTTCTTTTCCTTTCACGAGCACCTTTGATGAATCACCGAAACTCACATTACCACAGACATCTTCTATGAGTTCTATAAAGAGTTCTTTTTTGTCACTTATATGATTGCTCACACCAGTGTCGAGATACCACATGTCCGGCCGATCATACGCCTGTTTTTGTGCAAGAAGTGTGGAGTATTCATTTTCATGGTGAGATGCTTCGGCATAGTTGGATTATTCATTGTGATCCACTTAACTCCAACAGTTGGAGGCATAGTGTCCAATCTTGCCGCAATTGTGGATTGTACATTTCTTGTGTTTCCACGACTATGCATGGATCTTCCTCTACCGATTCCTCTTCCATGGACATTGGTAAATTTTTGTTGATTTTGAGCATGACCTTGATGATATTCACGCCTTCTGCCTATTGCACGATTGTTATTAGCGTAGCCACCTCAAAAATTGGAGCCTCCATGACCAGGACCGGTCTTTTGTTCATTTAGAGTTAATCTTAACTCCATTGCTTTCTCCAAACATGTGGAACTAGCATTTTTTCATATTGTTTGTTCATGAACTTGCAGTAATCCCATTAGTTCCTCAATGGAGAACTTTTCAAGATATTTTGATTCTTCAATGGCCACAAGTACATGTTCAAACTTGGTTGTAAGGGATCAAAGCACATTTTCAACTATACGAATGTCTTTGATCTTCTCACCATTTCTTTTTTAGTTATTCACGACTATAAATAATCTTGAAAAATAGTCGTAAATGTTCTCACCTTCTTTCATGTGTGCGGTTTCGAACTCGGCTCTAAGAGATTGTAGGCGTACCCATTTCACATGATCAACGCCTTTGAAGATGGTGCTAATGATCTCCCAAGCTTGCTTCAACAATCTTTTCAAAGGTTAATTCATCTAACCCTTAATAGAGGAGGAATAAAGCCTTCTTGTCTTTCTTCCTTTGATCTTTAAGGGTAGTCATTTCCTCACTGGAGAAAGTGGATTCTTCCTCCATAGTAGGTTCTATATACCCATCGGTGACAATCTCCCATAGATCTTGCAAATTGAACATCGCCTTTATTTGTATGCACCAAATTTTATAGTTGTCATTTGACAAATTAAGAACCTACAACTGGATTGTGGTGGTCATATTTACAAAAACAAGCTTTATGGGTTAGACGAATTGGCTTTACTAAGCCTCAAGATGACCCAAACAATCTGAGTTTTTTGGAAAACGACTAATTTTTGAAGAAGGGAGAGAGGGATGGAATAGATTTTTGATTTTTGATTTTTTTTTTTTAAACAGGTTTTTCTGAAAAAATAAATAAATTCTGTTCTTGGCTAAAAAACTATTGGTGACTTCAACCCTTAAAAAAAAAAAAAAAACTCGGCTCTGATACCAGTTTGTTAGCTGTACAAGCTAGATTTTATTTGCTTCAATAGGATACAATTATTGGCTTTACAAAGCCTCAAGACAACTTAAAAAATTTGATTATGTAAAAGGAAGGATGAGAGAAAAAAAAAAACCAAAGGGAAACTTATTTTTTTTAAAACTGTTTTTACTGCTTCTTCACCTCTTGCTATACACAATACCCTTTATATAGGTATTTTCATGAGATGTGAAAATACTACATTGCCCCTACTAAGAGCTTCCAACATTTAATATTTCTATAGACCTATACAACCTTTGCATCTTCCAAAAGACCTCCTTGAGAACTATTACTGCTGCATTGGAAGTTCAAGTTCAATAGACACCAGCTATTGTTGGAAATGGGTTTTGGTTTGTAACTCCAATATGCTCGTACTGGTTAGTTTGCAGCTTTCCAAAGTTTTTTTTTTTTTGGATCAATAATGAATTTATTAAAAGGAGTTTCTTTTAAGTAGGTGTTGCTTCGAGATCCCACAGATGATAATGTTATTCCCATTGTCGAGGAGCTTCGTCGGCATTTGCCTCCTGTAAATATCGTTCACCAGGCAAAGGGAAATGGGAGGGACCACCCAAGCCCGCAAAATAATGCTGAAGCTGGCGAAGAAGATGGTATGTCAATATACTAATGTTCTTCTGGTGTTTGTCTGTGGTACCGACTTTGCCTCTTGATGTTTGAACTAACTTCACCTTTCTTTCTTTCTTTCTTTTGTTTTGGAAAATCTGTGATTGCTTTTTATGCAAGTGAAAAGTGGATCCCCACGAATGGACACCACTTGATCACTTGCATGGACCCACATGGTCACATGTGTTATCTCACATTGGGCTCATGTGAGAGGAGTTACCGTGGTTGTTATTTTTTGGATTATTGTTTAAAAATAAAGGTAAAATACCAAATTATTCTCTCTTATGGGCTACTAGTGAAAGGCATTGTGAGTGTGGACATTCTCATCTTTTCATCTAGCCTTATAGGTTTTTTTTTTTTTTAAAAAAAATTTTATAAATAGAATTGATTTTACTTTCTTTCATCTACATGTGCTACTGTTTGACGTCCTGATAAGGCTGACTCATGCAATGTAGAGTCTCCATTTGAATTTTGGAGTGTGGACATTCTCATCTTTTCATCTAGCATTATAGGTTTTTTTTTTAAAAATTATTATTATTATTATTAAAATATTTGAAATTATGTTAAGTCCCTTATGGGATTTGTGACTCTTCTTGGCATGATTGCTAGTTTCTTCATTTTAGCAAACTCTTATGCTTCCAGTTGCATAAGATTTTTAGTATGATAAGCTCTTTTTATTTTATTTTATTTTTTTAAAAGAAAATTAGATTTTTTTTTTCCAAAGGTGGGCTCTAGCCTTAGAAATTCATTCATCAAACACATGTACAACCATTCGGGTGGGCCCTTACAAAAGGACTAGGATCACCTATCATAAGCTACACAAAAGGAAAATAAACTAAGCAGAGTGGCCGCGCCCCAAGGAAGAAAAAACCAGGGGACGCACCTAACGAAAGGACTGGGGCCACCTATCAACAAACACCACTATTTTAAACTTTACAATTTCACATGGCTATCTCTAACCACCCTTAACCCAACCTTATCTAAGAATAAGAGGCCACGAATGCGGGGAGAGAGGTCCCAAAAAACAATTTAGAATTGATTTTTGTTTCTTTCATCTAGATGTGCTATTGTTTGACGTCCTAATAAGGCTGACTCATGCAATGTAGAGTCTCCATTTGAATTCCGAGCCCTGGAGGTAGCCTTGGAAGCCATTTGCAGTTTTCTTGATGCACGTACCACAGAACTGGAGACTACTGCTTACCCAGCTTTAGATGCGCTGACCTCCAAGGTAACTGGATTCCTTTTTCAATCTGTTTATGATCTTCTAATTTGGCTGAGAGAATAAAACTGAGTGGTTATTTGTTAGTTTTAAGAAAAATCTTATTTATGTTACAGATGTGACTTTGATGAATGTCTCCTTTGGGTTGGGAGATAATATGTAGGTTGAATTTGAAGGAATTTTAGGTTCAGAGTAAATTGGAGTACGTTACATGCTTACGTACATAAGCCCAAATAATTTCAATCCTGCCACACCTCGATGACACACGTACTTTGTCAATTTTACCATCCTGAGTAGTTTTATTTATTTATTATCTTCATGAACTATGTGTCTAGCCTATTTCCACCTTAGTCGATGAAACCTTATAAGACTTGCTTATTTATATAAGGCACCTTAGATGAGTTTTAGGTTGAAATGGGTGCATCCTACTAATTTTCATGTAGTAATTGAAATCTCTGAAATAGTTTCAGTCACTTCGACCCATTGCCAGCAGGCATCATGTGAATTTTGCTGGTTGCAATCCTTGTTGTGAATGAAATGCTAACCCCCTCAGTCTTTGCTTTGTTATGATATTTTTCATATTATTGAATCATGAATGACATGTTCCAAATTCATCCAAAACAATGATACAAACTCAGTAGCTAGCTATTCTAACAGGTGATATTGTGTAGTGGAAATTAGCTTGCGATATCAGAACATGACTTCTGTATCTAACTTCGTTTTTAGTTAGCAAAACTCTATTTTGAGTTTTTTTTGAAAGATAAAAAAGATACGCATAAAAGAAACTTCCCGGTTATCTTCTTCCTTATCTAAGTTATTTTCCTTTTATTTTTATTTTTTTTTGAAAAAAAAAACGTTTTATTCAGGATTTTTTTTTTTGAACAATTAAAAAATAAAGATAGGCAATTAAAAAATAAATATAGGTGGTCACCTCGAATTGAGTAGAAGGTCAAAATGTTTAGTAGAAATGGATTAATTTATGATAAAGAAGGATATAAGAGATGCAAATAATTATATAAACCCACTATTTGATTACCTATGTACATTACTGCTCATGCATATTGGAATCTCCTCGCCACTGGCCCCATTCCCCAGGCCCTACGCACCCTCAAGGTTTCCAATTTCCTCGGCCATGTAGGGTCTCTCTGATCCCCTCCGCTGTTCTCTCCTTCTTGCCTCAGGAAGCCATTTATTTTTTATTTGTATTTTTTTCAACTCAGGAAGCCATTTATTTTTTATTTGTATTTTTTTCAAAAGAAAGGAATTTCATTGCTAAAACTGAGGGGGATGTACAAGCCTCAGGAAGCCATTGAATTTATTTTCAATGGGGGTTTCGCCACTTCAGAAGGGAGCCCATCTTGCTTCTGGCCTCACGACAAGACCGACTCATTTTCTGTCAAAACGGCTTGGAATCTACTCAGGGTCAGATGACCTGCCATGGCTTGGTCGAGCTGGTTTTGGCAAAGTCCCCTTTCGCCTAAAATCTTCATTTTCATTTGGAAGCTTCTCCAAGGTGCCATCCCGGTCGATGTCAGAATCTAGTTGAAAGGAGTGCAGATTGCTTTCCGATGCCATTGCTGCGATGAGGGGCCTGATCAATGCCCCCAAGCTGAACTCTTCCTCACCACTTTCTCTTCAGTCAGCACGCTGCAAGCATCTGACGGCACTTTAGCGCCTTGCTAGCTATTCCCATTCTCCACCATCAGACGCTGACTGACAGATTATTACAATGGTGTCAAGTTGCGGCCTCGGCTTCCCTTCCCCTTAAGGTCTGCAAGCTGCTCCCATTGATGATCCTATGGAATATTTGGTTAGCCAGGAACGCTACAAGGTTTGATTCTTCTCCAATGAAGGTGGAGAGCTCCATTATCTGGATAAAAAGTAGCATCAATGCTCTGCCCATGGTCAAATCGATCATTATTCCCCATATGTTTCTGCCTTGGGATGGGCTGGGCATCCCGCGCAATCCCCACCCCTGTCGTGCAAAGCTAATAAAGTTGGCGAAACCTCCAAGGGGTTGGGCCAAACTCAATGTGGATGGGTCGGCTCGGGGCAATCCCGGATTGTCTGGCGATGGCGGTGTCTGTAGACAAGAAGACGGGCACCTGATCTTTGCTTTCGCCTGTGGTTACGGCATCGGCTCAAATAACTGCGTCGAACTCCGAGTGATTCATGATGGCCTAGTGTTATGCCTTGAGTTTGGGCTGAGGAGCGTCGAGGTGGAATTGGATTCTTAGGTGGTTATTGACATCCTGGCTGGGGTCTCTATCACCCCCTAACGGTGAGACCTTAGGTCGCGAGGATCTCCTCCTTAAAGGAGAGGGGAACTTTCTCATTCAAGCTTATCAAGAGGGAAGGAAATGGCCTGGTAGACGATATGGCTAGGCTAGCGAGCCTCGGTCAGTCCAACTTTATCCATGTGCGGGTGAAAGATCTCCCGTTAGAGGTGAGGGGAATGCTCCTTTTAGACAAAATTGGGTTTGGTGCCCTGTGAACCTCCCCCCCAGGTTGTTAGATCAGTTCCGGAATTGTTTTCTCTTCTTGGCTTTCCTTGTTTCTATATGATAGGCGCCCCCATACCTTCATTTTTAGCTAGGGTGCCCGAAGTGTTCTTCCGTGTTTAGCCTAGCGGGCGCTCT
The DNA here is from genome assembly GCA_037074715.1 of Magnolia kwangsiensis. NCBI lineage: Eukaryota > Viridiplantae > Streptophyta > Magnoliopsida > Magnoliales > Magnoliaceae > Magnolia > Magnolia kwangsiensis. The sequence goes on along the minus strand of CM073589.1, from coordinate 45,635,231 downwards.
TTTGATGTGTGCGACCCACCGATTTGTAATTATCTGGGATTATCTATGGAACGAGGACGCCCTATGAGCAGGGTCATGCCCCTTTTTAACACAAAAAAGGTTTATGCCTTAGTTTACGAAAAGAAATGCATATTAGAATCTCTAATATTTTAATTGAAGTTTTCTATTTTAACATTATCTATATCCCACACACATATACATGTGCATAAGCCCTTATTTTTTTCACTCTGTTCAATTAAGTTAGGGCCGTATCGAACTCAAACTTTTCATTATCTGAATTTTGGAGTTTTGATGAAGAGCGGGTCATGGACACTTTCATGGTCAAGATGGACCAAAGAAGGCTCGATTAGAGGCAGAAATGATTAGGACCATCGAACCCTAAAACTAGCATATCTCGCAAGCCGGAATGAGTTATTAGACGTATCATATATGATTTTGGGGTAGAAGAAGCTACTTTAGCCAGCCAACCCCTCTATGCCAGGTTTCCCATGCTGGATTTTCTAGAATCCATCAGATCTACAGTCTAAAGTTAATATTATTTTCATTTTTATTATTTATAGTAAGTTTTAGTTAGATCATAACTCTTGATCCTTTGAGTTTTAAGAGTCGTTCCCAACATAAAAAGTGTTAAGAACAATTAGGAGAATAACATGGTTAGGCCAAATTGAACACTTACTATTTTTCCCGAAAACCATGAAGTTTAGTAGAAATCATGACCGTCTATAAATAGTAAGTTTAGTATTTATAGTAAGTCACGTTTTGTAGGGAGTTTGAGTTGGAGTTTGATTATCAAACTTCTTATTAGGCTTGATATCACTTTTTAAAGGGTTGTAAATTCATTTTTATCATCAATTAAATTTTTTTTGAATTTATTAGAATTTATTTCTATTTTCTATTTTTCCTCATGGATTCGAGGAATCTTTGTGAGGAGTCTAGAGAAGTTTTGTGGATTCAGAGTAATTATACCCTGAGGATGACGGTGATCAACCTTATCACGTTCATCCTTATGTCAATTGGTATCAAAGTGAGGACTCTCCTAAAAACGATGAAAAATAACAAAGGAATGAACTAAAATCCCATGGACGGTGATCCCGATATTTGTTATATTTTGAAATGAATGTAAGCTTTCCACCGAGAGAGTCTGTTGACCATGTAAGGGGTGCAGGCAAACCTCGACCGTCTTACAGATATACTAATTTTTCCCTAAGCCCAAGGCAATGCTCAGCCGCCCGTGGTTATTGTTATGACATAACCCCAATTTCTATAAGGCACTTTTGGAGATAAATTGTTGGGCTACCCCAGATGAGTTGAGCTCCAACGATGAGAACATTGATGGAAGCTTTTCCTGATGGCTAGTCCATGGAGGCGATTGACTATATCGTGCTAAAAGAGACTATCAAGGTAAGGTCGAATTTCTCTATTTTAATGGCTCATTGCATATATAAGATTTCCTTGACTGGTTAGCCGAAGTAAAAAAGTAAAATTAGTAGCAATTACAAATCTCACATGCCCGACAGAATAAGGTGCCCATCTGATCATGGTCATGGATCAGACGCTTTCTTTGATAAAAATTCCTTCTTAGTGATTACGAACAGGTTTTGTTCCAACAATACTAAAATTACCAAAATGGGAATCGAACCATTGCATATTACATTAAAGAATTCCAGCGGTTGGTAACACGGAATGACCTATTGGAAACTAAATCATAGTAGACATCACGATTTATAGGTGGGTTATGATCAATAATTCAGGACTGAGTTCAGATGCACCTGGTTAGGATTATGGATGAAGCAGTTTAGTTGGAAAGTAGGGCAGAAATATAGCTTACAAGAGTCCTTACTTGGTCCTATCCTTCAACTCGGCCCCCCATGATAGGTCCCACGTAGGATTCAACACTACTATGTGGAAATGAACCATTAGGAGGACATACTCAACCTCCTTTAACCGCAAGCTGTGACATGGGGAGAGGTCCATCTAGGCCTCGACGTGTGACACCCACTATAGTGGGTTCGAGTAAGATTCTTAATCTTTATGGTTAGCCAAGGCTGAACACTTGTTACTGTTGTGGAAAACCAGGCCACTTATCAAACACCTACCCTCAATGCCCTATAGCTCACTTGACCATCAACGAAGGGGGCACAATAGGTGATGCAACGGAAGAAGACTCTAGATTCGATGAAGATGAATAACCTACTAAAGAAGGAGCTAATGATGAAGAATGGTTGGCCGAGGATCATGACGAATCCTTGGTCGTGAGGCAATTATTGTACACTCCACGGAAGGAGTTACATCCACAACGGCACAATATTCCATACACAGTGTACCGTCAATGGCAAGGTCTGTGATGTAAACATAGACAATGACAATAGCGAGAACATCTTGAAAGTGATGGTGAACAAGTTATGGCTATCTACAACAAAGCATCCTTCCCCTTGCTTGATTGGTTGGATAAATAAGGTAAACAAGACCAAGGTAACCAAACAATGCACTGTTTCATTTTCAATTGATAAAAATTATAAGGATCAAGTAGTTTGCGAGGTGGTCGACATGGAAGCATGCCATATATTACTCGATCGACCATGGCAGTCGGACCGTGATGTGATCCACAAAGGATGAGATAACGTTTATGTCTTTGTCAAGGACGATCAAAAGATGGTCATTGCCCCTATGACACCAAAGAACCACTCTGAATCTTCTAAAGTGGAGGGGAGTTCCCTCCTAACGATCCAAGATTTTGTAGTGAAATCCAAGAAAATTGTCGAGGTGTACACAGTAGTAGTAAAGGGCGAGGAATCCGAGCCCTTAAACATTCTTCTAAATTTAAGGCCATTGCCGAACGAATTCAAGGAACTCTAGCCCGAAGAGTTACTCGATGGATTGTCCCTCATGTGGGATATCCGACAACACATAGATTTCATCCTTAGGGGTAGCTTGTCCAACCGTCCACACTATCAGATGAGTTCGAAAGAGTGCAAGATACTTTAGGGGAAGGTGGAGGAATGGATACGTAAGGGTCTTTTAAGAGAGAGCATGAGCCCATGTCTCGTGCCATCATTGTTAACGTCTAAGAAAGATGAGATCTGGTGCATGTGTGTCTATAACCAGCCAATTAACAAGATTACTATTAAATATCGATTCCCAATATCATAGTTGGATGACATGCTCGATATACTAAAAGGTGCTAAAGTGTTCTCTAAATAGATCTTAGAAGCGGATACCATCATATTAATATCTAACTTGGTGATGAGTGAAAAATAGCATTCAAGACTAAGGAAGGGTTGTACGAGTGGTTGGTCATGCTCTTCAATTTATCAAATGCACCAAGCACTTTTATGCATCTTATTATGGGTAAAACTGGACTAATCAATTGGACTGACCAAACAACTCTAATAAGATGAAAGAGATAAAGGTAAACAACTTGGATGGAAGATCGGGTAAGAGCTCGGCCTCAGATCCGACCACGACCTTCGTGACTAATCCAAGCACTAGCTATGAGCAGTGGCCTTAGTCGCCTAGTCGACATTTCGCTATCTCGACCAAGGGACAACTACAGAATTGACATGATCACAAAAATCGACTTTGACCTGAATTATCAACCAAGCATGTTCTGTAGGACCTCGACCAAGTAACCTAGATCGTCGGCCTCGACTATCGACCACGACCTCGTCAGATGCTTGCCACTAGGAGATATCTCCTTTATATAAATAAATGATTACCTCCTCAAGATCTTTACTGAAAATCATGTTGAGATAAACGCCATATATCCAAGAGAAGATCCCTTGTGTGATACATATCTACATGGTAGATTCATCGCCATTCACGGTAGAGGTATCAAAAGGTAATAAATAATAACCCTACCTCACAGGAGAGGGTAAGTACTACACCCCTAATTCAACTAGACCTAGAGTGTATTTTTTCTAACTTAGGCATCGGAGGGTCTCCAGCTAGAACCTGGGCCCCCATTGTCACTTAGTTTTTCAGGTACACGACGAGCTAGTAGGGATGACTAGATCTTAGCATTAACAGTTGGTTGTTGAGGTATCAGGGCGAACCGCTAGCCAAAATTACTAAGCAAAAGATCATCAACTTCGTTTGGAAGAACATCTACAAGTATGACATCCCCCATACGATCGTTACTAATAATGGCAAGCAATTTGATAATGCACGCTTCCGAGGACTCTACGAGAGAGTTGGTATTTGCAACGCTTGCTCATCACCTTGACATCCCCAGGCCAATGGACAAGTAGAGGCGGTTAACAAGATCATAAAAAGACCATCTTAAAATCAAGCTTGAGAAGTCCAAAGGGGCCTGGGTTGAGGAGCTACTGCATGTCCTCTATGCATACTAAAGAAATGCTCAGACTTCGAATGGAGGGACTCCTTTCTCCCTAGATTTTGGTGCATAAGTTGTGGTACCGGTTGAAATAGGCATCCCAATCGCGCATATTAAATCATTCGATGAAAGCCAAAATTCTTAGTAGACTGCCTTGAGTCTAGACCTCCTCAAGGAAGAAAGGGAACAAGCACAGTTGAAAATCATTGCCTATCAATAGTGGGCCACCCAATGCTACTACTCCAGAGTTAAGGCATGTAGATTTTAAGTAGGGGGGGCTAATCCTTTGAAAAACCTTCCAGAGCACCAAGGAGCCCAGCTCTGGAACATTAGGTCCGAGCTGAGAGGGACCCTACAAAGTAACAGGAATGATATGACTAGGAGCATATCGAGTTGTGGACATGAATGGACAGCCTTCGCCTCATCCATAGAATGTCGAGCACCTCAAGATCTATTATTCCTGAAAAGGAATTCGAAAGTTCTAGATATGTTAACCATGTTAATCAACTCGATGAGTGTTCAGTCAACTAAGAGCGACCTCCCTTTTCAAAGGGAGAAAGGTGCTCGTGATACTATTATTGTTCTCTTTCTACTATGAATTCTACAATAATAATAAATAAATAAACTTCTCTAGGTCAGGGAAGAAAATTTCTTCTAACATTATTATCCCTACTACCCGAGCTATATGACCGACCAAGGGACTTCCCCCAATTTAAGGGGAGTGTCCTTCCAAGTGCTCGGCCTACTACTATGTGGTTGGCTTATCGATTTTATCATGTATGACCTACCACTACATAATTAGCTAATCAGCCATACATTGCTCGATCTGCAAACTCTACTTCGTCTGACTTACTAATTCTATTAACTTAAGAAGAACATGCACACAACATTCTTGGAAAATCATTCCAAAAACATGTCTTTTCATCAACAAAAGAAAGGGCAAGAAAAAAAAACTATTTAAAATAAATATTGAAAGGGGGAGAGGCCTGGTCTACTCTTTGGGGGGCTACTCGGCTTCATTCGCAGCAAGGATAGGATCTTTGAGAGACTCATCGACTATGTAGTCTAAGTTGAGCTCCAGATACTTCTACCTGACATGCTCCTGACACTGCCGTAGTTGAGGTTGAAGTATTCCTCAAGCTGGTTAGCCCGCTCCCTAAAGGCCTTATACGCTGACATGCTCCTGACACTGCCCGTAGTTGAGGTTGAAGTATTCCTCAAGCTGGTTAGCCCGCTCCCTAGAGGTCTTATGCACCTCCACCATTATTGCCTGCATAGCTAGGATAGAGGCCTCAACCTTTGCCAACTTAGCCTCCACCTCCACGGATTTGGCTTCCACCTCTGCCCACTCAGCCTCGAAAATGGATAGGAATGACTTTAACCCCTCTGACTCGGCCCATAACGCGGCTCTCTCCTACCACACTTCAGCCAGTTAAGTCCCAAGAGATGCACACTCCTCCTCAGCAATTTGCAAGGCCTCTTGAAGAGACTTGGCCTGGGTGACGACCATGTCCCTAGCTGAGATAAAGGCCTCAAGCTCGGTAGCCTTGGTTTAGAGACACAGCCTCACCTCCTCGAGCTTGCACCCCAACTCCTAAAAAGCTTGATGAGCAGCTAAGAGCCCAGAGGCAGTCTTAAAAAAGAAAAAAAAAGGACTGTTTCAGTGGAACAATGAGGCTGACAAGAGCTTTGCTGAAATCAAACATCGATTGTCCATAACACTGGTCTTGGTGCTTCATAGTTTCAACAAACTATTTGAGGTTGAGTGTGACACCTCATATGTCGGAACTGGAGGAGTCTTATCACAAGAAGGTAGGCCGGTAGCCTCTTGTAGTAAAAATCTTAGCGAAGCCCAAAAGAATTGGTCAACATATAAGCTTGAGCTGTATGTAGTTGTCCAAGTACTGCGACATTAGCGGCATTATATAATTCAAAGAGAGAGTTTGTTCTTTGTACTAACCATTGAGCCTTACAGTTTATTAATAGTTAAGCTAATGTGAATCGTGTAGATGCTAGATGGGTTACATTTTTGTAGGAATTCACGTTCATTTTGAAGCACAAATTAGGGCGATAGAACAAGGTGGCTAATGCACTTAGCTGCCGTGCATCACTACTAGTTACAACGAGCAATGAGGTGATAAGCTTTAACTGTCTCAAGGAGTTGTATGCCGAGGATAAAGATTTCAAGGATGCCTGGATGAGGTGCCAAGAGGGTCATCCCAATTACCTACATATGCAAGGCAGTTTCCTTTTTAAAGGGAATCGACTATGCATTCCCCTAAGTTCTCTGAGGGAGTAGATTATTCAAGAGTTATATGAAGGTGGCCTTGGCGGACACCTTGGGTGAGACAAGACATGACCTCTTGTAGAAGAGGAGTATTACTAGCTACAATTGGTACATGACGTAGGTAAATCAGTTCAGCGATGTCATGTTTGTCAGACATCCAAGGGGCAATCTCAAAATGCAACCCTTTACACCTTATTACCTATGCCTAATGGCCATTAGGACTTATCTATAGACTTTGTGCTAGGTCTCCCAGGAACACATCTCGTCATGAATTTGGTGTTCGTAGTGGTAGATTGTTTTCCAAAGATAGCGCACTTTATCCTATATAAGAAGACCTTCGATGCAACCCACATAACGGTTTTATTATTTAAAGAGGTTATGTGGCTACACGGGATTCCCAAGACTATTACTTTTGACCGTGACATGAAGTTCATTAGCCACTTATGGTGAACTTTATGAAATCAGTTTGGTATACAACTTCAATTCAGCAGTGCCTACCACCCACATACCAATGAGCACATTGAGATTGTGAATCGCACATTGGGAAACCTTATTTGATATATTTCAGCTAATAAACTGAAGCAATGGAATTTGACCTTGTCTCAAGATTAATTTGCATTCAATAAAATGGTGAACCGCTCAATAGGGAATTCTCCATTCCAACCGACAAGCATCGGTGACAAAAGGTGTTCGAGGTGGGCGACCATGCTATGGTCTATTTACGCAAGGAGAGATTTCTGACAGGGACCTATAACAAGTTAAAAAATAAGAAGATTGGAACTAGTATTAATCCTCTGAAAGATCAATGACAATGCTTATGTTGTTAATCTTTCAGATGACATGGAAATCTCACGTTCTTTTAACATTGTGAACCCAACCGAGTATCATGAATTAAAGCAGGATGAGAACTCGAGGATGAATTCTTTTGAAGTGGAGGGGACTGATATAGAGCGGGTTGTTCACAACCCCAATTGTAGAGTCGCAATGTATTAATAATCTCGGTAAGACCGAGGTCGAATCCACAGGGACTAAAACTTGTATGTTTCTGAAATTAACTAGAAGTAGAACTAGAAGAAGATGTGAAACTAATTTTGAAGTATTTGAGAGAGTAATTGTGAAGGATCCACCTATAGTGATCAGGGAGTCCTCTTGATTGATTCAAGTAACATAATTAGAATTGGAGTCCTATCCTATCCAATTGAAAAATATACCAATAAAACCAAATATGAACTTCCATTGACCTAATTCTCAATGAAAGAGAACTATGATAACTGGCAAGGATTCCATCACCAAACCATGCCCAAGAGACAATGACAAACAACATGATTTATCAATCCTACAATCTTAAAGCAGGAGAATTGTAAATATTAGGAAGGATACTATTACCTTACCATGCCTAAGGGACGATGGTGAACAACAAAACTTACTAATTTCATAATATTAAATTAGGAAAAGAGGATACTCAAAGCTATTGCAGATCTACCGTAATTTGAGTCATAATAAACCATTAAGAACTGAAAGTATTCCTTAAATATCAAATTATAATCCATGGAGTTCAACATAAACATGAATCAAATTAATAAAAATATCTCATCATGCTACAAGCTTCATGTCTTAGCCTTATTTAAGAGGTTTGGCCAACCATAGACATGATTGGACCAAAGTCTCTTAAAAAAAATATAAAAACAACTAAGGAAGAAGAAGAAAAACTCTTGGTGATGGTTTCTCCATCCTTTTGCCCCACTCCTCAAACACTAGAAGATACTTAGGAACATTATAAGAAATCATATTTATAGTTGTGGAACTTCAACCTTCGCACCTAGTTGAAAAACTCTAGGAACATCCTAGTGAAGTCTAGTTTGGTGTTTTACTAACTATGTGCTCTACCAATGTTGTTTCTTTTAGTTCTTTTTGTGTGCTAAATTTCTTTTCTTGTTCTATTAAATTTGCTTACTGATGCAGATTAGTAGTCGTGACTTGGATCGAGTGCGCAAGTTGAAGAGTGCAATGACAAGCTTGAATGCTCGAGTTCAAAAGGTAAGACTTTCTTCTTGCTTCCTTAGTGCCATGTCCCTAATGGTGATGGTAAAATTCCTCGCTAATTTGGATTTAACCAAATAATGCATCCATGTTGGAAATTATTGAACAATACTTTTAGAGGTGTTAAATTACCAAAATGTCTCATTTATATTTATTATTATTATTATTATTATTATTATTTCTTTGGAAAATGTTGAAGTCGAGAAGTGCGGGCCCAATTGGCATGTGTATGACTTCCAAGGCATCCAGCAGATGCAGCCCACCATAATGAAAGGATGATTAGAAATTATGGAGAATCCAATCATTGGGTGGGCCACACCATAAAAAATGAATTACTCCATCCAAATTCATTTGTAACCCATTAAATGATTTGATATACCCAATTTTTTGTTTGGGTGATCATCGTGGTCGGGTGAATTTGTTAATGGGTTGGATATCATACACAGACCATGTGAGCCCTACAATTCTTGACTTTATTGCTTACAAAAAACCTAATTGAGAGTCACTTCTAGAGATAAAAAAAACTAAAAAAAAAAAAAACTAATTGAGGGCATTTTGGTAATTCTCTCCCTCAAAAAGAACCTGCTAGGCAATTTGATTCGTGATTATTTCACGAAAACAGAACTTTTGACTAATTTTTCCATAAAAATCCAAAAAACAAAAGCAAAAGAAAAATAATAATAATAATAACATTGGAAAATGGTTGGTGATGTTATGTCTATCTGAATCTTCCCCAAACTAAAAAGTTTTTTCCTAGTTACCAATAAAACATAGAACCTGCCCTATAATGGTTTCTATTCACACGACATTCACTATAAGCAGTAGTAGATTAATTACTGGCCTAAATCAATTTTTTACTATTGGTACTTGATACATTAGAACTTCTATTAGCTAACATGATATGGCTATTGAGCTCTGTTAGCTGGCTCAAGGCCTGTCCGGATGTTGGGCTTTTGGGATTATAGCTGATAATATCCTCACTTGCAACTTTTGGTCGGTCCGAAAAAGTGATTAACTACCCAAACATCACTCTAGGCATCTAAATAGAGAGGTAATTTGCTCTCCAATTTTCATGTTATTTCATTCTTCAGTTACCATCTTTAAACTTCCAAAGCACATAATATTCGTCAACTGTTCATCCTCCTGCCGAAACATCCAAAAGGTTCTTTAAAGAGTACAACACTTCACCTGCATTAACTTTGCTTATCCAATGGGTCTCGTAGTGGATGGAATGGATTTGGATTTGCTGTTTGAAATTTATAGCTTTTAAGGCTGCATTAGGAGACTCAGTTTTGTGGATATTTCACCCATCCTGTGCTCTCGTTTTCATATAGTGCTATATCCCACAATTGTATAAATAATTCAAATAATTTTCCAGTTAGTAATCAAAAGAATATGTGCTTCTTAGCACCCTTCTTAAACCTTACTCTACCCAAAATTATAAATATCGACAATATCGGACGATATCCCACGATATATCTTGTATCCCACTTGTGCGATATGAAATGCATAAGTAGTGCCAATATATCCCACATGTTCGATCTGATAAGCATTTTCAATTTTCAATTCATTTTTTTTATTATTGAAATTATGTTAAATCAATGTCAAATAGCTATAAATCTATTAGTTATTTTCTCACTTTTTTGCGTTTCTTAATAAAATGTTTGTTTTGTCTTAAAAAAATCTATTAGTTGTCATGTTTTGCATGAAAAAATATGGAGTTGGAACTTTGATTTCAATATCTATTTGTTCTTCATGCTCTCCATGTTCTTTTTGAAAATTTCCTTCAACCAGTCATCAATTGAGACTACTTTCAAAGTATTTAGGAATATTTGATGAAATGATCATTACATAAACTCTAATTTTGAAATTTGAGTGTAAGTGGTTCGATTTGAGAAATTTTGAAAAAATTCTCAAATTTCTCTCAAATTGTTTACAATGTTGCACTCTAAACATGAAATCAAGCATATATGAGAATCGATCTACTGATTTGTTAAGTCATTGTCTATTTTTTGAAAAATAAAAATAATGTTTTAATAAAAAAATTATTAAAATATATTTTTTCAAAATTTCCCTTCAACCAGCTGTTAATTGAGACTAATTTCAAAGTATTTAGGAGTGTTTGATGAAATGATGATCATATACACTCTAAATGTTATGCATTTAATTTTAATATAGTTGCATTAGTTTAGTCAGACAACACATAGCTTAGGACCCTATACCTATGCACTTCTCTTTTGAGGTGTTATGATTTAAAAGTGTGTATTAATGTCTATTTTAAAAATTCCTGAAGTTTCATTGAAACAGTCATTAAAATAGAGATTGCAAACAATCCAGGTAGCTAGGCAATGCCTTACTCTTAGGGCATCTGAGGAAAATCTCACTCATCCTCTATTCATTATTGTAGTGTATGCTAGCTGCTGCAATGATCAACGTGTGACTCTATGGGGTGAGCTTTGAAACACTTCTCATTCCATGGTGGGCCCTTGGGTAGTATGTGGGGACTTCAACACTGCTATTAGCCCAGACGAGAGGTTAGCCAGTCTGCTGCGGATGACTTCAGCTATGACTGATTTTTAGGAAGCTATCAGTGACTTAGGGCTTCTGGATGGGGGATTTTCGGGTTCTTCCTACACGTGGTGTAACAACAGAGTAGGGAGAACTAGGAGATGGGTGAGACTTGACAGGATTCTTTTCAATCTAGAATGGATGAGATATTTCCCCGGCTGTAAAGTAGAACATATGACAAGAGCCTACTCTGATCATTCTCCAATCCTTCACTTTTCAAGCTCAACCATCGCGTTTTCCCCGCCCTTTTCTAATTTTAGCATATGTGGACTAGCCATGACGACTTCTTCTCAACCGTTAAAGATTCCTGGAATGAAGAAATCATCGCAACTCCTATGCTCAAGTTCTTTCTCAAGTTGAAAAGGCTGAAAAGTGTGCTCAAAACCTGAAACAAAAAAGTCTTTGGAGATGTCACTAAAAATGTTTAGGAAGCGGAAAAGGAGGTTCTCAAGGCTGAACTTTCTCTGCTCAATTCGTAAACAGAAGAGGATACAATCAAGCTCAACCAGGCCCAAGCAAATCTGAAAAAAAAGCTTATCTTCAGGGGGAAATTTTTTGGAAACAAAAATCAAGGATCAAATGGCTGTCGGAGGGAGATAGGAACACTCGATTCTTCCATGATTCAGTGTTAGATAAATGTAGAAGATTGGAAATTATGAAGCTGAAAAGATCTTCAGGTGAACCAATAGAGAAGAACGAGGAAATTAGGGAGGAAGTAGTTCAATATTCCTCCAATCAGATTGGGGATATCGTCAACTGTATCCCCCGGATCAGATTGGGGATATCGTCAATTGTATCCCCCGGATCGTGACAAGCTAGATGAATGCAGATCTCAAGAAGCCTCTTATGATTGAAGAGATCAAGGAAGCCGCGCTTTCCATTTCGATTGACAACGTCCCTGGTCCCGATGGATTTGGAGGAGTATTTTACTCATCCTGTTGGGACATTATAGGGCATGATCTCTTCAAAGCAACAAACGACTTCTATCAGGGAGTGCCGATCCCCAGAGAATTTCAAAGCACTCAATTATGCCTCATCCCCAAAAAAAGAAATCCGAAACTCATCACAGATTTCAAACCCATCAGCTTGTGCAATTGCATCATGAAGATTTTCTCCAAAATCATGGCTGCTATGCTAGCAAACATCCTCCCCAACATGATATCCAAAGCGCAGGGTGCTTTTGGTAAAGGAAGGTCCATTATCGAGAATATATCTATTGCCAGAGAGATAGCCTATGAGATAGACTGTAAAGTTTTCGGCAGCAACTTGATTATCAAAGTCGACATGAACAAGGCATACGATCATCTAGAATGGGGTTTCATCACGCAGGTTCTCAAAAAATTTGGATTTGATCCCCAGTGGATTTCAGGAGTTTAGCATTTCTGGGAAGACAATGTGGTTCTCCATTCTCATCAATGACAGAAATTTTGGCTTCTTCAAATCCTACAGGGGCTTAAGACAGGGAGATCTTCTATCTCCATCGATTTTCATTCTAGCAACTGAAGTGTTTAGTAGGGGCTTATCCAAGCTATTCTCTTCGGGATGTTGTCACCCATACAAACTACCCCAACATTGCCCAACGATCACCCACCTTTTTTTGCTAACGATGCTATATAATTTCTTAATGGCAGGCTATCTAATGTGAGAACTTTTCTCAAGTTCATCAACCAATACGAGAATGCTTCAGGCCAAAAAGTGAATGCTTCAAAGACATCCTTCATAACTTTGAAGAAATCAACCAGAACCAAGAACCAGAAGCTTCACAATTTGACGGGGTTTAAGCAAGCGTTGCTCCCTTTTTTGTATCTTGGTGTCCCCCTCTCAAAAGGAAGAAGTTCAACACCTCTTTTGCAATAACTAGCCTAGAAAATTCTCAGCAAAATTGAGGGGTGGAAGGCCAAACTTCTCAACCAAGCAGCAAAACCAGTGTTGATCAAACACATCCTGATCACTATCCCCATCCACAAGCTTTCGGCCATTAGCATTCTTAGATCTGTCTATAAAGCAATTGATAGGGCGATTGTAAATTTCTTCTGGGGCTCATCAGAAAAGGCAAGAAATTGCATTAGGTCAACTGGACGACCCTGTGCACCCCCATTCAAGAAGGAGGTCTAGGCATCAGAACATTTGGAGACACTACGCAGGCATTCAGGATCAAGATGGCATGGCAGCTTCTTCAGGGTAAATCTCTATGGGCTAACTTCTTTTTTGCGAAATATTTTCAGAAGATTGTTGCAGCAAAAGGAAAAAATGGATCAATCAACTCATCCTCGTGGAAAGAGATGTTCAGAAATTTACAATTCGCCATTCACCATTCAAGATGGCTGATAGGGGAAGGGAGGATAAACATATGGAACCCGAATTGGACGGGTAGTGGCCTTCTAGCTGGAGCAGCCGTCAGGATAGTCCCCTCTTACCTCAAGGAAGTGTCGGTTAGAGACATCTTTGCTCAACCTGCATCTCAAAATTTGAGAGATATTCATCCATTCATTTCCACAACAGCAATGCAAACAATCACAGCTCTCCCAATTGTTATAACTGACGGGCCTAACAAACTTATTTGAGACCTTTCCGCATCCGGTAAGTTCTCGGTTAAATTAGCTTGGAATGGCATCAGACACCATCTTCTTACTCTCCATTGGACCAAATGGACTTGGAACAAAAGCCTTCCCCTGAAAATGAGCATCCTTGTGTGGAAAGTTATGCATGAAGCTGTCCCGGTAGACAATAATGTGTAGAGACATGGCATTGCGTTAGCATCGCGCTGTAAGTGCTGCAGTTGACTTCTACCCACTACCAGTACCCGGCAAAACTGCTGACCCACTCTTCACAATCAACCTTCAATCATGACTCCAGCAATCAAGGAACTCAACAGATCTCAGACCAATTGCAGGTTGGGATTCTCCTCAATGGCCATCAGTAACAAGATTCAAGCCAAATCACTTATCAACCCTTACAAACCAGCACTCAACAAGATCGTAATCTACCATCTACCCTGCTTTAAACCAGGCTGAACAAGGGACAGCTGGTCACCTCCTCTACTACTTCTGGTAATGTGGAAAATCAAAAACATCTATTCAGTCAAGGTGAGATTGCAACTTAGATCTGGAACCACTTCAGCCGGCTTTTTGGTATTGCCAATTCTCCTAATTAGTAAATATCTCAGTGTATCCAACTCTAGACAACCAAAGCTAGTAAGAAAACTAGAACTTCTTATCTAATTGGTCTTGCCCCAACTATCATAATATGGGAGATTTGGATTAGTAGAAATCAAGCCTGATTTGAAGGTAATGCAATGTGCACTAATCACATCCTTTTCAAGGTGTACCGCTGGTTGAATGAACTCGGCTCAACCATCTCGGCCTCGGATAGGAACTCCATGACAGACCTCATCACACTTTAAGCCCTCAAGATAAACAAAGCTCAATCTACTCCAGCCAAAAAATTCATCAAAGTGAACTAGTCAAGGCCCCCTCAAGAATGGCTTAAGATAAACGTTGATGGTTCCTCAAGGGGTAATCTAGATCAAGGGGTGGAATCTGCCGGGATCACCATGGCAAACTCAACTTTGCCTTTCACAGAAACTATGGTCATTCTACAAACACAATTGCTGAGGCTTGAGCCATGTTAGATGGAATCAAGATATGCGCCAACTTGGGCCTATCCAACATAATGGTGGAGACTGATTCAAAGATCATTGCGAATTCAGTTAAAGATCCTCGCAGCCCCATTTCGTGGAACATTTGGTACAACTTGGGTGAAATTCAGCTTTATCGACAACCTCTAAACCTCATTTTTAGCCACATTTATCGAGAGGGGAACTCGGTAGCGGATGCTTTAGCCAAGATGGCTAGTGAAGGATGCCCAAATAAATTGTATAACTGTCGAGCTACCCTTTCAAGACTAGTGCGCAGTTTAATTGCCATTGATAATATTGGTATTGGGACAATTAGGCAACGGTTTATTCCCTATTTTCGTTTCTTTTCATTCTGTGTCAGATTTTGTGCAGTTTAAGTTATACGATGGGAGTGGTCTGATCCTTTTTGTTGGGACTCTCCTGAGTGGATGTAAATTTCCATATGGAATGAAAAATAAAAAATAAAAAAAAATGTGACCACTTAGGGCATGTTTGTTAACACTGAATCTTTGTACTTAACTCGAAATTTGTAAAATGTTCCATGTTTAGTGGTGTTTGTTAACGCATGAGAAGGAAAGTGCTCCACGATTTTATGTAGAAATATTTTTGTGAAAAAAAATAAAAATTAAAAATAAACTTCAGTAGTGCTGCCTGTTTAAGATGACTCCAAAAAAAGTTTGTCTTCCATCCAATCTAATTTCTTAATTTATTATCCAAGTTGTGGATGTTGCAGCTCATATTGACATCATTGTATGTTTAAATCCTGACTACAGCGACATTCTGATTCTATCATTGTGTGATTTTCCTATGAATAATTTCATTGCATTTTCTAGGTAAGGGATGAGCTTAAACAACTTCTGAATGATGATGATGATATGGCAGAGCTTTACTTGTCAAGAAAATTGGCTGGCCCATCATCACCTGGTAGTGGCTCTGGTGTATCAGATTGGTTCCCTGCCTCTCCAACCATAGGCTCAAACATATATAGAGCAAGTAGGGCAAGCGCAGCAATGATTCACGACAATGAGAATGACGTCGAGGAACTTGAGATGTTACTAGAGGTTATAAAACCTACTCGTCAATAATCATTGATCAGGACACTTGCAGCTTTTTTGAAATGGATATTCACTCTTCTGCACCGCTCATGCATGGGACATTTCTAGGGCAATTGGAACTATTTTTCTGGTGGCCTACCCCAGCTATTTGGGGTCAATGGCCTTTCTATGTTGTGAATTGTCACATACCTAATTGGCAGTTCCATTGTCCTATAGATGTCTGTTGCATGTACGGTGAACATGTTGGAGACAAGACAACCTCCATCGCCAATGTCTCTAGCAAACCACTTTCCTCAAATTCAAAATCTAAGATGAGCTTCTGTTCAATTTCGCAGGCATACTTCATGCAAATTGATGGCACGCTGAACAAACTGACCACGGTATGCACTGATTAAGCTTTGGTAGTCATCACTAATGATTTTTTGAGTAATAGTTTACGAAGAAATTACAATTTGAAAACGAGTTGCTATTCACAAATGTTATTGCTTTTACATTTCCATAAAAAGAAAAAAAGTTCTAGTTGGGCCTACAAATCCTTCCAGCATTTTATACTGTAGAAAAATTGATTGTATCCTGGATATTAGATGCAGTCTTTTTATGTTTTCCCGATTTTCCTCATGTAAGAGTGACACCATGTCTTGAATAGATTGCTTAAATCGGTATCTTATGGTTATTGCCGTTAATGCAGTTCTAAGAAACCGCTAAATATGATTGTCTACAAATTATTGGGTGTCAAGCTCTCTCTCTCTCTCTCTCTCTCTCTAAGAAACCGCTAAATATGATTGTCTACAAATTATTGGGTGTCAAGCTCTCTCTCTCTCTCTCTCTCTCTCTCTCTCTCTCTCTCTCTCTCTATATATATATATATATATATATATATATATATATATATATATATACACACACACACACACACACACAATTCAAAGATCTGCTCACATTTATGTCCGGTAGCAATTGCTCTATCCGATTTGCAAGCCTGGTAAAGGAGGGTGTATGTCATGTGGGAAGCTAGTATTTGAACGCTGCCAAGCAATCATAAGAATTCCTGTTTAAACAGGACTTGTAAAGCAGACCCCAAATAGCTGGGACAAGGCAATGATGATGATGATTATTATCTTTAGCTAATGGCTACTTTGCTGAGTTCTTAAAAGTTCTTAAATAGAGGATTCAGTGCACATGCTTGACTATAACAATTATATTTTGCTACATTTGCTATCACATTGACGGCTCTATCATATCTGATGATACAAGAAAGTTAATCCTATTGGCATTTAGAATCCTAAGTGGCAGCTTGAAATCTTCTAGTAACCCTCAAATTCACAAAGCAGATCTATAGGCATTGAATATCATGTTGTTCTGACTGCTATCGTACGTGGTAAACCATCTTCTTTCTTCTTTTTTGTTTTCTATTTTACCTTTTTATTCTGAAATTTTACTAAATTAAAATATCTTTCCAGCTACGTGAATATATTAACGACACGGAGGATTACATTAATATTCAGGTAATTGTTTGTACATGAAGAATTCGAATTCTCTCTTTTACATCCATGTGGTTTTATTTGGATGGAAATAGAATATTACTGTTTTTTTTTTTTTTTCCTAGATAAATAAATAAAATAAGCCATATCTTATAGTCATGTTTTTTTTTTCCCTTTGCCGCAGCTTGACAATCATCGAAATCGACTGATTCAGGTGAGATTTTATAAGGGCATTGGTAATGAGCTGCCCATGCATTGGATTCTTTCTTTAGTTTGATCTCCAAGTTCTTGCATTTTACTACCGGTGTTCGTTCCCATTATCATCATTCCCTATGATAGCCAATTAGGGAGACTCATGTGTGATTTGTACGGATCCACATGGTGTATGGAGAAGAGTTCTCGTTAATCATGACTGGATTGTATCAGATGGTGCTGTATATTGCTTAAGCCTCTGATAAGGAAGCAGTTTTGCATGAATGATTACAGGATAGGTGGTAAGAGGGGAAGCAATTACGGCTAGAACGTCAGAAGCAACCAGAGTTCCAAGTAGTGGAAAACGGTTATAGCAACCGTTGGAACGTGGGAAAGATCTAGATGGCTAGATCGAAGCTATAAATAGAAAAGGAATGGAAGAAGTAAAATTGTCTCATATCAATCCAAACAAACCAATCTATCTTTCAATTATCCTATCAATTTACATTCCATAGTGTAATCCTTTACTTCCCTTGTTAAGAAAATTACATTTCTTAGTGTAATCTTTACTTTTTAAGCCTATTATTTTATCTTTGGTAGTGTAATTTATAGTAGTAACCAAGTAGCAAGTAATTTCTAGTTGTAATTTGAGTCTAAGCTCCCATGCTGGATTTTATTTTATTTTATTTATTTATTTATTTACTATTTTTTTTTTATAAAAAAAAAACATTCTAGTCTAGGAGCCGATCAACAGCTCTAAATTCCACCTTTTATTTATTTTTATTTTATTTACGTATAGAATATTTTTCATTAATAGGAGACATTTATACATGCTAAATTTCGGGTGGACCCATAAACAAAAAGGTAAATAGGTTCGCCTATCGTGAAAACCAAGACAAAATCTAGCCCTCCCACAAACTTCCCAAACCCACTTTATCCCGGAATAAAAGACCTCCGATAATTTGGGGGGGGGGGGGGGGGGGGGGGGGGGGGGGGGGTGTGGGGGGTGGGGGCTAACCTTCGTGCTACACATGAGCGGCTTAATCTTGGCTCACTAGTACCACATGGCCCACGAGGGAGAAGATTTCTTGGAGAGGATTCCCACCACAAACTTAGAGTCACTAGCCACCTCCACCTTGGTAAAACCCAAATCTGCACACCAGGAAAGGCTCTCCTAGATTGCCCTGATATCCGCCCGGGTATTGGATTCAAAGCCATAACTGGATGAGAAAGAAAACAGGAAGTCACCCACACTATTTCTGCAGACTCCACTCCCCCCTCTCCCCCCAGAAGGGCCTGAGTTTCCTAACGTTAATCCATCTATGTTGATCTTGATGTAGTCACGTTGCGATCTGTCCCACTTGACCACATGGGCTTTCTTCGAGTTAGTCGTCTGCCCTTCAATCTCCAAAGCTCTTAGTGTTGTGATGTGCAACCTCTTCACCACCTTGGGAAGGGGGAGAGTTGGGCCGAGTAGGCAGATCCAATGGTGTACCCTGGTGATCACTTTAGATGCATAATCATGGATTCTTTAAAGCGGGCATCGTTCATAGCTGTGTAAGACCCCTTAAGAGTAGCAAACAGTCAAATATTACAGCTACTGCCCACCATCTAGTTGCCCTACTGAAAGTCGGGGCGTAGCCAGATGTGTGGATATTAAACAACAACTCAAAATTTTACCACACCCTTCTTTCTATATCGCCCCTAGAGAATAAGTGATCAATTGTCTCAACATGGGACGTGTGAGTTGAAGGGTAATAGTCGCATTTAGAAGCAATACAGACTCCTCTAGCTTGAATTTTGGCATCCACTGAAACAACATTGTGGATGATCTTCCTTGTAAGGAGTAAAAGTTCCGTAGATAGCTTTGGGTGCCACACCCATTTTGATCACTCTTTCTTCTCCCCCATCGATCTGAAAATTTGTCAAGCCGAGACAACGTCGAATTCACCCAACACGGAATCTATCCAAATATGTTTGTCATCTACTAAAGAGGTACAAATCCCCTCATCTGAAATATGATCTGGCACCACTTGTGGGAGGAGATGTTGCACACCTGGTTGTGTACGCCAACCATTAGGCCTAATAAGCTCATGAAATGAATGAAACTAAGGGGGTAGCTTCTGTAGTCACCAGGTGCTGAGGGGCCATAATCCCGACTAGTCATCCTCCCAAAAGCTACACCCATCACGTTCGATTAACCAATGGGCTTGGGTAGCAACAGTTGGGATTATCTTGCAGATTCACTTCCACAAGGGTGGAACAAAGATGGCGAGATTCACACTTCCCGCTGATTGGAAGTCGCAAGAGTACTTCACCTTCATGAATGCCTCCTAACCGCTATACCTCCCTTATATCTGACAATCCATGCCATCTTCATTCGAAAGGCCTTCATCACAGTTTTTAGGACTTTCACCCTCAGATTTTGAAAGCGTAATTTTCTTCCAATTCAACCAATGACATCGCTTCCTATTCCCTTCACAGCCCTAAAAGAAATTTGAGAAAGCTTTTTCCAGGTCTCCTAGTAGGCTAGAAGAGATCTCCATAGCTGCAAGAGTGTGAACTGGGATGCTTCACAACACGTGGTTTATCAACATAAGTCTTCTCGCTTGGGATAAAATTATGCTCTTTCATCCTGATATTATGTTGTGTATCTTCTCTAACATCGGCTGGAAGTAAGTCTTCTGAGGTCTACCTTTTAAAATAGGGACCCCTAGGTAAGTGAATGGAGGTACCCCCTTGTTAAATCCAAGGATCCTTTGGGCTAACCTTGCGCGTGCTTCAGCCTGACTAGCAGAGAGGATGAAGAAGCTCTTCTAACCATTGATTTTCTTCCCCGACACTCTTAGGTAGTGGTTGAGAAAACTGACATTCCTTTTCAGTGATTCACAACTTTCATTCGCAAATAGGACCATGTTGTCTGCAAAGAGGAGATGTGAGACCAAAGGGAAATCCCTGCAACTCTTGAAAGGTCAATAGATACCCCTGTCAACCAATTGCTTAAAGCCTCTGCTAAGAACCTATGCCACTAAGATGAAGAGACCCGACGAGATAGGGTCTCACCATTAATTAGGACAGAGAACTAGGTGTTGCTCCAATATTTTTTGACCATCTTGATCCATTTCGTGCCAAACCCAAGCTTAACAAGGATTGCCACTAGGAAGGCCCAATCGAGCTTATCATAAGCTTTTTCCATGTCTAGTTTGATGAGAATGCTTCCCCCTTTGACTTTTCAGTCAATGTCTCAAAACATTTCTTGAGCAAGAGCACAAATTTCTACTACGGATTTCCCTTGCACGAAAGCCCCTTATTCCATGCAGATGAATATGGGAAGAATCCCTCTTAGTCTCTCAGCAATAATTTTAGAGAAAATATTATAGATACAATTACATAAGATGATAGGGGGAAAATAAAAAAATTTATCTAGAGAGGGTGACTTTGGAATAAGGCAGATAAGTGTCGATGTGAAGGCCCTGGGGAGAGCCCCACTTCTGCAGAAAGAATGCATTGCGACAAGGATGTCCTAACCAACTATCTTTCAACATCATTGGAAAAAAGCCTTCGAAAATCCATCCGAGCTCAACGCCCTATCATTTGGCTGTGCCTTAACTACTTCAATCACCTCTTCCATTGTTGGCTCACCCAACAGTGCCTCATTTTCTTCCACTGTGACGCATGACAGAATGACCTCCATGATCTCCCCCTGCATTGAAGGCTTTGCTTGCATGAGCGTCGAGTAGAAATTAGTCACAACTTGGTTAATTGATTCCTGGTCAGCTGCCACCATCCTATCTTCTAATTTGATCTCCTTGATTATTGATCTTCTCACTCTCCGGAAGCCATGCTTTGGAAGAATTTGGTGTTCCGCTCACCCTCCTTGAGCCACTGCTTCCTAGACTTTTATTTTAAGAAGACCTTGCAGAGCTCCAAGTGGGCCATCTTTTCCTTTGTTTGTTGCCTCATCTGCTGCAAGTAAGGATCCATGTATCTATGGGCTACAATTTTAGCCTGGTTGAGATCCCCTTTTGTCATCCTTAAATTCTGAAAAATAGTTTTAAAGGTGTCCTTGTTCCAACTCCTCAAGGCATGCTTGACACTCTTGACCTTTCTTAGGAGGACTAATATTGGCTCCCCCACAATATCGAAATCTCATGCCCTTCGAACCATCTCCTAGAAAGATTTGTGTAACAGCCACATGCGTTGGAATCTGAATGGCTTTGAGAAGGACTTCGATTGAGCTGGAAATGATAAGAGAAGAGGGGCATGGTCCGAGTTGAGTTCAGGCAAGTGCTTCACCTAGAATGATGGGAAGGCGTTCATCCACAAGCTCTTGTAGCACAATCTATCCAACCTAGCCCATACCCTCGCTTGGCCGGCCTGGTTATTGCACCACGTGTAGCTACTCCTTATGAAGCCTACATCTATCAGCCCTACCCTGTTTAGCCCTTTAGCAAAGTTAGAGGAGCCTCGAGAGTCAAAAGAGCTAGTCCCTCTCCTCTCCGAAGAGTTCAAGACCGCATTGAAATTGCTTAAAACAACCTAAGGAGCCAAACATCCAGTTGCCAAAAAAGCAAGCTGTCCCACAATTGCTTTCTCAGGATCCTCGAGCATTTTGCATAAACAAATGTAGCTAGATCTGTGTCTGTTCTGCTTTGAATGTCCATCATGATAGAAAGCATCAGGTTTGAAGCTACGACCGGGTTAATAGACAAGAAGGTTGTGTAGAAAATCCACATCTTTCCTCCTTAGGAGGCAATGGAGGAAGAAAAGTGGTAGCCTAACTTCAGCCCTATTGTTCACAACCCCAAGTGTAGGGTCACAATGTAGTAATAACTAAGTGAGAACAGTGTTAAATCCACAAGGAATGGGAAATACGGTCTAAAACTAATCTAAGTCTAACTTAGTTAGTTTGAGTTTTTAATCCAATGATTTAGAAAAAAATTTTGAAATAATAAAGATTAAAGACTAAGGATCCAAAAATTCACTTATACCAATCTTAAAATTAATATACTTGATTTAATGATAACTTGATTGAAATCAAAGCCGTATCCTATCCAATTGGATGATAGAGCGGTTAAAACAAAATATGAACTTTCATTGCTACAGTTCACTCAGGAGGTACCAATGTGATAATCATAGGAAATTCAACCATATACCATGCCCAGGAGACAATGATAAATCATGAATTTTACAGATCACACAATTGTAAAATAAATCAGAAGATATCAAAAGCTTTTCAAGCATCTACTGTAATTGGAGTCATAATAAACCACAGAAAATTAGAAATTTTCTTTTATTCAAACTAGAAATCAATGAAAGTTCAACCATATACTTGAATCAAAGTAAGATAAACATCAAAATAAACTATAAGCTTTATCCATTAGCCTTAAGTAAGAGATTAGCCTAACAAGACTAATATCCTAAAAGAAACTAAAAACATCAACTAGAGCCTGTGAAGAAATTGAAGTGGAAGAACTTTGTCAGCGCTTCACCTTAGTCTTCTCTTCTTTTTCAAATCCTAGAAGATGCTTTAGAACATCCTAGGGACTCCTATTTATAGTTGGAAAACTCCAACTTTCCTATTAAATTGAAGATTTCACAAACTGACTTTAGATTTACACACTTTTGTTACGCTTTAGACGAACCAAAGTTGCCTTCTGTTGGACCGAAGACACATATGAAAAAGCCACGCAGAATCTGTCAAATTTAGGTGGAACCGAAGTTGATTTTGTTGGGACCGAAGTTGGCTTCAGTCAGACCGAATTAAGGTTAAAATTTTCACTTTCTCGCTAAATTTTTTTATGCGATTTCGGTGGGACCGAAGTCTGTTTCTGAAATTATTTTAGTACTTTTCTTTTTAGACTTGGAATTTCATAATATAATTATTCTGGCAAATTTCAGGATTCCTTTTCTTTAATTCAAATCTTCGATTCTCTTCATTCCTCACTTGATTTCCTTGAATCTTTGACATGCGAATTATTCGTTAATGACTTTCAGATATTCAATTCTTCATTATCTTGTTTTGAGCTATAAATCCATCCTTTTAAGTGCATATTTATCTTTAGGTCCAAAACCACATCGCATGACAAAAACACATGTAATTAAATCAAATTAACACATAAAAAACGAATGCAAGAAGGAAAATCATCTCAAACCAACCAAAACATACCAATCAATCTTTCAATTATCCTGCCATTTTACATTCCATAGCATAATCCTTTACTTTCCTTGTTAAGCAAGTTACATTTCTTAGTGTAATCTTGATTTTTCAAGCTTGTTGTTTTACCTTCTGTAGTGTAATCCATGGCAGTAAGCAAGTAATTAGTAATTTCTAGCTATAATTCGAGTCTAAGCTCCCACATTGTATTCAGTTCTTTCATCAGAAAGGTGTTCAACAATTGTCCTTTATGACCGACTATAAGAATCTCTTTTCTCATTATATTTTGTTTGTATTAAAAAGTCCTTTTGCATTGAAGGCAAAGGTACTACCTATCATCAGAGGATGAATCCTACCCTTTAAATATCACCTTATCCGATTTTACACATTGAACGAGTGGTTGAATAGATAACCGATCTCCTCAGATCTTTATGGCACCCTTGTGCACCCAATGTCAAAAACAGCAGCAATAACTAGGCGTGATTGTTTCAATTGCAATACACTATTTTCATATCTATTTATCTTTTCTTCTATTCTGTTGCAGGTAGATCTCTTCCTTAGCAGTACACTT
This sequence comes from Magnolia kwangsiensis, assembly GCA_037074715.1. Lineage (NCBI taxonomy): Eukaryota > Viridiplantae > Streptophyta > Magnoliopsida > Magnoliales > Magnoliaceae > Magnolia > Magnolia kwangsiensis. The sequence goes on along the minus strand of CM073589.1, from coordinate 45,610,910 downwards.
TTTTGCCTCTCTATTTATTCGTTAGTTGCTGGATACTTTGGCATGAGTGTCCCATATGGATGGACTGACAACCATGGATATATATTTAAATGGGTACATTTTCTCTTCATTTTTTCTTTCAAATAAACAATCTCTACTTGACCAAACACATGTTGTTTTCATATATAAATCAAGTTACTTGTGTGCAACCAAACAGGTGCTCATCATCACGGGAGTAACTTGTGTCACTATTTTCATCGCCATCATATTTTATGCGCGCCACAAAGGTCTAATGGGGTCTCGATGTCTTGATACACTAACATTCCTCCCTCTAGGAATTGACTCTGCTGCCCAACTGCTACATCGAGAGTAAGATGCGGATACTGAAATTCTACATCAAGGTTAGAGAAAGCCCAGTTAGCCTAGGGCTGTCAGTGAGCTCGTCACAGCAGCCAGCCAGTTCAAAATCTGGGCTTAAACCAACTCAGACGAGACCGGGGACAGACCTAGGCCCACTGAAAAGTCAAACACCTACGAGTTGTCTTCTTGGCCTAGTTTCTGTTTTTTTGAAATGGTTTCTTTCTTTTTCTAGATTAAAAATAAAATAAAAATAAAAATCATATCGGTGACTATCAGATACAGCAGCCATTGCATGAACTTGTGGTGCTCATATGGCCGTTGGAGGGATTGATCTGATTTCAGGTGAAAGTACTATGAAGTGTTGTAGAATCAACATCAGTGTCCTGTTCTTGTACTTTAATGTCGATAATCAATGATTACTCCTGTTGTTTGTGACCCATTTCGGAAATTGATCAGAGAGTGCTTGATTTTCCCGACTTCTTGTATTTATATACGACGCGAAATTATCGGCCCGGATGCATCGGGACATGAACTGTAACTTAATGCAGCCATCTGTATGATTGGACACATGGTTTGGTGATCCAGACAGTTGATCTGATGGGGATGCCCCAGAGGTCTCCAAGGGATGAATGGCTTGGAAATGAATGGTTAAGAAAGAAAGATAACAACCCAAAGATTTCCCACCCATAGCGGGCCTTATCAGATCAACGGCTTGATGACCGAGCTGTGGTCCCCATCTTGCTCCGGACAGTTGTGTTAGGACCTGATAGTTTCTCACTAGTAATTCTGTCATGCATTACATGAGACAAGAACATTGTGACGCTAATCCTTGCATTTGTAATTGCGTAGATTCAAAGTGCATGAGAGGGTCTGTATGATTGAACGCTTATCATTGAAACCTTCCCTAAGGTCATTGAAGTTTTGTATCAGTTTAATATTTGTGTTTTCTGCTCATCCTTATGGGTATAATTGAAACTGTATGAACAGTTTGGATGTCATATAAATATCATGGTGGGCCCAAGGAAGTGTCAATGGTGAGTTTTTCCATCCCCACTGTTTTGTGGCCCATTAGAGTTTTGGATGCATTCAATCCCCACTGTTTCCTGTGGTGTGGCCCACTTCAGGTTTGGATCTGCTTCATTTTTAGGCTCATGCCTTAAAATAAGCTGGCAAAATTGATGGACTGCCTAGATAAAAACACATAAATTATGGATGTGTTTTTCTTTCTTTTTTTAGGCTCCACTTTCAATGAACGATGTTCCACCGAAAACCTCCAAGATTGGAAGATATTAGCCGCCCTACAAGTCCTTCTGAGTGTTGAATGTGAACTGTTCTTGTATTTTCTTTCTTAACTGTTTACTTGTTGACCACCTAATGAAGAGCTAAACATCATTCCGGATAGCAGATTGAGCGAGCATCCAATGCATAATTACAAGGTGGCCCATCTAATGAGTGGACTGGCCTGATTTTTGTGCGAAGCAATCTCCATGGTAGGGGCCACCTTATGCACCTTTAGGTTGTCCTAAAAACGTGAATGCATGCCACATCTGCATGTGATGTGAATTGCATGATATGCAACTGTTGCAAGCGATCAATCCTTACATTTACTTCTAAACATATAACATATATTTTGTGATGAAGCAAACCAAAATGAACAGTACTCTTCATAAGAAAATTGTAATGCAGTGTAAACATGGGTGCGTGCCTCAATTGTGCTAGGAACGACTTCGAGATGGATGGCTAATGTCCAATCAACCAGCAGATATATTTAGTTTGGAACAACAAATTCTCATCTTATCGTGTGGGACCGACTGCGATTGGATGTGTTTTTTTTTTTTTTTTTTTTTTTTTTGGAGTATTATAGTTTTATAAGATGGCCTACCAGATGGTTGGATGAGCTGGATTGAATTTTTGGGTGATTTGGTCAAGTTGGTCATGGTGCAACTATTGTAGGGGTTGGATCTCATAATCACTGTCTGGGCTTTAACACTAATATCAGACTGATCCGAAACTTCTGTGGCCCACAAGAAGTTTTGATGGTGGTTGTTCAATCACAACTGCTTCTTGTGGTGTGGCCCATTTGAGATTTGACAATGCCTTATTTTTTAAATGACGTCCTAAAATGATATACAGAAACATCCAAAAGGAAGGAAAAATAATTCAAGATAGAGACCTCACAGTTTTGAACGTCTCCATGTTTGTCTCAAGACAACTCTCTAATTCTGACATTTTCCCAGTGCCATAGCTATTCGCCAAGTCAACGTAAGGCTGCCATGAAGAAGCATTTTATGAATGTATTAAACTTAAACTTAATTGCGTACTATCACAAAAGACATAAGTATACCCAAAAATACTTAAACTTAAGTGCCAAGATACCTGCATTCACATTGGGTAATTAGAAGATTGCTTTCCTTCGCAATAGGCAATTTCTGTTGGAAGCAAATTAGAGATCAACAGTTGCACAACAAAAAACAACACGAACTAAATTGAGAACTGCAGTATCATTGTACACAGGCTGGATACAGGACTGTAGAATATTGGTTGGTTTAGTTATCATCTAGTGCATGAAAATATTTTATTTTTTTATAATCATTTTAGTGTATACAACCTGGATTCTTGTATACAAAACAAATATATTTTTTTCCCATTCAAATTAACTGCAGTTTACTGCACCAGTCGCATTCTTCAGTTTGCTGATTCAATTTTTAACACATCAAAACTGAGAGAAAGATAGGCCCTACAGTTGAACGCCTTTCTTGTGGAACTGAATGCAGTATAGTACAAGTATATTCTGGAACTATCTTAAAAAACCCATGTTAAGGAAGTATGTTTGACAGATGAAGCTACCAAGCAATAATTTCAAAAAGGGAGCTGCCACAATTAACACCCATCTTTGTCATTAGCATACAATCAAAAAGGGAACTGATTAAGTGACTACATGTAAAAAGAAAAGAAACAGAAGAGATTAAATTAAAGACATGCAAATGCAAAATTCAAATCACAAATCATAATCTTATAAAACTAAGATTAAATTAAAGCAATTAGATGAGTTTAGATGTGCCCTCTATAATTAAACTAAGATAAAAATTAACTGTTTAGATGTGTCTAACTTAATCTAAAAGTCTGAAACCACGAATCCCAACTACCTCCACTTACAAAAGATGTTTAATTTCTTTAATATGTTGCAACCATTGCTGATGGAGATTCTCTTTTTAGAAGGATATGGTGTTGGCTTGAATGATTTTGACATTCCCAAGGCTGTTACTGAAGAAATAAAGAAGAAGATTCAGAACATATCACCTTTGCTGCTTCACTTGAGATCAAATTATAATGAACTTGTAGAGTTGCAAGTGGAAAGCTACCTGAAAACTGTAAAACTGCCCCAGTCATTAAAACTTGCATATGGATAAAATCCCAACCCTTCAATTGATAGTCTCTAATGAACCTTTAGGATAAAAAAGAAGAAGAAGAAGAAGAAGAAGAAGCAACATGTATTATATGATATGCAAAATGCTCAAGGGATTGAGTACAAACTAAAAAGCAAGATTTAAGAGGATGAGGTCTTCAACATTGTGAAGTGTGTGAGAGATTGTAACGTATTTAAAATCTCACCCATATGCACATGCCATTCGAATTTTTCAACTTTTTTGAGAGAATTTTCATATTACATGTATGCAGTTATGTGGTCTATTTACACTTGGACTTCAATCTTTATTGCCACTGATCACGCGATCAATTGTTTCTTACAGGATCTCGCAAATGGAATTTCCTCATTTGTTAAACTTGTAAGTGGTGGTGACCTTTCAAAACTACAAACTATACAAGAAACCATCCTACACATGAGTCCTCCTTCTCAACTGGTAATTGTTTCATGATACAAACTCTTTTACTTGATAGTTTCCTATGTACTTATTATTGAAGCGTATGGATGATTCCATTATCATGGAGGAGATTTGTTTTTGAGTATTAGAAAGCTTCTCAAAACATACTTTGCATGAAACTTCAGATATTGAGAGCAACTATCCACATATGGAATATGTGATTTGTTTTGGGTTGATATTTTCAAACCCCCCTCAAGTGACCATTTTTAGGCACCCATGGTTGGGCGCACAAACAAGACGTTGAAGCTGTCACTTGACTCTATTCATGCATGGAATGGGTGTGCTTGTTTCCAATATAAATGCCTTTCTGCAGCTATGGCTTTTCAGTTTGATTCAAGGTTATATTGCACACATATTACCATGCATTGCAGTGTTTAGGCTTCTGATGCAACATATGTTTCTTTCAAGCCTTGTTTAGCTAATGAGTTTTATTCAATAGGTATAAGAAAAGCCTTAAACAATCTTTACATTTATCTTGTAAATGCCAGAATGTTTTTTCATGAAAAAGTTTTCATTACAAGCATACTTCCTATGCATTTTGGTAGATTAATGAACTGAAGAGCAAGATGAAAAGCTCAAGAATACCCTGGCCTGGTGATGAAGGTGAGGCAAGATGGAACCAAGCATGGCTAGCAATTAAAAAGGTGTGGTGTCCATCACAAATCCTACTTTTTTAGGTTATAATACATTGATTTTTTTTTCCTTGATTCTAACTGCTTCTGTATGCTGAAATTTTTCTCGATTAAAAGTGTTACCCATGGTCAGGGTAATTTCACATCATTTGGACCATGGTTCCATCTTGCATGTAGTTCGTAATGTAAGCAAGTATATGGGAAATGATCAAGACTTTCACAATGAATAAAGGATGTAGTTTGCATTAATGGGTTTCAAAGGTGACATTCAAATGTGGAATGGCAAAGCACGATTCATGTAGTTGACCTCAATTAGTTGGGATAAGTCTTAGATGATGATGATGATTCCAATAACAGGTTTCAACAATTCAATGGCTCTTTAAGGATAGCTTGCCCAATAAGAAAAAGGGTTCTATAAAATATGGGAATGATACAAGTCATGTTAGGCGAGGAAAGGAAAAGAAACAAAAGAAAAGATCTTCTAACAATCATCTTTGTTTTTAGAGTTGGTACATATCGAGATAGATTATCATTTGGCAGGATAGAAGGTTGAAGTGGATCACCTCTCGAATAAAAAGAAAAAAGTCAAAGTGGATCATATAACACCTCTCCATGTTCCTTCTACTGAATATGCTAACATTCACTCCAAAGACCAATGAAGAGAAAGCATAGTTCTAAAGCTAATTGAGTAAACTCAACTCTGTTGAATTTTGGCTGGAGTCACCTTTTTTAGTTTAGTCACTTTTGAAGGCTCAGGTGACTCAGTTAAATGGGAAAAAGAGGCTTATTTGAGATAATATTTCAAAGATGGACACTTTCTTATTTGTATGGTCTTCTAACACCTCTCCATCAAAGTGTTTTTTTTTTCCCCTTTTTTTACTGCATTCATGTGTTTATCCATAAGTTATATAAAAAGCTTCAAATACTACTCAAGTACCTATTTGATTCTTCAAATCGATCCATACTGAGTTGTCGAGTTGACTCAGCCTAGCTGGACATCGAGTCGAATAGGCTTTGGGGATTTAAGACTATAAAAGAGAAACGGCTCCCAAAACATGAACTATTATTCATTGCACAGAATACAAAAGAAAAAGAAATAAAATCATTTTTTTTTTTTTTGGGATCAGCATTAGCTAGTACTACATCGCCGTTGTCGTCATCATAATAGTCTTGTCCCAGCTATTTGGGGTTTGCTTTATGAACCCTGTTTTGCCAATCATTCCCATCAAATGCCCTATCCTCAGAAAGTGAACAAGCATAAGCTAGTGGTGGCACTTGTGCCGTGTTTGGGTACATGTTTTCCAAGGGAAAAGAAAAGAAAATGTAATGATTGGGCAATGATTAGTTCCATGAGCATTTTCGAAACATGAATTTCATTTTTACAAGTCTTGTTTGGATAGTAAATGAACATCTTATACTTGTGAAGCAAGGTCACTTAATTTCTTATGATACAAAATCCAAACTAAAGAAAAGTGCAATGATTGCTTCATGGAATCCTCCCATATTCTTTGCTGTCAAAACATCTCAAAGAGTCACACCAATGGAAAACCCTTTCCATTTCCATTGATTTCCATGGCATTGGTGATATCCAAAAATGCCCTTAGAGAATCTCAAACTAAAGACTCATGCATGCCCCTTTTCAGGTTTGGGCTTCAAAGTGGAATGAAAGATCATATATTAGCGGCAGAAAAGCTAAGCTGAATCATGACGACCTTCGTATGACTGTCTTGGTTCAAGAAATAATCAATGTTGATTATGCTTTTGTTATCCATACAAGAAATCCATTAACAGGAAACTCCTCGGAGATTTATACTGAGGTAATATCAATGAAATCCTTTTAAATTATCTTGAAAGAAAACACAAACTCAGGCTTTATTATTATTATTTATTCTTAATGTGAGAGCAGATTGTGAAGGCTGGATTTGACTGATCTAGAAAAGGGGTTATACAAAGAGAAGCTCACAAGAGGCTAGATCTGACTGATTTAGGAAAACAAGCCTTAACAGGTTGGCAACAGAAAGCAACCCTCTAAATCTTACATGACTATGGCAGGTTATACAAAGAGAAGCTCAGCAACATGTTGATTACCAAGCTTTGGCAAAAAGTAAGGAAAAATAATTCAAGATAGAGAGCTCACAGTTTTGAACTTCTCCATGTTTGTCTCAAGACAACTCTCTAATTTTGACATTTTCCCAGTGCCATAGCTATTCGCCAAGTTAACGTAAGGCTGCCATGAAGAAACATTTTATGAGTATAACTTAATTGCTATCACAAAAGACATAAAATGGAAGAAAATGACACAACTCACCTTGACGCCCTTTTTCCTCCTTTACCCGGGCTTGGGACCGGCAATGCAAGAAGTTGCATTGGCGGAGTTAAAAAAGGGCTTAGGCTCCATTGGGTTTGAGAAAAAATTATATTTGTCAAGATTGATGTGATGACCAAATGGAGCCTAAGACTTATATGCAAATTTACAAAAGGATATGATAGGAACTCTTACCCTACAAATATGATGACTAAGTGACCACATGTTTTTTTTTAAAAAAAAAGATAAAGAAACAGAAGAGATTAAATTAAAGACATGCAAATGCAAAATTCAAATCACAAATCATAATCTTATAAAACTAAGATTAAATTAAAGAGATTAGATGAGTTTAGATGTACCCTCTATAATTAAACTAAGATAAAAATAAACTGTTTAGATGTGTCTAACTCAATCCAAAAGTTTGAAACCACAAATCCCTACTATCCCCACTTACAAAAGATGTTTATAGTTCCAAACACTTAATAAAAACTTCTCTCATGTAGTCATCATCCATTTCTTTCTGCAACCTATAAAAAATAATAAAAATAAATTAATTACTATTCACAATCTCATACAATAAGTTCTATTGCTTAAAAAATAATAATAATAATAAAATAAAAAATAAAAAATGTATACTTACCATACATAACGTAGTGGGTCAAGCAATACTCGTTCCAATTGCATCTCCAATTGTTTTATATCGTCCATGGGTCCTTATCAAATCCTCATCACGTACCATTGCCACTTGAACAGATACTTCCCAGAAACCAACTCCACGTTTTTGCCCCCCTACTTTTGTCAATGGATCCGTGTTCAAAACGATTCCTTTAGCTATAGTATCCCCAGGCCTTACAATACTCTTAAGAAGAACTTGAGTCACATTAGAGCAACTCGTAGAATTCCCCTTATTCGCCAAGTCTCTCTACAAATGATAAATCAATGTCAATTCTTGTATGCAACTCAAACTATGTATAATTGAAAACATATTACACATAAAAATATACATGTGTATATTATAATTACCTGAGGGGTTGGAACCAAGTGGCTTGATGATGAGGAGGGTTGGTTCAAGTTGGGATTAGCTGAAACACCTAATAATGTAGCTAGATTAATGCATGGATTCATTATGGCAGCCATCAATGTTGTCATAGTTTCTCTTAGTGAAGATATTTGAACATTTCTATCAGTCATAGTTTCTCTTAGTGAAGATATTTAAGCATCTCTATTAGCCATAGTTTCTCTTAAGGAAGATATTTCAGCATGCAATTCCTCATATTGTTCATCTATCTTCTGAGCATTGGAGGTCATCCCTTGGGACTGGACACTGTGGGATATTGTGCCCCATATATCAGAAGGAGAGGGACCTAACCCATAAGTGCGGACACGGCCATGTCGTTCGTCACTCATGACTTCCGAAAATATATCTTTCCTCGCAGTACTATTATGTGAAGCCTCTGGCTACTGCGAAGTTCGTTCATTTAATTGTTCCTACAATTAAAAATCACCAATTTAGATTTGATATTGTTAAAAGATTAAATAAAATAAGAAGATACATATACATACCATTACTCTTGCTGAGGCCTCATCCACCTATGTGTCAACAAGAACATATCTACTTGGGTCAAATCCTCCCCATTGGCCCTCTTGTTTCTCTATCATTATTTAAATAAGTTATATATGAGAAATAGATTGACATCAAATTATTAGGTGATTAATAAAAAATTACCTCTTCTTATTCGCGCAAAGCTCTTCGTGCCTGTAGCATGGCCAATGCATTGTTTTCTCCGATTTTCCCTATTTATCTTATTAAGGGCCTAAAATGTGACACATCAATAGAGTAATTTATGAAATTTCAGCTTAAGACAGTTGTATAATTTCATAACGTGAAAGTTTTATTAGCTACTCATCACATACCTTTCCCTCTTCAGAGTTCCAAAACTCAATGAGGTCCTTCCACTGATCCATATAGACACGCTCAATATTGAGGTCTGCTAGCCACGCCTCATTATTATCATGAAGCATGTAGTGGAATTTCTTTAGTTCGCACTTCCAGTCCCTCCATTTTTTTCCAATCGACATCAACAGCCAAGATTTAATCTCTTTATCAAACTGAAACTTGGACTGCATCACATGAACAAAGTAGACAATCATATATTGAACAAAGAATAAATCATAAAATAATAAAATACATAAAACAAATCACCATTACCATGACAAGTTCGTACATATCATCCTTCTTCTCATTTGGCACTACCCTCCAATTAGAATATGTAAGGGGTGCGTAAACCCCATTACGTGCTATTGTCCCCAAAAATTTTGTCAACTTGCTAACATTTTCATTAACAGGCTGCCCTAGATTGTTGGTGGTAATCAAAATGCGTTGCCCTTCACGCATGTTCCAAACTTGATGGCATAGTGTAGGGCCTCGACTCCTCTTCGTGAACAACAAATCTGTTGAAAAAAAATGCACATAAATAATATACAAACTTGTATAGTTCATTAGCAAAAAATACATTAAATTTTTAAGGATATTAGAACCAATGCATAACATACCACTAGAAGTATCCTCTAATGAATCAACTGTCTGGTGTAAATCCTGAGGCAAACTCTGGGAGAGACCCGACGTAGGCACAGGAAGCTGGGGATGAGAAGGACCCGCTGTACACTCGGGCAACAAAGGCTGGACTGGACCCGATGTAGCTGAGGAAGGCTGATGATGGGAGGGACCCGCGATAGGCTGGGGCAACTGAGACTGAGAGGGACCCACATCAGTCTCGGGTAGCTGAGGCTGATTGATGCCACCAGTCATAAGGCTTATCGGTAGCCTAGTCATGCGTTTAGAACGAGCACGTTTCATGTCTAAAGAAGAACCTGAGTCACATTAGTGAACAAATACATGTTGATAAGACGATTCAATTTTGAATAAATAAATAACAAAACCATATAAAAAAAGACATTTTAATTTCTATTTCATATATTAGGAAAACATGGTACTTAAGAAATCAATTATTGTAAAAAATGTCGTCTCCAATGGGATCAGATAAGTCAGTATCATCTATTTGTTCTTCTACCGTAGGTTGGGTGGGTCGTAAATATGTGACAACTGTTGTACCATCGACATCTGTCCTTTCCCAGCTAACAGTGTCATCACTCAGGTCCTCCAAACATTGATCATCGCAGGGCGACATGCCTAAGAATGTATCAACATCATCTGCAGACTCTTGCCCACGCATCTCAAATAAGTCTCTAGGTTTCCTCACTACAACATGCCAATCCTTCTCGATGAGGTCTTGTACATAAAACACGTGCTCAGCTTGAGATGCAAACACAAATGGTTCATCAGAAAAATGTTGACTTGTATGGCATAATCGTTTCAAATTCACAAGCGTGAACCCCAACCCATCCCTCTTAACACCCCTGCCTTGAGATTGAACATCAACCCAATCGCACCTAAATAATACAACCTTCCGAGTACCACAATATTCCAGTTCTATAATGTCCGTCAATACACCATAGTATGTTACATCTCCTGCAATGGGATTTCTATCATTGGCACTTGCGAAGCTTGATGTCTTTGCAGTCACAATAACTCCGCTATGTTGAGTTTTTCTTTTTTCCTCACGATCTTTGGTGTGAAATCTGAAGCCGTTTACAATAAAACCCTTATATTTTCTTGCCATACTAGGACCCCGAGCTAACCATCTAAGGTCTTCTGAAACCTGGTCATTCCTTTCATGGCGCAACTGTTCAACCTATTCAGATACCAAAAATATTCATTCAAAAGCTCATGTTTGAATAATAAAAAATAAAAAAAACATACACGTGCCCTTAAACTTATCAAATCGACTACTTACACGATCGCTAAACCGTTTATAAAATGTATCATTATGAATGCGTTCTATGTCCCTTGGCTGTGCGCGACGATTCATCCGCTTAACAACATTCATATGTTCTTTGTAAAAGTCATTAGTTTTAGCAAAAAAAAGAGTAAATTTATCTATGTATAAATAAAGTCCTATAGCTAGCTTACTCAAGAAATGGGCTGAGTTCATGGCAGTTAAGCAGGACATATCGATGTTCCTGTGTAGATGTAACGTTATCCAGTACACAATCCTCAGACTTTCCTAATGCATGACCTACTAGTGGGAAAATAGAGGATTGTTCTTCTATAACAGTGTTACCATAGTCATCATTCCGTATTGGCCGATTGAACCTTGTCTCTGTACCATGCAGGTACCTCGAGTAGAATGTTAAGCATTCTTCTGCCAAGTACCCTTCAGCGATTGATCCCTCGGGCTGACTTCTATTACGCACATACGACTTTAATGTAAGTAGATATCTGTGATCACCAATATTAAAAAGTTTAAAAGTATATGGTCGATTAGCATGACTAACATAGCATGGCAAATAATTTTAATTTCTAAACATTAACAGGCACCTCTCAATGGGGTACATCCATCGATATTGTACTGGTCCAGCTATTTTTACCTCACCTGCTAAATGAATGGTCAAATGCACCATAATATCAAAAAAAGATGGTGGAAAGATCTTTTCTAAATGACAAAGTGTTAACACAATTCGATATTCCAATCGGTCAAAATCTCTTACTTGACCAACTTTGGAACATAATTCTCTAAAGAATCCGCTCAATTCAAGTAAGACTGAGGTTACATTCTTAGTTAATGTTGTTCGTATCGCAATTGGAAGTAGTTGTTGCATCATAATATGACAGTCATGGCTCTTGAGTCCTGAAATTTTGCGCTCTTTGAGATGCACACAACGTGAAATATTTCTTGCATAACCATCTGGAATTTTCACCCGCTTTAAAATTTTGCAAAAATCATCCTTCTCACTTGCTGACATGGTAAAGCATGCGGTTGGCAAATATGTCTTGTTAAATGAAAGCTGTTTTGGGTGTAATGTTTGTCTTATACCCATATCTTGTAGGTCAAGACGTGCTTTTACACTATCCTTTGTTTTCCCTGCAATATTCAACGGTGTCGCAAGCACATTGTCACATGCATTCTTCTCAATATGCATCATGTCCAAATTATGACGCAATAGATTATGCTCCCAATACGGCAAATCAAAGAAAATGCTCTTCTTTTTCCAGTTATATCTTTCTTCCTCATTGTCTTCTCGTCTTCCCTTATGCCCATGACTGCCTACGGTCTTCTTCCCAAAGGTGACATTAATTCTCCGCAACTAGGCCAACACATCAGAATCAAATAGTGGAGTTGGCGCCTCACCAAATTCTTCTGTGCCATCAAAGGATCTGCTATCAGTTCTAAACTTATGATCATGTTCTAAAAATCGACGATGACCCATGTAACAAAACTTTCGACCATGTTTTAACCATTTAGACGAAGTGTCCTTATTACAACAAGGATAGGCAAGACGTCCTTTAGTGCTCCATCCAGACAAGTTTGTATATGCAGGGAAGTCATTGATAGTCCACAACAATGCCGCACGTAATCGAAACGTCTCATTTCTTGAGGCATCATAAGTGTCTGCGCCAACCTCGCACAATTCCTTCAACTCATCTATCAAAGGTTGCATATACACGTCAATGTCATTACCGGGTCCATAAGGGCCAGGAATAAGTAAAGACAACATGAGATTAGGTTGCTTCATACACATCCATGGTGGTAAGTTATATGGTATCAGAATAACAGGGCATGTGCTGTGAGCAATACTCATTGTCCTAAAGGGATTGAAACCATCAGCTGCTAACCCAAGTCTAACATTACGACCGTCCGAAGAAAAGCTTGGGTGGTTGTGGTCAAAAGTTTTCCACACTAGGGAATCAGCAGGATGCCTTAATATTCCATTGTCGGTGCATCCTACTTCATGCCATTTCATAGAGGAAGCTGTTTTTGATGACATAAACAACCTTTGAAGCCTTGGTTTCAAGGGAAAATGACGCAATATCTTAGCTGAAATTTTTTGATCCTTTGTAGATGAAGAAGATCCCTCATCATCTGACTGATGTTCAGCCATTTTCCATCTGGAAGTACCACATATAGCACATGATTGCTCATTGATAGCCTCCTTCCAGTACAACATACAATCATTGGGACATGCATCAATTTTGTTATATTTAAGGCCTAACTCTCCAATAATTTTCTTGGTTTCATAGAAAGACTTTGGCAACATTTCACCCTCAGGAAGAGCCTCCTTCAATAATTCAAGTAACATGGTGAATGATTTATCACTCCATCCACCAAGGCACTTTATGTGATATAGTTTCACAACGAAAGAAAGCTTAGTGAATTTCTTACAACCTGGGTACAATTCCTGATCAGCATCTTCTACCAATTTGAAAAATTGTTGAGCTTCAGTATTCTGCCCCTGTGTAGGTCCATATGACGTGTGGCCCACATCACTCTCTTCACCATTTAGATTTGAAATATCGAACACATCATGTAACAATCCGTGCATATCATCGTGTGGATCTGGATTATCGCCTACGACATTTGTGGTAGCAGGCATGGAAGAAGACGTAACTTCTCCATGGAAACGCCAGTAGGTGTAACTTGTATTAAATCCGTCACACACAATATGATCATATGCTACTTCTCGAGACACCCAGAAGTTATTGTTACAGTTCTTACATGGACATCGGATCCTCCCTCTATTACTTGCATTTGCAAATGCAAAATCTATAAATTTCGCAGCTCCATTTAAGTATGCGTCGCTGACCCTAAATCAAACAATGAAATTAGAGGATATGTCAAAAGAAAACATCTTGACCACTAAGCCACAACAACTAAAATGAGAAATTTCTAAATGGATACCTTGGCAGATGAATCCAACTCTTATCCATAAGTATCTTCCTTAGCCACTCCGACGGGTTAGTGAAAATACACTATGGGCCTGACAAAGCTTCCTAATATAATTTAAACAAGCCCCATTATTATCCGTTCATTTATCAAAGGAAGCTAAGTTACAATAATAACATGTGCCCCTAAAAAATAAATCCTCCAGGGTGTGTGTGTGTGTGTATATATTGTAAGTTGTTTATTTCTATTCTTAATCGCAAATATATTCATCATCCAACCAACTATAAATAAAGCAATAAAAATATTATTAAGCAAGATCAATTAACAACTATATATTATAATTAGATGTTCAACAACTCAGTTGATCTGTTCATGTAAATAAGTCCTACTTCCTCATGAATGTCACAAAGAAATCAATGTTATATAGCACAATTGCTAGATGTTTTACATTTTCAAGTCATGATGAGCATTAGTCGAACATATTTCAACTCGTGACAAAGCCTAACACAACTAGCTATGACAAAGGCTTAGGCTTAGATGATGATGACAACTTAAGAAATAAATAAATAAAAATAAATCAACAAGCAGTACAATCAACAAGTAGTACATTCATCATTAAGTAGCAATTTCTAACACAACAAGGAATACCCATTTCCATGGCTAGTTGGAAAAAAAAAAAAAAAAACTAGTGTTTGCTATTTTTATGTGGGGACTGGATGTTAACATCTAGATGATGGGATCAAGGGATAATATGCCCTTCACTCAATGGTTTAATCATTTTCAAACGGGTTCATCCAAACATGACATGAATATTCTATAGAAAAATCAAGCTACTTCCTATTATACAAGCTAGGTCCATAGTTTTTTTTTTTTTTTTTTTTTTTTTTTTTTTTTTTTTTTTTTTGTCTTGAGCATATAGAATTTTCCTACACTTACTACTACATGCGGAAAATGTCCATGCTTCAGTATGCTTTGTGATGGATAACAACCCATACACCAAAAACACCCACAACAATTAATAGGAAACTTCACATTCATCTGTAAAAATATGAATCTGCACAAGGAAAATAGAACAAAAAGGAAAAAAGAAAATGTGAACTTGTGAAGATGTCAAGACATGATACACATGATTGATCCACACATGATTGAGATCCTTACTATTCATCGGGTGGAGCCACAACTTAGATGTGTTGGCCCAAAACTCGGGTCTATGGGCTAATCATGTGCTCCTCACGTCTAGACAAGAATAGATAGTTAAGAAAACTTGATTCATAACACATTTGATGTATACATGTGTTCCACCAGATAGCATGTACATAAAACAAATTCTAGGTTGGCATGGAAAACATGACTGTTTCTATGGTGGAGAATGATGAAAGGCATAGTCTTATGCATAACAGTTAAATTGCAGAACTATCATGAATATAGCATGGCCTAATAATCATTTAATTGATAATATAGACAAAGGGCCTCTGTTTTAGAGAAAACCCAAATCAAACCTCTTGAAAATAAAAATTAAAAAATAAAATAAACCTCTATTTTGCAGCCTTCTTTTGCAACAATCCAAAAACCAAAAAGAAGAAGAAGAAGCAAAAATCCAAATCAAATTACTTCTTTATTAACAAGTTATTTATATGACATGCAGTAGAAATCTTATTAGTTTCAATACTGTTGGCTATAAGGCCCTTTTGCTGCTGTGATGACATTAGCAGAACTAGTAAAAAATGAAATGGGCACCAAAGAAATAATAGAAAGTAAATGCACCAAAAGGCAGAGACAATCCCTTGAATGAGACAGTTACTAGTCCAATAGTTCTCTAATCCAGCCAATGGATGCCCCAGTCATTAAAACTTGCATATGGAAAAAATCCTAACCTTTCAATTGATAGTCTCTAATGAACCTTTAGGAAATAAAAGAAGAAGAAGAAGAAGCAACAGTCGGATGTTTAGCTGAAAATTTGTCCAATTGCTCTATCTTTGTTTCAATTTGAAGGGTATAAAAGAGTAAGGGGCAGGCCCAAAAAAGGAGTTGCAAAGTCAATAATAAAATACATGATGAATTATGTTCTAACTAATGTTATAATCTTTCATGGAGTGGGATGGCTGAAAATGATTCATGATAAGGTTTAAATGATGACAATGATGATGATGCTCTATTATTGCAATCCAGGAGATTTCTGGCACACTGGTTAACCACGTTAGGGCCATAATATCAATGGTCTTGATCAGTAGAACATGAGCCCCGATCATACAAATCAAAATAAGAGCATGATAAGGATATTCACAGTCAATCAACATTGTGTAGCCCAAAAAATTATATTACACAAAGTCAAAACATGTGTAAGTATCGATCCCATGAAAGATCTAATTCAAACAGTCAATACATGCATGGGATATGAGATGGAGTGTCCCACCATTATGAAAATGCTCCGTTCCTTAAAGAAACCCATCCGCCTCTTTAAAAATGATACGTACATGCATATATTAGATAGTGGAGAGTGCTAGTTACACACACCATGTCTTCTTCGATAAAAAATGATACCTACATGCATATATTAGATAGTGGGGAGTGCTTGTTACACATACTATGTCTTCTTCAATCACCAAATAAGAATGCAACACACATGCTAAGGTTGAAAATGCTTAAGATCCAAACATTCATAGGGTGGTTTCCTCTCATTGCATATTTTTCTATCATGAAAATCAGACCAGCCCACTCATCAGCTGAGCAACAAATGCATATTTAATATCAACCATTGGATATAATTTTCTAGCTGTCCATATCTAGGTACGCACATAGCCCACCCAAAAATTGAATCATCCATTAAAAATAAAAATTAAAAAATTTAAGTTGAGGATCGTTCACTATAAGGGTCATCTAGAATATGCATGATGGATGATACACACATGCTACATTGGCATGTGGGTTGCATATACGGTTAGTTCTTGAAGATGGGCCATATGGAAATACCATGCTCGAGGGCAATCACAAGCACCTCCTTAACTGAAGTGAGAGGAGTAATAACAGGGAATATGTCAAGTATTTATGCATTTTTTAAAAAAAACTTTTAAATAATATTAATAATGTGGGAACATCGTCATGCGGTTGTTGGGAGTGGCATCCACCACCTCTACTTCATAAAATATGGATACGTGGGGAAGTGTCGTTTTGTTATTTTGGTGATGATACATGTGATATTTATAAATAAGTACTTAATGTGAAATGCAAAAGAAACCAAATAAAAATTGGGAGGGACCATATTCAGCTAAGAAGGTGAGGAGAGTGACACAAGCATAAGCATGTAATAACTGGTTAGATTGGTGGTATTGGTTGCTGCTGGTTTTCTTATGTCCAGTTCAACGTACCTCGGTTTCATTTGGCCCATAGAAACTTCCAACTTCCAATTTCCCTATATAAAATATATACATACTAAGTACGCATGTGCATAAATATTAATGGGCACTATTACCAAATTAATATAAAGTATAGAATATTGTCTAGTTGTACATGCATGTTACGTTATGTTATGAGAGAGAGAGAGATACATGGATGCATGATGTGCACATGTAAAGAAAATAGCATTCATCAATGAATATTGCATGGTATTTACTGGATGTGAGGTAATTCAATAGCACGAGGCTTGTCTCAGTTAGCGATTACTACCATCTCGAATTAAACAGGTAACTTTAATTTGAGATCAATCGGCTTTAGCATTCATTTAATAAGCCTCATGATCAGATCCTAAGAATTACCCATTCCAAAACTTTAAGTGGGCCATGTGGGATGAATTGAGAGGTTTTTAGGGATAATTTTCTAGGGTGGCCACCTAAGTGTTGAAGCAGTCTGATTGTTGAAGTCTTGTCTAAATAAAGGAGTACACTATTTTTAGTGAAAAAGCAGTACGCAATGAATGTCTAGGTGCAGATGTTGATGATCTATACAAGGAAAATGAAAACATGGAGTTTTGTCCTTCACCAGAGCTTAACTCAGCATCTGAGAAACCAACGTTTGATGACTCTGCTGAGATTCAGCGCAACTTCGAGGATACGGAACTTGAGAATGGGAAAGCTAACATGTCATGTTGGGGACAAGCTGTAGCTGCAGAAGTGAAATCAAATGGTTAGGGTGGCTGGGATGTTGATAAACATCCCAATTCAAGCAAAAATGATATAACACCATCCAAAACAAGTGTTTGGTCTAGTTGGGATACTAATAAAATGGAAACACAGGCAACTCAACCTATCCAATCATTAGAGTTGCCCGGAACTAGTTCTTGGAATAGTATCGGAGATGCGAAAAAGAAGCACCATACACAATCAGATTAGTCTAATGCTCACGGTGGCTGGGGTGGTAATAGTGTGGGAGATGCGGAAAAGATGCACCAGACACAAGAAGATCAGCCTAATTCTCACAGTGGTTGGGACAGTAATAGTATAGGGGATGCGAAAAAGCACCAGACACAGTCAGATCAGTGTAATGCATGGGGTAGCTGGAATAGTAATAAAAAGAAAACACAGGCAAGTGAATCTAAAAGACCAACAACAAAGGAGTGTCCTGGATTTAATTCTTAGAAGAAAGTGCAAAAGAAGCAGCCCGTTCAATCTTATCAGTCTACTCCCTGGGGAGGTTGGAAATCAAATGATGCAGGAATTTATTTTTTTTTATAAAAAAAATCAGACTTTGTTACTAAAAATCCAACAACATACGAATTCAGCCAAACCCATCACAGAAACAATACTCAAACTTTAAAATAAATAAATCCTAAAAGACTCACGTGAAATAAAGAAAATGAAGAAGAGGAAAAAATAAAAAAGAAAATCAACAAGGGTTATGACTTCCCTTGCCAGAGCAGAGAGAGGGAAGGAGACGCTAAGAGGGAGAAAAAGACGCTGAGAGAGGGAGAAGGAGACGTTGGGTCAGAGCAGGGTTTTCCTAGTAGAATCACAAGGAGTAGAGAGAGAGAGAGGAAGGAGGGAGATGCAGCAGCCACCGCAGATGATACCCATGATCCCTCCTCCGTTACCAGTCCTGTTGCATTTTTCAAAACCAAAAACCACTCCAAAGAGGACTCAGACCTTTCCGAACTGTCACTCTCTTTCCAATATGCCAGCTTCTCAGAACCACTCAATTCCCACCTCAAGGAAAGAGATGATGGGTTTCAAAAGCCCTTCCTAATGAGGTGGATCTATGTTGATTGTTCCCCTCCCATAAATCAGGTTAGTCCACTCATGGATGGGTCAAAAAAGTATGAAAGAAACAGAGATATTAAATGTACAATAGTGGTACACGGTATTGGTTGAAGCATTTCGTCAAACAACTAACCAGCAGATCTCAGCGGCCATGGACAACTGCGGATATGGCTGCCGCTGCTTGATAATCGAAAGGGGAAGTAAGAGAGAGAGAGAGAGAGAGAGAGAGAGAGAGAGAGAGAGATGAAGGGAGAGAGAGTACCTTCGATTTTCTCTTCTTTCAAGAGAGGCCGGAGTGGAGGGACGTTGGAGAGAGAGAGAGACTTTCGGGATTTGGGGATGGGGCGATTTGGGAGAGAAGAGGGAAGAAGGGTTTTCGGGAGAGAAGAGGTAAGAAGGGTTTTTGAGAGAGACATTGGCGCGCGAGATTTCGAAGATAGCCGGGGCGATTTGGGAGAGGAGGGAAAATTAGGTTTTGGAGAGGACGGGCGCGATTTGGGGATGAGATCTGGAGGCAAATGAAATTTTTTTTTTTGTTATAATCGCAGCGGCGGTGGCTTATCCGTACACGGGTGGCCACGTAAAAACTCCGCATACGTTGTATCTACACGGGCGTTTTGGTGGGGCCGCCAGTGAGAATCCACCGTTCATTGTAATATTTCTTGTAGTGGCATCAACATTGTTGATGCAAAAAGCCTGGATAACCTTCCCCCGAACTCCATGTGCTCGAAGCAAACCTTTGTCCTACATAAGATAGTAAACAAAGGAGACCCTGTCTCAAGCAGGGGGCCCTCCGATGCCAAAGTCAGGCTAGGAATTTGGGTTTAAGTAGTATAACTGGGTGTAGGGTGTGAGATATTGTGTACTTTCTCCGGTAGAAATGACTTATATTTATACCTTAGGGTCCTGCCAAATGCGCCCGATAATCTCAGCATAGTCATTGCCACTACGCGAGAGCTATGCTCGTGTGATCGTTGGCCGTTATCTGGAGATCGTGCATTAGGCATTACACCGGTTATACATTACTGGATATATTCCATAAACTCCATCGTTGACCAAGCTCTCATCCGAGCTGACCTCATGGCTCAGATCCTGCTCGGTGGTCTGAGCCCACGAATGAGCTGATCATTGTCGTGCTAGGCAGGAAGGATCAGGTCGGAGGTACACTAGATGGGTACATTATGACTTCTACTCTCCAAGTTGTCCTGAGAGCTATTACAAGAGGAATCGGAGTTAGATCGGCTTGGACGTATCATTACTGCTCCGAGGTCCTGCTCGTAAGATGCGTGACAATCAAGGTCGGCGTCGTAGCTTTAAAAGAGCCCTTGGTTTAGATGCTCATTAGTTCAAGGCCTTGCTCATTTGTGCCAAAGTTGACCTTAATGTGGGTCGATTCAGATTTACTCATAATAGAAGCCCTCTACTTTCTGAGTCCGAGCTCGGACTTGGAGAGTAATAGACTTGGGAAAGTGAATCGAGGTTTGGGGCAGCGAACTATCACTCTCCCTGTAATGATAAGCTTGATCGCAGCGTCATCAT
Organism: Magnolia kwangsiensis; assembly: GCA_037074715.1. Classification (NCBI taxonomy): domain Eukaryota; kingdom Viridiplantae; phylum Streptophyta; class Magnoliopsida; order Magnoliales; family Magnoliaceae; genus Magnolia; species Magnolia kwangsiensis. The sequence continues at coordinate 45,590,243 of CM073589.1, read as the reverse complement.
GATGATTTCGAGACCCGTGTAGTGTACAACAGTAGTCGTTTAGTATGCTCGGGCATTGAGCATTGCACACGTAGCCAAAGATGTCAAGACGTTTTGGCTAAGTGAATTGGGAGATGTCATGTGGATTTTAAAAGACAAAGAGGTATTGACGCATTGTATACTGACTGCACATGGGTCGGAACAACGTTTGGTTGTGCGTACCGCGAGTTACCATGTGTATGGTTGAGCTCGAATCTGAGCTGCTTCAGCTTCAGAGTCAGTTGTCTATCATAATTGCAGACAGATGACTCGCGCTATGAGAGCCCCAAAAATCTTCCATTTTGTCTCTCCCGCACACCAATTCCACTAAGTTTTCCTGATCTTTGCTCTTCTTCTTGAGACATCTCACCATCGAAAAAAGGGATTTTGCTTGTCAGAAAAGGGATTCTTCTTGAAGAGGCTGGTTGAAAAAGAAGAAATTTGTCTAGAGGAAATCTCTCAGAGCTCTGTGAGTCTCTTGTTGGTTTGTTTCAATTTTTCTTTCGCAATGTCGAACAATTCAAACAAGGTCTGTGAAATTGAGAATGTGTTAGAGCCCAAGAGTACATACTCCAAGCAAAGGAGCTTGGAGGATCCTCTTGAGGCCATCCCACTCTATCCTTCGCCCAAGACGAGAACCGGAGCAAAGTCCAAGGGCCGAGCTAAGGGGACAAAGAGGGTATCCTGGGATCCTGATGGGAGGACGATCTGAAGTTGAGGTTTTAGGGGGCTCAGTTCTTGTTGAGTCTCAGATGGCTCAACTCCATGCTAAGTACCAGATCCCGAACTCGGTGCATATTAGGGCCCCCTTTACCCTTAATGCACCTGGAGACCCATCCGACAGGGAGGTAGTAGTCTTCGTCTGTGCCCTCCAATGCAGACTTTAGTTCCTGCTTCATCCCTTTGTGTGAGCATTGATGGCGCGGCTTCGGCTGGCTCCAGGTTAGCTTGTCCCAAATGCACGGCGTATCCTAGTGTCGTCCTTCATCATTTGGTGAAAGCTGAAGAGCTAAGAGTTGTTGCCAGACGAGTTCCTCACCATTTGCCAGGCCAAGTATGACAAAGCCGAGCCGTGCTAGTTCTACATCTTGGCCAAGGCCCAATATACCCCGGGTCTCATCGCCAAGCTCCCCTCTTCCAACAAAGATTGGAAGGAGAAATGATTTTGGGCCTCGAGGATATGGGAAGCTTTGGCATCTGAACTCGGACGACTGCAGCATAGTACCCACAAAGTTTGCCACCCCAGGGAGACTTTTATAGATTTGAACTGTCATCTTATTTTCTCTACTTTTTTTTTATTCTAATCTTGTTTCTTTCTTCTTGCTTGTATATTACCTAAGAGGTTCGCCGGAACTATCCTCCATCCTCTAAGCTCAGATAGCCAGGGCTCGGTTGCTCAAGGAGGAGGATGGCATTTGGCATTCCCTCATTAGCCCGGACAACCTCACTTCGTTTGGTTTTTGCATATTTAAACCTTTCCCCGCAGCCTTAGGTAAGCATCACGACTTTGCGTTTTATGATGGTTACCCTTTTTGTTGATCAGGAATGGTTGAGGCGTCAGGTTTAAAGAGGGGGGGTTGGTGTGCCCTTCTCTCAATGTCATCATGGCGTCGGCACCAGAGTCCTTGGTCAAGATTATATCCCAGAAGAAGAAGGCTCCTACTCTTGCAGCCGAGCTCGCCGTAGCAGAGCCGACTATGGCCGAGCTGGTTGCAACACTACCACCAGCTCCAGCCTCTAAGGCCCACTTATCATCGCCTCTTGGGATTTAGAGGGAGGCCGTGGGAGAAACCGCCACAACAGATTTCTCCCACCTCTCGGGCAATCCCAACCCCAACCTCGTGTAAGGGTTCGGCTCATTAAAGATTTCACTTTTACAGTTGAGAAATGACCCTTCGTAGCATGCTTGACCTTTTAGTAGATCATTGTCGAATGACGAGTCGACCCCTTCTTTAAAGGATCAGTTCATCGAAGGAGTTCATCCCTATATGTGAGAGATGACCCTTTGTGACATACTCGAATAGTAAGATAACTATATAGTAGACTAAGTAAAAGAGAAGTCGATCTTTTATTAGGAGCTAAAACATTTAGTAGATCTAATTCATACATAAACGTTTCCCCTTAGGAGTAGTAGATCTTTAAATGCTCGGCATTTCATGGGTGTGTCCACACGAAAACGCCCTTGTGCTATCAAAGGAAGGTCAGCATCTGAGCTCATTGCTTAGAATTTAGTGACAACCTGAGCTGAATTATTCTGCTCGGATCAGCTTCCTCAAGTGGGACAGTCACAAGTTATTCAGTGGAGTCCACTACAAGATTGTTTCCTCTAAGGTCGAGCATATTTACTGTGAGGGCCTGCTTTGTGGAGCCAAGTAGCACCTTCGTGCCTCACGCTGGTCTCCTTGGACATATCCAACCCCTCCTTGTGCAGGGAACTTCATTATCAGATGATACGTAGATACGACCGCCCTCATGGCATTATGAGATGACCGACCCATGATGGCATTGTGTGCTGATGGTACATTCGCCACCAGGAAGTCCACTAGCAGAGTCACCTGATTCTGCCCTTCTCCTGCTGTAACTGGGAGGGAAATAGCGCCCTCAGAGATCACTTTATCTCTGGTAAATCTGTGCAGTAGAGTCTTCACAGATCGGAGGCGCGACTTGTATATCCCCATTTTGTCGAACGCCTCGGAATAGAGTGTATTGGCTAAGCTTCTAGTGTCGACCAGGATGGGGTACACCTTATGGTGGACTATCATCATCACAACCACCAAGGCATCGTCACGGGGATCATGGATGCCCCACACGTCATCCTCTATAAATGTGAGGTTATAAGGGTTTACTTAAAGTTCCTTCCTTAGCCTTTCAGCCAAGTAGATGCAAGGCTCGTATCCTAGATCGTACCGTTCTATAGGCTTCTGTGTTCCTCCTAGTTGAATTTTGATAACCTGCGACCTACAATCGGTATTTACACATAACCCTAAGTTATATCCCATATTCTAGAGTTGGCTTAACCCGAGACTTATACCGTAGTGACAACGCCGTCGCCGCGGTTCCAATGCCGCGTCTCACGTGCCGATGCGATACCCAGGCAAGGAGATGTGGGTCCGCATTTAGTTCAAGAAAATATTGCGCATTTGCTAAACCTAAGAGAACATGTCCCACGAATCCCATCAATCAAGTACATATCCCATCCCCAAAAGTAACCCCTAAAATCAACTCTCTCTCCACCCATACATGTCAAGTACACACCTATCACTCACCCATCACTCCATCACTCACACCCATCCCCCCTCTCTCTCTTTATATCCTATCCTCTCTCTCTCTCTCTCTCTCTCTCTCTCTCTCTCTCTCTCATTTCTCCATTTTCAAGAAAGCTCCCATGAGAGAGAACCGTCCAAGCTCCATGGGAGAGAGCTAGTGTGGCCCACCTTCCTACCACCCAATCCCACCCTCCATGAGTAATCTCAACCATTGAATCATGTTCCATTGGAGCTCTAGCATGCATTGGCGAAAGAAGGGAGATGAGATCTAACGGTGGGTGTTCATAAGCATATGGTTTTAATGATTTGAGGGCCCACTTATGGTAGGACCCATCTTGATGTATGCATTGTATTGAGGGGCCCATAGTGGCAAGGTTCTTCCACCATCCAACATCTCTCTCTCTCTCTCTCTCTCTCTCTCTCTCTCTCTCTCTCTCTCTCTCGTGATGTCGTGTGGCCCACTTGATTTATGTGTTTCATCCAGCCGTCCAGCTGGGACGGTGGTTCCCAACCTGATGTAAGTGTTTTATTTACACCGTCCATATGACTCTGGGTCCCACTGCATGATGCTAGTCGGTTAATTCCTAACTCTCCATCAATGAACGTCCAAAGCTGGACGTTTGATACTTATATAATAAAATAAAATAATAATAATAATAACAATAATAATGATAATATATATATGTATGTATGTCTATATGTATATATGGTGGCCCCACGTGGGACTCACCTTGATACATGCCTTCATCCACACTGTCCACTATTTGGATGGTGGGACCCACCTTATTTATGTTATATTCACGTCGTCTGTCCCTAGGACGGTGGGACCCACTCTACACATGTGGGGTCACCACCGTTTAGGAACATGGACCCCACATGATGCATGTGTTGCACCCATACTGTCCAACCATTTGTAGATGGCCCACATGATATATATGTTTTATCAATACCGTCCATCCAGTAGCAGATAGCTACTAAATTGACGTCAGCAAGTTCTGTGGGTCCCATCTGGACTGTGGACACCACCATGATGTATTTATTTTATCCACACCGTCTAGATTGTGCTAGACAGTGCTGGACAATGTTTAGATAGTGCTAATTTACATGGACAATGTTTGGATAGTGCTGATTTACATGGATAATGTTTAGATAATGTTGATCATCATTAGTGAGTCATGTGCCCCATAGAATGATAGTGTGTAGTGATACATATGTTGCACCTGCAACTATTAAAATGATTTTTAGTGTAATCTAAGCTTTCACTTGAGGCCCATTGGTGCGGCCCATCCTTGAGGCCCATCATGATGTATTTGTGGCCCATCCATTAAGGTCCACCTTGATGCAATTACAGCCCATTTGATGAGGCATGATGTGATGTATATTAGGCCCGTGGATGTGGCCCACCTGCTATGTACATGGCCCATGTGATAAGGCCCAATGTGATGTATTTATAGCCCATCGTGATATATATTAAGCACTTTGTGTGAGGCCCATTATGTTGTGTATGAGGCTCTTGTATGAAGCCATGGGCCCACCATATGTTTGGCTTCATGTGGGCCACTCCTTAGGAGTAATGTTCGTTAAATGTCCATATTGATGGGCAATGATGGTTAAATGTCCATATAGTGACCTTCACTTAGGCCTTTTGTTAGGCCGATTATTGATACCGATTATAAGTACATAATAGTATAACATCATGACACATGCCCATACGCATCATCTACATGCTTCATATGAGACATGGTTGACCATTGCATATACCATTGGGCAGGTTGTTATGGGACTCCCTGATAGGCGGAGTTGTCCTACAGGAGCACACGGTATGCGTAAGATTGATGTATGACTGGATTGTTTTACTCATGCATCTTATATTTTGTGATATGACCACCATACGCCCTAGTGACATCAGGGTCGTGGCCTTCACAGGCACATCGTAGATGACCAAATGGGACACCATAGATGTTTGGTTCTAGCATACGGACATCATAGATGTCCCTAGGTAAAAATTTCTAAATCTCTATGGCCAGGAGACCCCCCAACGTTGAGATCGAGTGGATATATATGAGCACATGAGGGTCGTATATAAGTAGGCGGCGTCTCCTACTATGTCGTGGTTAGTTGTGAAGGGCTGTGACCTTACCCACCTGAGTGACGAGGCAATATTTATGTTAAGTTTAACTAGATTGAGGAACGGATCCGCTATCAACGAGCTGAGCCTGATATTGGTAAGCGGATATTGAGGTCTCTTCCACTTACCTAGTTATGCGCTCGGATAGGAGTGACAAGCTGGCGTAAAGTATAATAGACTCTAGTGATGATCCAAGAAATGTAAGATACTAATATGTGGACTTATTGAGTAGGAGTTGCATACTTATTCATTCATTCATTATCCACTTAGGCTAGTGGTGTGCAACTAATTATTATATGCATATTTGCAATGGCCAGGATTCCAGTTAGGGCGCTTGACCAAACTAAGATAAGGAGTTTACCACATTGAGTCTGACTATCCAAATTTAGGTATGAGACTAATTTGGATAGAAGTCCCTTGTGATGGACCCCATAGCCTGCGATACTACGTACTATCATCCTGACTTCACACTTTATCTTGGTCATTCTATTCACACTGCATATTGTATTACATCTGCGACATATGACATTTTAGGTTACTATGTTTCTGCATTTATATGACCTAGATGATCCTAACAGTCTTTATGGACTCATCAAGATTTGTATATTGTACTACATTATCAATATATGATATTTAACTTATTATGTTTTTGCATCGCATAGCCTAGATAAGATTGATAATATTTATTGACTTACCAGCATGTTTCCGCATTACTCTAATATTGTACGATTTATGGATTGTCAGTATTTTTGCTTGCCTTGATATTTATATGCTTAGCATGTGCATTGCACAAACTTACACCATCCTTTAAGCTTTTTATAAGCTTATGCACGATAGATGCGGGCATGTGACGTTAAGTCATAACAGTGTTGATCTTGGAGCATGCAGTTATCTTCTGAAGCTTTGATTATTGATATAAGTATTTCTATTTCAGCATCTGTATTCAAATGTTTATATTAGTAGATATGTGATGATGGTGTTGCCTTGGTGATTTACGTAAACTTGTGGTTATGCTTCTTATGAGATAAATGCACGTTGAAAAATCCTCCTTGTAGGATCCTAGGATCGGAACCTGGTGTATGGGCACTAGGAGCTGAGAATGGGTTACTATGGAGGCTTTCAACATTAGATTCGGTGATCGAGAATTTTGTAAGCCCGGTTTCCTGAAGTGGGCTTTACGAGCCCAATTTGAATGTCCACCATTGGATGGGCCCCCATAGATCATCCGGATCTCTGCAGCCTCCTCTGTAGCCTTGTGGGGCTAGTCATCCTTTCGTGTCTGCCTCTCTTCTTTTATATACTGGTGCAGATGACCCTTGTGGATGAGGGTCTCAATCTCTTCCTTTTGGTCGACGCAATCACTAGTGTCATGGCGGTGATGGAAGCGGTAATACTTGTGTTTGTCCTGCTGGCCTACCTTGATCTTCATGCAACTCGGTGAATGCAGTAACCTCCGATTTCGGACGTCTAGTAAAATCTACTCTGGAGACATGTTGAGAGGAGTGTACAAGCTGAACTTGCTCTCGGGCCTCCTACTCAGCCTCCTGTCCAGGGAGGCATTGTCATCTGACCTCTTTTTGTCCGTGTGCTGCAGCGCTTCATCCCTCTACCACTTCCCTTTAGATGAGGACTTGGAGGTCTGGTTACTCTTGTGTGAGCTAAAGAACTCTTTACCATTAGTATACTTTTGTGCGTGTCTGATAAGTTCACCAAGAGTTGAAGGTGGGTTCTTCCCGATTGAGAATAGGAATCTCCCCTCCTTAAGCCCGTTAATCAGTATAGATAATGTCATCTTGTCGGAGTAATCTTCTAGTGACAGAGCCTTTTCATTGAAATAGGAAATATAATCTTTCAATGACTCCACGCTCCCTTGTTTGAGGGTCAGCAAGTGGGTTGACGATTTCTAACTCTTCTTGTCGATGATAAACTGGGTCAAGAATGACTTGTTGAGCTCGACCAAGGTGTTGATCGACCTCGGCTTGAGTTGTCGATACCAATTCCTTGTGGCCCTAGTCAGAGTTATTGAGAAGGCTCAGCACATCATTACTTTCGGCGGATTGAATCTACATCCATGATCTGTAAGATTCCACGTGCTTTGTGGGGTCACCAGACCCCGAGTACTGAGCGATGGGGGGCATCTTAAACCTCGAGGCATTTCTACACTCATGACCTCACTAGTAAAGGGATGTTCAGTTTCTTCCATCATCGCTTCCACTGCGGTCGAAGCCAGAGTCTGTTGGTTCCATTGTAGAGTCTTAATCTGATTCCAGAGCTCGTCCAACTGAGCTTCCCACGGGTTCCGATTCTCTTCTACAGTTTCTTGAGGGACCTCAACCTTAGGCATTTCACCCCCTTTCCTCCTATCCAGTTTGTGGCGGAGGTTAGTCAAGGCTAACGCCGATGTCACAGAGATGTAGGCCAGCTCGGCATGCCGTGTTTTCTCCATGGTTCCTCCTCGGCTACCGAGGCCATCTCGTCTGGGTTGAGAGGCTCTTGTCTTTCCTTCATCTTGTTGATCTCATCCCTCAGTATCTGTACTTCGTTCTGCAAGGCTTTGTATTTTCCTCCTCAGTTTCAGGTCCATTGAGACGACCCAGTCAAAGCCGACTTGGTATGTAGTAGTGAGGACGAGTGATGTTGCCCACTCGGCTTAAGCTTTGCGGCCTCTATTGGGAGTATTTTCTTCTTTCCTCTTGCCATTTCTTATAAAGCTCTCTAGTCTTTTTGTATCATATTTCCCACAGACAGTGCTAAAATATTGATGCAAAAATTTAGATCACCCTCCGCCAAGCTCCGTGTGCTCGAAGCAAACCCTAGTCCTGCACAAGATAATAAACAAAGGAGACCCTGGCTCAAGCAAGGGACCCTCTGATGCTAAAGTCAAGCTAGGAATCTGGGTCTAAGTGGTGTAATAGGGTTTCGGCTGAGAGATTTTACGTGCCTGCTCCAGTAAAGATGACTCCTATTTATACCTTAGGGTCCTGCCGAACATACCCGATAATCTCGGCATGGTCATTGCCACTACGTGAGAGCTACATGCGCGTGATCGTTGGCCCTTATTTGAAGATTGTGTACTAGGAATTACACCGGTCATGCATTACTGGATATATTCCATAAATGCCATCGTTGACCAAGCTCTCATCCGAGCTGATCTCATAGCTCAGATTTTGCTCAGCGATCTGAGTCGATGAACGAGCTGATCATTATTGTGAAAGGCAAGGAGGATCGGGTTGGATGTACGCTGGACGGGTGCATTATGACTCCTACTCTCTGAGTTGTCCTGAGAGCTATTACAGGAGGACTTAGAGGCAGATCAGCTTGAACATGTTGTTACTGCTCCGAGGTCATGCTTGTAAGATGCGTGACAACTTCTTCCAAGTCCCAAGTTGGTGTCGTAGCTTTACATGAGCCGAGGTCGGATGCTCACCTCGGGTCGGATGCTCATCAGTCAGAGGCCTTGTTCATTCGTGCTAAAGTTGACCTTAATGCGACTCGATTCAGATTTACCCATAACAAACATCATGATGGATTTTAAAATCCCTGATAAGTCCTACATTAAAGTGCCCTAGTTTGTCAATTAGCGTGAGTGTTGAGTCAGCAAGTCAAATGAGCCCCATAGGAAGGTTGTTCAAGTGTCTTCCTCAATCGGATGTGCCTTCAGATCTCTATAAAGGTAAACTTAGCCTCACATCCTATGTCCCAAAATACCAGGTATATAAAACTCTTAAAAATAGTTAGAACAACATAGGGGTTAAGGTGTGAAAAATATTTTACAAAATCAGGAAAATTCCCTTTTTCGATTTATTGATAGTGCTTTGATGAAATCAGACTCTATTATTGATGTCCTTGAAACTGACTTGATGTTATCGAAATGAGGACTTCAGATGTCTAGCAACTAAAATGAATCTTGGGCTAAATTCTCGATGAATCGATGACAGGATCGATATCATCGACTTTTGAATCTCGAGTTCATCAAAACATGCTCGATAAAATTGAGATCTGGTTAGTTCGTGTCCAGTACGCAGTTAAGGGAAATTATGTGATTTTCGATGTCTCGAAGAGAGCCTTGATATCTTCGAATTTCAAATCTCAATGATATCAAAGGACTTTCGATGATATCGGATTGGGATACAAATCTGTCCAACAAGCTTCCAGGTAAATTCTTTTAAATGTTCGAGGTATCAAGAATCACTCGATGATATCAATATTCAAAGATCAATCATATGAAGACCAAGTCAATGTCATCGAATTGGGACACAAAAATGTCCAGCGAGTTTATAGGAAAATTCCTTCAAAAAGATTGATGAATCGAAACTGGTATCGATATCATCGATATTCAAAACCAGATGATATCGAGGAATGCTCGATCATATCAATGCCTGTTCAGTACCAAAGGCAAGTTTTCCCTCGTGTTTTTTAAATGTCGAGGAATCGAACCATGGGTTGATGAAATCGGAGTTCAAAATCCGATGACATCGAAGCATGTTCGATATCTTCGATCAGTTAGCAAAAAAGCTCAAAAGCGTTTAACAGATTGAGTTTGTGTCATTGAGCGGCCATTCAACATTATTGAGAGTATACACTTGATGATATCGAACTCTATAAAAAATATGACTATTTTATTTTCGTTGAAACTTTTTTCCTATTTAATGAGAGCATGCCTCACGTTGTTTATAGAGAAAAATAGATAGAGCTTTTTAAGTGTTTAATTCAAATCACCTACCCTAAGCTCTTTTCTCTCAAGGGGAGTTCATTCCTCAATCCAACCTCATTATTGATATTCAATAGAGTTGATTGGCGAATGAACTTCCACATTCAAGGATCCTTCAGCTACCACCTTAATGGAAAATCATTAAACTGTGATACCTTGAATGCTCAGATGCTTAGAATTACTCCGTTTCTAAAATAGGAAAACATTTAATAGAGTAGGATTCTAACATAACCTTGACCCAACCTGTTGCCATACATTGGAGCATCATTAATGTTGTGGATCAAGGGAGTTGAAGATTCTTTGTTATCAAAGGAGGAGATCTTCATCAATGTGTTTAATAGGGCTCATTTACTTATCTATAAGTCATTAAAGTCTGGAGACCTTGCTGATCATTTGTTTATGTAGGATTGGGTCACAGGTGATTCTCACCCCTTTCAAGTCTTCATAGGAGGCCTCCGACGGGAGAATATGTGTGGGGATTGTGTGTTGACCCTTGCTCTTAGTGAGCATAAACTTAGGTCCTTAGTGTAGGTCCTTGGCCTGTGTGGCCTAAAACACCGGGTACTGTTTGTTGACCCTTGCTCTTGATGAGCATAAACTTAGGTCCTTAGTGTAGGTCCTTAGCCTGTGTGGCCTAAAACCCTGGGTGTTGTGTGTTGACCCTTGCTCTTGTGTAGAGCATAAATTCTAGGTTCTTTGTGTGGATCCTTAGCCTATGTGGCCTAAAATCTGGGTGTTGTGTGTTGACCGTTGCTCTTGTTAGTGCATAAACATGTCTTGTGGAAACATGTTAGGTACCTTATGTAAGTCCTAGAGTCAGCATTGTGTAGGTTGTACTGGTTTGAGGTAAACTTAATTTGAAACCTCCGTTAATGAAATCCGATATACTCAAGGGTTGAGTGTGTCTGCCGGGAGTGGAGTAGGCAAGTAGCCGAACCATTATAAATGACTGTGTTTAAGATTATTATTTGTGTTTTACATTTCTGTGTTTACTTTTAATGTTGACATGATGCATAATGACATGATTATTTAGAATTGATAAGTATCACATTCTACACACACAGTTACTCATTTAATCCATAATAGACTAAATTTATATATTTCTTAGATATTGAATAGTCTTGTGATTGGATCCTCTATTTGGCTTAGAAGCCTTTAGAGTTAAGTTATAAGTATCTTAATAAATTGTTGTATTAAATCAAGATTAGATGATAGGATTTTAAAACTGCCATAAAATTTTATAAAGTCCTATTCACCCCCCTCTAGGACATTTTGACTTATTCCCACTCCGACTGAAGCAGTCTTTACCGTTATTTCACTGCAGTCTCTACTATTGACATTGAATGATATGATCATGGGATTAATCCAATCTTTATCATTTTCAAGCGCTGGATGATCAAATGCAATTCTGTGCCACCTAATCCCACATGAAACCTTGTAATTTTTACTCTCTTGAAATTAAAATATCTCCAATTTGTATATATCTAAGCTAATTTAAATGGGCCCAAATGCGGTCCCATGCTCCATATTATTTAATAATGCGTCGTCCATGACATTTGATCTAAACCATTCAAATACTAAATTCTAAACTAAAATTGATTAAATATAATAGATAATATTTTATATTTACAAAATGGTTAAATGACAATATCTCTCGTAAAACAAAATGAAAGGAAAAGGTGTCATGACTGTATATGAAAAATAAAAAAAGCTATATGATAATACTTTTAAAAATGTGATGCATAGCAAATAGGAAAGATGGTATATGTCAAAAACTAAATTATTTAATATTATTCTTCTAAATTCTTACACTTATTTGGACAGTAGTATTAAATAGTATGGAATTGCATTACATGAAATTTACATCATTATTGCATAATTATTACTTGTTTGGAAATATCATGGTGTTTTCATTGTCCAATGTTAGGTTTGAGATTATATTCTTCCATTGAAAGATACACTGTATTAAGTGAAGCTTGCTTTCGAGGTACCATGAAATTATAATAAACATATCACATTTCATGGTTATTGTCGGTCACCTGTACACATGTAATAAATGGCACATATGCATTGATGGCATAGATAAAACACATACATCAATATAAGGCCCACGAAAGTAGTGGATTTCAAAATCAATCAAAAATCCTATAATATCTCTCATTTTTTCTTAAATATATGATACATGGATTAATTTAATCCATCCTATTGTTTTCAAATAATAGATGGAATTTGCACGAGACCAAATGCAAATTGTGACTCCTTATCCCATATAATACCATGCACCAAAGGTTCATTTAAAAGAGAAGAGTCAGTTTACCAAACAGTTGGAATCTTTCAAATAAGAACCCTCTTTGGATTGTTTATCCCCAATCTAACATGTCACGCCCCAAACTCGGAAACCGGGCTCACAAAATTCTCGATCGTTGTATTCGGTGCCAACAGCCTCCGTAGTACCTCATTCTCGGCTCCCAGCATCCATATGCCAGATTCCAATCCCGGGATACTACAAGGAGAATTTTTTAATGTTCATTTACTTGTAATAAGCATAACCACAAGTTTACTCAAATTACAAAGGCAACATCATCATCACATATCCACTAATATAAACATTTGAATATAATGATGAAAAGGAAATACATATATTAAAATCAAAGCTTTATAAGTCAGCTACATGCTCCAAGCTCCATGCTATTGCAACCTAACATCACCTAAACGCATCTATTGTGCATAAAATTTTATAAAGCTTAGAGGGTGGTGTAAGTGTGTGCACAAGGTAAGTGCCAAGTATTCAATAAATTGTCATAATTATACAATATCGAGAATACTGGTAAGATCATGAATCATACGATATCAGAGTAAATGAAAATATTGACAAGTCCATGAGTTAAACAATATCAGAGTACGCAATGCGGATTGCTTATATAAATGCAAAATTATAGAGAGCTAAATATCAGATTCCGTATCTAGAGGATATAAATAAAGAAATACAGTAACCTGAAAGGTCATATGCCACAGATGTAATACAATATGCTGTGCGAATCGAATGACCATACTGGAGTTGAAGCCAGGATGACATTACATAGTATCATAGGCTATGGTGTCCATCATAAGAGACTTTTATCTAAACCAGTCTCATACCTAAATTTGGATAGTCAGACTCAATGTGGTAAACTCCTGATCTCAGGTTAGTCACGCACCCCAACTAAAATCCTATCCATTGTGATGGTACACGTAACAAATAGTTGCGCAACACCAGCTTGAGTGGATAGTGAATGAATGAATGAATAAATGAGTATGCAACTTCTACTTCACAAATCAATACTATACATCTTTAGGATCATCACCAAGGTCTATTACACTTTATACCACCTGCAGCCTCATCAAGCGCACAACTGAGTAAGTGGAAGAGACCTCACTATCCGCCTACTAATATCGGGCTTGGCTCATTGATAGCGGACCCATTCCTCAAGCTGGTCAGACTCAGCTTAACATTATCTACTCCCTCAAGTAAGGCAACACCCCCTCTCAACCGACCACGACACAGTGAAAGACGTGGTCAATTGATATACGATCATCATGTGTTCATATATATCCACTCGGTTTAGACGTTGGGCGTCCTCTAATACCAAGAGGGTTTAGAGATTTTCACCCATGACCATCTATGGCGGCCCAATGCTAGTAACAAATTTTCAGTGTCCCATCTAGCCATCCATGATATGCTTATGGAGGTTATGGCCCTAATGTCGCTAGGGCGTACTGTAATCACAACACACAATGCAAGATAACTCCGCCTATCAGGGAGTCCTATAAACCACCGGCACTATGGCATATGTAATGGTCATTCATATCTCATAATAAACATACAAATGATGCGTATGGGTATGTATCATAATGCTAGGCTATCACATACTCATAATCGGTAAAAATAACCAGCATCGACAATCGACCTTAATAATGTGGACATTTAACCAACATTACCCCCATGGAATGACCCATATAGAGCTTAACATATAGTGAACCCATAGCCTCACACAAGGGCCAAATATACAACACCCTGACCCTCACTCAAGAGCTTAATACACATCATGATGGGCATTTCACATGGGCCTAACATACATCACAATGGGCTCCATCGCATGGCCCTCAAATACATCACAATGGGCTTCATCACATAGGCCTCTTATACATCACATTGGGTCTTAAACACGGGCTGAATACACATCACAACGGGCCTCAAATACGGGCCACATATACATCACATTGGGCCTCAAACACGGGTCGAATGTATATCACAATGGGCCTCAAATATGGGCCACATATATATCACATGGGCCTCGACAATCAAAATCAAGCTCGATAATTGACTAAGACAATCGGCCTCAACAATTGGAATCGGTCTCGACAATCGGCCTTGACAATCAGAATCGGCCTCAATAATTGGAATTGAATTCCCCCTCGACAATTGGAATCAACCTCGACAATCGAAATCGGCCTTGACAAGCAGAACGGTGAGAATAGGCCTAACGAAGCGTAAGGGAAGGTCACAATTGGACATCTAACCATCATTACCCATCAATGTGGACATTCAACCAACATTGATCCCAAGGAGTGGCCCACATAGGACCGAACATATAGTGGGCCCACGGCCTCACATAAGGGCCTGATATACATCATCATGGGGCCTCACTCAAGGGTCCTAAATACATCAAATGGGCTGAATCAAAAGGGTCGTATTAAATGGGCTGAATCATATGAGTTAAGTCAAATGGGCCGAATTAAATAGACTAAATCATATGGGCCGAATCAAATGGGTTGAATTAAATGGGTCGTATCAAATGGGTTGTATCAAATGGGCCAAATTTAATGGGCTGAATCAAATGGGCCAAGTTGAATGGGCCCAAACCAAGCACACCATTCATCTATAGCTAGAGATCATTTTAGAGCATTATCACAAAATGAATCATATCCCAAGGATCATCTGGACCATACCACAAATGGCAGTGGTGGTAAAGATTTCCACTGTTGAATTCCAATGGGCCCCACCATAATATTTATTTTCCATCCAATCTATTCATAAGGTCATAAGGACCTGAATAGGGAGGGAAAAACAAATATTATATTGATTCAAAACTCCTGTAATCCTAAAAGGGGTTTCGATGGTAGACATTCAACTCCACTGTTCGTTGTAATGTGGTCCACCTGATAACAGGATCTGTCTTATTTTGTCTTAAACCCGAGATGGGTCGCCAAAAGGATAAATAGTGTGGATGAAATACATCAATAAGGTGGGTCCCACCCGTCTAGCATACTAGACGGCGTGGAAAAACCCATACATCATGGTGGCCCCCACATAAATAGATGGATGGTAAGGATACAACACATGCATCATGGGGAGTCCATGACCGTGTCCATTGGGATGGATGGTCAGGATAACACATCTGCTGCATCATCCAGCAATTGGATGGTGTAGATATGATCATACAACATGGTGCAGTCCACCTAGTGGCCCACCAATATAGTACTATAATATATATTATATAATATAATATTATATATTATATACTACACAATGGCAGGAGGCTACCAATACTCACCATCCAGATCTATGTGGATGGTGCAGATAACATATTAAAGATATGTCCCACGTAGGAGTGGCCCACCTTAGCATTTATTTCATACTATAGTATATTATATTATATAATATAATATATATCTTATATATTATATATATGTGTGTGTGTGTGTGGGAGGGTGTGAGAGGTGCCAGTGTCCAGACTCTCTGGACACTGGATGAACGGTTGGATGGTTGGTGCTTGCACCGTTGTGGGCCCATCTCCACACGTGCAGTACGTGTGGAGTGGTCCCCACTCCCTGCTGACGTCAATATAGAGACATACATCATGGTGGGGTCAACACGTGTGCCCCACATCATCTCCGGATCAAACTGATACTTATATTTTCCTTCATTCAGGCCCATCCAAATGGACTGCCATGTGGGCCACTCGGTGGACGGCATGGATAAAGTACATACTTCAGGGTGGGCTACACACGCATGCACCATCCTCCATGAGAGAGAGAGAGAGAAACGAGAAGGGGAGGGACCCTGCCACTATTGGGTCCTCCCTAATACAATGCATACATCAAGTGGGTCCCACAATGAGTGGGCCCTTAGAAATCGAAATCAATGGTGGATCACTGACATTTAGCCTCCTTCTTTAACTCCTTGGATGCCTATGCTCCTTACTTTCAATTTTGATGGAGGTTGATGAAGAATGAATGGTTGAGATGGGAGATGAGAGGGTGGGAAAGTGGGCCACACTTGTTGTTTTGGGAAGGCTTGGAGATCTTGGACGTTAGGGTGTTTCTCTTGGGGTTGGAGAGTGAAAATAGAAATGAGAGAAAGAGAGAGAGAGAGAGAGAGAGAGAGAGAGAGAGATGATGGATGAAAAGGGATGGATAGAATGGTTGTTGTAAGGAATGGGAATGAGAAAGTATGGGTTAGGATAAAATTTGTATAAAGGAGGTATGGGTGGGGAGAGAGAGAGAGAGAGTTGACTTGTGAGTGGTGAGGTGGCAGGGGGTATGGGTGATGTACCTATGATAAAGTGTGTACTTGATTGATTGATAGATGTGACATGTTGTAGAGATTCTCTTGAAATTTGCAACACGCTATGTTTCTTCGGAATGAACGTAGGCCCACATCTTTTGGTCAGGGTATCGTCTTTGCATGCGAGATGCAGCGTCGGAACCGTGGTGACTACATGGTCGTAAGGATAGAAGTCTCGAGTCGAGTTGACTCCGATATGCAGGACTCGGTTTAAGATCGTGTACAAACGTCCGATACAGGTTGAGGATTGTGGGAATTCGATCGAGAGAACCACAGAAGCTTATGGAATGGTACGGGATAAGATACGGGTCTCACAGCTCTCTCCTCCTAATAAAAATTTTGTCCTCAAAATTTACTATCTCGCATGACAAAGGGAAGAGAAAACATTGACTTATACTAATCAATACCATATAAGGCATAATCAATTTATAAATAAATATTGCTCCTTAATCTAAACCTCGCACCCTCAGGATGCCTCATCAACTCTATGATGATCTCACTGATCCTCAGATTCCACATCAGAAACGATCCAAACTAGAATGCTATGTAGCCTCATGATCTCAATGGTATAGAGCTATATCAGAAAATTTTTAAGTTATTCAAACTCAGGGATCTAACCATTCTAAATTCTCAACAATCTTCGAGTGCAGGGTAGCTATCAGGGTATGGGTGATGTTATCCTCAGGTATTTCCAAGTTACGCTCTGATACCATCATCTGTCATGCCCCAAACTCAGAAATCGGGCTCATAAAATTTTCGATCACCGAATTCGGTGTCGACAGTCTCCATAGTACTCCATTCTCAGCTCCCAGTGTCCATATACCAGATTTTAATCTTAGGATCCTACAAGGAGGATTTTTCAATGTACATTTACTCGTAATAAGCATAATCACAAGTTCACCCAAATTACAAAAGTAACATCATCATCACATATCCACTAATATAAACACTTGAATACTATGATGAAAGGAAAATATATATGTCAAAATCAAAGCTCCAGAAGTTAGCTACATGCTCTAAGCTCCACACTGCCACAACCTAACATCACCTGCACGCATCTATCATACATATACTTGTAGAAAGCTTAGAGGGTGGTGTAAGTGTATGTACAAAGTAAGTGTCAAGTATTCAATACAATGTCATAATCAAACAATATCGAAAATATTGGTAAGATCATGAATCATACGATAACAGAGTAAACGGAAATACTGACAAGTACATGAGTCAAACAATATCAGAGTATGTAATGCGAATCGACTATGTAAATGTGAAATCATAGAGAGTTAAATATTAAATGTCGTATTTAGACCATATAAATACAGAAATGCAGTAACTCAAAATTTCATATGCTGCGGATGTAATACAATATGCGGTGCAAATGGAATGACGATGCTAGAGTGTGAAGTTGGGATGATAGTACGTAGTATCATAGGCTATGGGGTTCATCATAAGGGAATTCTATCCAAACCAGTCTTATACCTAATTTAGATAATCAGACTCAATATGGCAAACTCTTGATCTCAGGTTAGTCGTGCACCCCAATCGAAATCCTATCCATTACGAAGGTACATGTGACAAATAGTTACGCACCACCAGCTCGAGTGGATAGTGAATGAATGAATGAATGAGTATGCAACTCTTGCTCCACAAATCAATACTGTACATCTTTGGGATCATTACCGGAGTCGATTACACTTTACGTCACCTGTCACCCCATCAAGCACACAACTGGGTAAGTGAAAGAAACCTCATTATCCGCCTGCCAATATCGGGCCCAGCTCCTCGATAGCGAATCCATTCCTTAAGCTGGTCAGACTAAGCTTAACATTACCTACTCCCTTTGATGGATAAGGCCACACCCCTTCCAACCAACCTCGACATAGTAGGAGACGCGACCTACTGGAATACGTCCCTCATGCGCTCTTATATATCCACTCAATTTAAACGTTGAGGCATCCTTTGGTACCAAAATGGTTTAGAGATTTTCACCTAGGGCCTTCTATGGCAGCCCGATGCTAGTAATAAATTTTCGATGTCCATCTGGCCATCCATGATATGCCTGCGGAGATTATCGCCCTGATGTCACTAGGTGGTACCATAATCATAACGCACAATGTAAGATGCATGAGTCATACAATCCAGTCATGCATCAATCCTACGCATACCGTGCACTCACGTGAGATAACTCCACCTATCAGGGAGTCACATAAACCACCGACACTATGACATATATAATGGTCAATCATATCTCATAACAAACATGCAGATTATGCGTATGGGCATGTGTCATGATACTATGTTATCACATACTCATAATCGGTATCAATAACTGACATCAACAATCGACCTTGACAATGTGAACATTTAACCAACATTGCCCCCAAGAAATGACCCACATAGAGCCTAACATATAGTGGACCCATGGCCTCACATAAGGGCCAAATATATAACACCATGGGCCTCATTCAAGAGCTTAATACATATCACGATGGGCATTTCACATGGGCCTAACACACATCACAATGAGCTTCATCACTTGGCCCTCAAATGCATCACAATGGGCCTAATCACATAGGCCTCATATACATCACATTGGGCCTTAAATACAGGCTGAATACACATCACAACGGGCCTCAAATACGGACCCACTACCAGAAAATGGGAAAAGGCTATGGATTTAATCTATAGCCATAGACCTATGGCTATGGATTAAATCCATAGCACAACCGTCGTCGTAGATGCCGAGCGAATAGGTCTAAAATCCATGGCTACGGATTTAATCAGTAGCCATAGATTAAAATAACCACAAATCTAATCCATAGCAAATATTTCTGTAGCCACTTACTGCTTCGAATATTATTGGTAGATAAAAGTAGTGTTGGATCTGTAGCAATATGCCGAATTTTAAAATAGCTACAGTTATCAGATTACTAGTTACGGTTAATATCCGTAGCTATTTCCTACATTAAAAAAATTATAATCATTCATTCATTCAATTACGACGTGCATGATTATTCATTCATTTGTTCAATTACCACCTGCATAATCATTCATTCAGTTAATTACATTCATTCATTTATTCATTCAGTCAATTACAATCATTCATTTAATCAATTACGATCATTCATTCATTTAATTATAATCATTCATTCAATAACGAATCGATTACAATCCTTCATTCAATCAAAAGAAAGTGAGCATAGAGAGTGTCTTGGTAACCAACACATTTTTATTTGCCTCCTGGAAAATCAAATCCTCAAATTCCACATGGTAAAGAGCGTCATGCACTATTCCTTGTTCTTCATCTTGCAGGTCTCCATGTTTTTCTGCTCAAGATCGCATGCAAAGTGAACATATGATGCTAAACTTAGGCTACTTTCATATGCAGCACTGATAACAGTCATCTTTTCATGTTGTTATGCCTGCCCCCCCCCCCCCCCCCCACACACACACACACACACACAACAACAACAACAACAACAACGCTTGGTTTAATAACCTGACAGGACCATCATAGTAAAATTAGGTCATGTTCACAGTACAATATATTGAAGTCATTAGTAACTTATTCTAAGTTGTAACTTCAAAAAGATTAGTTTTTACTTACAACAACAACTGTTCATGGGTGTACAAATGTCATAAGCTTATATGGTAGTGGTAAGAACATAAATGGTTCAGATTAATCTAAGAATGTACCCTGAATGTTGCCATCCCTATAAAAATACACCCATCATGTCTTCTTTTTACTTGTATTATTATACAACATATAAAATTACATGAAGGCATTCAAGCCAAAAAATGTTGTGTGAAGAGAATGTGACAGATGATTGAAAATGAAAAAAAGAAAAAAAAAAAAAAAAAAAAAACATACCTTATTCTTTTTCCTCCTCTTCTTCCTCTTTAGCAGCTCCTGAAACTTCAAAGAGTGAAGAGAGATGGAAGAGAGGTTAGAGACATCTTCAAAGGAACTTAGGGGTAGTTAAGCAAATAGATATTTGAAGAATCCAAGTCTAGTAATTGGATTCTTGAGAATTTCATGTGTCAAGTTATGTTCGACACTTTGGAATTTGAATCCTATTGCTTAGAATTTGAAAAGCTGCTTTTCAAGAAGAGTTGTAAATGGCTTAAAATAAAAAATTGAATTCCAGCTAAATTTCACATTGTTAAAATTCTAAAGTAGCTCTAGAATTAAATTTTAATTCCAAAAGACAAATGTTTGATAAAACTTAGATACTCTAACAAAGTTTCATCATGATAATAAGGCACTTATTTGATTATTTTACTATTAGATTGGTGGACATTTATTGATTGAAGAATAAAAAATTCAATGTTTTTATTTCAACAAACAAGTGTCCCTGAATTTGAGCTTAGGATTGTTGGACCAGTCTAAATTGGGGTTGTGTGCTGAGTTGGCTTTTAGTTGGTGTTGTGATGATATTTTATTTTAAGGCTAGTTTAGTGAGGTTGGAGGGTGTTATGGTATATGGTTTTCTCTAATTATTATACTACCTATAGGTAGAGTTCAAAGAAGCACAATAAGAAATAGTAATCAAGTGGATCGCCATTAAAAGTTCTAAAGGACCATTGTGTGGATTTTGTATTATCTATCCACAATCCAACCTATGCCGTTGATCTTAGCAAAACCTCAGCTGTAGCAATACAATCTTGGCAGGAAATAAATTTTGAGTTTTCAAATTGTAAAGACTCTATACTTCACTTGTGTTTCATACTCTAGCCCAACTAGTTATTTAGAATCTGAAAAACAGAAGAAAGAAGAATGGAAAGGCACTTTCCTAGTAGCGGAAAAGAAAACTAGAATAAATAAAGATGCATATTCATATACAAGAAACTCTTGAGAATTGAAATACACCACCATCAATATTGTAAAGTTCATGTTTATTGACAACGGGTAGGGAAAACCACCGCACTACCTTTATGGCTTCCCCAACAATATACACCTTAAAGAGAACACCACCTGAAACCCAACAGATAAAAGTTCCACAATTTAAGAAATCATTTACCAATATAATGGAATTGATGAGATTGTTTGACTAATTCTAAAATGTATCAAAATAGAAGTTACCTAATCAAGGCCTCCAGTTACAGACTAGATTAGTACACTTGGTTTATGTGCCAAGGTATTCATGCATCAGCAAAGGAATCAACCAATCCAGCATAGGATTCTGGGCTAGATTGTTGTTGTTGACTTAAGCGTTGGGACATTAAAAATTCAGACTTGAAGTTTAGGGATTTGAGCATCTAGAGTTGTTTTAAAAAATAAGAGATTAGGGACTCTTTGTTAAAAGGCTAGTGCTGTTACATCCTGCACAAGATTTAATCATTCTTTGGAATTTCAAACCACTTCCATTTGGAGTGAAGGATTGAGTTTTTTAGGTAAGTACGCAAGACTAAAAATGCTAAGATTGAAACACTGCAACTCACCTGTAGCATGACTCACCAATCACGAACTTTTTGGGACTTACCAAGACTAAAAATGCTAAGATTGAAACACTACAACTCACCTGTAGCATGACTCACCAATCATGAACTTTTGGGGACTTACCAAGACTTCTTTTATAATTGAAAGAAACCCTGGGACCTTCAAATGTTCACATGACCTTGTGCCTGACACGTTTGTGCATGTGTACATTTGCATTTACACAAAAAAGCATGAATGCATACATGTGCAAATCTACTATGAGGGGCAGGTACAAAAATTGTTAGAGTAGAATGAGTAAGAAATGCATCTATGACTTCTAAGTTGAAAGGGCATCAACAAAGTAGGGGTATGACCCTTATCTTCTTGAAAAGAAAATCATAATAGGTGTTTCATGTGAGTTATACCTAACCATCAGTCAATGGCCTGACAACAACATGCATAGCACTTTTGAAACACACACATTGCTTTGACGTTCTATATGGGCATCAACATTAAGCACATTTTCCATGCAAACGGATCATGAGAAGTATTTTGTTAACCTTCACAGTGTTAAAGAAATATGTTAACTTTCCCAAACAAGAAGAAGAAGATGAAGAAAATATTCTAATGAAATAGAAATATGAGGATAAATTAAACAGAGGATGAATGAGAAGTAAAAAAAGAGGATTAAAAACACAATGTGGTATAAAAAAAGAAAAAGAAAAAAAAGCAAATGGTAATGGGTCAAACTATAAACAATGAACAGCCTGTACAACTAGAAGGTGAGTGCACCTGTATAGTTAGTGTGCTGAAATGGAAAAAAAAAAAAGAAGTTAAAAGAAATAATTGCATTCGGTTGGCCCAACAACCATTAAACTTAGGATGGACACAAGTTATTGGAATTTCATCCAGTGGGCTCCTATTGCAGATGAACCATACCCCAAAACTCTGCTCCATCAAACATCTTAACCATCAAACTCAGCTTAAGTGCGATGGCTCCAACCAAACCTGGGTTTGCTATCTGTCACGCCCCGGACTCAGTAACCGAACTCAAAAGGAACCCGATGGCTGGTTCTAGCCGTAACAGCCTCCGTAATACTCCGTTCTTGGCTCCTAAGATTGGTTCTGATCCTGGTATTCTACAAGGAGGATTTTCATAACAGTATAATCATTATCAATATAAGCATACCCAAAATCACAACAAGTACATCTGAGAATAACAAAGGCACACATCACAAAATTCACTATAAATTTAAACTTTTACAATCATCCATAAGGTCCAAAAGGACATACATGAGATAAAAGGAAAAGAGAGAAAGGTCAGCAACACTGGAGTCCTCAAATGTTCAGCTCTACTCCATACTCTGCTGCTACGACGCCTGCCTAGAATCTCCTGCACGCATCAATCGTGCATGACCTTATAGAAGCTTAGAGGGTGGTGTAAGTGTGTGACGTGGTGCACAGAAGAATAGTAGGAGATGCAAGAAGGGAAACATGCTCAATAAGAATATCACTAGCCTTACCAAGGCTTATCATGAATACGATGCGATGAGGCGGACGCAATGGCATAGGTCTTGGGTCAATCCGAGTTAGGTCTACATGATCGAACTTAAGGATGACTACAAACACTACTCGAGGGTCGTTGGTCACCGGAATTTGACTGGTAGAACCGCGAGACCAAAATGAACGAGATGCATACTCACACACATACATGCACACATGCGAACTCGGGTCGGGTCTCACACTATCTGTATATGAGAAGCAAGATCTATATCCATAAATTAATCATTCTTTATTTATTTAATTTATCACCATTATTGTTCTATAAGCTCTGATATTTGAAATTGTGGGCTGATTAAGACCCCATCCGACTGTCAGTGGCAAGATTTGTAATAGATCTGCAAATAGATAAATAACAAGCACGCTCACAAATATAAAATGGTTTCCTAATAGAAAATCTACCTAGAAAATTCACTTTTGAAGATTCTCCTAACTGACATTAGGTATTAAAAAAATTATGAAAAAGAAATCTTACATATCAAAGGATATTGATTATCACATATGGAATCACAAGCCCTTATAAGGGTACTTTGAACATAGGATCTCGAATCCTACTTTCCCCACATGAGATAGAGTGGAACATGCTACTCCGTTCAGTCAGTCTGTTCACAAGGCAGACCTGCCATACACATGTATGGCCAACAGCCTGAAAATTAGGTTGGTCCAGTCATCATGTGGAGCCCAAATGTACCTTGAATGCACATGGTAGATTCTCTTTGACTTTGCACATGTGGTTCACATGATTACCATACCATCCTAATTTTCAGCTTAGGCACAAAAAACGAGGCTAACCAGATGAACGACTAGATCTTGTGGATACATCGCATGACACACTGGCAAGTGTGAGGAGAGTAGAATTCCAAGTAGACTTCACAGTTCTCGAAAGCACTTATTGTAAACTCCAATGCGAAGAACAAGATTTTTAAGGATTCCCACCTCAAGCCCAATGTTGAATAGCAAGAAAAATACTCCAAATTCAGCAATAGCCTTTGTCTCGCAAACATGATGGATAATAGAGAGACCGTACGACCCGATCAAGATACCAACAGCTAAGTACCCAAGTACAGGACTACCTAAAAGATGCGAGCAAATACAAGAGAACAGTTAAACTTAATCCAATTTTGGATGCATGCAAGATACTCATTTTAAGATAGGTATCAGACAGCCTGGTTAAAAAGTCACTCTACTTCAATATGTGAAGATACAATGGGGCTTTTATCCATTTCTATGAACACTGGTTGCATCTTGTCATAGATTTCTGAGTTGATATTTTCAGTTGGTTTGTGGGGCATCCAAACCTTGCGTTAGGGGTGCGTAAATCAGGCCACTAAAACAAATCGGTTGTGCTACTCATGTACAATACAATGGATAGTACGAGAATTGCAAACAGTCCACATTTGTGGCATACATATGTGGCCTACTAGATGAGTGGACAAGATACTTTTACTACACAATTTAAACAATAACTGATGACTCAAAAAATACAGAGTTGTACTAGTTGATCATTTAAACCATGGTGCCATTAATGAGAATGCTTCTGTTCACAGTAAAAACTAAATAAATTCCACCACAAGTGGAAATCTAAGGCTGCGTTTGGATTCACTATTGAATTGAAATGCAAAAACTAGGACAATACATTGGAAGTGGCCAAATTGTAATTTCCTCAATTGTTTATTGTGAGGGACTCCACTCCCAATTATAATTTCATTATTACCAAGTTGGAGTCTAGAGGAAACCAACTACCATTTGAGGGTAAATCCTTTATAAGTACTCAGAAGGTAATTACAATTCCACCATTTTCACTCTATCAAACTAATCATCACAATCCAATTCCTTAGTGCATTCAAACAGAACCAAAAGTAGGCAAATCACCTATGGAGAAGGGATTGCCTCATTTACAGTCTACTTACCTCCACAGATTATTGACTACATTAGGAAATCACACTAAATTTAGACAAGTTGCCTTACATTAAGTATACAACAATCCATGCATGCAACAAGTGTTGGAAAATAGTCCTTAAACACAAACCCATTGAATTGCAAATTCAGCCAATATTATGCCAAATTTGCTATTTTGCGACAGACCAAATCCGTCGTAAAAATAAACGACGGACTTCGTCCGTCGCTGTTTACTGGGTCGTTTTTGTTTTACAACAGATTTTATCCGTCGTTTAATTTATGATGAATAAGGTCCGTCACATCATAGTGATGGATAAAATCCGTCATAAAAAATAAAAAATCCGTCGGTAGAATTCAAAAAATTAGTCATCACTAAAAACATTAGCGACAGATAAGGTCTGTCGCTAATATGAGTAAGCAACTGACCTTAAATCCGTTGTTGATTTTCAATGTTCAGAGCATAGTGACGGATTTGGTCCGTCGCTAAAATATCTGTAATATATATATATATATATATATATATATATATATATATATATATATATATATATATATATATATATATATATATATATATCAATAAATTATTATTAATTTTTTATTTTTTTTTAATCTTGCACCTGATAGTCATTCAAAAAATAATTCACACTATTGTTTGATAAATATCCTATTCACAAAATTGGTAACAACTCAATTCAATAAACGTGGAAATGACCCAAGTGGCCCACCGCAACAAAAATTCACCTTAACCCTCCTAACTAAACACTTTCCCCTACTAAACTAGGACCCATACAAAAGAAATTACCTAGAACTTCAACGGTTGGCTATGCCTTGCCTTGTATTGGCTACTTAGTATCTGCTCTTTCTCAACCTTCTTTTAAGCCCTTCCTACATATATTACAAACAACCAAATTCAATCCAAGAAAGACTAGTTTAGTTAACCCTTCATATATTTCAAATAACCAGCTTAAATCCATGGAAAGTGAATAGTTTAATCAACTGAAACCAATCAAAAAAATAAAATATTAGAATTCATCCTATGCATTAGAGGTTAAGGTAAGATCATTTCTTAACTTCATAGCATTCACTAGGAGAGCACAATACAGTTTGAAAAGATCTTTAGATGTGGACAAAGGAAGTGGGTCTTGCCAAGATTTGATAACAACTGGTGTCTTGCCACATATCTGACCCCACATCTGATTTCAATGGGAGATGGTCATGGTGATTATGGAGCTCGACAATTTGTTGGAGAAAAATCCAAGCCGTCCACTATTTCCCTCATGTGATTTTACGGCTTGGACCAAAAAATGATCTGAATACAAAGCTCAAGTAGGCCACACGGAATGTAAAAGTGCATATTGAACGCACAAATTGTCAGGGACTAGAAATTTTAGATTATGGAAAAAAATAAATCTAGTGGTTACATTCAACCCATTGGAAATGCCATTTTAACAATTTGAATGGACTAAAAGCATAAAAAAATTGACCATTGATAGTTTCAATGGTGGTAAGCTAGTGACCACTTTTGTTTGTTGTGGGACTCATTTGTGTAAATCTACTTAGATTTTTGACCTTCACCCTAAAATAAGATGTTGAAATGGTGGACGGTTTGGATTTGCTACAAGCATCACAAAAGTAGACCCCACTAAGATTTAACATATCATAATAACCACTGATGCCTTGCCTTGGTGTAACATTTCATTGGACCTGAATTGTAGAACAAAACATCTTAGTTATGAAGGTGTTTACATGATGGCAGATGTTTGCCATGATTACGTGTCCCACCATGTTCTTTGCAAGAAATTTGAGCCACCCACCATTTCCCTCATATGATTTTAGGGCTTGGGCTTAGAAATGATTTAAACACAAAGCTCAGGTGGGCAGAATAACAAATAAAGGTATATATTGAACATATGTCATGGGGCTAAAGAAATTTTAGATCAGCTATAAAAATTTAGTGGTTATATTCAACCCATTGGAAATAAATTTCTGAACAGTTGAAAATATCATTTCAACAGTTTGGATGGCTTTTAAAAAAATGAACCATTAATATTTTCAATGGTAATAAACTACCAACCTACTTTTTCCTGTCATGGGACGTAATTGTGCATTGGAACTGCTTGTTTTTGGGCCCATGGCTTAAGATGAGATGGCGAAAATGGTGGACCTTTTCTAGTCGTGGGACTTACATATGCTTCGGATTTGAGACGAGCATGATTGTGGAGTCTACATCATAGTTCATTGTAAGTATGAAATATTGTAGGTTATAATCATTGAGTTTGTTTTAAAACAGGGATAAGTAATTTTTTTATGAGATAATGACCAGTTGATTAGCCATCTTTTAGTTAAAGTCAAATAAGACAGCTTTAGGACCATCTTTTGAAAAAGTAGGTGAGTTTTTGAAAAGAGCTTAAAAGCAAGCTTTGTTATGACGACAGATGAAAGGATACTTAGGTGTACGTCAAAACCTCTAATTTTTAATTAAATAAATTTAAGGATTGGAATAATATCCCTGGTACGTTTCTTTATAAGGCCTATTACTACCGTCGATTAGAAAATCCTAGTGGGAAAAGAGAGCATTTTCAGATACAAATTTTCTCATCTTTCGGATGCACTGGATTGCCACATTCAGCAACAATATGCTAACATATGTACAAACTTCATAATATGTAAATGCCAACAAAAGATTAAAAAAAACTTGAGAAAAATAATGACCACAATTACTAATAAAACTATTAAAGCTCTGTTTTCTTCAGGGTAGCTTTCCCTTGTTGTTTTTTATTTTTTTGTTTGATGTTTAGCTTTCCCCAATGTGACACGTGATTATATTAGAATATCCAATTAGTGATATTCTTCAGAGCTGGTTCATCTATGGTTGGGCCCAACAGAGAAATATTCTAGATCACTGATGACAATGAGTGTTGTCTTCTTTTTTTTTCTTTTTTTTTTATCGTGATTGTAGAGTGAACATCTCACTTTCCTATATATACTTATCTATTTAGATGTGGATAAAGGAAGAGACAGATCAGTTATTTAACTTGTGTGAATGGTTCGATCCACATTTTATAGTGATAGCTGATAGGTTTTCATCATCTCGAAGCATGGAGGAATTGAAGTTTCGTTATTATGAAGGTAATGCTTATGTTGCATTATCTTGGATTGATGCACACTATGTTTCCTTATACTTCTATCAGCTAATGCACAAGCTACACATATGCTAGTGTGACAGACAGAGACAGGTGCAATATCCAAGACATCCATCATGAGGATATAACTCTGTAGATGCTACTACTCTAAAATAAAGGAAATAGACTAAGTAGGTGTGCCATCATATTAAAAATAAGTAAATCTCGCTGAGTCTAGCTAACTCAGTTGAATTTCGAGTCGAGTCGGTGAGTTTTAGATCTATGGTCTAATCCCAATATGTATTTTTCTTGAGGCTACAAAGAAAGGAGAAATTGTAAATAGGTCACTAGTATTTTATTTTTATTTTTTCAGTTCTTCCTTTCTTTTTTGTTATTGTTATTAATTTTGGAATCTGTTTAGATCTTTTTTTCTGCTCTCTCTCCCTCTATTATGGGCTAATGCTGGTCGGGGCTTCCAAGATTTGGGGATTAACTGGTTAGGAATTTGAGTTTTTTATATTTGAAAAAAAAAAAACCAATTGTGCTGTAGGTTAGGGATTTGCTTTTCCCCAAACATTCTAGGTAGCTTGGGATTCAACCCATGTGATGTTTTAGCATCTGCAGGTTAGGACATGCTTGCTCACAATGACATAAAATGATTTGGTGTAGTGTAACTTATATTTGGATCACCACTGTTTATAATATTAAATCACTTTTCCTTTATAATGTTTGTACCATTTCTATGATGTGCAGGAAAGGGAAAGAAAATAGGTCATCTCTATCATGTGTAGGAGAAGATGGATCGAAGAAAAAGGAGCAGGTGGAGACTTTACAGAAGTAGTGGGGAGACTTCCAGAAGCGGCTAAAAGTGTTCTATTCTCACTGGAAGGAACATAAAACTGATTTATGGGGTTCTTCTGATGTGCTTGTAATTGCTAGTCCCCCAGCGTCTGATGATTTACGTTATCTAAAATCTTTAGCGTTGAATGTCTGGTTGCTTGGATATGAGTTCCTAGAAACAATCATGGTCTTCATGGAGAAACAAATTCATTTATTGTGTACTCAGAAGAAGGCTTCTTTGTTAGGAACCCTAAAGAAATCTGCCAGGGAGGCTGTCAACCTTGAGATCGTGATACATGTCAAGCCAAAGAGTGATGATGGGAGTGCTTTAATGGATGAGATATTCCAGGCTATCCACTCTTAGTCTGATATTCCAATTGTCGGATACGTTGCAAGAGTGGCACCTGAGGGGAGGCTTTTAGAGACCTAGCCTGAGAAGTTGAAGTCCTCCACATTCCAGCTAATTTATATAACAAATGGATTTTTTGAATAGCTAACCTATTCCAGCAAAAGTCAAAGTCAAACTAAAAGAGGAGAATGTTGACATCTATCACCCCCAATTTTTCAGAGTGGGGGTTAATTTGATCTCAAGCCAAGTGCATCAAGCAATGATGAGGATCTTTACTATGACTCGACTAGTGTGATCATATGCGCAATTGGATAGCGCTACAACAGCTACTGCTCAAACATTGCCAGAACATTTCTCATTGTACCATGTATTGGAGGAACTGGTGGTGAATGGATGTTTGGTTTATCTAAAAGGTATCCAGTTTGAAGCTGTAAGGCATAAAAAGTGCCTCTTGTACATGTTCTTTTACTCAGTCTTCCACTCAAAACAAAATGTTTACTATTGATCCTATTATTATCTACTACATACTAGTAACATACAACCAATATTGGGGCACAATACCATAAGCTGTAAAATTTCATGTCCCCCTAAACAAGGCATCCTCCATTGATAACATATATATATATATATATATATATATATATATATGTATATCATAAGTATTTTATTTTCATTTACATTCACAAATACATTCATCTTCCATCCAACTATTAACAACATTTACAAAATATAAATTATATCCAACCAACTCTTAATAATAATTTGCAACTTAACCTGCTAGAAACCGTCATGCACCGTAATGTCTTACGGCAGAGTGGGTTCTGAAGAGTTACAAGTTGACCCTAACAACAACATATAAATGAAGTGATAAAGATATAAATGATTTAAGATTAATTAAAGGTTTCAAGAACTTACATCCACATCACTCTTATTGCCAAGTAGTCCTGATGAAAATGTATCCACACTACGAGAAAAGGAAAAAATATATATTTGTGGCTGCACCGATACGGTTTAGTATGAACGGCTGCCTACGTACCCAATGTTGGAAAATTGGGATCAATCCACTATATAATTCTTAATATTTAAATCAGAACATTTTACGCATAAGTAAAGAAAAAATCAAAACAAATCATAATAAAAATATGTGTAGTTTCTGCCACACATAAGAAGATGAAAAGATGAAACAAATCACTAAATTAGTCAAGCAAAACTACTAAATAATTCAAGATAAAGATTTAGTCAAATAATATCCAAAATAACCTCAAACACAATCCATATGTCCTGACCAAATTACAAAAATATGTTCTTGACTTAGGAAAAGTTTTAAGTAAACTCCCTTAACATCTATGTTTTTGTCAGCACTCTAGGCCAAACGAGAACATCACCCACGTTGCAATCGACTAACGTCTTCTCAATGTCACCAAACACATTCGCACTAGAAACTTCAACAACATCCAATATAACTTTGAGTGGGTGCCATCCAAATAAAAAAAACTCATGGCTGGGGTTGTCCATTCCATATGATCTTTAGCCAAGGGTCACTACCTTGAAGGTACTGTTCCACCTCTCCCAGCCACCATGTGTCATGCACTGGGAGAGGAATGGGAGGTGACATTAAACCTGGAAGAACTGGGATAAGGTAAAGCCATCTCTCTACCGCAGGGTGATGTGTCAATTAGACCTGACCATAGAGTTACCCTATGCACATGGATCGGATTGAACTAGCCATCTAATCAATGGCTTTCAAAGTGATGGTAGGAAACAGAAGTCGTTAGTGGTTGATTATCCAGTTTGACAGATAATGTTGAATAGGAATTGTCTAACGGGTGTGATTTATGAAACATGAGCCATCCATGATAGGACCCAGTTCATAGATGGACCAGATTGATATATCACCTTGCTACATATGCTGTGGAGAGATGGCTCTATCATATTTTGGTTATTTTGGTGGTCCTACCTTATCATCTCTAGCGAGGTACATCCTTTCTCGGCCCAACTTGATGGATCCAAGTTGTCCTCCTAATGGAAAAGCTTTAGAATCTTACTTCAATTGGGATTTCTTACTTGGCTCCTTTCCTTGTGCATGCACGTGTGTATAATATGCCGTTTTTATTTCACAGGCACTTGGGCTAGCTGGTGTTCGTCACAATACCTCTCATGATGAAACTGTACTGTTGAGTGAAGTATCGGTCAGACAATGTTGCTTCTCCCTTGAGTTGATCAGCCAGTGCCTATTTTGCGGAGGTTTGATTTCCTGTTTGGAGGTGCCGGAAATCCTCATTACAACGCCCATCTCCTCTCCTCCATTTTCTTTCCACTTCTTTCTTTCCTTTTGTTTTTCTGTTACTGAGAGTGCAACCTCATATTATTATCATCTAGATGATATGATTGATTACTAGGCTATTGACCTGATGGCATACTTGAACAGCTTGATACTTGGTTTGTTATTTTTATATATGATTTAGTGTTCCAGCATCATCATTATTATGGCAGCCAACTGCTGTCATATTTATAAGTCTGGTTTTGCTGATCATATTCAAAATTTGAATTCACTTCTTTTCTTTTAAAAACTGGCAAATGGACCCACCATAAAGAGTCTCTTCTCTGGGAATGGTTTCCTTGGGAAAGTTTTATGATCAGTTGCCCATTAGGCATGAATCTTTCTCCTTTTACTTGCCATAGGAATTAGTGATTTAAATCTCAGCATACCCTTGGGATAAGGAAATGTATTGGTACTATCGGTACTGCAGTATTGCATGGGAATATCACATATATTAGGGAATGTTTCACTCATTGTAATATAATGACATTTTTCAATGAAACTTTGGGATGTGTTGGGAGAGACATGATTACACACATGACACTAAAAAACAATCTTTAAAAAAAAAAAAAAAAGTATGCACAAGTGTTTTTTTTTTGTTTTTTTTGTTTTGTATTATGTCCTAAATGATGTGGTTGTTTGTTGAAAGTGATGCAGTTATATCCAAAATGAGTTTATATTATTATAAATTATACACTACAAGCATGCAAGTATAAAAACATTTCCCCTAAAAAGCAGGGGAGAAAATGGATTTTTTGCTTCTTCTTCTTCTTCTTCTTCTTCTGTTTTTTTGGTGGAATTTCCAGTAAAAGAATGCATTGCAATGCATCTGATACATATAACAATGCACCACATGTATTGATGATACAGGGGAATTTTATGAAGGGTTTTTTGCAAAATATCTGATGCATTCTGATATTTTGTGCAATATGAGGAAATTTAATTACTCTTGTATATTCTTATTGACTGCATACAATATTGATGGTATATCAGCCAATACCATCGATATCGATGTCTAAACTACTGCTATCATGTTTAGTTTCCAGTTCTCTCATAGTGTAAATCAGATAAGTATTCTAGCATATGATGCAGTCTGGG
This sequence comes from Magnolia kwangsiensis, assembly GCA_037074715.1. Taxonomy (NCBI): domain Eukaryota; kingdom Viridiplantae; phylum Streptophyta; class Magnoliopsida; order Magnoliales; family Magnoliaceae; genus Magnolia; species Magnolia kwangsiensis. The sequence goes on along the minus strand of CM073589.1, from coordinate 45,556,903 downwards.
CCTGTCCTTTGGCAAGGGGAAAATGAAATATCAAATGTGAGGAAAAGGAGATGGCACCCACTTCAGTGTGGGGTCACCCTTTCTCATAGTGCTATCCTTAAACTGAAAACCATCTCAGCACCAAATCTCACCATTTGCAATAGTTTATCTTTATTAACAGCATCACCAAAAGGACAACTGTAAATGGAAGTACTTGAGTTTGTAAAACAAACTTGTACTAAAAGGTGCAAAAATACCCCAAGCAAATATGGATTTCAAATGTTGGGAAAAGGAAAGGTGGATCCCTTATCCGATTGTTCAATATCTGATTGGAATAGGATCCCACCTATTAAATCTTATTTGAATTATCAATGGGAGCTACTGGATCAAATTCAGATATTGAAGTCAGGACCCGTTTATAGCATGATTCAACTCAATAAATATCTGATTTAACACATGAAGATCGGATCTTTTTGTAATGGTGATGCTTAAAATGTGTAATCAGGTTTTGATGAGTGGTTTATAGGTTTAGGGAAAAGTATTATTCTCTCATGAATCATTGTTTATAGTGAATGAATACTAGGTGCCCAAACATGATTTTTAGATTCCACATAATTTCATTCCCATATTTCAAACATCACTGATAGAATCAGCTCTTGGGGAATTTGTTTCCTGGAAATAAATTATTTAATAACTTCTAGATTCCAAGTTGCCAAATAACTCTTTAACTTGAATAAGAACCATTTGATCAATAGTTCTTTAATATGGATGGTCAAGAAATTTTTTACAAAAGTAGGTCCAAACAACGATTTGATCCATTTATTTCTTAGGGCCTGCCATGGATTGCTTATGGATCTAAAGAATCACTTTTGTTAAGCAATTGTAACCATTTGATCAATATGGATGGCTATAAGGCCAAATCAATGATGGATGGGATATACTAATCGGTATGAACCAATGCAACTAGGAGTGATTTCAAGTGTTGAAATTGGCTTCATTCCTATTTCAAGTGCTCTGTTTCAGGGTTTTATAGTCTCGTATTTCAGTATTTGAATCAGTGAGTGATTTCTCTAAATCTCGTGCATACTAATATGGCCACAACCACCTGTGTAGGGGTTAATGAAGGTCAGCCATGTATTTATTTTTCCTATTTATTTACTTGCAATTTTGCATCATACAGTGATCCAGTTTATCCTCTATGTGGACTCACTTTTATAGTTATCCCATTTTTAAGCCATGGATGGGATGGTTAAGAATTCAGATTGCCTAACAAAATTGATTCTTTAAGGAATATACAACCACATTCTTTTAAACAAAAAAAAAGAAGGCTAAAGACAATTATTTAGAGTTTTGGATACCTGAGATTTTGGCACAAGGCCATCTAGAGTGTTGTCCAATCATATCAACAGTCTACATTCCTGAACCCTATGACCCACTTGTACAAACTAAAACCTCATGGCACTTTATTCAACGAGGCATTATCTAACACCTTGGGTTGTTATTCTGAAATTTTATTATTTGAAAAAAGAGAGATTCTACTGTCTATCCTTTTCTTTCTCGTAAGGAGGTTTTGGATTTAGAAGAAATGAATTCAATTTCCTTGAACATGGAGTTTACTGTTGTTTCTGTAATGAAGTAACTACAAAATTTGATTTCTAATTCTAAAGTTTTACTTAAAAAATGTGGATAACTATTTCTCCAAAAAAATAAAATAAAATGTTAGATGCCGATTTCCAAGGTTATGAGATACAACTCACAGAGACGACTTATCTGACGTTGGTATTTTTCCCAATATAATCCTATGATGCAATATAGTTTCCAATGATTAGGAGTGGATAAACATGCAGCACATGGGGGATGATTTAATGATTAAGAAGGTTTTCCAAAAGCCAAAAGCCAAATGAATTAGCTCTGATGGCTGTAACAGCAAGTGGATGGAGAAATGCTGACCATCTAGAAGGTCAACATCTAAAATTTTCTTAAGCTTCTAAAACCCAAACTATACCAAAAGTATATCTTACAATTCCAATCCTGACCATATATACTAAATTACGAAAACTACAAATACAAAAGCCAACAAAAAATAATAATAATAATAAATCTTTTTTAGTTTCTATGTTGTCTCCTAATAAAATATTTTCAAAGATAACATGAATTGTATCTTCAAAAGCTCGAAAGGTTATCATCATGATGGAAATTGCAGTATATGAACTTCCACTATTTTAGCACCATAAGAAAGCTCCAGAAAATCTCAGTCAATGGTTGGTCATTGTATATGCATCGATGGCAAGGGAATACAAGAACATATATTAACATGGCCGAGATTATCACCAATACTCAAAATAATTTCTTTGATTGAGGCAAACATTGAGAAAATGATAAATAAATAAATAAATAATCATTGAGAACATCTAAACAGTGTAGATCACCTAATTGAAAGCTAGGATCTCAAAAATGTGTAACAGTTAGATAGATGCACCTACAACTCCAACACGTGTGTGGAATTATCCACCTCTCCTAAACGCAATCTAGGTAAAACAAAAACCAGCACCCTATCACCTCTAACTGCAACCTCTGCTATGCAAAACATCCTTCCAACACCACCATTCCATCTCCAACACACAATCCTCAACACCCATTTGGCCCAGCTTGGTAAGATAATCAGACAGCTGAGATTGATTAACAATGTCTCAAGGACAAAGGACGCTCGCCATCTTCTCGACACTTGACAATGCAAAGACCCATCTCTACCATTTCACAGCAATCATGATAGCCGGGATTGGATTCTTCACTGACGCTCTCTTCTACATCACAACAATCAAGATGTAAGGGACCAGGATCCTGTTGGTGGGGGTCAGTTCAATGGCCGTCTCCAAGCGCCACCAATGGAAGAAGAAGCTGCTCCACTCGAAGGAAGAAGGCACTGAAAGTGCACCTACTAGTGCCCTGGTTTGTCAATTAGCGTATGCGTTGAGTTAGTCAAACTACAGAGCCTCACAAGAAGAACAATTCAAGCGCCTGCCTCAACCGGATGTGTGAAAGCTTGTAATAGGTAAATCATAGCCTCACATCCCATGTCCCAAAACACCAGGTGATTAAAACCCTTAAAAATAACTTAGAACATATGAGGGTTTTTGGGTAAGTGAATTGTTTTCAAACATAAAAAAATCTCTAAGTTTGTTTGCCCTGTCAATTATATTGATACATATTTCGATATGATCGATGTACGCTATCGATGTCCTCGACACTTGATCGATACTATCGATAAGAGGACTAAAAGTGTCCAGCAACTGCATACTCATCTGGATAGATTTATCGATATATCGATACACCCATCGATATCATCGATATTCAAAAATCGAGCCCATCGAAAGGGGGTTGATAATATCGACAGGAAAATTTCCGACACCCTTATTTTTCTTAAGAAAAATACTATGTGCTTTGATATATCAATGCCTTTTTCGATTTAATCTAAATTCAAATATCAATTATATCGGAAGGCTGTCGATCATATCGTCAGTGGGCGCGAATTTCTTCTAGCAAATATTTTAGGATGTTTTTAACTTTGATCTGGGGCCACTCGAGGAAATCGATATTCTTATGTCGATGCTATCAAGCCCTGGTCGATTAGATCGAGACTAGAAAAAACTGTCCAGCATGCTTATAGGTAAATCTATACAATTTATGGATCCCATCGACACGGCCTCGATATCATCGATATTTAAATTTCGATGACATCAGTTGACCCTAGATCATATCCTAAAAACTTGAAATATTTCAAGACTAGTCTCTCTCATTTTTAAATGTCGATAGATCAATCCCAGTATCGATGGAATCGGAGTTTAAAATTCAATAACATCGATACCAGTATCGATCTCATCGACCAGTTGACAAAAAGTTTCAAAAGTGTATAACATTTAAGTTTGTGTTATCGAGCGGACAGTCGATCCCATCGAGAGTATACGCTCGATGATATCAACTCTGCTCGATGATATCGAACTCTGTCATAAATATGACCTTTTTATATCCATTGGAACCTTTTGCCTATATAAAGGGAGACTTGTCCATATTGCTGGTAGAGAAAGAAGAGAGTATTTTTATGTGTTTTACCTCTAGATCATATACCCAAAGCCCTTTCTCTCACAAGAGTTCATCTTCCAATCAACTCTCATTCATTAACATTTAATAGAGTGGATTAGGAAATGAACTTCCATATTCAAGGATCCTTCAGCAACTATCTTAACAGCATACCATTAAGCTGGGATGCCATGAATGAATAGATGACGGGAATCACTCTATCTTCCTTATAGGAAAATTCTAAGAGAGTAGATTTTCGTCCTAACCTTGACCCAACCCGAAGCCAAGTACTGGTATATCTTTTGTGTTGTGGATCAAGGGAGCTGAAGACTCTTCAAGAACAAGGAGGAGATCTTCATCATTGCGCTGAATGAGACTCATCAACTTATCTGTAAGTATCTAGAGTCAAGAGGATACTTGTGATCATTCCTTTCTAGGATTAGGTCTTAAGTGTTGCTCACCCTTTAAAGTCCTCATAGGAGGCCTCCGGCGGGAGTGTACACCGTTGGTGCATTGTGTGGACCTTTGCTTTGTGGAGAGCATAAACATCGAGGTGCGTTGTGTGGACCCTTGCTATGTGTGGGCATAAACATCTGGTTAGGAGTGTACCAGTAAAACTCCAGGGTTAGAGGTGAACCGAGTAGAAACCTCCGTGTAAAGGTTAAAGGTGAACTTGATTTAAAACCTTAGGTTTGAGGTGAACCCTAGGAAACCTTCGTAGTGAAATTTGGTACACTTAAGGGTTGAGTGAAACAACCGGGAGTGGAGTAGACAAGTAGTCAAACCACTATAAAAATGACTGTGTGAGATTGTTATTGTTTTTCATTGTGTGATATTCCTTACATGCTTTTATATCTGATTGTCTAAGATCACACCTCATATACACACACATTCATATCTATCACAACTTATATGCAACTTGTTTATCTTTCAGGAAGTTTGTGATTGGATCCTCTACTAAGCTTGGAAGCCAGTAGAGTTACATTTTAGTAATCCTGTAAATTGGATATCTGATAAGATTAGTGCAATAGGATTTTTAAATACTCTATAAAACTTTAAAAAGTCCTATTCACCCCCCTCTAGGATATATTGGCATATTCCTACTTCAACTCAAGCGGTCTTTACCGCTGTTTCAGGTGCCTCGCCACTAAAAGGAGTGAAAATGGGAAAGGAGAGGAAGGCGCTCGTTATTTGGGCAATTCCTTTTCTGAATTTTATAAAATTTTAAAATATGAAACAGTGTGCATTTACCACTGTTTATAACAAATACTCTATTAACAATCGTACATGCAAGAAGGACCATTTTCTGGATGGTTAAGATCGTATTATATAAGAAAATTATAAATGTTAAAGATGGTTTATTTCAATGGTCTAAATAACTTTATATCATTTCCACTATTTTCATGAACGAGTCACCACTATTTTACATTCTGTACAAAACTCACAGTTTTTTTACAGAAAAATAAAAGGTTAAATAAAGCTTTAGAAAGGGGAGGGCTCTATTGGCCCCACCATGATGGATATGTTTCATCCAATCCGTCCATCTATTTTTATATATCATTTTATGATATGATTAAAAAAATGAAGTATATCTCAATCTCAAGTGGACCACATTATAGGAAATAGTGTTGAATAAATTTTGACCATTTAAAACGTTTTAGGGGCCATAAATTTTTTGGATCAAGCTGATATTTATTTTTTCCCTTCATCTTGGTCTTTATGACCAAATCAATAGATTGGATGTTAAATAAATAGTACAGTGGGCCTTAAGATGGATTTTAATGGTGGATATCCAATCACAATTGTTTTCGTGTGGTGTGGTACACCTGAGATTTATGTCCCACTAATTTTTGGTATAAAATTGTAAAATAATCTAAAAAAATTAATGAACGGAATAGATGAAACAGTACATCATAGTGGGGCCCACCCGTAGAAGAGGATTTTAATGGTGGATATCCAATCAATATTGTTTTCCTATGATGTGGTCCACCTCAGGTTTATATCCCTATCATTTTTTTGATCAAACCCTAAAATGATTGGTAAAAATGGATGAACATAATGGATGAAATACATACATCATGGTGGGGCCCACATAGCACCGAATATTAGCCAACGAACCGATGGCAGTGGAGTAGTCAATCCGTTCCCATCCATTCTGGTATTTGTGGTGCGGTCCATTTAATCTTTGAATATGATTCATTTTTTGAATAATTCTCCGAAATGATCTCAAAAAATGGATGAACGGTGTGGGTTGATCCCAAATTTTCGGTAAATCCAAAACTCAAGTGAACCATGCCACACGAAACAATGTGGAATAATGATTTCCACCATTGATAACTTCCTTGGGCCCACAGTAACATTTATTTTCCATCCAACCTATTCATAATATCAAATATAAATGAATGAAAAGAAAACACAAACATCAACTTGATCCAAAACTTCTATGGCCTCCAAGAATTTTTCAATGGTAGAGGTTCAATCACACAATTTCCTATGGTGTGGTCCACTTGAGCTTTGGATATGCTTCCTTTTTGTTCTTTAGACCTCAAATTATCGGTTAACATGAATAAACAGAATTGATAAAATAAATAAATAACAGTGGGCCCCACAAAGTTTACTTTACTAAGGGTAATGACTAACTCACCTAAATGTAGAGGAGTTTCCTTAAAAACATTCATAATTATATATTGGGCTTGCCTTAATGTGATTCACATACCCAACCCACTCATTAATTATGTGTGTCCCACTTGGATGAGGGGTCAGACCAAGTTTTAGCCGCATCCAAAACTCATGTGGACCCCACCAAGTGCTTTTATATTTTTAAAGATGTCTTGACATGGTTTTAGATGGTATGGTCCACCTAAGTTTCGTTTACGGATGATTTTTGAGACATCTCATAACCTAAAGGGGACACATTAAATGCACGGTGTTAATGTTTGACACACATCATGATGGGGCCCACAAAACTTATTAACATCAATTCTTAGGTTCTCACAAGGTCAATAAGTTGGGTAACAATTTTGACAACAATATTTAGTCCATTTTATATGTCTAGCACATTCACTCTATTTTACTGATCAGTACGACCAATTTAACTAGTTACTCACCCCAATCAGGCTAACTACATGTGACAAAGATATTGGGCATACAATATTGATCAACAATTTAAGTGAAATTTGATTTAAACATATGAAGTTATTTACTCTTTAATTTGGACTAATTCGATTGTCCAAAAACGGTTAAATGTTCAACTAGTCGATGTGCCTAATAATTTATTAATTTTTTTTCCCAAGTAAATTTCAATTTCCATCGAAAAATAACATTTTTTTTTTCAAAATGTGTATTTTTTTACTCTTAATTCTTCTTTGAAAACTTTTAACAAAATATCATTTTTATTATAAAATTTTCAAAAAATAATTAAAAATACAAATTCTGAATTTTTATTTTCAAAATAATTTTAATTTTTTTTCCAAAAAATTCAAAAATGCCAATTTTTTTCTTCAAAAGCATCATGTTGTTTTCAACTTTTCAATTTTTTTAAAAAATATATATTTTTTCAAAATCTTGGTGTTTTTATAAATAACTTTTTCTTTTAATTTCGAATTTTGGACATTTTCAATTATTTTTCAAAATCACAAAATTATTCAACTTATTTATTTTTCATTTTAAAATGTTTGTTTTTTGATAAAGTATCGATTTTTTAATATCTTTTTATTTTATTTTTCACTCAAATTTTATTTTGAGTGAAAATAAAATAAAATTTCACATTTTTTTAAAAATGAAATTTTATTTTATTTTTCAAATTTCAAACTCTCATTCTTTTTTAAAATATTTTCGTTTTTCAACATTGTGAAAATTTTCACATTTTTTAAAATATATATATATTTTTTTTTAAGGATATTATTTTTTTCTCAAAATCAAATGCTTTTTTTTTCAAATTTATCAACTTTATTCAAAATTCTTTTTTGTTCCCACAAAATAAATTTTTATTAAATTACGATTTTTATTTTTTTCAAAATCTAAATTTTTTCTTAAACATTGTTGAATTTTTTTAACTTCTCAATATTCTTTTTCATGTGATATTACAAACCATTTAAATATTAATTTTAAATTAAAAAATAAAAATAAAAATTCCACTCATTTGATATAAAAATAGAATAAATTTTCTTTTTGCATTCAGTTAATTGTTAAAACATAATCTTAGATACAAATATGTATAATTAAACCACTGAAATTCTATTAAAAAACAACTCTTAGACTATAAAAAAAACTTAATTTTCCACCATATTCTTAAAAAAAATGAAAAAAAAATTAATGTCAAGGGAAAAGTCCTTTTACGACAGACCATGATCTGTTGCAATAGCAACCGAAAAGTGCACCAGTTGATGTTTTGGGTGGGAATTTACAGCTGTCACAAAAGCAAATTTTGGACGGATTTCATCCGTCGCCTATTAACAACATACTAAAATCCATCGTAAATACGTCATAAATAAGAGTTTAGTGACGGATTTTAGTCCGTCGCTAAATTCAGCAATGTTCAGACCACGGTTTTTTCGACAAACATGGGGTTAGTGACGGACTTTTTCTGTTAGCGATGGTTTAAATCCGTCGTTGAACCAAGAGATTTTAGCAACGGACAAAGTCTGTTGCTAAAATACGTCGCAATTTGCCCAATTTGGCATAGTGCAACTCCCTGTTGTTATTAACAAAGTTTTGAAAAAAGAAAGTCTAGTATATAAAGAGAAAGCAGAATCTAAGTGATAATTAATATTTTAATTCATAGCAGAGTACGGAAACATCAATAGATTTCATTACACAATGTGTTATATATTACTACGATAATGCAAATAATGCAGTTGAATCAACAGGAACTAACAAAGATATTTCTTACCGATCATTCCTAATAGGAAAAGGATCCTTGAATAAAAACTGACAAAAACCATTAGGTATAGAAGTAATTCCTAATACCAAATTGAAGAATAAATCAAGTATTGTATTGTTAAACAGATCGATACATTTTATTTTCAAAGAACTATCAATGCAAGAAATATCTACTTGAACACAATGCCCAAACCTTTCAAAGTCTTATGTAACTTTCATTAACCTTCCCGCAGTTTGCATCAGAAATTGCGAATACCTAGTTACAAGCACATGAAAAAACCACATTCGATTGAGGAAAGAACAAAGCTTTAATGGCTAAGATCTTCCAATTGGGAGATTTTGGGGGAATGGCCCATCCATGATGAGGCTGTCAGATCAATGGCTTGGACAGACAAACCATGAGCCCCACATCTACAAACTAATCTTCAAAGATGGAAGTTCCCTGTTTAGAATGAATAGGGAATTCAGCCTCCAACAAAAAAAAAAAAAAAAAAAAAAAAAAAAAAAAAAAAAAAGTGAAAATACAAGTGGGTCATAAGATGAACTTCTAAAGATCCATTTTACCTACTTGTTGGATGGATTACGACCCCATGAAAGATGAACCGTCATGTTCCCAATGAGTGTCCCATTCAACCTCTGCAATGCCTCCTCAGCATGGTTTCTACCAAGAATAATAAGGTACAAAATTCAAAATAACATTAAGAATTGTAGAGATATTATGAAGGGGATTTCATCATGTTTTCTATTGAACCAAGGTCAGAAATTATACCGCTGACAAACCGAATGAACCCGCATCCTTTCCCAACTGGTATCTTTACAGAATTAATCTCACCATATTGAGAAAAGTCTTATCTGAGATCCCCATCGCTGGTATTCGGACCAAGCCCTCCAACAAATAACTTAATAAGATGTGCTTAGTGATAAATAAACTCAACTCATGTACAAATGTTTATCCTATTAGTGATAAATAAACTCAACTACTAAAAAATACATAGCTACAGGGCAAGAATCCAGTTTTTTCAAACTGACTTTAAGAAGGCAAATCTCCCAGCCCATTTTTTCAAAGCTTTTAAAAGAACCCAGAGACCCATATGCATTTATTCTTTGTATATTATACCTTGGCAGGTGGCTCTACATGCATGGGCTCAGATGAGAAGAGAGAGAAAAGGAAGATATACATTACCATTCTAAGTATCTTATGCATTTGCAGCTCTTAGCATCGAAAATAGAAAAAATGAAGAGAGAGAGAGAGAGAGAGAGAGAGAGAGAGAGAGAGAGAGAGAGAGAGAGAGGTAAAGCAAAGAAACAAAAAATCTTCCCTATACTCTTTTTTGGTACATGGATTTGCAGGAATTTCACGAGTAGTTTGTTACATGTCACGATCCACAAAAACACGTAAATGCAGAAAATCTTGTGTTATCAATAAAACCTAGATAGAAACCTACCTATTTCATCCATTGGTTGTACAGGTATATCACAGTTAACTCTTCTTTCAATGCAAATTCCAATTTTTGTTGCATTTATCTCTGAACTATATTTTAATGCAGATCCCACAAACACACTTCTAAGTATGATAGATTTAGAGACTGGTCAACCATATCTGAGCACACGGAAGAGACTTGTTATCTTTTCCAAAATGCTTCGTAGTGGGATACCACATAGAATGGCAATTGTGAACAACTTTCAAATCAAATTCCCACTTGCAGAGAAATGCTAGCAGGGTAGCCAACAAAGACAAAATAAAAAAGCAGATCTACCAGTAGCCCACCATACTAAAAGAAGTCCTAAAGTGTAGCTGATTGACAAGGGACAAGTGGCCACTCATTTTCATCTTTCCTTCACAACACCTTGAGCAAATGTTCTTTTCAAATATTCTTGTATTAGAATCAAATAACTATCACCAACACATGAGAATTTAGGGTTAGGGTTGTATACATAGACTTAAAACTCATCCATAATATATTACATCCTAAAATAAACATAAACACACAATCTAAAGGAGAATTCAAGGTTACGGTTTTAGACAAAGTTGTGCCACAATTTTGGATGTGCTTGGAGATTATATTTAAAAAAATTAATTAATTTTTTTTAAAAAAAAAAAAAGAAAAAAAAAAAAGAAGAAAGAAAGAAAAAAAAAAACTGTTATCTCATAACTAGCAATAATAACTAACAAATAAAACAATGTCATAAACATTTATTGTATATAAATATTTTAGGAGTGTTTAATCTTACATTCTAGTGCTGAAGATCATATATATATATATATATATATATATATATATATATATATATATATATATATATAATGAAATTTTATTACTTAGAAGATCATGGGCCAAGCATGTCGAAGTCATTGTCATTAAGACTAGTTAGCTCTGTTCATAGATGTGTTAGGGTTGATGCAGTAGAGTTACTCCCTATTCACTATCAGTTTCTCAAGTCTTTCTAACATTACACTAAGGAATCAAGTCTTTTTAATGTGAGGTGCATCAACATCATATCAAACTTAAATTAATTGAAAGAAAAATGCCAGTCATATACTTATATTTGCAGTATAGTTACAGTTATCCTGAGACATAATTTTCATGACTTTTTCTTCGAAAAAAAACTTATCTCAACTGCATGTAATCTAAGTAGCCATAACCAATTTTTCTAGTAAGAGTGAATCCCAAAGCAAAGTATTTTTCTCATGGCTTGAGCCAAACTCAGCCTTAACCACAGAGAAATACAACCAACAAAGTGAGGAAACTAAAGATCCCTGCATATGAGCCAAGAGTATGTGGCATTGCAGAGCTCATAAACGAGGAAACCAAAGAGCCTAATGCCATTATTATTTTCTTTTTCAAATAGAATACCCATGATTGATCATTATGGAGGGTCATGACAAGATGATTGTGGTAAACAAACTAGTATCAGAACCCGCACATCCTGACAAGGAGGCCTCGTTTTCTTGTTGAACTCATATTCCTTTTAAGTTGCACAAATCATCGTTTACTCTATATAACATATATTATAACATTCTTTTGAATCAGTTTCAGAAAGCTAAAAAAAATTTCACCATAAGCAACAACAAAGGCCTTGTTTCACATGTCATTCACATCACCTCTTCAACTGCTTTTTCTATGAGGCGTTCTGAGTACTTTAATGCCTTGATTTTTGTCTGTGCATCTACCAATTCCCTATCTTTATCTGGAAAAAAAAAAAGAAAAAAAAAATATAATCAATATCAAAGACAAAAATCATCAACCTTGGATTACATAAAAACAAATAAATTAATAGACAACCAGCATCAGCACAACACGAGGCAGACCACTGAGACATGCCATTGTTTAACAATTGACAATTCCCTCTAAATCTTTTGATTCACTGGAAATCTCAAATAACCTATAGAATGTCCTTTTTGGCCTCAGTGCTGGTCTAGTAAATTAGAACTAAAGCAATTGACAGAATGCTTTAATCACTGAAAGAAACAAAGGGAGATGTCAACTTATTGAGCAAGGAAATGATTATTCTTTCCATTAACTGCCACAATGCTATAGAATATTATAAATCAAATACTTTTTAAAAGATGAAGTAATTAAACCTTTAAAAAATCCAAGCTATAGTAGCGCAACATTTGCAGAACCCCTTACTTTTACATGAATTATGGGTTTTTCTCCTTTCATGCAAAAAAGAGATGAAAGGATAAGAATATTGAAATCCAGCAGTGACTTTTATAAGTTGGAATCGGCAGATGAAAAGCACCAAACATTAAAAATGAAAGAAATCATAGACCAAATCAGCTGTTTGGATTGTCAAAGCTTACCTCAGGTTTTTGAGTTTTCCACTTTTTTCCTTCTTATCTTATTTTCGATATCTTAAGGTAATAATTAAATTTGTAATTAATAATAATGTATTATGAATAATTTGTTTAGAAGAGGAATAAAATAAATTCTGACAATAGGGGAAAGTTAGAAGTGAAGCATGTAGCTGGTTCAAAGTCATTTGCAAAAATTCGTCACGATATGGTAAGAAATTACTGGTAATTATTAAGTTGATATATTCTTTCTATGCATTTATATTAACTCTATTGTCTTTTCGATTGCGCAACGAGATTTCGTCACTAGCCATGATCCCAGACTAATAGACCTCTATAGAGGGACTCATTGTAGGCACGTGAAAGGATCTTGGGTACATCCTAGAGCCAATGAGATTTAGGTAAAAGTTCTTACATTGTAAAATTTAATTGCATTAAATTATAATAATGTCATTTTTTAGAGAAAATTTATATGTTTTCATTACAGGCGGCAATGGACACCGTACGCAGTCAGCCCACTACCAATGGTACTCAGCGGAGTGAGCCAGAGATCCTGAGTGACGTGCGTAGCACCTGTTCTGGATATGTACGTGGGCTTGGCCATGGTGCCAAGCTCATGGCATCCACTAGAGCTGTCTCCGCTTGATCCATTGTCGTTAGTGAGAGTGCCACCCACCGATCTAAGATCGCAGAGAGAGAGGTTCAACAGCTACGGGTCGTCGTCCATAACATTAAAGAGTAGCTGGATTGGAAGAGTGAGCAGCTGGAGAGACAGATGAAGGAGTAGGAGAGGAGGATGGAGGAGCTGGCGAGGCAGAGGGAGGAGTAGGAGAGAAGTAGTCGAGGTAGAGGGAGGAGCAAGAGAGGAGGATGGAGGAGATGCGGGTGGAGTATGAGCGACGGTTGACGGAGATGTTGCGGGTTCTCGCTTCACGCTTACCCACTGATGTCCCACCACCTCCGCCTTCATCTTTGTGATTTTTTGTATTTTATTTATGATGTTAAACTTATATGTATTTATGTGTGAATGAATGTCATGTGGATGGATGTAATTTATATTTGGATAGATTTACGTACTTTGGGTTCAAATGGATGTGAATGTGAATATGATGAAATATATTACATAACAAGTGTATATCAGGAAGAATATGATGAAACATATTGTAACAGGTGTATATCAGAAATTTTGCGCTAGAATGTTGAAAAAAAAAGACACTTTTACCTACAAAAATTTTCGCAGGAAAAACTCTCAACCACGTTAGGTAAAAGTCTCATCCACGTTTTTACCTACCAAAATATTCGTAGGTAAAAGTTTTGTAAATATTATTAGCTACGAAAATATTCTTAGGTATAAGTTTTGTAAATATTTTTACTTACGAAAATATTCGTAGGTAAAAGTTTTGTAAATATTTTTTGCAAAAAAAATATTCGTAGGTATATGTTTTGTAAATATTTTTACCTACGAATAAAAGTTTTGTAAATACTTTTAGCTACGAAAATATTTATAGGTATATATTTTGTAAATATTTTTACTTACGAAAATATTCATAGGTAAAAGTTTTCTAAATATTTTTAGCTACGAAAATATTCATAGGTAAAAGTTTTGTAAGTATTTTTAGCTACAAAAATCTTCATAGGTAAAAGTTTTGTATTACTTTTTACCTATGAAAATATTCGTAGGTAAATGCTTTGTAAGTATTTTTAACTACGAAAATATTGGTAGGTAAAATTTTTGTAATAATTTTAGCTATGAAAATATTTGTAGGTATAAGTTTTGTAAATATTTTTACCTATGAAAATATTCATAGGTAAAAAGTTTTGTCAATATTTTTACCTATGAAAAAAAGCATTGGTAAAAGTTTTTACTGATGAAAAAATTCGTCAACAAAAGTCTTACCTTTGTCGATGAAAATTATTTTTCATCAGTAAAAGTTTTTCTCGTCGATCTTTTACTAACGAAAATTTTCATCGATAAAACTTTTTGCCTACGAAAAAAGGCTTTTAGCAATGAAAATTTTCATTGGTAAAAGTGGGTTTTCTTGTAGTGACACTAAATGCTATATTAGGATGGCTTGCAGTTAAGTATAGCAAACTACCAATCATACTATGTCACGCCCCAGACTCGATAACCGGAATCACAAGGAACCCGATGGCCGGTTCTAGCCGTAATAACCTCCATAGTACCCCATTCTCGGCTCCTGAGGTAGGTTCCGATCCTGAGATCCTACAAGGATTTTCATAACAGTATAATCATTACCAATACGAGCATACCCAAGATCATAGCAAGTACATCTGAGAATAACAAAAGCACACATCGTAAAATCCACTATAAATTTAAACTTTTATAATCATACATAAGATTCAAAAGGACATACATGAGATAAAAGGAAAAGAGGGAAAGGTCGGCAATACTTGGGTCCTCAAATGCTCAGCTCTACTCCACGCGTTGCTGCTACGATGCCTGCTTAGAATCTCCTACATGCATCAATCGTGCATAAGCTTATAGAAGCTTAGAGGGTGATGAAGGTGTGTGACAATGTTGCACAAAAGAATACTAGGAGATACAAGAAGGAAAATATGTTCAATGAAAAAATCACTAGCCTTACCAAGGCTTATCTTGAATACGATGCGATGAGTACTAGGTGCCATACCAAGGCAATGCATGAAGGGGCTTACACAACCAATGTTAATGCGATGCAAGTAATGTCAGTGCTTATATCCAAACCATAAGTCAAGTACATTTCCAATCATAAGGAAATCATCGGGGTCCATTACACTGCGGAATGATTGCCGCTTTACAGACCCCTCACAGTCAAACGAGCGTAAGAGACCTCATTACCCGCCTGTGGATAGCCAATCATCAGCAAGGCCTAACAGCAGTGGACCCATTTATGAGCTGGTCAGACTTAACCTAGCAATGCCCCCTACACACCAGGCAGGTAAGGCCACACCCCTATCCAACCGACTACACGATAGTGGGAGTCACTGCCTAACGATATAAGGCCCTCATGCGCTCATGTATTCCACCCAGTCATGGCATTGGAGCAGATCCTTAGTACTATGAAAGTTTTGGGAATTTCACCCATGGGCATCCTATGCACCCGGTATGCTTAACTAATATTTTTGGTATCCACACATACGATCATTCACAAATATCCCTGTGGAGACAAGGCCCTGATGAAGCAAGGGCAGATATCCACATGCTATGCAATGCCAGATGCATGAATCACACAATCACTCATGCATCAATCCAAACACCCATCGTGCTTCAGAGGGGAAAACTCCACCCCTCGGGGAGATACCAACATGTCCTACTCAATGGCACAACCATGGCCAATCATACATTAACCAAGCATGCATATGATGCATATGAGAGTGGGCCATGAAGTGAATAGGGGTACCAATGGGGTGAAGATGAACTCTCTACCTAACCATGAAGGGTTTAGGTACTTAACCAATTCCTTATAAGGAATACAACCTCTAATGGGGGCCCATTTACCTGGGGTAGCCCACGAGACTAAGGATACAAGCTACGGGCTTAAATAATATAAAAATAGGCCTAGCAAGAGATTAAGGTGAACATTCAACCACACTTAAAGGGGTCCATAATGGGGACATTTAACTACCATTTCCCTAAGGCATAACTAACCACAATCCATATATCTAAAGGGCCCAAGGCCCACATCCAAACCACATATATAAGCCCCATAAAAGGCATGAGAAAAGGGTCCAATACTACCTTCAACAATATGGGCCCGAGGAGAGGAATCAAGGCCCAAGGCTCAAGCCCCAATGGCCATATGACTCATACATTTAGATGAACATAATGGGCAACCCATGAGCACAAAACACGGCTTAAAAATAAGTTTAAGTTGGGTGAATTGGGCCCCACTACATCAGCCTAATAACTAATAATCTAAGTGGGCAACCAAGGGCCTAATACCACCTTTATCTCATCTCATAAGTCCATCAAAATGGTGGAAGTCAACCTAACATATGGCTAGGCCAAGCTGGGACGTTCAAGCCCAATCTGAGCCCACTAGGAAGTCCCAAAATTTAGTTTATATTTGGGTCCCACAAATGATCATCAATGGAGGCCCAAAAAGGCATTAATCAAGCCCAAGAATATTCTAAAATATAAGAGAACAATAAATACCCAATTTTCTCAATATGGTGGACTCCACAATCATGGCCCCAATGGGTCCTAAAACATTAGGGATAGGTCCTCAACTAATCATACACAAAGCCCAAAGGGCTGGGGCCCAAAAGTTCTGAAATAACAAGGGACAATAATGTATAGGAAGTTTCTACAATGCATGCTGCTATACTAAATTTGGGAACTCCATTGGAGGGGGTCCAGGGCCTCTAAAATTCTAAAAATTGAGGGCCAAGGTCTCTCATCATGCATACAATAAGAGGAAACCCAAAAATGTGGCCCACCATCAGAGAAAATATTTTTGAACTATGGTTTTTTATCAAGGCATATTGCTGGACTACACAAAAAAAAAAATTTGGCAGTTCAACCATCTTGGCCCATTCTTTTGGATGCCTAAATGGGGTCATTTGGGGATGAAATTTTACAGAGTGACACTTTAATAGGTGTGCCACACGCCTACAAAATTTTAGAATTTTTATATATTCTTAAGTATTTTAATTAATTTAAACAAAACAATATATCCAAAAAATCAAACAGACCTAAACGTCCCAACGTGGTGGGCCACTCCAGACCTCACCACGGTGTGTATAGGGGTCCATTGACCCTTAAATTTGGTAAGTGGGTCATACTATGAGTGGACCAGACCCTTACAAAATTTCAGAATTGTTGAACATCTATAAATATTTTAATTAATTTAAAGAAATCAATCTATCCTGAAAAATAGACTGATCTGGACACCATATTCTAATGACTGGCCCATTAGAATATGGTGTCCAGATCAGTTCATTTTTCAGGACAGATTGATTTCTTTAAATGAATTAAAATATTTACAGATGTCCAAAAATTTTTAAAATTTTGTAGGGGTGTGTCCCACTTATTGGAGGACCTACCTACCAAATTTCAGGGCCAACGGACCCCTATACACACCGTGACGAGGTCCGGACTGGCCCACCACGTTGGGACGTCCAGGTTAGTCCGATTTTCTGGATAGATTTTTTTTTTAAATTAATTAAAATACTTAAGAATATAGAAAAATTATTAAATTTTGTGAGGGTGTGTCACACCTATGAAAGTGTCACTCTGTAAAATTTCATCCCCAAATGACCCCATTTGGGCATCCAAAAGAATGGGCCAAGATGGTTGGACTGTCAGATTTTTTTGCTGTGCAGTCCAGCAATATGCCTTGATAAAAAACCATAGTTCAAAAATATTTCCTCTAATGGCGGGCCAAATTTTTGGATTTCCTCTTATTGTATGCTTGATGAGGGACCTTGGCCCTCAATTTTTAAAATTTTAGAGGCCTTGGACCCACTCCAATAGAGTACCCAAATTTAGGACAGCAACATGCATTAGAGAAACTTCTTGTACATTATTGTCCCTTGTTACTTCAGAACTTTTGGGCCCCAGCCCTTTGGGCTTTGTGTATGATTAGTTGAGGACCCATCCCTAATGTTTTAGGGCCCATTGGGGCCATGATTGTGGAG
The DNA here is from genome assembly GCA_037074715.1 of Magnolia kwangsiensis. Taxonomy (NCBI): domain Eukaryota; kingdom Viridiplantae; phylum Streptophyta; class Magnoliopsida; order Magnoliales; family Magnoliaceae; genus Magnolia; species Magnolia kwangsiensis. Next base: position 45,538,530 of record CM073589.1, on the reverse strand, counting down.
CCCACCATATTGAGGAAATTGGATATTTATTGCTCCCTTATATTTTAGAATATTCTTTGGCTTGATTAATGCCTTTTTGGGCCTCCATTGATGATCATTTGTGGGACCCAAATATAAATCAGATTTTGGGACTTCCTAGTGGGCTCAGATTGGGCTGGAACATCCCATCTTAGCCTAGCCATACGTTAGGCTGACTTCCACCATTTTAATGGACTTATGGGCTGAGATAAAGGTGGTATTACACCCTTGGTTACCCACTTAGATTGTTAGTTATTGAGTTGATGTAGTAGGGCTCAATTCACCCAACTTAAACTTATTTTTAAGCTGTGTTTTTGTGCTCATGGGTTGCCCATTAAGTTCATCTAAATGTATGAGTCCTATGGCCATTGGGGCTTGGGCCTTAGGCCTTGATTCCTCTCCTTGGGCCCATGTTGTTGAAGGTAGTATTGGACCCTTTTCTCATGCCTTTTATGAGGCTTATGTATGTGGTTTGGATGTGGGCCTTGGGCTCTTTAACTATATAGATTATGGTTGGTTATGTCTTGGGGAAATGGTGGTTAAATGTCCCCATTATGGACCCCTCTATGTGTGGTTGAATGTCCACCTTAATCTCTTGCAAGGCCCATTTTTATATTATTTAAGCCCGTAGCTTGTATCCTTAGTCTTGTGGGCTACCCCAGGTAAATGGGCCCCCACTAGAGGTTGTATTCCTTATTAAGCACCTAGACCCTTCATGGTTAGGTAGAGAGTTCATCTTCCCCCCATTGACACCCCTATTCACTTCATGGCCCACTCTTATATGCATCATATGCATGCTTGGTTAATGTATGATTGGCCATGGTTGTGCCATTAAGTAGGACATATTGGTATCTCCCTGAGGGGTGGAGTTTTCCCCTCTGGAGCACGATAGGTGCTTGGGATTGATGCATGGGTGATTGTGTGATTCATGCATTTGGCATTGCATAGCATGTGGATATCTGCCCTTGCTTCATCAGGGCTTTGCCTCCACAAGAATATTCGTGGATGGTCATATGTGTGGACACCGAAAATATTAGTTGAGCATACCGGGTGCATAGAATGCTCATAGGTGAAGTTTTCAAAACTTTCATGGTACCAGGGATCTGTTCCAACGCCATCACCGGGTGGAATACATGAGCGCACGAGGGCCTTATATCGTTAGGCTGTGACTCCCATTGTCGTATAGTTGGTTGGATAGGGGTGTGACCTTACTTGCCCGGTGTGTAGGGGGCATTTCTAGGCTGAGTCTGACCCGCTCATAAATGAGTCCGCTACCGTCTGGCATTACTGGTGATTGGTTGTCCACAGACGGGTAGTGAGGTCTCTTACGCTCGTTTGACTGTGCGGGGTCTGTAAAGTGGTAATCATTCAGCAGTGTAATGGACCCCGGTGATTTCCTTATGATTGAAAATGTACTTGACTTATGGTTTGGATATGAGCACTGGCATTACTTGCATCGCATTAGCATTGGCTATGTAAGCCCCTTCATGCATTGCCTTGGTAAGACGCCCAGTACTCATCGCATCGTATTCATGATAAGCCTTGGTAAGGCTAGTGATTTTTCCATTGAGCATATTTTCCTTCTTCCATGTCCTACTATTCTTCTGTGCACCATTATCACACACTTTCACCACCCTCTAAGCTTCTATAAGCTTATGCATGATTGATTGTGTAGGAGATTCTAGGCGGGCATCGTAGTAGCAGTGCGTGGAGTAGAGCAGAGAATTTGAGGACCCCAGTGCTGCCAACCTTTTCCTTTTTTCCTTTTATTTCATGTATGTCCTTTTGGACCTTATGGATGATTGTAAAAGTTTAAATTTATAGTGAATTTTACGATGTGTGCCTTTGTTATTCTCAGATGTACTTGTTTTGATCTTAGGTATGCTCGTATTGGTAATGATTATACTGTTATAAAAATTCTCCTTGCAGGATCCCAGGATCGGAACCTGCCTTTGGAGCCGAGAATGGGGTACTATGGAGGCTGTTATGGACAGAACCGGCCATCGGGTCCCTTATGATTCTGGTTACCGAGTCTGGGGCGTGACATACTACGATCTAACCGAGGATCTATACTTTTACATCTTGTATCTTTTGAGAGCTTGAGAATTGTACTCATAGGAGTATCGAATTTCTTATTGTTTTCAAATTCAAATTTCTTAATCAGGTTTAAGGTATACTTGGTAGGAGAAATGAAGATACCATCTTCTAGATGTTTAATTTGTAAGCCTAGAAAGCTGTTCAATTCTCCCACCATACTTATTTCGAACTTGGATTTTATAAGCTCTGCAAACTCAGTGGATAGGTTAGAGCAAGCAGAACCATAGATAATATCATCAACATATATCTGTACTATTAGTGTGTGTTCATTATATTTTTTAATAAAAAGAGTTTTATCAACACTCTCCATAACAAAATTATGACTTAGTAAAAACTTAGTCAATTTTTCATACCATGCCCTAGGAGCTTGTTTCAAACCATAAAGTGTCTTTTTAAGGCGATACACATAATTAGAGTGTTTGAGGTCCTCAAAACCCTTAAGTTATTCAAGATCAACCTCTTCATGTAGATCGCTATTTAAGAATGCACTTTTAACATCAATTTGATAAATCTTAAACTTTTTAAAGCATGTAATTAAAATGAATAATTTGATGGATGCAAGACAAGCTACTGGGGCAAAGGTTTCATCATAATTGACTCCTATTTGAGTGTACCCTTGTACAACCGGTTTAGCCTTGTTTTCGATTATATTTCCTAATTCATCATATTTATTTTTGAAAATCCACTTAATCTCAATTATAAGTTTATTAAATGGTCTTGGAACCAAATATCACACACCATTCCTAATAAATTGATTCAATTCATCTTACATGGCAACAATCCAATTTTCATCGATGAGTACCTCTTTTACGTTGGTTGGTTCAATTTGGGAAGTAAAACACACATAATTGCATATGTTTTTCAGTTGTTTTCGAGTACACACACCAGTGAGAGGATTGCCTAAAATTTGAACAGTAGGGTGGTCTTTGACTGATCGTAGTTCAGTATTGATTAAATAAGATGAGGAGTCAGGTTTTTCAATTATATCAACTTCATCATCTTCTAAACTAGCTGTTAGTATGTTTAGGTGATCATCAATAATAATATTTATAGACTCCTGAATGACACTAGTTCTTTTGTTATGAACATGATATGCTCAACTATTCAAAGCATAACCTAGGAATATCCCTTCATCACTCTTAGTATCGAACTTCTTTAAATTTTTTCGGTCTCGTAAAATGTAACAGTTACTTCCAAAAATTTAAAAGTATTTAACTATAGGTTTCTTATTAAACCACAATTCATAAGCCATTTTATCTTTAGATTTTCTAATGTAAACATGGTTTATAATATAGCATGAAGTATTAACAGCTTCAGCCCATAAATTTTTAGGCAACTTCATGTTATTTAAAATTACATTTGTCATCTCTTGTAGTACTCTGTTTTTCCTTTCAATGACCCTATTTTGTTAAGGTGTCTTAGGAGCTAAAAACTCATGCAATATACCATAATCGCTACAGAACTTCTTAAAATTGCTATTTTCAAATTTCGACCCATGATCACTTAGGATTTTAACAACATTTATTTCAATTTCATTCTGAATATCCTTAAATATTCTTTTAACTTCATTAAGAGCCTCAAATTTTTCTCTCATGAATGCTACCTAAGTAAATCTGGTAAAGTCATCCACAATTACCAAGAAATACTTCTTACCACCTCTACTCTACGTTTTGGTTGGTTCAACATGATCCATGTGCAGAAGCTTAAGAGGTTTGGATGTGATAGAGGAGTTCACTTTCTTGTGACTACTCCTTGTTTGTTTTCCAATTTGATATGTGACAGATATTTTTTCCATTTTCTTTAATTTAAATAGACCTCTAATAAGATCAACTTTGCTCAATCTATATAGATTTCAGTAGTTAACATGTCCAAGGCGTTTGTACCATAATTGATTTTCATTAGTTTGTTCCATGTAACAAGATAATTTACATGAGAAAGATTCATTAATGATATAACAATTTTCAAACGTTCTACGACCATTTAATATCAAATAACCTTTCTCATTTGAGATCTCGCATACTTAATTTGTAAATTTAACACTATGCTTGTTATTGCAGATTAGAGAGATACTCAAAAGATTGTGCTTAAGCCCTTCTACAAATAAAACATTTTTAAAAGGAAGGTTAGAAATTTGAACCGTACCTTGGCAAATTATCTTGCAGTTGCTTCTATCACCAAAAGTGACTGATCCATCAATCATTTCTTTGTAGTGGGTGAACAAATCTCTATCACCTATCTTGTGTCTTAAGAAACCACTGTCTAGGAACTACTTTGACTAACTCAAGGCCTTGAAGGTGGTGTGGGCAACAAGATAAGTAACCTTAGGAACTCATTTCATCATTGTTTTGGGTTTTGGAGCACTGTTGGTTTTTCTTTGTTTGATATTATTGTCTATCAACTCTCATATTAGAGTTAGATTTGAGGAAGCTCTTTGAGTAAATCCATGATTTTTTTAACTAAAAGATTGTAAGATTATTTTCTGAAGCTGATGTTATTAGAATTGACTTTAGAAGCTTGAAAACTTTTTGCGTTATTAAAGTTGTTTTTATTATAGTTTTTTAAGCTCTTTCCTTTTGAGTTAGAGGATTCTCTTTTGACAAATATAGGAGATACACTCTTATTTTTCAGAGGCATATCTTTGACATAGCCAGACCTAATCTATCTCCACATTTTCTAGATGTAGTTAATAACTTTTCAAGTTTAGGGTCTCCATGGGTATACCTCCATGTATCCTTAGAACTCAATAGGAAAGAAACTTCGATTTTTAGTTTCTCATTTTTTGTTCTTAATTTTTCAATTTCAGAAGTTTTAAAACTTAAATCACATTTTTCTTTTTCAAAATAATCAGAAATATAAGATTTTTCTAAGATAGAATTTTCAAAATCTTCTTTTAATTTTAGAATTTTTTCTTTTTAAAGTTTTAACTTGACAGCAATCTTACAACTTTCCCTATATAAGGCATTATGGGCATCCTAAAGATCATCTTCATTTTTAGGGTCACTCCTCAGATTTTCATATTTAGCTGAATCACAACTATCTATGGAAGTGACTTTAGCTAGAGTCATTAAAGCCATGACTTCATTTAAAGTTTCATATTTTGATTCATTCGACCTAGAAGAAGCTTCAGAGTTGAATGATTCATCCCATGTGGCTAACATGCCTTTTTTCTTTAGCTTGTCCCTTTTTAGATACTTGTTTACCAAATGTTCATATTCATAGCAGTTGAAACATTGACAGTCTTTTAGAGATTTTCAGTTTTTAGATTTACCATTTTTCTTCTCAAAGGGTTTTTGAAAATCTACTTTTTTCTTTCTTTTAAAAATCTTGTAAAACTTTTTAGCGAATGAAGTCATATCATCCTCTAAGTTTTCACAATCAGAAATAACATCACTATCTTTTGAAATTGACTTAGTAATTTAGGAGCTATGGTCTTACCTTTGGGAGCTTTGAAATTTAACTCGTAAGTTTGAAGTGAACCAACAAGTTCCTCAACCTTCATTTGGTCACCTTGGAATTAAATCTCTTGGGAAGAGATCGTAGTATTTTTGCACAGACTTTGCTTTCTAGGATACCATCTCCTAGACCCCACATAGAGTGAACTATGTCATTTAGTTTCGTATGGAAGTCCATAAAAGACTCATTTTCTTCCATACGAATCTCCTCAAACCTAGTTGTGAAGATTTGAACTTTATACTTTTTTTACTATAATTGTTCCCTCATGTGTCATTTCAAGAATGTCCTATGCTTATTTAACAGTATCACATGAAATGATTCTTTTGAATTCATCAAGTGATAGTGCACAAGTGATTACATTTAAAGCCTTAGCATTAGCATTGCTTTTATTTTTCTGAGGTGTGGTCCATAAATAAAAAGGCGTTTCTTTAATGGACTTGGTTCCATCACTACTTATAACCTCAGATACTAATGATTTCCATTTGTTAATTGTGGCTTGCCACACGCTTTCATCAATAGATTTTAAAAAAATAAATCCTCATTCTGGCTTCCCAATAAGCATAATTTGAGCCATCAAACAGTGGTGGCCTAGTAATAGATAGACTATCAAAATTTTACATACTGAAAGCTCTAGATCGATAAGTTTAAGAAATAAATCCAAAGGAATGAGCAACTTAACTTTGATACTACTTGAAAAGGGCGAGCTCTCAGTCTTAAAAGGGTTGGGGGGGGGGGGGGGGGGTGTTGTGTGAGTAAGACTCTGCCAAATTAAAAAATAAATGCGGAATAGAAATAAAGATAACTGAAACAAATAGCAATCTCAATTGCAATAGTATTGAGAAGTTGATTCAAACGTTGTTCAAGGGACAACCTTACACCAAAAACCAAATTTATGGTAGGACAACTTGATATCTTGAACTTGGTAAGGATCAAAAACCCAAATTAAAACAAGAGGCAAAATAATGAAATCTTGCTATTACAACATTCACCACATATACATGAAATAGATACAAGCATTCACTACACAGTCATCACATACATCATCATCCACCAAACTTCAAGAATTATAGTGGTTCAGTGTGTACACCAACTATTCTCAAACAGCCATACCTACTCCAACCCCAATAATCACAACCCACGTGATATTGACTTTCACTAAGAAAGAAATTTTTCCAAGGTTCACCTTAAAACCTTTACAATTGTGTTTTCAATGGGCTACCACAATTAAAAACCCCACGTTGAGATTTTCTGACTATCTCAATCAAAACTAATACAAAGATTTTTTTAGCAATCTCAAGAACCAAAAGTAAATAAAAATACTTATCTAAAGATTCTTCTTTGATGTAGCCGGTAGAACCACTTCACTTGTAGATGTAAATGTTCGATATCCAACACACATATAAAAGAGTTTTAACTTCTAAATGAATTTTAATTAAACTCAAACCTCGGCTATTTTGATTGAATTCCTTGGATCTCAAGAGGGGTAGAAAAGAACACCCTTTTCAAAAATCAGATTGAAGTAAAGAGAGATCAATAAATTACAAATCAAAAAGCTATAAAATGAATCTACGATGTACCGGACAATAGCTTGACAATCACGAGGACTTTTCTCTTAAAGTGGAGACTTGATTTGGCTTTTAATGAATGAATAAAGTTAAGAAAAGACCTCTATTTATAGGCTGAAAAATGGTTCCTTCGACTGGTCCAAGGTCAGCTTCGATTGGTCTAAGGTTTAACCAAATTTTAAAAATTCTGGCGCGATTGGATAAAACCAACCCTCGACTAGTCGAGTGGCCTACTTGACTTGTCGAGTGGGTCCAAAAAAGCTTATTGGAGTTAGATTCGAACCCTTCTTGAATGGTTGAGTCAGTCTCCACAACTGGTCGAGAAAGGTGCTCGACTGGTTGAGGACCTACCAGAAATTTTCACAAATTTGCAACAAAACCTAGATTGGTTGAGAGAAACCCTAGATTGGTCAAGCCAAAGCCTAGACTAGTTGAATGTAGGCTAAGACTAGTCAAAATAAAGCCTATAAGAAGTATAATAACCCATACTAAATGTGCAATATGAATGACTTAATCCTAAGGTCTTTCTAGGGTCATTTATACTTGAATATTGAACATTAAACTTTATAGCTTCAGTAGCTTCAATAGATCTTTTACTTGATACACTTGAAGCTTGAACTTGATCTTGACCATGCAGTGCACTTGAACTTGTAGAACAATCTTCATATCTTGGGCCTTATAAAACATCTTCTTATGAAGGTGAATTTTTCATCATTTTAAAGTGGTTTGTCTTAACGAAATTTGACAACACAAGATGCTTGATATACAAAATAGCATTTACAATTTTAAACAATTCATGGGATTAGATCGCCATCTTAGATGACTCTATTAGGTAAGATCAAGGGCGATGATTTTGCCCAAGATCTAAGTTTAGACTTAGAGTGTGATGATTTTAGACATGAATCTAGTATAGGGTTATTAGCAGATGGGTGATTTACCCTAACCTCGGTTGGTAAAACTCAAAATTAAGCAAAATTCACTTGTTGAGTTGACTCAAATTAGCCAGTCAACTCGCTGAGTCACCATGGGTCACCTCAGTTCGACTCTCCCTCTTTTCTTTCTTCTTCTTTTACCTTCTTTCTTCTCTTATTTTCTTCCTTCCTTTCTTTCTTCTTTCCTACTCTAGAATATGTCTAGCAAGGGACTGGAACTAGGCACAACCTGGTTTGACTCAATGAGTCACACCGTCCTCTCAACTTTCCTCTCTCTCTCTCTCTCTCTCTCTCTCTCTCTCTCTCTCTCTCTCTCTCTCTCTCTCTCTCTCTCTCTCTTTTCTTTCTTTCTTGTTTCTTTGTCTCATTCTCTCTCATTTCTTCCTGGTGTGAACGTTGCTTATGGGGTCTTTATACTAGATCTAGATCGCCCAGAATCATCTACGTATGTAAATCAAGCTTGGTGCGATCGGACTGCATAGTTTGTATGCGGCGTTCATTTCAAAGGTTTCTTCTCCTTTTCTCCATTATTTCCTACCGAATCTGGAGGGTTCAATGGGTGGGATCCATAGAAGGGAGGTTGTGACTACGTTCTTGAGTGCAAGAATGTTTGATTGACTGATCAAAAGTGGCCCTACAGTGAGATTTGTTTGAACGGAACTTCAGGTTTGCGGTAGCTTTGTTTGGCAAACCGGGAGATACCAATCCTATTGGACTCTTTCTTCCTTCACTACTGATGAGGGCATAGTCAGAAGTCCTTCTTCTCGACTTTGGATGGTCCAGATCAGAGCTAGAGGGTTTTCCTTGGGTTTGCTACGGAGGTGTTTGAATTGGGTTCAGTTTTGACATCATGTGCGGAGAGGAATGCGGATGAGTGCGGAAGGTGTTTGAGTTATTTTTCTTGCTGGAGTTTGTGAGGTCTACTCTAACTCTTCCTTTGTAAGATCTGATCCATTCATCATTTTGATGGCAAGTCCTTTAGTTACGGTTCTAAGTTTTGGTGTTCAAACATTGTTCTAGTGGCCCTTGCTGTTGACCTCGGCGTGCATCTCGTTCAACCACTTGCTAGGCCTTGGTCAGAGGTGGAGTCCACACACGATGGATGGTACAAATTTCTCTGATGGGAAGTGATGGTGGGCCATAATATGTCCCATTGGCTGTGTCTGGTCGTTCAGGCATGGAGAGAGGTACTATCTTTGCAAAGAGTCGGATCAAAGCTACCTTCGACCGACTCTTGGTTTAGGTGTGGTGCGGGTGTGCACTTCTTGTGCACTCACACTTTGTTTTAATGTGAGTTCCACACGGGTTTGGAGTAAATCCACTCTGGTCATTTGCTTTGTCAGTTCTAGGTACAACTCGTTTTAAAGTATTTGGTGATCACAATCATTATGTGGTTCATATTAAGAGAATGTTTGTTTTAACCATGGATCTTATTGATATAAGAGTTAAAACTTGACATGTATAGTTAATTTATGATATATAGGTATAATATAAGGTTTCTCATCAAACGGGTCGTGAGAACCTTATGATCTAGAATTCAAGGTCTAGGTTAATGGCATTTTCGTAATTATTTTTGATCTAAGAGTTTTGTGAATTCTAATGGTTCTACATAGTTGTATACACATTTTTAAACAAATCTTACAAAAAAGCTTACATCTAAATCATTACAGATAAAGAGTTATTTTTCAATTCATTTAAGGGAAGGTACATATGTTAAATCATATGATGGATGGTCTTGTCTTAAAATTAACGGTTAGATGGCTTGATCTATGAATGAAAATCATTCCAATGGTTATATTCATGTGAGGGAATAGATGTAAGGTTATGATAGTTAAAATGGTATCGTACACATGTACATATTACATTAAATTCCACAGTAACACTCGAAAACTTTCAATACTCAAGTATTGAAAAGTTTGGGGTGTTACACATAGGCTTACATAAGATTTACTTGTAAAGAACAAGTCTATAAGGATAGTGTATGTGATAGTGTGTGGGATGTGATTCCTATCAATACTTATACATTTACTAAATCATGCTTCATATTAATTATTTGATAAACATAAGCATAATTAGATTAATGCACAAACAGCAATCTCAAACACAATCATATATAGTGGTTTGACTACTTACCTACTCCAATCCTGGCGGACATACTCTTGTTCACAACCCCAAGTGTAGAGTCACGATGCAGTAATAATCTCAGTGAGACTAAGGTCAAATCCACAGGGACTAATCTGTGAGTAATTCTGAAAGCAACTTGAAGTAGAACTAAAAGAAGATGTGAATCTGAACCTGGAAGTGTAGAGAGAGTAATTGTGAATTATTTAACTAAAACTTGAAAAGTCAATGGTGGGAGCTAGGGTTTCCAAGGATCCACTTGTAAATATCAGGAAGATCTATACTTGATTTAATAACACAACTAAAATCATAGTCTTATCTTATCTAGTTAGAAGATATCTCAGTAAAACCAAATCTGAACTTTCATTAACCTATATCCCAATGGATGAGAGGTGTGAGAACTAGAAGTGATTCCATCACAAAACCCTGCTCAGGAGACGATGGTTTACAATAGGATGTACCAATCTCATAACCAAACATAAAAGAATTATGAAGATTAGAAGGGATTTCATGATCCAACCATGCCCAAGGGACGATGGTGAATAACAAAATTTCCTAATTTCATAATCTCAAAACATGAAAGAGATACTTAAAGCTATTGCAAATCTATTGTAATTTGAGTCACCGCAAATCATTAAAAACTGAAAGTATTTCTTAAATATAAAAATAGAATCTAAGAGAGTTCAACTTAAATATGAATCAAAGAAATAAAAAACATCTCAACATGCTACAAGCTTTACCTCTTAGCCCTAGCTAAGAAGTTTAACCAACCATAGACATGATTAGATTTAAAACCCTAGAAGAAAGCATGAAAAACTAATGAAAAGGAAGAACACTTGGTGATGGCTCTCCATGCCTTTTCTCCACTCCTCAAACCTTAGATGATGCCTAGGGATGCCCTGGGGACTTCTATTTACAGTTGTGCAACACCTCCTTTTGCCCCTCTTTGAAAAAATCTAGAAATTGCCTCATATTTATGTACTCTGCGTAGCTCTGCTTAACTTTGTGTGATCCGTTTGATGACATTAAACAGGCTTCAATGTCATCGAAGGTATTTTTTATACGTGCTTTGTGCTTTTGTAGCTTCATCTGGGCTCTGCAGCCTTCTATGTCATAGAACCTGCCTTCGATGTTATTAAGCATTGTTCGAGGAATTGATAATGTGTCGAAAATAGTCCAAAGAGTTTATTCAATTTCTTCAATAAATTCAATGTCAACGAAGAGACCTATCTTCGATGTCATTGGGCAGATCTTCAATGTCATCGAAGAGTGCTTCGAGTAATAAAAAATGGTGCCAAAATTTTGCTGAAATATGTCTAGCGAGTCTTGCCGAAATTTTCTAGAAAATTCGATGTCATTAAGCAGGTCTTCGATGTCATTGAGCAAATCTTCGAGTCATCAAAAAATGTATTCAATTTATCCATCAACCAACTAAACTTTCCCTCATAAATTCAATGTCATCGATCTATGAATGTGTCCTCGATGTCATCGAACGGTGCTCAATGACACAGTTAATGTGTATTCTGCACTTATTTTTTCAACTTCATTCCTTCTCTACTTGGTTTTCTTAAATCTTGGGACCTTAAAATCTTCAATCTGTCTCCTAAGATCCATTCTTTGCCTTGGTAATTTTTTAGTGTCAAAATGATGCTTTTATCACCTTTTTCAATCTAAGCTCTCAAATTCACATTGTAACCCAAACATGAGTAAAATAGTATATTAACTAGTATCATGTTCATAAAACTAAGATATAAATGGGGTCTAATATGTAATATTTGACCCATAACAACTCTCTCCTATAGTGTACTGGATTTTACTATCCAATGGTTTTAAATCAGGTTAACCATGAAGCTTTACAACCTACACAAGGTTGCCTTAGGTGCCTACATAAGGCAACAAGTCCTACACAAGGATACAACTAGGAGCCTACACAAGGCAAAGTGTCCTTCACACAGATAACACTTCCTACACAAGGACAACATATTCTCTCATTGAAGGCCTACAAAGAGGTCTTGGTGAGTTTATCACTCAAACTCTGAATCTTGATCTTACACAAGGAAAGGGCTTCAAAATGAATGAACTCCTTATACTTACAGATAAGTGAGTGAGCCCCTTTCTCGCACAATCTGAAGATCTTTAATGTTGACAAAGATTCTTTAGTTCCCTTGAACTACAACCACTTTGATGCCTCGATCAATGTTCCGAGGTTTTGAGATTTAAGGTTTTATTGTTCTTCTCTATTTGGATGATATGATTTAAACACAGAGAATATTTCCATGAGTTATACATTCAAAAGTTCCAACACAAGAATTTTCCTATGAGGAGTGATGTTGGAAACTCATTAAATGTTAGAATTCATAATTCAATCCAAGAAATGAAGATGTTGAGTAAATGCTTATGCCAAAGATCAAATGATAAACTCTAATGAGAAAGAGGGAATGAGGAAGAGGGCATTAAGTCTTGAAGCAGCTCTCTCAAACTCTCTTAGATTCTAGCTCAATTTGCTAAGAAGCAACCTATAGTATATATAAAGGAAGAATCCCAATGGTAAATATTTGGGTAGAAATCTGTCATTGTCAATGTTATCAAGTAGTCTTCGATTCCATCGAAATTTGAAATTTAATGTTATCAAGACTACTTCAATTGCATTGATTTCCTACACACATATATTCATTTTTGTGTAGAATAGATTCTGCTCAACTTTATCGAGCACCCTTTGATTTTATCGACATGCACTTTGAGGTAATCGAGAAGTAATTCAATCTCATCAGATTCTCTTCAGAAAATTACCTCTAGTTACTGGAGATTTTGTCTCGATATTCGATGCCATCGAATTTTAAAGTTCAATAACAATGAATGGTTTTCGATGTAATAAAAGAAATGTATATTCTTGGATGGTTTGCTACACAAAATGTTCCTGATTTTCGATATAATTGAGCAACCATCGATTCTATTGAGAACTTACTCTCGATGTGATCGAAGGTGACTCAATTATATTGATGAACACTTAGATAATATTTTCTATGTAGAGGGACTTGCCTAAGTCGATGCCATTGAAGATGGTTCAATTCTATCAAAATTTGATTTTTGATATCAACAAACTCTATTCGATATAATCGATATTTCTCAGTGGGTGGTCATTTTATTTTTGGACAGAATGGGCCTATTTCTCGATGCAATCGAACCATGTTTAATAGAATTGAAAATGTCTTCGATAGCAAATCGATGTACTCGATTTTTCCTGTATAGTTCATGTTTTACTCCTCAAACATTCTAAGTGTTCAACACTTAAGCTTACCAAAGTTGATTTACAATGTATTGGAGGTAAGACTAGGTTAAATGAGGTCATATGCCTCAAGGGTTTGGTTAGAGAAGTGTGGCTTCATTTAGTTATTTGGAGTACTCGTCTATTCTTGGTTGAGGTCTTTATTTTATAATCTTCATTTTAGCGCTTACTTAAAGACTGACTCAACATTCACGTAATTTGACAAACCAGGACACTTTCAAGCTTTATGTTTAGTTTTATTTATTTTTCACTGCACACTTTGAATAATGTAATAAGCACATATGATTATGTTCTTGTGAATGTGCACCTTCATGTAGGTAACTAAATGTAATCTAAACGAAAAAATGTGTGATTTTAAAACATCCAATTATTACTTTATTAACACTCAGAATTCTCAGGCACGAGTATGTACTCGGGCTGTGATAACTCGGGATGGTATAATTTGTATCAGAGCATGAGAATGAGATTAACCGAGTATGAGGGAATGGACCATCATAAGCTTTATATGACTAGAATAGGCTCATGAATTATATGCATATACTTAATTGAATTCCTAAAGAAACTAGGAAGTTGAGGAATTAAAAACCCATATTCAGGTTCCCCATTGAAAATATTAAGTTAGACGTGAAATTTAAAAACTATGAATCTAGGCAGCTTTGGAATAAGCTTCCAAACTCCCAAATAAATTTATCGTAGACTAAAATTCATCCTTAAATGGATTTTCAAGTAATAATAACAAGTTTCCCAAACCAGAATTGGATATTTTCCAATTTTCCTAATTCTCTTATCATTTTAGTGAAAATCAACACGTTAGGAAACTTCTGCTGGTCTTGATAGGTAGACTTATCAGAAAAATTTGAAACTTTTCTAGTATCTCAAATAGGTCTCTAAAAACCTACCTCTAAAATTTTGGCTTTATTGGATTTACACAAATTTCTAGAAAAATCCAATACTGTCAAAATTTAGTGAAAAATATTGCTAGACAGCAAGTCTTTTTGCAGCTTACATGGATGAAAGATTTACCAAACTGTAGAATCTTACTTCAAAAATTTTCTTTAGTCTTATGAATTATTTAGGGACTCAGGTTTAAAATTTCAGATAAGTCAAAAATATAATTTAGAAATTAAAATTTTGTGAGTGATAGGGTGTTAATATAAAATAATATTAGGAATTTATTAAACATAAGTTACTTTTATGGTGGATAAAAAATATGTACAGAATATTCATCAAGATATATAACGATTGAGACCATGAAATTACAAAACCATATTAAAGTAAGTTATAAGCGGTTTGATCTGAATGCCAAATCTCAGGTCCTTATCAATGAACTCGTTGCCCTGATCAAGCAAAAGTTCAAGACTCACCTGGAACGAATGATACCAAAGAACTCACCGCCCTGATGAAGAAAATGTCATGTATTAGGATTAGCCATACTATAATATTTTTTTTCGTGTGGCACCGAAACATGAAGAATAAAATAAAAATTTACTCTAGATAGTGGGTAAACTAATGTGTGAATTATTATAAAACTAAATACATAAATAAATAAAATAATTATACGCTTATAAATCTCGGGGTCGAGATTTTCATTTAAGGGGGGTATATCATATCGTCTTGATTTTATGTAGCCAATTATACACACACCTAAACATATATATCTACCCCATAAGGATTATAGTGAACACTAAAACATAATGAATTAGTATAAATGGTAGAATTTGTTTTTTTTTTTTTTTTTTTTGGGGGGGGGGGTGGGGGAAGATTGTAACACCTTAAACTTTTCAATATATTGAAAGTTCAAGAGTATCATAATGAAATTTAATTTAATATATACATGTGTATATCACCGATTTATCCTATCCAAACCTTACATCTATTCTCTAGCCTAAATTTAACCATTGAAAATAATCTATATCCATAGATCAAGTCATTCAATCGTTGATTTTTAAGACAAGATCATCATATATCCAAGTATTCTCTCTTGTTCATCATAACTAACCATTCAATCAACTATTCACTGATAGGTAAAGATATTTGACTATCCAATTTGAGTTTAGACAACCCGATCATGGTAAACTGTGAGGCCCGACCCGAGTTCGTTTGTGTGCATGTGTGTGTAAGTATGCATTTCGTTCATTTTGGTGTCGCGGTCCTACCAGTCAAATTTCGGTGACCCGCGACCTTCAAATAATGTTTACGGTTACCTTTGAATTCGGTCACATAGATCCGACTCAGATTGACCCGAAACCTACGTCATTGCGACTGCATCATCTTCGCGGTTCCAACGACGCATCTCGTGCGAAAATCCAACGTGTCCATCAAAAGTTGTAGGCCGTGCATTATTCGGGCTATTGATCATGATGTGGGGCCTACTTTACCCATGAACACATTTTTCTTATGTGGGCCCACCCTAGGTTCCATGTGCCTAGCCTAATCTAGTGCCTAGCCTAACCTATACCTTTCTCATAGCTAACAATGATGAAAGTGCTCTAGCTTAAGCTAATAAAGCCTCTTTCCTAGAAACTAATAATGGGTTGCTCTAACGCAAGTCTTCGTTTCCAGCAAAAAAGTTGAATTTTTTCTCTTCTCAAGAGAGAGAAGACATCATTTCCCTCCCCTTTCTAGAAACCCCATCATTTCACCTCTATAACTATCTATATCCCCCTTCTCTCTCTCTCTCTCTCTCTCTCTCTCTCTCTCTCTCTCTCTCTCTCTCTCTCTCTTCTCTTCTCTTCTTCTCCAGCAATTTCTTTTATTTTTTAGCCCCTCATCTCCCATTTTTCTCCCCATCCATCCATCAAAATCTCATCTCAACCATTCATCTTGCTTCCTTGGACAGTTAGAAACTTAGAGTGGAGTTTTGATAGAGATCTTAAGATGAGTGCTCCTTAGATGGAAATTTTTGATTTCTTTGATTCCATGGATGTTCTTTCCATTCCTTTTATTTTGAAGCTTGTGAGACCCATCAAATGATGATGGTGGCCCTCATGTCTTCATGGATGTGACTCATAGCCCATCCTTTGTGCATGCATTGTCCATGCAAGGGACCATTCTCCATGGACCTCTCCCCACATGGTTTTCTTTCCTTGATCAAGGATCCTTGGGTCATCTATACCCTTGATCCTTGGTGGAGATGACATCTCCACCATAGATCTTGAGTAGGATGAGTTATGCTCATATGGAACCTAGTAAATCATGATATAGTGGACGATTGTGATTGTGTGATGAGGGGAAGGGCCTCAATGTAGCAGAGATCCTTCCCTTATGGACGGATTCTTTTATTTTTCTTGTTTATATCTCTGAAATCAAGATGTGTGGGGCTCACCTTTTAGCCTGAAACCATCCAGACCGTCCAAAGAGAGAGAACATCATTGACAGTCCAGCCTTGGACGTTGGGGCCCTAAATGTACCCAAAAAAGGATGCATGTAAATGGTATTTGTTGATGGGAATGGTCTGAATGTTTATGGGGCCCATTGGGGTGGTCTATATCACAATTTTCATGGGTTTATTTCCTCTTTTTATAGTGATTATGATTATTTTAATTCAGTATTATGTTGCTGTCCAGAAGCTATCTGGACATATTTTCGAGCTGTCTTGAGCTCAGTTTTGGGGATTGATTGGTGAGGTGTTTAGTCCCACTTGATCTATGCCACTTGAAAGCGGGGACCTCACCTAGATGTCCTCTAAATTTCACCCTCATCCATCCCTGTTTGATCACCCAAAAGGGTGGGCCAAGAAGGTTGGACGGTCCAGATTTTTCTAGATTGTTCAGCCATTCTGCTGTTGTAATAACATAAATATCAGCTTGTTTTTGTAGTGGGCCACCTTTGTGGACCCCACCTTATTTTATACTTGTGTAGGGATGTTGGTCCTACATTTTCTTAAAATTTAGCAGACCTGGGCCCACTCTAATGGGGTGCACAAATCAGGGACAGCGGTATTGTTTCTGCAGTAGAATTTTTTTTCAGAAATACCTTGCTGATTGTAAGAGTAAAATAAAATACTTGTACTATACCAAAAAATGTAAACATTTACAAGGAAGTGGCACATCTATGGTAGAACCCACCTACAAAATATTGGGTCCAATGGACACCTGTACACACCAGGGTGGTGGCTGGACCGACCCACTATAATATGATATCCAGATCAGTTTGATTTTCAGGACAGATTGATTTCTTTAAATGAATTAAAAAATTTATAAATGTCTAAAAATTTTAAATTTTTTTAGAGATGTGGTTCATTCAAGTTAGAACCCACCTACCAAATTTCAGGGCTAATGGAAACCTGTACACACCATGGCTAGGGCCGGACTGGCCCACCATGTTGGGACGTCCAGGTCTGTCCGATTTTCTGGAAAGAAAGTTTTGTTTAAATTAATTAAAATACTTAGGAATATCTAAAAATTTTGAAATTTTGTGGGGTTATGTAAATCCTATGGAAGTGTCACTCTGTAAAATTCCATCCCCAAATGATCCCGTTTGGGCATCCAAAAGAATGGACCAAGATGGTTGGACTCCCAGATTTTTCTATTGTGCAGTCCAGCAATATGCCTTGATAAAAACTATAATTTAAAAATATTTCTTCTGATTGTGGGCTACCTTTTTGGGTTTCCTCACATTGTATGCATGGTGAGGGACCTTAGCCCTCAATTTCCAAAGTTTTAGAGGCCCTGGACCCACTCCAATGGAGTGCCTAAATTTAGGATAGCAACATGTTATAATTATGCTTGGCCTTGGGCTGAAATTTTGAGGAGTGGGGCCCACCACATTGTGAAGATCTTAGAGGAAATAATTTATACCTTTAGTTCATTAAATGCTGGGCTTAATAAATATACTTTTGAGGCCCACTACAGTTGAATTTAATTGGGTCCATGAATGTAACTAGTTGTTGAACTCTTTAGGCCCAATTAGGCTGGAACTTTCCAAATAGGCCCATTGAACTCTTGGACCATTTACCATACTATTGTGTTAGGTTAGTAGGCCGGATTACACAAGTAGATGAGCCATTGATTTTCCACTAAATCAACTTTATACTTGGGCCAGGTTGTAGGCCTAACTTACTTGACTAAGAGCCACTACACCAAAAACGTCATTTAGGAATGGTTTTAAACCGTTCCTAAAAGAGGCATCGAAAAAAAATGGAACGGTTCAATACCATATCAGGTACTATTTCATATTTTAAGAACGACTTCTTTGGAATGGTTTTAAACCATTCTTAATGTTGATAACAGTCACATTACAAATTATTAGAACAGTATTTTTCAGTATTTATGAATGGCCAATAAAAATTGTACATTTGTTTTTATATTTAAAAACCAAATAATATTATATACAATTAAAAATTAATATTGAACAAATATAGTACAACTTTATAATAAAAATTATATATATTTACAACAATGAGTTTACAATTGAACAAATACATCAAAAATAAATTAAAAAAATCCTACATGATGTGCTCCGCTCCTTGAGAAAACACAAGGTCCCACCATTCCTTAGGATGGCCTTAACCATTCTCAATCCTCTCTCATCGCTGCTCTCATAAGGCTTTTGAATCAATTTTTGCCACCTTGAAAGAGAGAATGTAAGGAATAGAATAGAAGACAATGAATGGGAATTATCAAACGTGTCTATTGTTTGATATTCATATGCATGTATGCATTTCACAATCCAAATTTGAGGAATCATTACCACTCATCGGATTCCATAAGAGTTAAAAATGTATCCATAACCTAGGTGAAAGCTTTGATTTTGGCACAATCATTTAGGTTAGAATCTAGAATCTTTTCAGCATATGATTACTCAGGAAATCAGGTGGGTAATTCATCTATTGGGAATGTTGAGGCATTTTGGGTAATGCCGCAACGGATATTCAAATTAAAAATGAAATGGAAACCTAAGTTTCTGTTTTTCAACAAGAAAAGAATGAAATTGCTGAAAATCAGTAACAGAGCAAATGTTTCCTATGGCAATGGCATTTTTCATAGAAAAAAAAAACACTAAATTTTATTAAAGATTGCCTACTATGTCAATTAAAGAGACATGGCCAAAATTTTCTTTTAGCCATAAGAGTTAAAAATGTATCCATAACCTAGGTGAAAGCTCCGATTTCGACACAATCATAAGCTTAGAATCTAGACTCTTTTCAGCATATGATTACTCAGGAAATCAGGTGGGTAATTCATCTATTGGGAATGTTGAGGCATTTTGGGTAATGCCGTAACGGATATTCAAATTAAAAATGAAATGGAAATCTACGTTTCTGTTTTTCAACAAGAAAAGAATGAAATTGTTGAAAATCAGTAACAGAGCAAATGTTTCCTATGGCAATGGCTTTTTTCATAGAAAAGAAAGCACTAAATTTTGTTAAAGATTGCCTGCTATGTCAATTAAAGAGACATGGCCAAAATTTTCTTTTACCCATAAGAGTTAAAAATGTATCCATAACCTAGGTGAAAGCTCTGATTTCGGCACAATCATAAGCTTAGAATCTAGACTCTTTTCAGCATATGATTACTCAGGAAATCAAGTGGGTAATTCATCTATTGGGAATGTTGAGGCATTTTGGGTAATGCCGCAACGGATATTCAAATTAAAAATGAAATGGAAATCTACATTTTTGTTTTTCAACAAGAAAAGAATGAAATTACTGAAAATCAGTAACAGAGCAAATGTTTCCTATGGAAATGGCTTTTTTCATAGAAAAAAAAAAGCACTAAATTTTGTTAAAGATTGCCTGCCATGTCAATTAAAGAGACATGGCCAAAATTTTCTTTTACCCATAAAAGTTAAAAATGTATCCATAACCTAGGTGAAAGCTCTGATTTCGGCACAATCATAAGCTTAGAATCTAGACTCTTTTCAACATATGATTACTCAGGAAATCAGGTGGGTAATTCATCTATTGGGAATTTTGAGGCATTTTGGGTAATGCCGCAATGGATATTTAAATTAAAAATGAAATGGAAATCTACGTTTCTGTTTTTCAACAAGAAAAGAATGAAATTGCTGAAAATCAGTAACAGAGAAAATGTTTCCTATGGCAATGGCTTTTTTCATAGAAAAAAAAGCTCTAAATTTTGTTAAAGGTTGCCTGCTATGTCAATTAAAGAGACATGGCCAAAATTTTCTTTTACCCATAAGAGTTTAAAATGTATACATAACCTAGGTGAAAGCTCTGATTTCGGCACAATCATTTAGCTTAGAATCTTGACTCTTTTCAGCATATATGATTACTCAAGAAATCAGGTGGGTAATTCATCTATTGGGAATGTTGAGGCATTTTGGGTAATGGCGCAATGGATATTCAAATTAAAAATGAAATGGAAATCTACATTTCTGTTTTTCAACACAAAAAGAATGAAATTGCTGAAAGTCAGTAACAGAGCAAATGTTTCCTATGGCAATGGCTTTTTTCATAGAAAAGAAAGCACTAAATTTTGTTAAAGATTGCCTGCTATGTCAATTAATGAGACATGGCCAAATTTTTCTTTTACCCATAAGAGTTAAAAATGTATACATAACCTAGGTGAAAGCTCTGATTTCGGCACAATCATTTAGCTTAGAATCTAGACTCTTTTCAGCATATATGATTACTCAAGAAATCAAGTGGGTAATTCATCTATTGGGAATGTTGAGGCATTTTAGGTAATGCCGCAATGGATATTCAAATTAAAAACGAAATGGAAATCTACGTTTCTGTTTTTCAACAAGAAAAGAATAAAATTGTTGAAAATCAGTAACAGAGCAAATGTTTCCTATGGCAATGGCTTTTTTCATAGAAAAAAAAGCACTAAATTTTGTTAAAGATTGCCTGCTATGTCAATTAAAGAGACATGGCCAAATTTTTCTTTTACCCATAAGAGTTAAAAATGTATACATAACCTAGGTGAAAGCTCTGATTTCTGCACAATCATTTAGCTTAGAATCTAGACTCTTTTCAGCATATATGATTACTCAAGAAATCAGGTGGGTAATTCATCTATTGGGAATGTTGAGGCATTTTGGGTAATGCCGCAACGGATATTCAAATTAAAAGTGAAATGGAAATCTACGTTTCTGTTTTTCAACAAGAAAATAATGAAATTGCTAAAAATCAGTAGCAAAGCAAATGTTTCCTATGGTAATGGCTTTTCTCATAGAAAAAAAAAAAAAAATTACACTAAATTTTGTTAAAGATTGCCTGCTATGTCAATTAAAGAGACATGACCAATTTTATTTTATTTTTTTTGTATTCATTTATCTTTTATCTTTTTATTTTACATTTATGTTGTTTTGGTTTGCAAGAAGTTCAAACATACTCTTAAGTTGGTAGTGTTGTTTCATGCACATACCAGGCCCAGTTGCACCATGGCTCGACGTGTAAGTAGCACAAAAGGCTGTTGAGGTCTTCCAGATTATTCTGTAACCATTGCAAAACAGGCATTTTAATGGCTATTGTAATTTATTTAAGACCCACCAGCTAAAATGATAAAAAAATCAAGTAACAAGGCTGTGTTTGGATGCACTATTGACTGAAGTGTGATGATTAGTTCAACAATTGGAAAAAATGACCACCAAATTGCACCTTCCTCCCAAATTGCAAGTATGCCGCTTTGAAGTTGTACTTGAGAGCAGTAACACTTATGGATGCTATGGTAAAATGATGCAAAGAAACCTTTCCACAATTAAAAGAAGAAGAAGAAGATAGAAAAGCTTCTTTGAAATGGCCTTTAAGCCGTAGAGATGCACACACTAATAAGAAATGCTCAAAGGTTCAGCTGCAGAAAAAGCAGAGGAAAAACGTAATTCCCAAACAAGGAATTAAAACTAGATTTTGGAGTGAAACTGGCCCGGGTATTAAAAGCCGCTGTTTGTTCAATTTGAAATGGTCACCTTGAAGTAGAAGCTCAATTTGAAATAGGGAATTCGAAGTAAAAGCCTTTGTGTCATGCACAAACAGTAATAACAATAGTAAAATTCATTTAAAGAGGAACTTCAGGCATGTTTGGTCAAGCTATCCCACCTGATTATCATTGTGGCCCATATGGCTAGCAGAGCTGCCTGATTTCATGGCCATTTGGGACACATGAACTGGTGGTATACATGAACTGCCATAAGTACAAAAACAAAAAGTTTAGAAATAGATATGATAAACAAAACAGTCAGGAAAGTAAGCTTATACCTAGTCAAAAATCAAGGAGATACTTTGTATTCTCAATATTTCTACAAACATCCAAATGAAACATAACATGATTGAAACAAAAGAGAAATGGTAAAGATGATAGACCTATAAGTTGCTTCCATTGATGTTGCATTGTGAATGCTAGCATGATAGTCCTCCTGAACATGAGAGACATTGCATCAGTTTCATATAAACACATTTGATACAAAAAGATAAATGCAATCCCAGGATTTGAGTCGTTTACTTGTCTTTTTGCTATAAATTCCTTGAAGTTACCAGTCATAAACATTGAATTGCCATTGACATGAAAAGTATGCAGTATTAAAGTTCAAAGATCAAACTAAAAGAGAGAATCTCGGTACAAAAAATAAAATAAAATGTTCATTTCATGAGGAACTCCTGCAACAAAAATAGGAAGCATGAGAAAAAATTCCAAGTAAATCCAGTAGATTTTCAGGTGAAAGAGGAAGGCAGAAGCATAGCTATTCATAGTTTTACCTCATATAACTTTTCCCACACCAGACCAGGTTGATTTGCATAACCTTCGTCAGTAATTAAGATGTAGAGTTCACCATTGAACTGTAAAATAGGGTAGGAAACAGTTTAATTTCCTGCAACATGACGCTAACTGTAAATGGGAACAGTAAAATTTTTGCAGTTGGTTTCTTAAAAGTGTCATATAGTATCTTTGATTCCTAAATGAATAGAAGAATCAATTGAAATAGTATGGTAGGGCTATAACTGACCTTAAACATACTACTGAAGTGATTGTTATGGAAAACAACACAAAGTTCGCATTCATTCAAACCTCCTTTTAGGCACGACAGGCTGAAAAAACATGATCCTTTTAAAGTAACGCAGTTCCAAATGGAGGCTCATTTTTGGAAGAAAAAGGGGTGTTACAAGCCAAAAACGGTGTGCGTACCCATATGTGGTCAACTGGCTATTTCTCAAAAAGTTTTGAATCAGCTCCTCTGAAAGCAGTGGAAAAAAAAGTTTTTCCAATAGCTTAAACACAATGCAAAGGATACACTGGAAAGCCCAACCATATAGAGATTTTTTATTTTTTATTACCTTCTTTGGTTCTGTTAGTAAGCAGCCCATCAAAATCATCTTGCTCAACATGAGCCATTTCACTTTGGTGCATGGGATCTCGATCTGGTTTCATAATCAGTTGATCTCCTTCTAAGAAATTCACATGGTCTTTGGAAATTTAGCATTTAGAAGAATCATCTTTGTCAGAGAGAGGTAAAGGACCTGCTAGGAGAAGGTTGTTTTCATCTGAACTTGTAGATGGACTACATACATGTGTGAGATAGCATATCCAATGGCAAGGGTCTCTTAAGTTCCTCTTTCAAAGAATCACATGCATCAAAGCTAGCTCTGTCCATTGCACCAGTTCTTGTTTTCTCAATGAAACCAACAGAGTTGGAACAATCTCCAGATTCATCATAGTTTGACTGATCAGGGTAACTTCCACTGGAAATCTTGGAAAGTGGAGTATCAGCCCCCCTAACAATGATTTCTGTAGATAATACATCGTTGTTACAATTACAGGATGCATTGCGGTCCTGTGAACCATTAAATTCTGGCTTAAGGGATCCTTGATACTCATCATCACTGTGCCCCTGCAAGGAATCTTCAAGAACTCAAGATTACAATATTTCAATGTCATCAAATGACTCATCGAATCCATAATCTAGACAATCATATAATGGAGCACGAGGATGTTTATAGTAATCTCTTGACAATTCCAGCACTCTATTGAGTTCCTCTTCTTCTTCTGTGTCTCCTCTTTCTGTGACTGAAATTGGAGTATCATCAAAGAATTTAGCTCCTGAAAAGCAAAGAGAATAAACACCTGAAGTTACAGTTTCTGTCAAAGCAAAATCAAGGGAATCTACTTCAAGACCACCCCTACCAACCTTCCCCAGCTACATTCCCTATTTCAAGGGAAACAAGGTGCTCCACAAGAGTATTATAGCACTTTGATCCAATCGCACCTAAAAGATCAGAATCCTAATTTGCATCAATATCAAATTTCCCAGTGAGCTTAACAAGAAGTGATCAATATGCCAAACCAAAGAGAAGGAAAGTATATCCACTCAGGGTAACCAAAGGTCATGCTGAACAATTATTGGAACTAGATACGCTGCATCAGCCACATGTCCAAGGATGTGACTTTATACAATCTAGCTCCAATTGCTGAGGGTTTGGATCACTCTCCTGGACAACATAATTGGGTTTGCATCACTCCCCTACTAAGCACTGCACTGAACTTGGCAGAACCTGAGAAATGCCAAATAATAATAATGTTAAATTAAAAAAAAAAAATTCAAAAATGTACAATCCAATATGCTCCCCAATGGGTCATCTCTTTATACAGAATTGATCACCTGCAACCTGTTGAAGGTTAACTTAAGCTACACCCCTTTTTAAAAACATTTTTCCCTTACAAAACCAAAATTTTGAATTCATGAAGATTGGTTGTAGGTGATAAGCATCAAGACTAAAATATTGATGGGAAATGCACCAAAGTGCAAGGCGTAGGGACCTTGACAAGATACATAACCATCACCATGATACTGAACACCGTCCACTACAGGGCATTAACATAATCTACCCCTGAAAGTGTCCTAAACAAACAGACATAATCCAAAGATCAGTGAGAAGTGAGAAATAAGACATCCTTCACTCTGAAAGGTTTGTTTATATACACTGGCTCCTTGAATTGCAATATCACAATAAAGTGGAAGTAATCATATTATAGTTTCTTAGCACAAATTGCAATTACATTACTTTCAAATTCGATTTGAAAGGAACAAGACTGCAAGTTGAGTTTGAGTAAAACTGAATATTCACAATTCAATACATCCAAACATAGCCTAAATCTTTGAGAAACTGAAAGTGTTTCCATTGCCTGATTGCTAACAATTGGAATCCCATTTTCTAGGATTATCTGTAGCCTTTTGGTATCCATTACGTGTACAAAGCCCCAATCACAAAATGAGGTAGATTCAGATAGGCATGCTATGGCTACAAACAGATGCATGAAACTCTTTTGATAAACTTTACCTTTTCTCTTCAGTTCTTTGGGGATCTTCCCATACTTTCCTGCAAAATTTGATGGAGTAAACACATTCACTATAACTAGGAATTGCCCCGATGTTTCACTTAAAACTTGATGATGAATATTAAACCTGCTTCTGTGGGAGATTCTGTGGCACGTTTTAATGGGGTGAAGGTCACTGGATCTGCATTTGTCCCAACAATATGCAATGGCAACTTGGACATTTTAATCATTTTTTTAGGATCTATGTCTTCAACTTTAACAGCCTACTTACTACAATGACATAAGGCATTTGGGCTGGGAGAAATACACAAGCAACAGAAGGATCAAGCTTGGTTGCTGATGAGAATTTTAATGTGAAACATGAGACGTCAGGCCTTTGGTTAACTTTATGCACTCAGCACCCGTCATTGACAATGCTACAATCTACCAAAAAACCATCCAGTTAACAGCCTCATCACAATCACAGTATGCATGCATGAATATAGCAGTACACTTTCTTGAGATAACTTAGTAAAATGATGAGCTCCATCAAAGAGCCATTATTTCCACTACAAAGCTTCATATATTTTGTAATCTTTAGCCTAATTAAATAATATGTGCATACCTGGGCTGTTTCTTGCTGGTGGTTGCTGCCTCGGCTATTTGACATAGCTCTTCAGTGACTTCTCTTTTTTACTGGCAGCCTGTTTTTGATTTAGAGAATAAGTAGTGAGACCATGAGGTCAACATGACACCAAACTGTAACAAGAACTGTAACACAAGTTTCCCTGCACACCTGATAATCCATTTCCAGTTTTCTTTGAACCCCTGTGTCAGAATAAGAACCAACTGAGAAGTCAAACAATATGATACCTCTGAAATAAATAAATAAAATCAAAATACCTCTCAAGCAAAATAATTGAGCATCCTGATAGAGTTACCCATTTTTATCACAAATTTTTTTTTTTTTAGAAAGAAGGCAAATAAGAAACAAAACAGTACTCATTCATGTATTCAACTAGTGGGAACGATTACCTTGAACATTATCACACTAGCCAAAAATGGTCGAGGACGTAAACATCACATAGTATATAGGCGATACAATTGCTGTGTTGAATGTTGTAGAACCCAAGCCATCTAAAACAAATTAAAAAACTGTGACGGACATTCCCATGCCATATCACAGTGGGTAAAGAGGAGAGGTGATCTACCAACACCACATTCTTCAACACATCAAACATGTACCTTGGGTGCTGCTTTGACTCGGCCTAGAGATCCACCAGCCTTTAGAGGCATAAACTCAGTAACCAAGTAAACTGTCATGGGCAAAACATGTGAAATTGGAACTAGACTTGGAGAAAAGGAAAGCAAGAAAGAAGTGGAAAAGAGGAATTACATAATCCTTGTCAAATAAGCCTTGGGTAACCTTGAGTTTCAACAAGTGGGGAAAATAGTTCAAGGATCCAAGCCATTATCAGACGGGCCCACAATGGATGGCAAAGCCCCCAAAATGTTGTCCCAAATGGGACATCCGTCAGGAAAGAAAAAAGCTCACCGCTCAATGAAAAAGGGCAAGATTAGATGTATAGGGGTTAGGATCTTTCATCAAGGGAGATTCTAGGGGCATGATCCATTCATGTTTGGGCCATTAAATTAATGGTCTGGGTCCACTTGTCCCACCATTGGGGACCGAAGTCCCATGATACTACGCGTACCAATGGGCCGATGATTACATAATTTCTCAATGCAAGATCAAGCGTGTAGATCAAGTCAAGTGTGTATAAGATCCACAAAGATCCAAGAAAGTTAATTGACAATGTCAGAGACACGATGCTCTATAACTCCTGATGTCTTCGCCTTGCCTTTTTGGTACATAATCTAAGATGGAGTGCGCATTTCAAGCTAAACCCACTAAACCCGAAACCCAGTCCAAGGCTTGTGATGACTACGATAATAAAATCACCCAAAATATCCTCCCATACAGACATCTACCTCTTCATCAATTTGACTTCTTCTAGCATCTCTCCCTGAACACAAGGGATCAATGGAAGAAGCTGAGAGGTTAGCTAAGCCCACACGTGTAGAGCATCTCCTAGACGTGCACAGACACATATGCCTATGTGGCACACTTGTATGAGATCCCCATCAGGTGCACCACACTGGTTAGATCTTTTGGCTTAAAAATCAGGTTAATTTCATTCCTGTGGTAGGCACGAGACATGCAAAACAAACAAATGCCTAAAACAAATGTTTCTAGCCACTGATTTGTTTTGTACACTTTAGCCCACCTGAGGAGTCAAACGGCCTGATTTGCCGACAAGGACACCCAAACAGTGTGGCCCACCTGACGGAAAGCTCTGATCTCACACACATGCCATATTGGCATGTATTCTATCCACAAAAGTGTAGAAAAGGCATCCATACAACACTTACATATAATCAACACCCAATGTAGGTAACAAATTTTCAAAATCCACTCTCTGAGTCAATTCTACAAACACATTGCAGACATAAATACTCCCAAAAACATAAAACAAGCAAACGAATGACAGATCGAGGAAACATAAACAAGCAAGACCCAAAAAAGGAAATGATAGAAGAATTAGAATGAAAATGCCAAACAAAATACCAAAATTGCGCCCAATGACGCAATGCCAGGTGGCGCCATACTTCTTATCAAACTCCTTGATGTACTCGACAATGTCCTTCTCCACGCCGTGCTTCTCAATGGCTAGAAAGAATCCGATTTTCCCAACAGAAAAGAAAAAATGTTAGGAAGGACAAGAAGGTAAAAAGATGACAAGATGAAGGGAAAAATGGAGAACGAAGCAAACGGAGAGAGCGCAGTCGATGGCGTCTTTCTGCATGTCATCTTTCAGACTGCGATACACCCCATACAAAGTTGCTGCTGCTACTACTGCTTCTACAATACCGTGTGGGGACTGTCAGATTTAGAGTCGAACTGGGAGAGGGAGATCGAGAGAGAGAGAGAGAGAGGGTTGAGATCGAAAGAGGGAGAGGGAGATCGAGGGAGAAGGAGATCGAGAGAGAAGGAGGGAGACTGAGAGAGAGGGTTGAGATTGAGAGAGGGAGATCAAGAGAGCGGGTTGAGATCCGGAGAGGGAGATCGAAAGAGAGGGAGAGGGAGAGGGAGAAGGAGATTGATAGGGGTGAGGGAGACAAATGCGAAATGAGGCTAGGGTTTTGGTGTAATGTAAGGGTGAAAATGGTTCGGTAGTCTGCGGTAGATCTAAAGTAATGTGACGCTTGGGCTTGTGGGGTCCACTGAGAGGGTTTTAATTGAATCTATTCTGTCCATATGTTTTATAATAAAATAATAGATCCAAATAATGAAAACTAAGAAGATCCAACACTCGATTGGGACACATCAACAAAATAGTCAATAAAACAACAACAAATTGTAGTATGGTTCATAACCATTTTGAATAAAAAACGGCTTAGAGCCGTTTCTGAACCAAAATCCCACACATTCCAGATTTGCGATTTTGGTGTAGTGAGCATGACATTTGCCCATGTGGTTTGAGCAATGGGCTGCCCACTAGGCCACCATATTATATGGGATTAGTAGCCTTTATGTTGGGCCCTAACCTTTCCCCTATGGGCCCATAGTGGTATATATGGGTTGGGTTATGTGTGTTCCCCTTAGACCCATATTTTGGGTAGGCCTTGGGCCGACCTTTCTGAAGCCCAATATGAGTGTTTGTGGTATGATTATGGCTGCTCATTCCTTATTTCTGATGTTACATAGGTCTTGGGCCTTGATCCATGATCAATTAGAGATGAGCTACCTCTCGAGGACCAATTGTGGTTGGATGTCCACATTGGTGGCCCTGAAGTAGGCCCATGGGCTTTTATGGGTGGTTAAGGGCCCATCATAGACCCTTACTAGGCCGTTTCATATATTTAAGCTCATACCATTATTCTCCTTAGTCTCGTAGGCTACCCCAGGTATATGGGCCCCCACTAGGCGTTGTATTCCTTATGAGGAATTGGTTAAGTACCTACATCCTTCATGGTTAGGTAGAGAGTTCATCTTCACCTCATTGGCACTCTTATTCATCTTCATGGCCCACTCTCATACACATCATATGCATTCTTGGTTGAGGTATGATTGATCGTGGTTTGTCATTCTGTACGACATGTTGATATATCCCCGAGAGATTGATACTTAGGATTGATGCATGGGTGATTGTGTGATTCATGCATCTAGCATCGTATAACTTGTGGATATCCGCCCTTACTTCATCAAGGCCTTGCCTCCACAGGGGTATTCATGAATGGTCTTATGTGTGGACACCAAAAATATTAGTTGAGCATACCGGGTGCATAGGATGCCCATGGGTGAAATTTCTAAAACTTCCATGGTACCAAGGATCTGCTCCAACATCGTGACCAGGTGGACTACATGAGTGCATGAGGGCCTTATACCATTAGGTCATGACTCTCACTGTTGTGTAGTCGGTTGAATAGGGGTGTGGCCTTACCTACCTACTGTATAGGGGGCATTGCTAAGCTGAGTCTAACCAGCTCATAAATGGGTCCGCTAACGTCAGGCCTTCCTAGTGATTGGTTGTCCATAGGCGGGTAATGAGGCCTCTTATGCTCGTTTGACTGTGCGGGATCTGTAGAGTGGCAGTCATTCAGCAGTGTAATGGACCTCGGTGATTTCCTTATGATTGAAAATGTACTTGACATATGGTTTGGTTATGAGCACTAGCATTACTTGCATCGCATTAGCATTGGCTGTGTAAGCCACTTTGTGAATTACCTTGGTATGGCTCCCAGTACTCATTGCATCGTATTCATGATAAGCCTTGGTAAGGATAGTAATATTCCCATTGAGCATGTTTCCCTTCTTGCACTTCTTATTATTCTTTTTGCACCATTGTCACACACTTACACCACCCTCTAAGCTTCTATAAGCTTATGCACGATTGATGTGTGCAGGAGATTATAGGCAGACATCGTAGCAACAGAGCGTGGAATAGAGCTGAGCATTTGAGGACTCCAGTGTTGCTGACCTTTCTCTCTTTTCATTTTATCTCATGTATGTCCTTTTAAACCATATGGATAGTTTTAAAAGTTCAAATTCTTAGTGGATTTTGTGATGTGTGGCCTTTGTTATTCTCAGATGTACTTGCTGTGATCTTAGATATGCTCGTATTGGTAATGATTATACTATTATTAAAATCCTCCTTGTAGGATCCCAGGATCAGAACCTTCCTCAGGAGCCGAGAATGGGATACTATGGAGGCTGTTACGGCCAAAACCGGCCATCGGGTTCCTTATGATTCTGGTTACCGAGTCTGGGGCATGACATGAGTTGGTATCAGAGCATAACAAGTAATTCTTGAATGACTCTGGAGAACATCGCATGTTTACCAAGAACATGGGACAAATAGTGTCCCGATATCCTTCCTTCCGCTCCGTGTTGAGCCGTAATTGTCCTAATTCCTTGTGGCGTCATTATTTTGTAGACAATGCCACGTGGTTATGACACCCATGGTCGTGGCGCCCGTGGTCATGGTGCCCGTGGACAAAGCGCCCAAGGAACCCATCCTACTTGAGCACGTCCTACTCTAGTAGTTGAGGATTCGATTCCAGAGGTCTTGACTTAGCCTGTTCCTCTAGTTGCTCCGGTTTCCCCACCTATTTCCTCCACCTCAGCTTGCTATTCTAGTTACAATGGCTCCAATTGCTCCGATTTTCCCACATATCCCCCCTCCTCAGCCTGTAGTTCCAGTTACTAAGGCTCCTGCTCCGTCGGCCGCACCTGTACCTCCGCCCGAGGTGAGCGTCGTCCCTGCCTTTTCGACAGTACCTATAGGAGCCGAGCATTTTCAGCAGTTGCCACCACATTGCAAACCCATCAGCCCGCTACTGTTGAGTTTTCTGGGTAGTTTGACTTACCAGGTGCTAATACGATAGCTCGAGAGTTCCGGCAACATGATCCTTCGAGGTTTAGTGGTGACCTTGACCCTTCTGCCTTTGAGGCTTGTCGCATTGAGGTTGTGAGGATTTTTGACACCATACAGTGTCTTGCGGATCAGAGAGTATCCCTTGCGACCTATCTTCTTCAGGGTGAGGCCCGTCATTGGTGGTCATCCGTATCCAGGATGGTCAGGCCTCAGTTTGTTTGGACATGGGAGGAGTTCGTGACCCGTTTCGACCAGATGTTCTTCCCTAAGCATGTTCAGATCCACCAGGTAATCGAGTTTGAGACCCTAGTGCAGGGTGATATGACTATATCTCAGTATAAGGCTCGTTTCTTGGCCCTGTATAGATTTGCTACTCATCTCACCAGCGATGAGAAGATGAGGGCCCGTCGTTTTGTGACTGGTTTGTGCCCTGTCCTTCGTAGTGGTGTGGTAGGGCACTGTTTGGAGACGTTCGACCAGGTTGTTCATTGAGCACTGGTTTGTGAGGAGGACTGGGCTATGACCCAAAGGTTAAGAGAGCAGAGTTACGGTGGAGACCGGAAGAGGAGAGCTCTAACCAGCAGTTCCAGGCAGCACCGTCAACAAAGATAGAGGGGCAGATCAGGATTTCAGTAGCCTATAGTTTAGACAGTAGTTTCTTCCTCATCATCAACACCGCCAGTCGCTTCATCTTTCGGCCCCTTTTTTGGTGTATGCTTCGGCTGTGGACAGGCCGGGCATTGGAGGCGTGAGTGCCCTCTCCCCATTCACTAGTAGAGGCCACCACAGTTGCCCCCTCCTCATCTTCTTCAGCAACAGTAAAGAGCACAGCTTCCACCCGCCGCTCCTAGGGCTCCTCCACAGCAGCAGAGCCAGCCAGACAGACCCCCTTAGTAGAGATAGCAGCAGCAGCAACAGCACCAGCTGCAGCACCACCAGAGGGAATATCCATATGTTGTTCGATCCCTGGGTCCAGTGTGTATAGTAGCCCAGTAGGCTCAGACTTAGGACCCTCAGTCTTCTGTTTTACTTCCTATAACATTCCGAAAATCGGGGCGTCGAGCAAAAACCCAACTCTCAAGTTCCGAAATGTTATTTATGCAACATAGATATGTATGATTGAATGTTGTCTGTGATAATGTATTGAACATGAGTGAGATTAAGCTAGAACAGCATATCATACTCCAGAGACGGTTAAATTAACAAGCGGAAGACTGTGATAGTATGTATAACATATATAAACTGTTGTATGCCTCCAGAGTGTGGATATGTTACCAGGTTATATACATACATGTATACTCCAAAAGTAGACAAAACGAATATACATGAGTGCGCTAAAAATATAAAATGACAAGTGTCAAAGTATCTAATCAACCTCCCTGTAATCCCGTCAATCAGAACACGCATAAAGGAGGGATCCTCCTCATCATCATCAAGTCCAGCTCCGCCTCGCAGGCCGCGCCATCATCTGCAATCACAAAAGGGTCTGGTGGGTGTCCAGGAACACCGTCTAGTAACGTGGGAGTGAGTAGCTAACTCAGTGGAATAATAGAGCAAGGATTAACATGTTCTCAAATCAATCATGCGATAATAGTAAAGCAGTAAATCAAACAATCCTAATACTGTTGTTAATGCAATTATGACATGACGTGATGTATGCCCTCACCGACGATCTCCCTCATACGGCAACATCTTACGACCGTGGCATGCCACACTCCCTAGAGTGCTCCACATCTTCCAGGCACATGCAATGCTATGGTGATATGATTTTCGAGTTATTATTAGTCCATTCAAACAGCAGGATTGGGAAACTAAGGTACTTCCCTTATATCAATCCCAACACAGATCCTGTCTAGGGTCGTCACTCCTAGTAATCTCATACGATGTATATTTCGTAGGTCGCTGCAAGGGTTGCCAGGGCTGTTGCACGCACTCGTTGCTCCGCTCCCCCATCACCTTATCAATACAGGCCTACTGTACTCTACTGCTACTGAAGGGTCGTCGCCTCCCGTAGACTCAGAATACGCTCGCGGTCACTACAAAGGACTTGTCGCCTGATCAGTGTAGGCCGACAGCTAGAATATAGTGTCCCATACCACCATAATCTGCTCACGAGACTAGGTGCTCACTGGTCACTACAGGGAGGTTTATGGCCCCAGCGTAGGCCGACAGCTCGACCACGGTGTCCCATACCACCATGCCCAGCTCATGAGTCTTTATGGATCAAGGTACCATGGTTAACAGGGTTTACAATGGTAAGTTCAGTACCCTAGGTTCAAGCAGTTATGACTCATACAAGGTGAACATACATCGGCCAGTCGGGTTACTTGACGGGTTCGACTAGCGCGATCGCATCTCAAGTCGAACGACATGAAGTGCGTAAAACACTTCGCGTGGCCTAACCACTGCCGTCAACTCCAAACACGACTCGCGTTCATCGACGCGTCGTTCGTGGCGAAGATAAGCTAACCACGAATTCGCTCGGTTACCGACTGCCTGGACTAGGCATAGTCCCAAACAATCATAGAATCACATCAGCAGTTGTGTAAGGGTAATGGAAATGAAATACAACCATGAGAGCATGTTAACACATGTTATTACATACAACTTAAGCAAATCATCGTACACATGTCTTTCACACATATAATGAAATTAAGCATGTCGCCAACATATAGGAAATCCTCTCCATCAACATATTAATTGAGAATTCAATCTCAAAGTAACTCATAAGGAAATCATCAAGCACATGTTATAACATACAGCTTAAGCGAATCGTCAAGCACATGCATTTCATTCATATCATGAAATCATGCATATGGCTAACATGTAGGAAACCATTCACACCAGCATATTAATTGAGAAATCAATCTCAAACTAATTCATAACACCATTTAATTCAATACATACTAATACAAGCATTTATACAAACACATACACTACACACTTAAGTCTACATATAGTATATCGACCCGAAGTGCGCATTTAGGCGAATCTCTTCGCCAAACTAATTATGCACGTATTCCTAACATCCTAATGCGACAACATATCATGTCAATCACATCAGCAAAATATGAATGAAATCTATACTTCCTACAAATGACTAAAATGCCCTAAATCTCATATTCTTCGTTAGTTTACGAAACAGGAAACGGACAGCATGTTGTACATGTCAAACGGCGTTGCCCTCAAGAATCTACTATTAAACGACATTGAAAGCTTTGGAAACAGTCAATCAAAGCGTCTAAAATCCGCACCTTTTCCCTTATAGGTGAAGTGATTCGAACGGAGCGTATATGCTTCGTCTACGGCGATAAGAGAACCTGTTTTACGAGATTTACTAACTATCAAGCTATGGAACTAAAGAAGCATCAAATCAGCAACTTTCTAGGGCGTTTTCTTACCTGCAAATGCGGAGAAATCACCGGCAAAGTGATTGGAATACGCCGCTTAAGCACGTGCAGCAGCAGCAGGAAAAGCTCTCCCACCTTCTCTCACAAACTCTCACCTTTTCTCTCTCCCAATCTAGGGTTTTTGCAAATTCAGATGGGAGAGAGGAGTGAGGGTTTCAAGCCCTTTTATAAGCCCAAACTTGCCCGAAATAGACTCGGGAACAAGTTTCACTTGAGGGGTAACCAAATCGGGGTTGTTTCGGTCCAAAAGAGTATTTCTGGTGGTCCCCTGGTCGAATGCGATCGGACTTAAGCTCATGCATACCAGATCTAGCGCGCATTAAGTTTTCAGTCCGGCAGGGTTCGCAGATCGCACGTGGCGGACCAGTTTCAGTTCAGCGGTCACCGCACGTAGATCAGGGCTGGAAGTCTCATAATAATAAATAGAAATTTTTCCTGATCCGAGGGTGTAATCTGGATGAATTCTGATGGTCAGAACACTTAATACTGACGTGTCAAGTCGTGTGCCAGATTTGAATTTGAAATTCCAATTCTGTCCCTATTCGCGGTCTCTTCAGTCCGGGCTCAATGAAATAGTCTGTGATTATCGGTTTGACTTGATTTTCGAAATGATTGTCAAGTCCAGCTGGGCGGTTCTAACGGTCTAAGATAGGAAGTAACGGACTTTCAACGCGCGGTCTAAATCCAATACAAGAATTCAAAGTGGTCCAGAGAACAAACCTGCTTAGAGTTTGATCCGAGGTTATAGAGTATTATAGAGTCATACGTTCTACTCGATTTGGGTCTTATAGAACGTATTTAAAGTGATCAGGGACTGTTTCCCAGCTACTCTAACGTTGCGCTAGCTAACTTACGCTTAATTTCTAAAGGAATTAATCCTAAGTGGTTTCTTTGGCTATGGAATTGGGTTCTGAATGATTTTCCAGGGGTTTTAATTGACCAACTGCCTAAAGACATCAAATCCCAGATTGGCCAAAATCCGGGGTGTTACACTTCCCCTATCAGCTTAAGGCCATTTTTATTCTGTGCAGTAGGCGTCAGGACAGGACCTGTAGTCATCGACCGATGGAGTCGTTGAGGGTATTCTTCTTGTTTCTTCTTGCATTGCTCATATTTTGTTTGATTCTGGTGCTTCCCATTCTTTTGTGGCCGAGCATTTTTGCCGATCGACCGATATTCCATCGGAGTCCTTGTCTGAGGTCTTGACCGCTTCGACTCCCATGGAAAAGTCTGTGGTATTGACCCGTCACTGTCCGTCTTGCCTGGTGTTAGTGGGCAAGATGTTCCTTCTTACTAATATGTTCATGATGCCAATGTCTGGCTTTGATATTATTCTGGGTATGGTCTAGCTTGCAGAGTATCGTGCCATCTTAGACTGTGCTGCGAAGACAGTTACATTTCAGATTCCAGGCTTGTCAGTGTTCCAGTTCGTCGCTGAGCCTAGAGGAGAGCCGTTATCTAGCTTCTTAGCTTTAGTTGTTGAGGACTCCGTGGCAGAAAGTATTAAGCAGCTTCCAGTCATTTGTGTGTACCCGGATGTGTTTCAAGAGATTCCGGGTTTACCGCTACATTGGTAGGTAGAATTCCAGATTGATTTGGTGCTTGGTACCGTGCCTATCTCAAAGGCCCCCTATCGGATGGGACCGTTGGAGTTGAGGGAATTGCAGGAGCAGTTATATGAGCTCCCAGAGTTAAGTTTCATTCATCCTAGCATTTCACCTTTCGGAGCCCCTGTATTATTTTTGAAGAAGAAAGATGGTTCGTTGCAACTCTGTGTAGATTATCGAGAACTCAATAGAGTCACCATCAAGAACCGATACCCGATTCCCCGTATTGATGATCTGTTCGATTAGTTGCAGGTTGCGCAGTATTTTTTCTAGATAGACTTGCATTCTGGTTACTATCAGATTCGGGTTCGAGAGGAGGACATTCCGAAAATGACTTTCTACACACGTTATGGTCACTTCGAGTTCTTGGTCATTTCGTTTGGACTGACCAATGTGCCTGTCATATTCATGTAGCTGATAAACAAGGTTTTTCGGCCACTCCTCAATTAGTTTGTGGTAGTATTTATTGATGATATTCTTATATATTCGAGAACTCATGTGGACCATGCCGAGCACCTACGGATTGTACTTGAGACCCTTCGTGCCCACCAGTTGTATGCGAAGCTTGAGAAGTGCGAGTTTTGGCAGGAGGAGATGAAGTTTCTCGGTCATGTGGTGACGAGGGAGGGTGTTGGCGTGGACCCCTCGAAGGTTGATACAATGCGTCAGTGGGGCCAGCCCACAAATGCGTCTGAGATTCACAGCTTCCTTTGTCTAGCGGGATATTATCGATGATTTATTGAGGATTTCTCCAGTATTGCAGCACCGCTCACCCGGTTGACACGAAAGGGCGTCGAGTTCGTCTGGAATGACACTTGAAGGTATTTTCAGAGTTAAAGGACCGCCTCACGTCAGCTCCTGTCCTCACACTTCCTGATGAGAGTGAGGGTTTTGTTGTCTTTACTGATGCCTCTAGAGTTGGCTTAGGTGTTGTACTGATGCAGCACTGGAAGCTAGTGGTGTACTCCTCGCGCCAGCTCAAGGTCCATGAGCAGAACTACCCCACTCATGATTTAGAGCTTGCAGCAATTGTCTTCGCACTAAAGGTGTGGAGGCATTATATATATGGGGTCAGGTTCGAGCTCTTCTCGGATCATAAGAGCTTAAAGTATCTATGTTCGTAGTCGGAGTTAAACCTGTGGCAGAGGCAATGGATGGAGTTGTTGAAAGATTATGATTTTGACCTTCAGTACCACTCGGGCAAGGCTAACGTGGTGGAAGATGCGCTCAGCCGTCAGCCACAAGGCCTAATGGCACATATGATGGTTCGACAATGACAGATGCTCTGGGATGTTTCAGAGTTTGACTTTGAGTTTAGTCCGCAGTCTTCCATTATTCAGCTTTCGAGCTTATCGATTCAACCCTCCTTGGTGGCTTGGGTGATCGAGGCTCAACAGACGGATGAGTTACTTCAGGAGCACCGAGCAAAGCCTCCTCCATAGAGCAGTCAGATTGGCAGATTGGTTCCAATGGTTGATTATACTTTAGAGGCCGGTTGTGTGTCCCGGACGTTCCAAAGTTGCATTGTGATCTAATGACCTAGGCCCACCAATCGAGACTTACTATCCACCCAGGCTCTACGAAGATGTATCGTGATATGAGGAGGCAATACTTCTGATAGGGGATGAAGCACTAGATTGTGAGTTGTGTGGCCGAGTGTGACACATGTCAGCGTGTTAAGCCGATCATCAGAGACCCCCTAGTCCCTTGCAGCCATTAAGCATTTTAGAGTAGAAGTGGTAGCACGTATTGATGAACTTTATCACAGGTTTGCCGAGGACTCAGCGCGGTCACGATACTATCTGGGTTATCGTCGATCATCTGACGAAGACGGCTCATTTCATTCCGGTGCGTGCTACCTGGTCGATGAATCAACTTACAAAGGTGTTCATTGAGGAGATTGTGAGACTACACAGCGTCCGAGTTTCGATCGTTTCAGACCGAGACTCTAAGTTAACGTCTCAGTTTTGGAGGAGTTTTCAGCAGGCGCTGGGGGTCACTTTGCATTCAGCACTGCTTATCATTCGTAGACGGATAGGCGGACCGAAAAGGTCAACCAGATCCTTGAGGATATGCTCAGTGCTTGTGTGATTGACTTTGCGAGCAATTAGGATGAGCATATACGCCTCACTGAGTTTGCATACAATAACAGTTATCAAGCGACTATCGACATGGCTCCATTTGAGGCACTTTATGACAGATCGTACAGATCTCCTAGTTGTTGGATCGAGGTTTGAGAGTGTCATCTCTTAGGTCCCGAGTTTGTGTAACAGATGTCAGAGGCTATTGATGTTATTAGGTAGAGGATTCGCAAAGCTCAGAGCCGGCAGAAGAGTTATGTTGATCGTCAACGTCGACCCCTCGAGTTTGCAATCAGGGACATGGTGTATCTTAAGGTCTCGCCTATGAAAGGCATGGTTCACTTTAGTGTGAAGGGCAAGCTCGCCCTAAGAATTATTGGACCTTTTGAGATTACCAAGCACGTAGTCGCTGTGGCCTATAGGCTTGCCTTACCTCCTGAGTTGTCCACGATCCACGACATGTTCCATGTTTCTATGTTACGAAAATATGGGTCGGACACTATTCCTGTGATTGATTGGCAGCCACTTGAAGTCCGTGAGGATGCTTCTCACAATGAGCAGTCGATTCGTATTCTTGATCAGAAGGAGCAGGTCCTCAGGACCAAGGTCATTCCCTTAGTGAAGGTGCAATAGGGTCATCATTCGAAGGTCGAGGCGCCTTGGGAATGCGAGGCCGAGATTAGAGAACGTTATCCCCATCTGTTTGATGATTGAGATATATATACGATGATGATGTTGATACATTTTGTTGCTTTGGTTTTATCAATTTTGAGGATGAAAGTTTTTGTTGGTGGGGAGGATTGTGAAGCCCGAACCGAGTTCGCTTTTGTGCATGTGTGTGTGTAAGTATGCATTTCATTCATTTTGGTCCTGTGGTCCTACCAGTCAAATTTCAACGACCCGCGACCTTCAGATAGTGTTTGCGGTTACCCTTAAATTTGGTCACATATACCCGACTCGAATTGACCAGAGACCTACGTCATTACGTCTGCATCGTCGTCATGGTTCCAAGAATGTGTCTCATGCGAAAATTCGACATGTCCATCAAAAGTTGTAGGCCGTGCATTATTCGGGCCATTGATCATGTGTGGGGCCCACTTTACCCATGAACACATTTTTCTTATGTGGGCCCACCCTAGGTTCCATGTGCCTAGCTTAGTCTAGTGCCTAGCCTAACTTATACCTTTCCCATAGCTAACAATGATGAAAGTGCTCTAGCCTAGGCTAATAAAGTCTCTTTCCTAGCAACTAATAACGGGTTGCTCTAATCCAAGTCTTCTTTTCCTGCAAAAAAGTTGAATTTTTTCTCTTCTCAAGAGAGAGAAGACATCATTTCCCTCCCCTTTCTAGAAACCCCATCATTTCACCTCTATAACTATCCATCTCTCTCTCTCTCTCTCTCTCTCTCTCTCTCTCTCTCTCTCTCTCTCTCTCTCTCTCTCTCTCTCTCTCTCTCTCCTCTTCTCTTCTTCTCCAGCAATTTCTTCCATTTTTTAGCCCCACATCTCCCATTTTTCTCCCCATCCATCCATCCATCAAAATCTCATCTCAACCCTTCATCTTGCTTCCTTGGACAGTTAGAAGCTTGGACTGGAATTTTGATAGAGATCTTAAGGTAGGTGTTCCTTAAATGAAATTTTCTGATTTCTTTGATTACATGGATGTTCTTTCCATTCCTTTCATTTTGTAGCTTGTGGGGCCCATCAAAGAATGGTGATGCCCCTATGTCTTCATGGATGTGGCTCATAGCCCATCCTTTGTGCATGTATGGTCCATGCAAGGGGCCATTCTCCATGAACCCCTCACGTCCCCTCCCCCCCCCCCCCCCCCCCCCCCCCCATAAGGTTTTCTTTCCTTGATCAAGGATCCTCGGGTCATCTAGACCCTTGATCCTTGGTGGAGACGGCATCTCCACCATAGATCTTGAGTAGGACGAGTTATGCTCATATGGAACCATGTAGATCATGATATAGTGGACGATTGCGATTGTATGATGAGGGGAAGGGCCTCAATGTGGCGGAGAACCTTCCCTTGTGGCCAGTTTCTTTTATTTTCCTTGTTTATATCTCTGAAATCAAGATGTGTGTGGCCCACCTTTCAGCCTGAAAATATCCAAACCGTCCAAAGAGGGAGAACATCCTTAACAGTCCACCATTGGACGTTAGGGCCTAAATGTACCCAAAAAGGATACATGCAAATGGTATTTGTTGATGGGAATGGTCTGGATGTTTGTAGGGCCCACTGGGGTGATCCATACCATAATTTCCAAGGATTGATTTCCTCTTTTTATAGTGAGTATAATTATTTTTATTCAATATTATGTCGTTGTCCAGAAGCTATTTAGATAGATTTTTAAGCAATCTTGAGCTCAGTTTTGGGGATGATTGGTGGGGTGTTTGGTCCCACTTGATCTATGCTTCTTGAAGGAGGGGACCCCACATAGATATCCCCCAAATTTTACCCTCATCCGTTCCTGTTTGATCACCCAAAAGGGTAGGCCAAGAAGGTTAGACAGTCTAGATTTTTCTGGACTATCCAACCATTCTGCTGCTGTAAAAACATATGGAAGTGTCACTCTGTAAAATTTCATCCCTAAATGACCCTGTTTGGGTATCCAAAAGAATGGCCCAAGATGGTTTGACTCCCAAATTTTTCTGCAGTGCAGTCCAGCAATATGCCTTGATAAAAATCATAATTCAAAAATATTTCTTCTGATGGTGGACCACCTTTTTGGGTTTCCTCTCATTGTATGCATGATGAGAGACCTTGGCCCTCAATTTTCAGAA
The DNA here is from genome assembly GCA_037074715.1 of Magnolia kwangsiensis. Lineage (NCBI taxonomy): Eukaryota > Viridiplantae > Streptophyta > Magnoliopsida > Magnoliales > Magnoliaceae > Magnolia > Magnolia kwangsiensis. The sequence continues at coordinate 45,497,020 of CM073589.1, read as the reverse complement.
TTTTAGAGGCCCTGGACTCACTCCAATGGAGTGCCCAAATTTAGAACAGCAACATGTTATAATTATGCTTGGCCTTGGGCTGAAATTTGGAGGAGTGGGGCCCACCATATTATGAAGATCTTAGAGGAAATAATTTATACCTTTTATTCCTTAAATATTGGGCTTAATAAATGCACTTTCGAGGCCCACCACAGTTGAATTTATTTTGGTCCATGAATGTTGCTAGTTGTTGAACTCTTTAGGCCCAAGTGCACTAGAACTTTCCAAATAGGCCCATTAAAATCTTGGGCCATTTTTACCATACTATTGTAATGGGTTAGTGGGCTGGATTTCCCAAGTAGATGGGCCCTTAGTTGCCTACCAAATCAACTTTATACTTCGGCCGGGTGGTAGGCCTAACTTACTTGACTATGCCCGTGTGGTTTGAGCAATGGGCTACCCACTAGGCCACCATAATATATGGGATTAGTGGCCTATATGTTGGGCCCTAACCTTTCCCCTATGGGCCCATAGTGGTATATATGGGTTGGGTTATGTGTGTTTTCCTTTGACCCATATTTTGGGTAGGCCTTGTGTCGCCCTTTCTGAAGCCCAACATGAGTGTTTGTGGTATGATTATGGCTGCCCGTTTCTTATTTCTGATGTTGCATGGGCCTTGGGCCTTGATCCATGATCAATTAGAGATGGGCTACCACTTAAGGACCATTTGTGGTTAGATGTCCACATTGGAGGCCCTAAGGTAGGCCCATGGGCTTCTATAGGTGGTTAAAGGCCCACCATAGACCCTTGCTAGGTTGTTTCATCTATTTAGGCTCATACCATTTTCTCCTTATTCTCATGGGATACCCCAGGTATATGAGCCCCCACTAGGGGTTGTATTCCTTATGAGGAATTGGTTGAGTACCTACACCCTTCATGGTTAGGTAGAGAGTTCATCTTTACGTCATTGGCACTCCTATTCATCTTCATGGTCCACTCCCATATGCATCATATATATGCTTGTTGAGGTATGATTGACCATGGTTGTGTCATTCTGTAGGACATATTGGTATCTCCCCGAGAGATGGATGCTTGGGATTGATGCATGGGTGATTATGTGATTCATGCATCTGACATCGCATAACTTGTGGATATCCGCCCTTACTTCATCAAGGCCTTGCCTCCACAGGGTTATTCGTGAATTCTCGTATGTGTGGACACCAAAAATATTAGTTGAGCATACCGGGTGCATAGGATGCCCGTGGGTGAAATTTCCAAAACTTCCATAGTACCAAGGATCTGCTCCAACGCCATGACCAGGTGGACTACATGAGCGCATGAGGTCCTTATACCATTATGTCGTGACTCCTACTGTCGTGTAGTCAGTTGGATAGGGGTGTGGCCTTACATGCTTGGTGTGTAGGGGGCATTGTTAGGCTGAGTCTGACCAACTCGTAAATGGGTCCGCTACCATCAGGCCTTGCTGGTGATTGGCTGTCCACAGGCGGGTAGTGAGGTCTCTTACACTCGTTTGACTGTGCGGGGTCTGTAGAGAGGCAGTCATTCAGCAGTGTAATGGACTCCGATGATTTTCTTATGATAGAAAATGTACTTGACATATGGTTTGGTTATAAGCACCGACATTACTTACATCGCATTAGCATTGGGTGTGTAAGCCCCTTCATGCATTGACTTGGTATGGTTCTCAGTACTTATTCATCATATTCATGATAAGCCTTTGTAAGGCTAGTGATATTCTTATTAAGCATATTTTCCTTCTTGCACCTCCTACTATTCTTCTGTGCACCATTGTCATACACTTACACCACCCTTTAAGCTTTTACAAGCTTATGCGCAGTTAATGGGTGTAGGAGATTCTAGGCAGGCTTCGTAGCAGCAGATCGTGGAGTAGAGCTAAGCATTCGAGGACTTTAGTGTTGTTGACATTTCTCTCTTTTCCTTTTATCTCATGTATATCCTTTTGGACCTTATGAATGGTTGTAAAAGTTCAAATTCTTAGTGAATTTTGTGATGTGTGTCCTTTGTTATTCTCAGATGTACTTGTTGTGATCTTAGGTATGCTCGTATTGGTAATGATTATACTGTTATGAAAATCCTCCTTGTACGATCCTAGGATCGGAACCTGCCTCATGAGCTAAAAATGGGATACTATGAAGACTGTTATGGGCAGAACCGGCCATTGGGTTCCTTGTGATTCCGGTTACCGAGTCTGGGGCATGTCAGGAGTTGGTATCAGAGCGTAGCAAGTAATTCTGAAATGACTCAGGAGAACATCGCATGTCTACCAAGAACATAGGATAAGTAGTGTTTAGAGATCTTTCCTTTCACTCCGTGTTAAGCTTGTAATTGTCTTGATTCCTTGCATCATCATTATTTTGTAAACGATACTGCGTAGCATGGCACCAGTGGTCGTGGCGCCTGTGATCATGGTGCCTATAGACAAGGCGCCCGAGGTACCCATCCTACTCGAACACGTCCTGCTCTAGTAGTTGAGGATCCGATTCCAGAGGTCCCGATTCAGCCTGTTCCTCCAGTTGCTCCGATTCCCCCACCTATTCCTCCACCTCAGCTAGTTGTTCCAGTTAAAACGGCTCCAGTTGCTCTGGTTCCCCCACATATCCCCCTCCTCAGCCTGCTATTCCAGTTACTAAGCCTCCTGCTCCGTTAGCCACACCCGTACCTTCTCCCGAGGTGAGTGTCGCCTTACCTTTTCAACAGTACCTATAGGAGCTAAGAATTTTCAGCAATTGATGCATCTTGTTATCACCACATTGTAGACCCGTCAGCCAGCTACCGCTAAGGTTTTTGGGCATTCTGACTTACTACGTGCTAGTGTGATAGCCCGAGAGTTTCGGCAGCATGATCCTGCGAGGTTTAGTGGTGACCCTGTCCCTTCTGCCGTCGAGGCTTGTCGCATTGAGGTTGTGAGGATTTTTGACACCATACAGTGTCCTGTGGATCAGAGAATATCCCTTGCAACCTATCTTCTTTAGGGTGAGGCCCGTCATTGGTGGTTATCCATATCCAGGATCGTCGGGCCTCAATTTGTTTGGACATGGGAGGAGTTCATGACCTGTTTCGATCAGAAGTTCTTCCTTGAGCATGTTCAGATCCACTGGGCAATCGAGTTTGAGACCCTAGTGCTGGGTGATATGAATGTATCTCAGTATAAGGCCCTGTCTAGATTTGTTACTCATCTCACTAGCGATGAGAAGATGAGGGCCCATCATTTTGTGACTGGTTTGCATCCTGCCCTTTGTCGTCGTGTGATAGGGCACTGTTTGAAGACATTCGACCAGGTTGTTCATCAAGCATTGGTCTGTGAGGAGGACTGGGCTATGACCCAGAGGTTAAGAGAGCAGAGTTCAGGTGGAGACTGGAAGAGGAGAGCGTCATCTGGCAGTTTTATGCAGCACCGTCAGCAGAGACAGAGGGGGAGATCAGGATTTCAATAGCCTGCGGTTTTGACAGTGGCTTCTCCTTCATCATCGACACCGCTAGTCGCTTCATCTTTCGGCCCCTTTTTTGTTGTATGCTTCGGCTTTGGACAAGCCAGGCATCGGAGGCGTGAGTACCCTCTCCCCATTCAGTAACAGAGGCCATCACAGTTACCTCCTCCTCGTCCTCCTCAGCAGCAGCAGAGAGCACAGCTTCCACCCGTCATTCCTAAGACCCGCAGTCATCGACCGGTGGAGTTGTTGAGGATATTCTTCTTGTTTTTGCTTACATTGCTCATATTTTATTTGATTCTGGTGCTTTCCATTCTTTTGTGGCCGAGCAGTTTTGCCGACTAACCGGTATTCTGTCGGAGTCCGTGTTTGAGGTTTTAACCGTTTCGACTCACATGGGGAAGTCTGTGGTACTGACTAGTCACTGTCCTTCTTGCCCGGTGTTAGTGGGCAAGATGTTCCTTCCTGCTAATCTGTTCATGATGCCAATGTCTGGCTTTGATGTAATTTTGGGTATGGACTGGCTTGCGGAGTATCGTGCCGTCTTAGACTATGCTGCGAGGACAGTTACATTTCATATTCCAAACTTGTTAGTGTTCTAGTTTGTGGCCGAGCCCAGAGGAGAGCCATTATCTAGCTTATTAGCTTCAGTCATTGAGGACTCCGTGCCAGAAAGTATTGAGTAGCTTCCAGTCGTTTGTGTGTACCCGGATGTATTTCAGAAGATTTCGGGTTTACCGCCACGTAGGCAGGTAGAGTTACAGATTGGTTTGGTGCCTGATACCGCGCCTATCTCAAACGCCCCCTACCGAATGGGACCTTTGGAGTTGAGGGAACTGCAGGAGCAGTTGTATGAGCTCCTAGAGTTAGGTTTCATTCGTCCTAGCATTTTGCCTTGCGGAGCCCCGGTATTATTGGTGAAGAAGAAGGATGGTTCGTTACGACTCTGTGTAGATTATCTTGAGCTCAACAGAGTCACCATCAAGAACCGATACCTGATTCTCCGTATTGATGATCTTTTCGATTAGTTGCAGGGTGCGTAGTATTTTTTCCAGATAGACTTGTATTCTGGTTACCATCAGATTCGAGTCCGAAAGGAGGACATTCTGAAGACGGCTTTCCAGACACGTTATGGTCACTTCGAGTTCCTGTTCATGTCATTTGGACTAACCAACGTGCCCGCCGTATTCATGCAGCTGATGAATGAGGTTTTTCGGCCGTTCCTCGATCAGTTCATGGTGGTATTCATTAATGATATTCTTGTATATTTGAAGACCCGTGTGGACCATGCCGAGCGCCTACGGATTGTACTTGAGACCTTCCGTGCCCACCAGCTGTAAGTTAAGCTGGAGAAGTGTGAGTTTAGGCAGGAGGAGATGAAGTTCCTCGATCATGTGGTGACAAGGAAGGGTGTCATCATGGACCCCTCGAAGGTTGTTGCAGTGTGTCAGTGGGACCTGTCACGCCCCAAACCTGGAAATCGGATTCACAAGAATCCCGATCGCCGAATCCGGTGCCGACAGCCTCCGTAATACCCCATTCTTGGCTCCTAGTGTCCATACGCCAGATTCCGATCCTGGGATCTTACAAGGAGAAATTTTTTTATTTTCAATGTACATTTAACTCGTAATAAGCATAACCATAAGATTATCCAATTTACAAAAGCAACATCATCATCACATATCTACTAATATAATCATTTGAGTACAATGCTGAAAGGGAAATACATAAATCGAAAATCAAGCTGCAGGAGACCGCTGCACGCTCCAAGTTCAATACTGCTGCAACCTAATATTACCTACACACATCTATCGTGCATAAGCTTATAGAAACCTTAGAGGGTGGTGTAAGTGCGTGCACAAGGTAAGTGTCAACTATTCAATATAATGTCATAATCATACAATACCGAAAATACTGATAAGCCATAAATCATACAATATCTGAACAAGCAGAAATACTCACAAGATCATGAATTATCAGAGTAAACAGAAATATTGATAAAGTCATAAATCATACAATAACAGAGTAAGTGAAAATACTAACAAGTGCATGAGTCATACAATATTAAAATGCACAATTGAAATCAACTATGTAAATGAGGAGTCATAAAGGGTCGAATATTAGATGCAGAGGGTGCATTGCAATATGCATTCATGATGAGTAATACAAACAGCGTCAACCGTAACATATGTCGCAGATATAATGAAACATGCAGTGCGAATGGAATGACCATGCTGGAGTGCGAAGTCAGGATGATAGTACATAGTATCGCAAGCTATAGGGTCCATCACAAGGGATTTCTATCCAAACCAGTCTCATACCTAAATTTGGATAGTGAGACTCAATGTGATAAACTCCTGAACTCAGGTTAGTCACGCGCCCAACCGAAATCTTGGTCATACGGAGGTACCTGTAACAAATAGTTACGCACCACTAACCCGAGTGGATAGTGAATGAATGGATAAATATGCAATTTCTGCTCAATAAGTCCACGTATCAGTACGGTGACTCTCTGAGAAATCATCGGGGTCTATTATACTCTAAACCAGATTGTCACCCCATTGCGCGCAACAAGGTGAGTGGAAGAGACCTCACTATCCGCTTACCAATATCGGGCTTGGCTCGTCGATAGCGGACTCATTCCTCGAGCTAGTCAAACTCAACCTAGCATTGCCCTCTTCTCTCGGATAGGTAAGGCCGCACCCCCTTCCAACCGACCACGACACAGTTGGAGACACAGCCTGACGGTATACGGCCCTCATGCGCTCATGCATCCACTCGATCTATACGTTGGAGCAACCTCTCGAACCAAGTGGGTTTAGAGACTTTCACCCAAGGATATTTATAGCACCCCATGTATAACAGATTTTCGGTGTCCCATCTGGCCATCCACGAAATACCTATGGAGGTTACGACCCTAATGTCATTAGGGCGTATGGTGGTCATGTCACACAAATGCGATATGCATGAGTCATACAGTCCAATCATGCATCACTCATGTGCATGTCATCCTCTCATGTGAGGCAACTCCGCCAATCAAGGAGTCCTATTAATAACCTACCATGTGGCATATGCAATGGTCAATCATATCTCATAACAAAGAGGCAGATGATGCGTATGGCTAGGTATCATGATGTTATGCAGTCACATACTCATAATCAGTATCAAATAATTGGCATCGACAATCAACCTCGACAATGTGGACATTTAACCAACATTACCCACATGGCATGACCCTCATAGAGCCTAACATACAGTGGACCCATGGCCCCATACAAGGGCCAAATATACAACACCATGGGCCTCACTCAAGCGCTTAAAACACATCACGATGGGCCTCTCACATGGGCCTAATATACATCACAATGGTCTCCATCGCCTGACCCTCAAATGCACCACAATGGGCCTCAACTACAAGTCACATATACATCATATAGGTCTTGAAAATCGGCCTCGACAATTGAAATCGGACTCAACACTTAGAATCAGCCTCGACAATCAGAGTCAGCCTCGATACTTGACATCTACAATCGGAATCGATCAATAATCGGGACCGGCAAATCGGTCACGTCAATCAGAATCACCAATCAGCCACAACAATCAAGACCGATCGATATTCAGAATCAGCAAATCAGTCACATTGATCGGAATCGGCAATCGGTCACGACGATCGGAATTGGTAATCGGTCATGACAATCGGAATCGATCGATAATCAGAATCAGCAGATCGGTCACATCAATCGGGATCGATCGATAATCAGAATCGACAATCGATCACGTCAATCAAAATCGACAATCAGTCATAACAATCGGAATCGATCGATAATCAGAATCGGCAGATCAGTCACATCAATCGGGATCAATCGATAATTAGAATCAACAATCGATCACGTCAATCGGAATCGACAATCGGTCATGACAATCAGAATCGATCGATAATCAGAATTGACAGATCGGTGACATCAATCGGGATCGATTGATAATCAGAATCAGCAATCGGTCACGTTCATTGAAATTGACAATCGGTCACGACAATCGAAATTGGCAATCGGTCATGACAATCGGAATCGATTGATAATCAGAATCGGCAGATCGGTCACATCAATCGGCATCGATCGATAAACAGAATCGGCAATCGGTCAAGTCAATCGGAATCGGTAATCGGTTACGACAATCGGAATCGGCATCGGTCATGACAATCGGAATCGATCAATAATCAGAATCGACAAATCGGTCACATCAATCGGGATCGATCGATAATCAGAATCGGCAATCGATCACATCAATTGGAATCGACAATCGGTCATGACAATCGAAATCGGCAATCGGTCATGACAATCGGAATTGATCGATAATCAAAATCGGCAAATCGGTCACATCAATCGAGATTAATCAATAATCAGAATCGACAATCGGTCACATCAATCGGAATAGCCAATCGATCACGACAATCGGAATCGATCGATAATCAGAATCGGGAAATCGGTTATGTCAATCGAAATCGATCGATAATCAGAATCGACAATCGGTCACTTCAATCAGAATCGACAATCAGTCACGACAATCGGAATTGGCAATCGGTCATGACAATTGGAATCGATCGTTAATCAGAATCGGCAAATCGGTTACGTCGATTGAAAATCAACAATCAGTCACGACAATCGAAATCGATCGATAATTGGAATCGGCAAATCGGTACATCAATCGGTAACAATAATCGGAATCGATAAGAATAGGCCTGATAAGGCTTAAGGGTAGGTCACAATGAGGACATCTAACCAACATCGCCTGTAAATGTGGACATCTAACCAACATTGATCCCAAGGAGTGGCCCACATAGGGTCGAACATACAGTGGGCGCACTGCCTCATACAAGGGTTTAATATACATCACAAGGGGGCGAATACACGGGCCTAATATACATCACCATGGGCCATGACTCATGGTTGTCAAATACATCAAAGGGGCTATGATTCATCGGCCTCAATTTACATTAAGTGGATCGCATTAATGGATCTCATATACACGATGGGTGGGCCTTGCACATGGGCCTTAAACACACAGCATGCGTGCCCTACACATGGGTCTCATATACATCAAATGGGCCACGTACATGGGCCTCAAATACATCACAATGAGCCTCTCCATCTGGGCTTCACATACATCACGCTGAGATGCACGGTAGGTGGGCCTTGCACAACCAGTAGGTGGCCCTGCACCTCCCAAATGGGCCCACCAGATGAACAACATGGATGTACAACACATACATCAGGGTGGATCTCACCGTAACGTTTATTTTCCATCCAATCTGTTCACAAGGTCACAAAGACCTGCATAAAGAGGAAAACAAATATCATATTGATCCAAACTTCGGCAACCCCAAAAACGGGTTTTTAATGGCAGGCGTTCAATCTCCACTATTTTCTGCAGTGGTCCACCTAATAGACAGCGTGGATATAGAATAAATACATCAACGGTGGGTTCCACCGTCCAGATTACTGAATGGTGTGGCTCTACGGTGTAGATTTAAAACACATACATCATACATCACGTGGACCACATCCACAGAAATTGCTGATGTTGTTGTAGTGGGCCCACCGTCCTAAAATCTGATGGACGGTTAGGATGAAATGCATATATCAAGGTGGATTGCCACCGTCCACCTGGCGGGATTGTGGACAGTACATGTAAGACCCGTATCCTAGTCCGTACTTTTCCGTCAACTCCCGCGATCCTTCCGATCGAATTCCGGGGACCCGCAATCAGTTATCGGCGTTTGCACACGATCACGAGTCGTGTCTCATATATTAGAGTCGGCTCGACCCGAGACTTATACTAGTGCGATCGCGGCGTCGCTGTGGTTTCGATGCCGCGTCTCTCGCGCCGAGGTGGTACCCAGGCCAGGAGATGTGGGCCCGCCTTCAGTTTGAAGAAAATGCCGCGCGTTGCAAGTATCGAGGGAATCTCTATGAAATGTCACATCAATCAATCTCATCCATCACTTCACATGTCAAGTACAAGCCACCATACTTTCTCTTACAAAAGTACTTTCTCTTACAAAACTTTTCTATCACTTCACACAACCCTCTTCCCATCACTCCATCACTCACATCATTTCTCTCTCTCTCTCTCTCTCTCTCTCTCTCTCTCTCTCTCTCTCTCTCTCTCTCTCATTTCTATCATTTTCTCTCAAGCAACGCCATGAGAGCACCCAACGTCCATGGCTTCCATGGAGAGCAAGTGTGGCCCACTTTCCTATCTCCCATCTCCACCATCCTAAGTCGATGTCAACTGTTGAAGTGCATCCATTGGATTTCTGGCATACATTGATGGAAGAAAAAGTCCAAGAAAATCAAAGGTGGGTGCTTCTTTCTTTCTCCTTTTCTTTTGTTTTGTGGGTGATCAACCGTCAAATTTCATTTTTTTTTGGAACCATATGTGCTGGGACCCATTTTAAGTATGCAATGTATGAATGGAGGGCCCATAGTGGCGGGGTCCCTCCTCTTCATCCCGATCTCTCTCCCTCTCTCTCTTTCTCTCTCTCATTTCCAAGTTTTGTGGCCTCTATTGTGATGTATGGCTCATATATTTGATCTAAATCGTATGTGAGCCACCATGGTGCATGTGGTGCACACGTGAATCCATACCATTTAGCACCTTGATGTGGGGCCACCGTTAGGTATATATATCACGGGCCACGAGTATGTGGACCCCACCTTGATGGACGTCCAGTCATGGAGCGACGCATGGAGGAAAAACACCCCCTCCCTTATTATTATTATTATTATATATATTACTTTATATGATGAACATGCCTCTCATCCAAACCGTCCATTCACGTGGAGCCCACCATCTGGCCGTTAGTTCAACACCCACACACTCACGTGTATGATATATAATTATATATTTTATATATATTATATGATAAATTATGTATTATATTTTATTTTGTAATATATTATATGATACATAATATTTCAGTGGACACGTGGGACCCACCTTAGTTGCTGGCTGGCAGCCAGCGTACCTGCTGCAGTTATGTAGGAGCTATATTTCCGCCAGCTGTTACTCGTACTAGTAGGGTGAAATCCTCACCGTCCACAACTAGACGGTGGGACCCACGGATGATGGGCGCATCCCACCCTAACCGTCCATCTGTTTGGCGTGCCAAGCACGGCCCCACCATGATGAATTTACTTCATCCGCACCGTCCAGGCCATATGGACGGTGTTGGATCAGTTTGGACGGTGTCAGGTCCACCTGCAGCGTACAGGGCCACCTTGATGTGTTTATTTTATATCTTCTCCGTCCATTTACCCTGATTGGTGGGACCCATAAGATGTTTGATACACACCGTCCATTGTGTGGACCATCACGAGGTATGTGTAAAACCCACACCGTCCATCCACCGTCCAGTGGACTGGACGGTGGGACCTACTTAATGTATGTATTCCATTCACCGTCCATCCATTTCAGTGGACACGTGGGACGCACCCTCACAGCTGCACGTGTGGGTTGGGACCCACCTTGATGTAAGTGTTTTATATCCACCGTCCATGCTTGGACGGTGGTAGGTGGAGCCTATCCATTGATGTATATTCCAGGCCGTCCGTCTCTGATGCAGACCCCACCGTGATGTATTTGATCTATCTGCGCCGTTCATCATCTGGACGGTGGTCCATCTCACCTAGTGACGCCATCTAGTTCCGTGGATCCCAACGTAAGGTATGTTTGTATTCCAAAAACCATATATCTGCTGCTACACAGCTGCCGTGGGACCCACACGTACTTAGAAACCACACGTGTATATGATTTATCAACGCTATCCATCCGTCTTAAACCCACGCCGTCCACCTGTTTGCATCACCACCATCCAGAAGGCTGGACTATGGGCCACAGCATGATGCATGCGTCCACGCCGTTCGTACATCAGACATGGACGCACCTGATGGACGTATGTGTCCACACCATCCATTCAATTAAATGGATTCAAAGCTCTGGTGGAAACCACCTTGGTGTACGTGTTTCATTTACAACCTCTCATCTACTTTGCTGGTGAGTTTCACACGTGTGGACTCATCTGCCACGTGGGCTTACTTTTCAGATTGGTTGGCTACCGTACACTAGTTATATTGCTGCCGTATGTGAGGTGGAATAATCCACACCGTTCGTCCATTGGTGGCCCCATTTGCTGCACATGTGCAGCACCCTCACCGTTCATCTGTTGTCCAGGCCACCGTGATGTACTGTTTCTCCATGCCGTCCGCTTATGTGGACCGCACCTTGATGTGTTGATGATAATTGCACCGTCCAGCAAATCTGGACGGTGGGTCACACCGTCCATCCTTTTCACTGGTGGACTAGTAGCCAGCGGCCAGTAGTTGTTGTGCAGTTGACATCAGCAATTGCTGACCGCCTGATCATGTGGGGCCCACCTTGATTTGTATGGTTTTCCCACACCGTCGTCAGCAGGGTCTGTGGGACCACGTGATGTAGGTGTTACATCCAACCGTCCGTCCATTTTGTCGTGACCACATGATGTATGTTTCGAGTTTACATCCACGGTGGGACCCCACCTCAATGCATATGTTGCATTCACACCATCCAAACATCTGGACGGTGCATATCCACTAAGATTAAGGTGTTTCACCAATGTCGTCCATTCCGTTCGATTTCAGGACGGTAGGCCCGCTATACTTACGTCAGTACTGGGTCTGACCGTCCAGACCATCCATCTTATGGACCCCACCACAATATATGTGTATTATTCATGCCATTCATCTGTTTGGAGGTGGGCCCACCCCACACGTGTGGGCTAGTGGGACCCACCTTGATGTATATGTTTTATAACCACACCATCCATTTAGACGGTCGTATGGTGCGCACCATGATACATGTGTTTCATCATACCGCCCATCTGAGACTCATCATGATATATTTGTTATCCACGCTATCTATCTTATGCAATACGGCCCATCTTGATATATGTATTCTATGTTCACACTATCCATCGCTGGACGGTGCCATGTGGGGCCTACCATTGATGCCCGTATTGTATACCTGTGTCGTTAGCCCCTTGGACGTGTGGCCCACCTTAAGGTACGTGTTGTATCCAAACCATCTAACCATCTGGATCACCCAGACCGTCTAAATTATGGGGCCTACCTTGATGTGTACATGGCCCATTTGATTGCACCCGATGAAAAGTAATTAAGGCCCAGGTATGAGGCCCATTGGTGTGACCCATAGATGAGGCCCGCTTGCTGTATATGAGGCCCATGTTATGCGGCCCATTATGATTATTCTTGGCCCGTGGGCAAGGCCCATTTGATGTATTTGAGGCCCATGAGTGAGGCCCATTGTGGTGTATTCGAGGTCCATGTGATGCGGCCCATAACGATGTGCATGTAGCCCTTGTATAGGGCCCATGGCGATGTGTAATAGGCCTTTGTGTGAGGCCATGGACCCACTATATGTTTAACCCTATGTGGGCTACTCCTTGGGAGTAATGTTGGTTAAATGTCCACATTAATGGGCAATGACGGTCGGATGTCTACATTGTGACCTTTTCTTGGGCCTTGTTAGGCCCATTATTATCATTCCTTTAGTAGGTTAACCCAAATAAGTGGGCCCCATACGCTGTAGACGGATGGCTCCGTCCTATCGAATTTGATTTAGCCACGACCGAGTGCCGATCTTTATACTATGTTGATCGGCTGATCATCTATAGACCCCTCTTTGTTTATCTACTGATTATCAGTGCCGATTATCGAGCTGATGTCAATTATCGACCTTGATTATTGGTGCCGATTATCATGCTAATTATCGGTGCCGATTATTGATGATGATTATCGGTACCGATTATCGAGGCCGAATATCGATCGATTCCGATTGTCGTGAACGATTACCGATTCTGATTATCGAGACCGAATATCGATCAATTCCGATTGCCATGACTAATTACTGATTAGCGATCGAGGCTAATTATCGTGACCGATTGCCGATTCCGATTATCGAGGTCAGATATCGAGGCCAATTATCGAGACCTATACGATGTATATGTGAACCGTGTTTAAGGCCCAATGCGATGTATATGCGGCCATATTTGAGGCCCATCGTGATGTGTATTAGGCCCTTATGTGAGGCTATGGGTCCACTATATGTTAGACTCTATGTGGGCCACTCATTGGGGGCAATGTTGGTTAAATGTTCACATTGTCGAGGCCGATTGTCGATGCCAGTTATTGATACTGACTATGAGTATGTGACAGCATAGCATCATAATACATGTCCATACGCATCATCTGCATGTTTGTTATGAGATGTGATTGACATTGCATATGTTATTAAGCATATTGTTATGAGACTCCCTGATAAGCGGAGATTGTCTCACATGAGTACACGGTATGTGCAGGATGGATGCATGACTGGATTGTATGACTCATGCATCTTGCATTGTGTGTTGTGATTACTGTACGCCCTAACGATATCAGGGTCGTAGCCTCCACAGGTACTTCGTGGATGGCCAGATGGGACACCAAAAATTTGTTCTACATGGGATGCTATAGATATCCTTGGGTGAAAGTCCCTAAACCCTCTTGGTTCTAGAGGTTGCTCCAACGTCTAGGCCGAGTGGATGTTTGAGCGCATGAGGGCCGTATACCGTTAGGCCGCGTCTCTCACTGTGTCGTGGTCGGTTAGAAGGGGGTGTGGCCTTACCTGCCCGACAGGAGGGGGCAAAGCTAGGCTGAGTTTGACCAGCTCGAGGAATGGGTCCGCTATTGATGAGTCGGGTCCGATATTGGCAAGCGGATAGTGAGGTCTCTTCCACTCACCTTGTTGCACGCGATGGGGTGACAATCTAGTTTGGAGTGTAATAGACCCCGGTGATTTCCCAGAGAGGAACCGTACTGATATGTGGACTTATCGAGTAGGAGTTGCATGCTCATTCATTCATTCATTTACTATCCACTCGGGCTGGTGGTGCGCAACTAATTGTTGTGTACCTTCGTTATGGCAAGGATTTCGGTTGGGCGCGCGACCAACCTGAGATCAGGAGTTTACCACGTTGAGTCTGACTATCCAAATTTAGGTATGAGACTGGTTTGGATAGAAGTCCATTGTGACAGACACCATAGCCTGCGATACGACGTACTATTATCCCGACTTCACACTCCAAGCATGATCATTTCATTCGCATTGCATATTGCATTACATCCGCAGGCATATGACATTTTGGGTTGTTATGTTTCTGCACTTATATAGCCTAGATAGACTTAGCAGGATTTGTATATTGCATTGCATCCTCGGCATCTGATATTTAGATCTTTATGATTATTTATTGCATAACTGTTCTATATTGCGTATCCTGATATTTATTGACTTATGGACTTGTCAGTATTTCTGCTTATTCCGATGATGTACGAATTATAAATTACCAGTATTTTCGGTATTGTATGATTATGACATTGTGTTGAATACTTGACACTTATCTTTTGCACACACTTACATCACCCTCTAAGCTTTATATAAGTTTATGCACGATAGATGCGTGCAGGTGATGTTAGGCTAAAACAGTATTGAGCTTGGAGCGTGCGGTGGTCTTCTGGAGCTTGATTATCTATTTATGTATTTCCCTTTCAGTATTGTATTCAAATGATTATATTAGTAGATATGTGATGACGATGTTGCTGTTGTGAATTGGGTAATCTTGTGGTTATGCTTATTACTAGTTAAATGTATATTTTTTTAAAAAAAAACTCCTCCTTGTAGGATCCAAGGATCGGAATCTAGCATATGAATACTAGGAGCCGATAATGGGGTACTACGGAGGCTGTCGGCACCGGATTCGGTGATTGAGATTCCTATGAATCCAATTTTCAGGTTTGGGGCGTAACAGTACATGCATCCAGTAGGATGATGGATGGAGTGGATGAAACACATGCATCATGGGGTCCACGTGCTGCACTCAGCATGTCACAAAGGTGGGCCCCACGTCCCCTACATGGATGGGGTGGATATAAATATACCAAGGTGGTGTCCAGCACATGGACGAACGGTGTAGGTTAAAACCCATACATCATTAGAGGTAGCCCCTCCTGTTCACCGACGTCAGCAGCAGCAACTGCTGCTGCTACAAAGGGATGCACGATGTGGATGAAGCCTACATCACGGTGGGCCACGTCCATCTAGACGGATGGCTGGATAAAACCCTTACCTCACATGGGTCCCATAGCAAGGATTAAACACATATATTATAGGTGGGTCCCACCGTCCAACCCACTGGACGACTGGGATCAACAAATACCTCATGGTCTCTCCTACGTGCTGCACGTGTAGCAACTGCTGCTGCCCATCATCAAACAGATGGACGGTGGGGGTTCAAGACTCATCCATCAAAGTGGGTCCCGCAGGACCTGGTGATGCTAATACCGATGGGACCCATAGAACTTCTGACGTCATGATAGTAGCAGCAACTGCTGCTGTCAATGCCCACCAGCCAATCCATTCTAAACAAGGTGGGTCCCACGTAGGGCCCACCGTATATAATTTATATTATTATTATTAGTATACAACCAATCCAGCGTTCAGACGCTGGACATTGGATGGACGGTACAGATATAACACAAGCATCATGGTGGGGACCACACACGTGGCCCACCAAATATATAATATATTACATTAAAATATATATAAGGGAGATCTCCAGCTTTCAACGTCCAAGAAGGGATGGTCGGCTGGGATATAAAATACAAATGGTTTTACAAATGTGCGGCGTCTCCTCGAACTGAATGCGAGCCCACATCTCCTGGCCTGGGTATCGTCTCGACGCGCAAGACGCGACATCAGAACCGCGGCGACGGCACAGTCGCTAGGGTACAAGTCTCGGTTCGAGCCAACTCGGATTAACAAGACTCGACTTGGGATCGCGTGAAAATGTCGGATAAAGGTCGAAGGTTGCCGAAATTCGATCGGACAGATCGCAAAATCCTACGGAACGGTACGGTCTAGAATACGGGGCTTATAGCTCTCACCTCCTAATAAAAATTTCATCCTCGAAATTTATAGGACAGACTATGGAAGAGGAAACATCATCAAGCATATGTGTCAAGGCTAAATCAATCTGCAAAAGGATGAAGATAACGCTCTCTAATATCAACCTCACCTTCCCAAGACGCATCTCCAACAATATGATGATCCTACTGAACCTCCGATCCTGGATCAGAAATGATCGAAACTAAGCAGCCTCACAATCTCAACGGTAGGGAGCTATATCAGAAAATCGCCACGTTATTTGAACTCGAGAATCTAATCATTCTAAGTTCTCAACAATCATTGAGTGAAGGGTAGTTATGAGCAGATATGTGATGTTATCTTCAGGTATTCCCAAGTTATGCTCTGAGACCAACTTCTGTCACACCCCAAACTCGAAAATCGGATTCACAGGAATCCCGATTGCCGAATTCGGTGTCAACAGCCTCCGTAGTACCCCATTCTCGATTCCTAGCATCCATACGCCAGATTTTGATCCTGGGATCCTACAAGGAGGATTTTTTTTTTCAATATACATTTAACTCGTAATAAGCATGACCATAAGATTACCCAATTCACAAAGGCAACATTATCATCACATCTCCACTAATATAATCATTTGAGTACAATGCTGAAAGGGAAATACATAAATCGAAAATTAAGCTCAAGGAGACCGCTGCACGCTCTAAGCTCAACACTGTTGCAACCTAACATTATCTGTATGCATATATCGTGCATAAGCTTATAGAAAGCTTAGAGAGTGGTGTAAGTGTGTGCACAAGGTAAGTGTCAACTATTCAATATAATGCCATAATCATACAATACCGAAAATATTGATAAACCATAAATCGTACAATATATGAACAAGCAGAAATACTCATAAGATCATGAATTATCAGAGTAAACAGAAATATTGATAAAGTCATAAATTACACAATAACAAAGTAAGTGGAAATACTGACAAGTGCATGAGTCATACAATATCAAAATGCGTAATAGAAATCAACTATGCAAATGAGGAGTCATATAGGGTCAAATATTAGATGCAGAGGGTGCATTGCAATATGCATTCCTAATGAGTAACACAAATAGTGTTAGCCGTACCATATATCACGGATATAATGTAACATGCAGTGTGAATGGAATGACCATGCTGGAGTGTGAAGTCGGGATGATAGTACATAGTATCGCAGGCTATGGGGTCCATCACAAGGGACTTCTATCTAAACCAGTCTCATACCTAAATTTAGATAGTTAGACTCAATGTGGTGAACTCTTAAACTCAGGTTAGTCGCGCGCCCAACCAAAATCTTGGCCATACGGAGGTACCCGTAACAAATAGTTACGCACCACCAATCCAAGTGGATAGTGAATGAATGGATGAATATGCAATTCCTGCTCAATAAATCCGCATATCAGTATGGTTACTCTCTGAGAAATCACCGGGGTTTATTACACTCCAAACCAGATTTTTGTCCCATCACGCACAACAAGGTGAGTGGAAGAGACCTCACTATCCACCTGCCAATTTCAGGCTCGACTCATCGATAGCGGATCCATTCCTCGAGCTGGTCAGACTCAGCCTAGCATTGCCCCTTCCTCTCGAGTAGGTAAGGTCGAACCCCCTTCCAACCGACCACGATACAGTGGGAGACGCGGCTTAATGGTATACGGCCCTCATCCGCTCATGCATCCACTCGGTCTAGACGTTAGAGCAACCTCTAGAACCAAGAGGGTTTAGGGACTTTCACCCAGGGATATCTATAGCATGTTCACTCCCCAAGTGCAGGGTTGTGATGTAGTAATTACTCAGTAAGACCGAGGTCGAATCCCAAGGGACTGAAACTGTAAGTAATCTAAAATTAAGTAGGATTTGAACTAGAATAAGATGAATTCTAAATTAAGTAACAATTGTGAAATAATTGTAGGTTAATTAATCTAAAACTAAGGAGATATCAGAGAAGGGTAACTAGGGATTCAGAGGGTCCACTTGTAGAGATCAGGGAGATCTTATGCCTACTTCAAAAATCATGGAATTTACTGAACTGCCGTTGATCTAGTTTTCAAAGAGATGAAAGGTATATGAATTAGAATGGATTCCATCACCAAACCATGCCCAAGAGACTATAGCAAACAACAGTATTAAACTAATTACCAACCAATCGCATGCTATGAAAGTTAGGAAGGATATCGACATCCAACCATGCCCAGGAGACTATGGTGAACAATAGGGTTTCCTAACATCATATACATGAAAAGGAAATAGAAATATTAAAAGCATCGCAGACCCATTGTAATTTCAGTCACAACAGACCATTAAGAACTAAAAATATTCTCAAAATAAAATTAAATCAAAATCAGTTCAATATTAAACAAAAGGCATAATTAAACGTCTCCCATCACGCTACAAGCTTCACCTCTTAGCCCTAGCTAAGAGGTTTAGCCACACATAATCATAATTAGGCTAACCATAAAATAAAATTAAACCAAAACAAAAAGAAAAAAAAAATCAACTCTCTCTCCTACTTAGCTTCCACGACCAGGACTGCTCCACGTTTCTCCCCTCCAAGTCAAGGATCTTCCTTCCAAGGTCTGAATGAATGCTCCCCACGTCCAAAACCTCCTTATATAGCTGCTGGAGTCGTGAAAATCGGATTTGAATCAGATTCGGCTCAAATTCCAAAGAAACACCGTCCCTTAGGACTTTCTTGGGTCCTCTACATGATAGACGGTTCAGACCTGTCATAAGATCAAAGATGGTGGGCCACAACCGCCTGAAAAAGTCAGTTTTCGCGGATGTACGAAACCTTTTACACCATTTCGCTGTTGTGATCGGTGGGCCCCACAGAAGCATTTTCTAGAAAATCCACCCCGTCCATTGGATTCAGGATGAAATTTCAGTCAAGAATGGGTAGTTTTGAACGTCCATTGACGTGGCCCAGAGAAGAAATCACAAAAGGATCAGTTTTAAACGTTGCAGGGCAGCCCTTTTGTGGCCTCTGTATCTCACACGTGTGCACGCATGGGTGAAAAGTGACAACATGATTTTGAAGTATTCAATGCCGTCTACACGGTGGACGGTTCGGATTGAGCTTACATGGTACGTGTGGGGCCCATTAGCTTCCGCAAAACGGCCAGCGGCCGTGCCTTCGCTGCACGTAACTTTTTTTTTTTTTTTGAATTGGAGAAGGAAACATCGGTCAGCGGCACTGACCGACTTTGGAAATTCACGTGCACGGCTAGTGCACATGTGCACTATGCACAATCAATCTAAAGTGGGGTCCACTATGATGTTTTTGCGAAATCTGATCTAACCATCTGATTGGTCTCCTCATTTAAGGCGTTGATACCAAATTCGAGGCAATTCCAGATATCAGGTGGGCCTAGAATCAACGGTTTATGGGCTGATCTATCCGTTGGAGCACTTTTATAGTGATCCAAGAGCTGAAATTTGAAATGTACGGTTAATTTATGGCCCTTATCTCATGTATAAAGTTTCGACCCGATCAGATGTCGGGAACCATGTGATCTTACATTCTGGATGCGTTTCAAGCCACTTGAGCTTCAGTTTCTTAGTTTTCTCAGATTTCTGATCGTGTATATCCGTCAATCTTGGTCCCCTGGAGTGTGTCCCATGCTTTGGTGAATTTGGAGTGTTAAATCCATGCATTTAGTATCCTATTTCGATCCAAGCTTGTAAAATCAACCTGCAACATAAACACGATTAAATCAGCCGTTAAACACTATTATGCTCGTAAATCCGGACAATATTTGGGGTCTAATATGCACTATTTGACCCTCAACACAACCCCCAACCAGCATTTTGCTAGTCCCGAGCAAATTATGCGAAAAATAAGTTAAGAATTATAGGAGAACTTTCTATGAAATCGAGTGAGATTTTGAACAAGATACGAGAAATTTAATATTCATGAATGTTAGAAATTATTTTCTCCTGAGCTCAAGCGCACGGTAGACTTCATAATCAAGTGTAAAGTATTAATCCATCAATTAGAAAAATTTTAAACATTGAGATCCATGGATGTATAGTCTAATCTCGGCTTATCATCATTAAGAGATCCAATCGTCAATTTCATGATATCATTGGTTACCAACAAGAAAATTCCTAACAACCAAAACCTAATCCAAAACTTGCCTCATAGATTAACCTATTAACTTGTGATTTTTCTATTCAAAGTAATGCCAAGGAAGGGGAATCAAATCCTCACCTATAGGGAGCAAACCTATGGTGAAGATCGTACACCTGACTCTTTTTAGATATCATTCAAGGGGTATTAAATCTACACCTATAGGGAGCAAACCTACGGTGAAGATTATTCGCCCAAATCTTTCCAAAGATATCTTTTTTTCTTTTTTCTTTTTCTTTAATTGATCATAATGGGCAAATTTCAAACAGGTTCCTTCCTTAGTGATTACCAAATTAACCCTTCAATATCAGACTGAAACCTTAATGTGAAAGTGAGATGTGAGATGTGAAATCATGACTCAATCACTGTTTATAACTTCTAATCATGGATCAATAACTTGATCTTGACTATGAAATTTAACAGATACTGAATCCCAGAGTCCTAAAGTATCAACATCACTTATCTTGAACTTCTAAATCCAAGATATCCATCAAAATCACTTCAAATTCACAGGAATTTTCAGAAAAAATTTAAAAAAATTTCACAATTTTTGCTCAAGACCAAGAAAACACTGATTAGGTAACCTAATCTCCCACCCCCAACCAAAAATCTATATTGTCCTCAATGTAAAAGAATTGAGCATGCAATGCACATGGGACAAAGAAAGTAAAGTGATGGGAAGATAGTACCTGAATAACGAATCGAGAGAGATTTTCCACGAGATCACAGTATGGAAGCTGGTTAGCACGAGAGAAAAAAAAATAAAAATAACGAAAATAAAATCCTACCTATACCACTTTCGCAGGTGCTCTCGATTGCATTTAGCGTATGCAACAAGCCTTTAAACCCCTAAGTTACCCCTAGTGGACGAGTTGTAGTCTCGTGAGGGTTTGCAGTAATGTTCCCCACAAACATTGAATCGATCATAAAACTTGATTATGCCACAAGGTTCATCTTCCGGCCAATATCTTGATAAGTTTCTCAGTAAGTTTCTCAACAGGACCATCCAAAAGCCCTTTTTGCAATAGGCTTGGATGCCATGGAGCTTGAATTTCCAGAGAAACTTATTTACCTCATCAAAAATTTGTTGTTGATTCGCCTGAGGTATCCAAAGTATAAATAATTCACCTGTATCAGAAAAATTTCAGAGTTGGTATCCCATGGTGAATCAGAGACTACAGATAGATCAAGTTGAGAAAAATTTTCAGGAAGAGGTGTAGTCTCAACACATTCTGAAGTCTCAGATTTCGGTTCAATTTTTAGCTCCTCCTCCCCTAATAGTAAACATTTAGGATCTGTGGAAGAAGGGGCTTCAGAGTAAGGGTTCTCTCGGTCGGTGCTGACTGCCGAGATGTTGTCTTGCAAGGCATTCACTATGTCTCTTATCATGGGATCATTTGAATCTGCAAAGTATGCCAAACAATCATCAAAAGAGTTGGACATTCTTCTGAGAGTGACTTATTTTCCACCTTAGAGCTCATGATGATCTGCTCAAGGAATCCATCATCCTTGAAAGTGGACGGATATATGCTCTCTTGCTCCAGCCCTGCACAGACAGATTGAGGGTCAGTATGCGAAGCATTGATATGATCACTCTGTTCATTGAAATTACTCAGAAGAGGCATTGAATCGTCAACATTCAAAAGTTCAGATGGTGGCCTCAACTGGGTGGTTTCAAATTCCAGAGTCGTTGTCACACCCCAAACTCGGAAACCGGGCTCACAAAATTCCGGATCGCTGAATCCGGCGCCGACAGCCTCCGTAGAACCCCATTTTCGGCTCCTAGCTCCCATTCGCCAGGTTCCGATCCTGGGATGCTACGAGGAGGATTTTCAATGTCAGTTTGATTCGTAATAAGCATAACCAAAGGCATAACCCACAAACAACAACCAAGTACTCCATTACATTTTCACTATGATCAACAACTTTACAAGTACAATGAGCATAAAGGGAAATACAATGGCAAGAATAAAAACTCCAAAACGCTCCGTAACGTGCTCCTGCCTCAGCGCTGCTGCGATCCAACGTCACCTGCACGCAACGGTCGTGCATAAGCTTACAGAAAGCTTAGAGGGTGGTGAAAGTGTGTGCGCAAGGTAGTAACATGAACATGCAATGACAGAGTAATGCGGAATATGTAGATAGAACCATAATACCATGAGCTGTACTAAGGCTATGCAATGCGAGACATGAATGGTATCGGCCATCCCAAGGCCATGCGATGTGCAATGCAACTCAAGCATACAGATCCTCATCTATATCCACACATCAATACAGCTCCAAATATGGAATATCAAGGGGGTCTAGTACACTCTAAACCAGATTGCCGTCACATCGCGCGCAATAAGGTAAGTGAAAGAGACCACACTATCCGTCTGCCAATATCGGGCGCGACTCGTCGATAGCGGACCCATTCCTCGAGCTGGTCAGACTCAGCCTAGCATTGCCCCTTACACTCAGGCGGGTAAGGTCGCACCCCCTTCCAACCAACCACGACACAGTGGAGAGCGCAGCCAACTGGTATTCGGCACTCAGCGCTCATCTACCCACTCGGTATAGACGTTGAGCAATCTCTTGGTACCATAAGGGTTTAGGGACTTTCACCCAGGGATATCTATAGTACCCCATGTAGAACAAGATTTTCGGTATCCAATCCTGCCAACCACGATACATCTGTAGAAGTTACGACCCCGATGTCGCTAAGGTGTACCATATCCATGTCATACAAATGCGATATGCATGATTCACGCTATCCAGTCATGCATCAAATCCCGCGCATATCGTGCGCTCATGTAGGGCAACACTGCCTAACCAGGAACCCAAAAACAACCTGCCCGAAGGCATATGCTATGATCATCAATCCTCATATCAAGCATACATATGATGCGTATGATCATGGGTCATGAAATTATACTAAACATGTAAATGAGTGATGAACCATTCATACAACGCGGATGGGCCTAGACGGCCTATACACAGCAAGTACGGCCTAGTAATGGGCTTTAAGGAGAGTCGTAATGTGGACATCCAACCAACATTACATTCGCAATGTGGACGTCAAACCAACATTGCATCCCAGGGCACGATCTTTGTAAACCTCAGTACTTAGTCTGTAATGAATTTACACATTGCAATGGACCGTAGGTTGTCCCCATTGGACCTTACGTATATATCAAATGGGCCATATCCTATGGGCTTTTTACTCATCAGATGGGCCACATAAATGGGCCAAACCAATGGGCCTTATGTGCATTGCAATGGGTCAAACCCGTGGGCCTTGGATTGCATCAAATGAGCTTAGTCTCATGAGTCTAAAATATGACCAATGGGCCACACCAATTGGGCCCCACATGTAGATCAAGTGGGCCTTAACCCATAGACCTAACATGAGTTCAATGGGCCTAAACCCCTAGGCCTTATAGTACATTAAATGGGTCTAAACCCGTAGGCCTTGTATGCATATCAAAGTGGGCCTAAACCCCTAGGCCTTACATATATCAATTGGCCTACCTCCATGGGCTTTAAATTTCAAAAAAAAAAAGTCCAATTACATGGGCCTTGAAGTACATCAAATGGGCCTAGTCCCATGGACTTGCAACACATCAAATGGGCCTAAGTTCTTAGGCCTTAAATGAATCAAATGGGCCCAGCCCATAAGCATTTTATAAATCAAATGGGCCTAGCCCATGCCCTTTTGAAATTCAAATGGGCTTAGCCCATAGGCCTTAAATATCAAGTGAGCCTAAGCCCATAGGCTTTACATATCAAGTGGGCGCAAATTCTTAGGCCTTAAATGAATCAAATGGGCCCAGCCCATAAGCATTTCATAAATCAAATGGGCCTAGCACATATACCCATTACAAATCAATGGATGGACGGTATGGAAGCATCACATGCATCAAGGGTGGGTCCCACTGTCCAGTGGACAGTGCGGATATATCACATACATCACACAGGGCCCCACCGTCCATGGACGGTGGAGGCAGCACGTACGTCAGATGGGTGCCACCGTCCGCCTGGACGGTGGGCTACTTCACATACATCAATTGTGGGTCCCATGTGGGGCCCACCCCATAATGTTCATTTGAAATCTAACCCGTTCACGAGGTCACTTGGACCTGGATGAAGGGAAAATATAAATTTCAGCTTGATCCAATACTTCTGTGGGCCCCAAGATAATTTTCAATGGCAAACCTTCAATTCTACTGTTTTCTGTGGTGTGGGCCACCAGAGCCTTGGATGGGCCTGAATTTTGGCAGGGGCCCACTTTAAGAGGTGGCCCACCACATGAATAGATTGGATCTCAAATAAACATCACAGTGGGGCCCACGAGCAGGGTCGTGGGTGGCCAGCGGCCGCCCGCCCGCCTGCCTGCACGCCTGCACGCAGCAGCATGCAGCGCTGCCCCTCTGACGACCGAAGCAGAGGTTCTGCCTCTTTCAAATTTCGGGAAAAACCCGTTTTCCTGGGGTTTTTCACGTGTGGGGCCAGCTAAAATAAAATCCGTCCCAGCCATTGCGTTCAGTGGCTCGACGCCGTCCAAATGAGTGCAGAGTTTGAATTTTTTTGATGAAAGGAAATGAAATAAATTAAGAAAATGATGTTTGAATGGTGAGGGTGCGATCTTTGACGCTATGGACCACCAGGTGCTCCGTTCAATCTCATTTTCTGGCTCAATGACTAAAATGAGATGGTGAAAGGGATGGACGACTTGGATTAGGGCAATACATTAGGGTGGGGCCTATGCAAGTGGGCCACCCCAAAAGCCCTCTTTTTCTTTCTTCCTTTTTCTTATTTCCTCTGAAACGTCCAGCGTCCCAGACATTGGACGATTTTTACTAAAAATTTTTTTTTTTTATAATGGTGGGCCCTGATGAAGTGGGCCACCATGGATATTCGACGTGGGTACACATATAAGGTGGGCCCCACTTGAATAAAAATTTGAATAAAACAATTCTCAAGGTGGGATCCATTCAAGTGGGCCACACCATCCTATTGCAATAAAAATAAAATAAAATAAAATAAAAGAGAGAGAGAGAGACATGGAGAGTGGGACACGGCTTGTGATGGAGGGACCCCGACATTATGGGCCCTCCCTTACATGAAAACATACATCAACGGACCCCTTTGAACAAGGGACCATCAAAAATGTAAATCAACGGTGGAGATCCATTCCCCACCGATATGGACGGTCTAGATGACCTTCCTAAATGAAATAAACATCATGATGGGGTCCATGGAGAATGGCCCCATCATGGAATGATCATGATGATCCAAGTGGTCCATCGGCCACAAATAAGGGTCCCAAGTGAGATCCACACCATTGATCGGTGGGCCTCACTTGGTCCACCATAAAAATAAGTAAATCTACCCTATAGAGGCACCCATCGTCCGATCTTCTTGCTCCTAAGGGTTCCTTGACACCTTAGCTTCAACTTCAATGGTTAAGATGAAGAATGGAGGGTTGAGATGAGAGATTTTTGGGTAGGAAGGTGGGCCACTTGGAGCTTAGGAGCTCTTGCAAAATTCTATACGTATGGAGCTCCTTTGCTTGGAGTTTTGCAAATGAGAAAGAGAGAAAGAGAGAGAGTGATGTAAGGGAGAGAGAGAGAGTGATGGATGGATGGGTGAGTGATGGTTGTGTAAGAAAAGCTTGACTTTTGAGGCTTTTGTGTAAGAGAGGTATGAGAAATGAAGACTTTTGTGGCTTTTTGTGTAAGAGAGGTATGGGTGATGAAGACTTTTGTGGTTGCTTGGGAAAATGGAATAAAGTGATGTGTACTTGACGTGTGATGGATTGATGGGTGATTGATTGATGGGATTGATGGGATTGATGTGACACATCGTAGAGATTCTCTTGGGTTTCGCAACGCGCGGCGTTTTCTCGCACCGAACGTTGGCCTATATCTCTTGACCAGGGTATCGCCTCGGCGCGCGAGTCGCGGTATCGGAACCGCAATGACGGCGTGGTCGCTATGGTATTGGTCTCGGGTTGAGTCGACTCGGGTTGTCGGCATATGAATCAGGGTCGCGCGTCGATATCGTTTAAGGGTCGAAGGTTGCCGGAATTCGACTGGTAAGACTGCGGAAGTCTACGGAAAGGTACGTACCAAGATACGGGTCTTACAGTCGTAGCGCGCAACTCGTCCATCTCCCGAATCATATCATCATTTAATTTAGGGGAGTGGTCCAAACATATCTCACAAGAGATAGAAGGGTCGGTTATAAGGAGCTCCCCCACTTTTAGATCAGACATGTCGGATGAGTGAAGTATCTCATTATGACCGTTCTCTTCGCGTACTTCTTGATCATTGACTTGGACCAAACTTGAGATTAATTCCAGGAGAATTGTGTTACACATTCAAGATCGTCATCCCAGTACTCATCATATTTTGGTTCAGTGTAGTGCATACTTGGGATGGAATCACTTTCCTCATATTCTTTACCTAAAATGGGTTGAGGTTTGCATAAACTAACATCTTCTTCATCATTAGAATCTAGTGTGTCATGTGATTGAAGTGTGTCATCATCATTATATTTAAAAGACACCCATGTATCTTCACCATTCTTTCGAACAGTCATCGAGATCGACTCATCGGGAAATTGAACCACATGCTCATTAACGGAATCCAACTCCTCATTCCAAATTTCAGATTCTTTCAAAAGTGAATGACCGAGCCTCCTCTATCCTATCAAGGCGTGCATTGAGTCCTTTCATTGCTTTTCTGAATTCCGTAAACCACTTCATGTTATGCTGAATTGAATTTTCCTGTATCGTTTCTGGTCGGATCTCAATGTTAGGGTATCCAAGAGGATAATCCTTATAACATGTTGTTGGTTCATCTTCCCAGCTTTGATGTTTCCACTGGTTATAGTCATACTGATCATACATGGGAGAATATGATGGCTGATAATAATCCTCATTCCCATAATTACGATCGTATACAACCCTATTAACCGATGGAAGATAACGTTCTGCTCGGTTCTCAATGTCTGTTTGTGATGGAGAAAAATCTTGAGGTATACGTTGAATTCCACAACCCTCGGGCATTCCCCAATATCTCCTATCCATCTCAGCGTATACACGTACCCACGATTCCATGGTAGAACCCTGACTCTGAGTCTAATCCTAGAACAAAAGAAAGGTCCTATAACAATATAGAAAGTAAGAGAAGAAGTTAGAAGGGTGTTACCAAATAAGAAGTTCCTATGTTAAGATCCTGTAGAAGAAAACGAAACAAGTTAGTTTCTAAAACAGTTAGTTTAAGATTAGAAAATTTCTAAAAACCCTAATAGAGAAAAAATAAAGAAATTAGAAAAGATATCATCAAATTAGAAGTTTCTATCTCAGAATCCTACAAAACAGGAAGAATATGTTAGTTTCTATAAATTAGGAAAATAAAAATAAAAATCTACGGTTAAAATAATCCTGATCTTAACTAATCCCAAAACTAATTAATTTTAGAAAAACGTAGCCGACAGTCCCCGGCAACGGCGCCAAAAACTTATTCACTCCTTAAGTGCAGGGTTGTGATGTAGTAATAACTCGGTAAGACCGAGGTCGAATCCCAAGGGACTGAAACTGTACGTAATCTAAAATTAAGTAGGATTTGAACTAGAATAAGATGAATTCTAAATCAAGTAACAATTGTGAAATAATTGTAGGTTAATTAATCTAAAACTAAGGAGATATCAGAGAAGGGTAACTAGGGATTCAGAGGGTCCACTTGTAGAGATCAGGGAGATCTTATGCCTGCTTCAAAAATCATGGAATTTACTGAAGTGCCGTTGATCTAGTTTTCAAAGAGATGAAAGGTATATGAATTAGAATGGATTCCATCACCAAACCATGCCCAAGAGACTATGGCAAACAACAGTATTAAACTAATTACCAACCAATCGCATGCTATGAAAGTTAGGAAGGGTACCGACATTCAACCATGCCCAGGAGACTATGGTGAACAACAGGGTTTCCTAACATCATATACATGAAAAGGAAATAGAAATATTAAAAGCATCGCAGACCCATTGTAATTTCAGTCATAACAGACCATTAAGAACTAAAAATATTTCCAAAATAAAATTAAATCAAAATCAGTTCAATATTAAACAAAAGGCATAATTAAACGTCTCCCATCACGCTACAAGCTTCACCTCTTAGCCCTAGCTAAGAGGTTTAGCCACACATAATCATAATTAGGCTAACCATAAAATAAAATTAAACCAAAACAAAAAGAAAAAAAAATTAACTCTCTCTCCTGCTTAGCTTCCACGACCAGGACTGCTCCATGTTTCTCCCCTCCAAGCCAAGGATCTTCCTCCCAAGGTCTGAATGAATGCTCCCCACGTCCAAAACCTCCTTATATAGCTGCTGGAGTCGTGAAAATCGGATTTGAATCGGATTCAGAAAGCTATCGCACGCCCAGCGAAAGCTTTTTCGCAACCAAGTTTGGGGCTTCAAAAATCGCCACTTTCCTCGTTCAAATTCCAAAGAAACACCGTCCCTTAGGACTTTCTTGGGTCCTCTACATGATAGACGGTTCAGACCTGCCATAAGATCAAAGATGGTGGGCCACAACTGCCTTAAAAAGTCAGTTTTTGCGGATGTACGAAACCTTTCGCACCATTTCGCTGTTGTAATCGGTGGGCCCCACAGAAGCATTTTTTGAAAAATCCACCCCCTCCATTGGATTCAGGACGAAATTTCAGTAAAGAATGGGTAGTTTTGAACGTCCATTGACGTGGCCCAGAGAAGAAATCACAAAAGGATCAGTTTTAAACGTTGCAGGGCAGCCCTTTTGTGGCCTCTGTATCTCACACGTGTGCACGCATGAGTGAAAAGTGACAATATAGTTTTGAAGTATTCAATGTCGTTTACACGGTGGACGGTTCAGATTGAGCTTACAGAGCACGTGTGGGGCCCACTAGCTTCCACAAAATGGCCAGCGGCCGTGCCTTCGCTGCACGTAACTTTTTTTTTTTTTTTTTTTGAATTGGAGAAGGAAATGTCGGTCAGCGGCGTTGACCGACTTTGGGAATTCACGTGCACGGCTAGTGCACATGTGTACTATGCACACTCAATCTAAAGTGGGGTCCACTATGATATTTTTGCGAAATCTGATCCATCCATCTGATTGGTCTCCTCATTTAAGGCGTTGATACCAAATTCGAGGCAATTCCAGATATCAGGTGGGCCCAGAATCAACGGTTTATGGGCTGATCTATCCGTTGGAGCACTTTTATAGTGATCCAAGAGCTGAAATTTAAAATGTACGGTTAATTTATGGCCCTTATCTCATGTATAAAGTTTCCACCCGATCAGATGTCGGGAACCATGTGATCTTGCATTCTGTATGCGTTTCAAGCCACTTGAGCTTCAGTTTCTTAGTTTTCTCAGATTTCTGACCGTGTATATCCGTCAATCTTGGTCCCCTAGAGTGTGTCTCATGCTTTGGTGAATTTGGAGCGTTAAATCCATGCATTTAATATCCTATTTCGATCCAAGCTTGTAAAATCAACCTGCAACATAAACACGATTAAATTAGCCGTTAAACACTATTATGCTCATAAATTCAGACAATATTTAGGGTCTAATATGCACTATTTGACCCTCAACATAGCACCCCATGTAGAACAGATTTTCGGTGTCTCATCTGGCCATCCACGAAATACCTGTGGAGGGTACGACCCTGATGTCACTAGGGCGTATGGTGATCATGTCACACAAATGCGAGATGCATGAGTCATACAGTCCAATCATGCATCACTCCTGTACATGTCATGCTCTCATGTGGGGCAACTCCGCCAATCAGGGAGTCCTATGAACAACCTGCCCTGTGACATATGCAATGGTCAATCACATCTCATAACAAACAGGCAGATGATGCGTATGGACAGGTATCATGATGTTATGCAGTCACATACTCATAATCAATATCAATAATTGACATCGACAATCGACCTCGACAATGTGGACATTTAACCAACATTGCCCACATGGCATGACCCTTATAGAGCCTAACATACAGTGGACCCATGGCCCCACACAAGGGCTAAATATACAATACCATGAGCCTCACTCAAGCACTTAATACACATCACGATGGGCCTCTCACATGGGCCTAATATACATCACAATGGTCTCCATCGCCTGACCCTCAAATGCACCACAATGGGATTCAACTACGGGTCATATATACATCATATAGGTCTCAAAAATCGGCTTCGACAATTGAAATCGGACTCGACACTCGGAATAGGCCTCGACAATCAAAATCAGCCTTGATACTTGGCCTCGACAATTGAAATCGATTGATAATCGGGACCGAAAAATTGATCACGTCAATCGGAATCGCTAATCGGCCACGACAATCGAGACCGATCGATAATCAGAATCG
This sequence comes from Magnolia kwangsiensis, assembly GCA_037074715.1. Classification (NCBI taxonomy): domain Eukaryota; kingdom Viridiplantae; phylum Streptophyta; class Magnoliopsida; order Magnoliales; family Magnoliaceae; genus Magnolia; species Magnolia kwangsiensis. The sequence continues at coordinate 45,465,997 of CM073589.1, read as the reverse complement.
GTAAATGGGTCACCACAATCGGGATAAATCGATAATTAGAATTAGTAAATCAATCACGTTGATTGGAATTAGCAATCGGTCATGACAATCAGAATTGATAATCGATCATGACAATCAGAATCGGCAGATCGGTCACATCAAATGGGATCGATGGATAATCAGAATCGGTAATCGGTCACGTCAATCGAAATCCACAATCAGAATCGACAATCAGTCATGACAATCGGAATCGATCGATAATCAGAATCGATAGATCGGTCACATCAATTGGGATCGATCGATAATTAGAATCGGTAATCGATCACGTCAATCGAAAACGACAATTGGTCACGATAATTAGAATCGACAATCGGTTATGACAATCGGAATTGATCGATAATCACAATCGGCAGATCGGTCGCATCAATCGGGATCGATCAAAAATCTGAATCGGCAATCGGTCACGTCAATCGGAATCGACAATCAGTCACGATAATCGGAATTGGCAATCGGTTATGACAATCGGAATCGATCGATAATCATAATCGGCAGATCGGTCACATCAATCGGGATCGATCGATAATCAGAATCAGCAATCGGTCACGTCAATCGAAATAGGCAATCGGTCACGACAATCGGTCATGACAATCGAAATCGATCAATAATCTGAATCGACAGATCGGTCACATCAATCGGGATTGTTCGATAATCAGAATCGGCAATCAGTTATGTCAATCGAAATCGACAATCGGTCACGACAATCAGAATCGGCAATTGGTCATGACAATCGGAATCAATCGATAATTAGAATCAGCAAATCGGTCACGTCGATCAAAAATTGACAATCAGTCACGACAATTGAAATCGATCGATAATTAGAATCGGTGAATCGGTCACGTTAATCGGTAACAACAATCGGAATCGATAAGAATGGGCCTAATAAGGCCTAAGGGGAGGTTATAATGAGGACATCTAACTATCATCGCCTGTGAATGTGGACATCTAACCAACATTGGTCCCAAGGAGTGACCCACATAGGGTCAAACATACAGTGGGCCCACGGCCTCATACAAGGGTTTAATATACATCACAAGGGGCCGAATACACGAGCCTAATATACATCACCATGGGCCACGACTCATGGTCTTTAAATATATCAAAGAGGCTACGATTCATGGGCCTCAATTTACATTAAGTGGATCGCATTAATGGGTCTCATATACACGATGGGTGGGCCCTGCACATGGGCCTTAAACACACCGCATGTGGGCCCTACACATGGGTCTCATATACATCAAATGGGCCACGTACATGGGCCTCGAATACACCACAATGGGCCTCTCCATCTGGGCTTCACATACATCACACTGAGCCACATGACAGGTGGGCCTTGCACAACCAGTAAGTGGCCCTGCACCTCTCAAATGGGCCCACCAGATGAACAACATGTATGTACAATACATGCATCAGGGTGGATCTCACCGTAACGTTTATTTTCCATCCAATCTGTTCACAAGGTTACAAAGATCTGCATAAAGAGGAAAACAAATATCATATTGATCCAAACTTTAGCAACCCCAAAAAAGGGTTTTTAATGGCAGGAGTTCAATCTCCACTATTTTTTTTGCAGTGGTCCACCTAATAGACAGTGTGGATATAGAATAAATACATCAATGGTGGGTTCCACCATCCAGACTACTGAACGGTGTGGCTGTACGGTGTAGATTTAAAACACATACATCATACATCACGTGGACCACATCCACAGAAATTGCTGATGTTGTTGCAGTGGGCCCACCATCCTAAAATCTGATGGACAGCTGGGATGAAATGCATATATCAAGGTGGATTGCCACCATCCACCTGGCGGGATTGTGGACAGTACATGCATCCAGCAGGATGATGGATGGAGTGGATGATACACATGCATCATGGGGTTCACGTGCTGCACTCAGCACGTCAGAAAGGTGGGCCCCACGTCCCCTACGTGGATGGGGTGGATATAAATATACCAAGGTGGTGTCCAGCACATGGACGAACGGTGTAGGTTAAAACCCATACATCATTAGAGGTAGGCCCTCCTGTTCACTGACGTCAGTTGCCCATCTAGACGGACGGCTGGATAAAACCCTTACCTCACATGGGTCCCACAGCAAGGATTAAACACATATATTACAGGTGGGTCCCACCGTCCAGCCCACTGGACAGCTGGGATCAACAGGTACCTCATGGTGGACCCTACGTGCTGCACGTGTAGCAACTGCTGCTGCCCATCATCAAACAGATGAACGGTGGGGGTTCAGGACTCATCCATCAAAGTGGGTCCCACAGGACCTAGTGACGCTAATACCGATGGGACCCACAGAACTTCTGATGTCATGACAGCAGCAGCTGCTGCTATCAACCCCCATTAGCCAATCCATTCTAAATAAGGTGGGTCCCACGTAGGGCCCACCGTATATAATTTATATTATTATTATTATTATTAGTATACAACCAATCCAGTATCCAGTTGCTGGACATTGGATGGATGGTACAGATATAACACAAGCATTGTGGTGGGGGCCACACACGTGGCTCACCAAATATATAATATATTACATTATAATATATATATATATATATATATATATATATATATATATATATATATATATATATATCATGAAGGGATGGTCGGCTGGGATATAAAATACACGTATCGGGGCAGTGCCTGCAAGGGCTTTAACTGTGGACGTCATCGTCTCCACTATTTCTTGTCGTGTGGTCCACTTGAGGTCTAGATCTTCTCAACCTGGCCATAAAATGATTTGGAGAGGTAGATGGACGGAATAGATGTGATACATACCTCATGATGGAGGCCCACCGAACTTGCTAGCAACCATCCAGCAGCCACATGTTGCTGGAGCTCACTGTCCACGTATGGACAGCGTGGATATACAACACATGCATCTAGTAGGCCCCACCTCGACACGTGCATTACGTGTGGGGTGGGTCCCTCATGGATAGAAAATGGGTGGGCGGCCTAGTGAAACACACACATTATGGTAGGGTGCCATTGTCCATGGCCTGGACGGGGGGCTGTGTACTCATCACAGCAGGCCCCACATCCTATGGACGGTCTGAATAGTTTAGTGGGTCCCATGTGGCGGCACGGCGTGGATCAAGTGGGCCACATGCATACAAGAGAGAGATCGCGAGAAAGAGAGAGATCGAATGAGGTGGGAGGAGCTCTGCCACTATGAGCTCCTCCATGATACATTGCATAGATCAAGAGGGGCCCCACCACATGTGGTTAGAATATCAACAGCTCTGCTATACATTATGTTACAGGCTCCAATCTTCTAATAGCATTCACAAATGATGCTTTTATCAGTATAGTCATTCATAACACAGATCTCACAGCTTTGGGACTCTCATGAGAATTCAACTTCTGCATAGTTGGAAATTGAGGCAGTGTTTGTACTTATTGATCAGAACCAGACATTGGCTTTCCATTTGAAGCCCAAGGTGAATTTTTTTTCCTTCTGTACTTCATTTTATTTGTTTGTTTATTTTTTGAACTATTTAAATGACATCCTAAGATTATTCTAAGTAATGATTTAAAACAGAGATTGGACTTGGGTGACAATTTGATCCAATCGCCAGTCCATCTGGTTAGACCCAACTCTGTTTCATTTAAGCAAGAAGATCTACTCAATCTAAGATAATAAAAATAGAAATAAAAATAAAAATAAATAACAAGTATTCCATTATTTGCATAGTGAAACTGTCTGATTTTTAAGTCCTGCGCATGAGCTTTGACTGATGTAGTTCTTTTTTTTTCTTTTACAAATTGTTTCTACTCAACTAACTAGGTGTTATAGTGATACGACCACTTCGCTGGCCAGTTCTAATCCAGAACCAATCTAATCATATAGCCAGGAGTTGGGTCTGGGTTTTAGAACTGGTTCTAAGATCACTAAAAGAAGGCAAATGAAACAACAGATAACATAACATAGGCTATTTGATTATATCTCAAACCAAACTAATCAAACTATCAACTACGAGATTTTCATATAATTAGTTAATGAAAATCATTACTTTTAATAGAGAGCAACTAAAACATGGATGTGTAAAATGATGCATCAAAGAAAATGATTCAAGACTGAAACATCATTGGATTCATTTGCTAGGACAGGTTATGCAGATGTCTCTCTTTCTTTCTTTTTTAAAAAATTTATCTATTAGATTTAGTGCATGTCAGACAACAAAAATCAAAATACAACTTCTGATATTGGAAGGTTGAATCTATTCAATCTCCTGTAGGAGGACAAATTCTCTTATAACCCGAACATCAATGCTAAAGGACTTTTGGAATTATAACATTGAGAAAGAAAAGGGATAGACATATATGAACAACCAAAAAAATAAAATAAAATTGGTAGAAGGATCATGATATAACTTACAATTGGGTCACAATAAGTTTTTCTTTTCTTTCTTTTTATAATATGACTGTATAAAAGATAAAATGATGGAGTTCCTTTTTTTCTCTTTACTCATAGCTAACAAGAGTTGAATGATTAGGCAACAAAATCACAAATGCTAAACATGGAATTCAGTAACAATGTATCATGAATATAAAAGACATCTTATGCAAATGAATTGACTAAATGTCAGCTTGCCAAGTTTGAACTGCATGACCCATACATGTATGTATATCTGATTAATGTGTCGAGAAGCATTACTCTAACAATAGATAGGCAAACTGTTGGGGATGATGATTCATTACAGAGGGTATTTCCTAACCCAATTACTTAACTGTTGGGGATTATGCACGACACTCTTGAAAGCAAGTAATGCTTCGGCTATACAAAGAAATACAACAAAAATTAGATCTATATTCCTGCATTTTTGTACATGTTGGAATAATTGAAACTATTTGAACATTAACACCATATGTAAACAGCATTACCATAAAATTAGTTTTAAAAGTTACAAACAACATAAACAACTGAAATCCCTAAATCTGTAAGCCCTAAAATCCCCAAATCTGTAAGCCCTAAAATCCTCAAATCCAGGTCGGATTGTTGGGTAAGGTGGGCTACACTGCCCATTACGACTAACAACTCCGTGGGCCCCACCTAGCATATCAACAGGTTGTATGGCAAATAAACATTTCGGTGGAATCCACCCTAAAATCCGAATAACCCTAAATTAGAATTGAGATTGAGAGAGATTGAGAGAGAGAGAGAGAGAGAGGGAAATACCTCGATGTTTTTGGAGATTTAAAAAGAGGGGAAGATGGAGAAATGCACTCTCCCTTTCTGCAATCTCTCACTCTCCCTCTCTGCAATCTCGCTGTCTATATATAACGACCACCCTCCGTCTCTGCAATCTCTCTCCATCTGCAACGACCGCCCTCCCTCTCTGCAATCTCTCTCTCTCTCTCTCTCTCTCTCTCTCTCTCTCTCTCTCTCTCTCTCTCTGCAACGACCACCCTCCCTCTCTACAATCTCTCTCTCTCTCTCTCTCTCTCTCTCTCTAGAGAGAGAGAGAGAGAGGGAGAGCGTGAAATAACCGTGTTTGGGTGTGACTGATCGCGTGCCCAAATTTGAGGGTTTCTGACGGACGGACGTAAACGGTCCGATTAGGGCTCCGTGGGGCCCATCATGATGTATTTCCCTAATCCATTCCGATCCATAATTTTAATAAATTATTTTATCTTATCACATTAAATTTCAAGTATATTGAAGATCCAAGTGGACCACACCAAAATAAGCAACTATAATTTAATATCAATGTTTCCTACCATGTGGTCCACTTGAGCCTTCGATCTAGTTTTTTTCTCATCCACTAAAGTAATATTTAAAAATATATAGATGGCTTAGATAGAACATATAATTTCTTTTAAGCCTCATAGAGCCCCTTACAACACTATTAAATATTAATGGTGTATTGACTTTTTAGCTACGTATTAAAACAGTAACAATCTTAGCTAAGGTTTATATCCGTAGAAAAAAACAAACGTGGTCTAAATCCTTTGACCCTTTTTTTGGTAGTGGTTTTAAGTTTTCAACTTCTCAACCTTCCTTAATTCCAGGGTAATTTCATATACATTCGAATGGTTATCCGAATAATTCCCAAAGGAACATGGTTTTGTTTTCAATTTATACGGCCATCCAAACAATTTGTAGGGAATCTAAGTATTTGAGTCTCTACATTCTTAGTTTCTCTTAACTTTAAGGGGATTCTACATCAATTCAAGTGACTATCTTGATAATTCCTTAAGGAACCTAAGTTCATTATAAGTTCTCAAGTTTTCCCAATCCCTAACCTAGTAGTTTCTAAGGATTCCTACATGAGTTTAAAGTTTAAAGGTCTAGTCTTAAAAATTCCAAGGGGCCTAAAGTTTGAAGCACCTACGTTCTCGAATTTTTGAAAGGAACTTTTCATAAGTTTAAATGACTATTCTAATAATCTCTAAGGGGACCTAAGTTTGGGTTTCTACATTCTCAATCATTCTTCTAAATCTAAGGGAGATTTACCTAAGTTCAAATTTCTAATTTCAAACATCCTAACTTGAGGCATTTAGGGTATGTATAATATCATTTTCCAAGGCCTGGATTGTCCAAAATATGCTTTAATACCAAATGTAACGCTCCATGTTTTCTGGACCCGAGTATATGACCCATTTCCTAAAAACTCAAGTGTTAACCTTAAAAAACTGAACTATATATATATATATCTTCTTCCATCAAAGTTAGCAGATAAGCTTATAATGGACAAGATAGCATAAAGAAAAGTTTTCATCTACATTTAGAATATACAAGAGGTTGCACATAATGACTTATACAAACTAATGTCTTTAAAATTAACAAATACAAGATTTACATGACTTAATACATGAGAAATAAAAGAAGTATATAAATTTGAGCTGTAAATCGCGCAACTTCTCTTGGCAATACAGCCTTGCATCCCTGACACTTGCACCCAACTCCTCGGCAGCCTAAACCTAAATATTACTTAAGCCAACTGGGTTACTTGTAGGGTTATATATTTGATAGATGAGTGGTCAACTCAGTGTGAATTCCGTTCAAAATTACACACCATCACTTTAGGTAAGCAAATTTATAAAAACATACAAGGTATACAAAATAATACATGATACGGTATTATTAAATGCATAGATGTATGAGTGCACATAGACCTGGGGATGCTCATCTAGTTGGCAGTTGGGCAAAGCCCATGCAATATGACCGATCACCAGTGAGAGTACGTAGTACATGTGTATGCCAAACTCACCGAGAATGAGTTGATAGTCGATGATCTGGTAGTTGGCAAAATGATACCCAGCTAAATCCTATTAGGAACGTGCTACAACACCTAGAAATAATCCACTCGTCATCGCCCGAATGCTATATATGCATGAGTAACCTAACCATTATTAATTCGTTTATAACCAGCAGGTTTAATAAGCTCAAAGGTAACTACGGGGAGCTCAAATCCTGGCATAGGCCGACAGCTCGGACGTAGGTCCCATATCATCATCCTTAACTCATGAGACTACCATCTTAAGATGTTTAATAGAAGTCTATCGACTAGTGGCCAATCATAGTTCAGTATATGGGGTTTACCATCGCATCATTATATAGAAATAATACATCGAACCCGTATAAAGAAAATACCAAAACAAAGTCAACTCGGGTGCATATCAAAACTAAACCACATAGGGAAATTATCAAAATTAAGCCGCATATGGCTAATATCAAAACCATGTGATAAAGACAATCCTTAAAAGCCACTTAAACATAGCAAGCCTTAGATGGTAGGACCACATCAGTATTGAACTTACACCACTATTCAATAACCACCAAGTCAAAGGTCCATTACAATCACAATCAATCGAGTTACATCCCAAATATGGGTGAACATTTATAAGTAGGGGTTTCACACTGATGTACTAGTTTAAGTTCCATAAGCAAACCACAAGTAATCCACAAGCATGATAAAATATGCAGGATAAATATTAAGCATGTAATCTAGCAATTCAATTCCAACAATTACACATGTCATTATAAGATGCAGTTATCAATTATTAATTGAAATTAAAATAAAAGCTATCACTTAAGCTAATGGGAAAATGGAAAGCTTAAGAGGAGAAATCATCACCTGATGAACAGAGTCACCTTCTAGTGTTGCTAAGTGCTTGCGCCCTTAAAATTAAATCCTACCATAATCAAGAACTTGTACGATGAGATCCAAGTTCTACGTACTACCTAGGTTTAAGATTATAACATAGGGTTTGAATTATTTATCTTACGGTCTTTAATGTAAAATTAGAATTTTCACCCTAGGATTTAGTTAAATACTTAGATTCTAGGATTTGAATCCTAAATTATTATTACTATTATTATTATTGTTAGTATTGTATAATGGATCAAATAATATTCATAATAAGAGTATTAATCTATAAATATTAATAGTGATGGTTCATAAGTCCATATTTAAATGTACTGACATTATCTAATATTCTTATAATGACTAATAATCTCTCAAATAATACAAGTAATAATAATAGAATATTTACCAATGATAATATGATAAGGACTAATACTAATAATTATATTAACGAGTATTATACTACTCTCATAAGAAAAATGATAAGTATTTTCTAATGCTAATAGTCATAATTATCAACAATGAATTTAGTCATGATAATAGATACTATGATCCACCATGAATTATGAAATTGTACAATTAGCTCAAACCTAACACCTTATCTATGGTTAAGATCTTAACTTATGGTTTAGATTACTTAGATTTAGGATTTTGATGTAGGATTAGAGTTTTATCCTAGAGTTTAGTCGTAAACTTAGATTCTAGGATTTAAATGCTAATTATTATACAATTAATCCTAATGCTAGTAATATTAATAATTTTATGGTAATCATTAACATTAATGATATAATTAATATTAATTAATGTGACACTAATAATCATTGTAATGGAAGTAATACGTTCTTCTATTGATGATAATATGTAAGCATGAAGAATAAGACACTTTTATTTAATTATGGTAATCTTTATGTAATAATCGATATTAGTATAGGTAATTTACTAGTGGTTAATCATTTATACTATTAATGATCCTAACAATGATAATATTTAATAATGATAAAATAAACACTAATATTTAATGATGATAATAACTAATATCAGTATAGATAATTTACTATAGGCCATACATTTCTAATATTAGTAATCCTAATAATGATAAAAATGGTAACAATGATAATTGTTATTGAAAGAATTTAAATTTGGAAGTTGAAGGTGGACTCATCATGGTCAACTCAGTAGTTCAACTCGGTGAGCTTCAGCCGAGTTGACTCGGTTCTCGACTCACCATCACTTGTTTCTCTCTTCTTTCCTCATCCTCCTTTCCACCATTGTCCAGCAATAGTGCTGAACCTGCTTGGGCCACAAATGGTGCAACTCAACGAGTCACAACTCGGCACCTTGCACTCATCCTCCTTCCTCCTTTTTTTCTCTCCTTCTTTACTCTTATTTTGTTTTTCTCCTTTCCTTGATCTTCTTTTCTTCCTTGATAGAAATCCAGCAATTAATAACTTAAACAGGACCCATCCAAACATGCCCAACTTTATGACTTAGCCCACAATTCAGCTAAGCTGAGTTGCGCGACACAACTCTCCCATCTCTCTCTCTCTCTCACTTTCTTCACTTTCTGCTTTCATTTTTCTTCTCTCTCCTTCCTATTGTTAGCATCAACCAACTCAGGACTCCTCCTGATCGAGTCTGAGTAAGTCAGTGGCTCGGTTTGGGTTAGTGTCACTCTCCAAATTCAGAAATCAAGCCCTTAAAATTTTAGATCACCGAATCTGGCGCCGACAGCCTTCGTAGTACCCCATTCTCGGCTCCTGGCACCCATTCACCAGGTTTCGATCCTAAGATCCTACAAGGAGGATTTTTATATCACAAGTCCGTTTCATAATCAGCATAGTCAAAATCATAACCGCAGAAAATAACTACAAGATCACCATTAGAAAATCCACTAAGAATAAAAAAAATTTACAATACATGGTTCGAAATAAAGAAAGTTACAATGACTGATAATCAGGACTCTAAAAGAAAGCTCCACTGCACGCTCCTGCTCAGCTCAGTAACATTTAATCGACACCTGCATGCATTGATTGTGCATAAGCTTATAGAAAGCTTAGTGGGTGGTGTCCGTGTGTGCACAACACAAGTGCCAGGTACATAATACAATTTCATAAATCATACAATGTCAGAAATACTGACAAGTGCATGAATCATACGATATCAGGATAAACAGAAATACTGATAAATCCATAAGACATACAATATCATAGTAAGCAAAAATACTAACAAGTCCATAAGACATACAATATCAGAGTAAGCAAAAATACTAACAAGTCCATAAGACATACAATATTAAAGTAAGCAGAAATACTGACAAGTCCATAAGACATACAATATCAGAGTAAGTAGAAATACTGACAAGTCCATAAGAGATACAACATTAGAGTAAGTAGAAATACTGACAAATCCATAAGCACCATGTAATGTAGAATCATAACAACTCAAATGTCATACACCGGGGGTGCAATGCAGTTTGCAATGCAAAGGGATAACGATGGTGGAGTGTGTAGTCAGGATGATAATACATGGTATCACAAGCTGTGGGGTTCATCACAAGAGACTTCTATCCAAACTAGTCTCATACCTAAATTTGGATAGGTAGACTCAAGGTGGTAAACTCCTGATCTCTGGTTAGTTGCACGTCCCGACCGAAATCTCAGCCATTGTGAAGATACGCATTGCTCACCACTAGCCCGAGTGGATAGTGGATGAATGAATGAATGAGTCAAACGCTGAGTATGCAAACCCTTACACAGTAGCCTGCCAACTACTGGTAGCTTGCCCAGGCCCTTAGGTCCCGCTCACTTCAGCATTCACCCACATGTGCCCGCCCACGTGTACAATAGTGAGGGGGTGTCATAATACCAGTACCGAATATCTCTAGAATTATCACTAGGATTTAGTACAATGTTGTCAGTCATACGAAGGTTATGTGACGCAAGGCGTGAATGTTATCGACCATAAGTAATATGCAATGCGAACATACCGATCCTTATATCAAGTCCACAGATCAGTATAGTTACTCTCTAGAAAATCATTGGGGTCAAATACATTGCATGCTAACTGTCGCCTTCTAAGCCGCGCAGCCCAGCAAGCATAAGAGACCTCACTACCCGCCTTTGGATAGCCAATCACCAACAAGGCTCAACGGTAGCAAACCCATTTACGAGCTGGTCAAACTCAGCCAAGCATACGCTCCCTTCACCCGGGCAAGTAAGGCTAAACCCCTATCTAACTGACCACGATACAGTGGGAGACGTGGCCTAATGGTAAAGGCACTGACGCTCATTTTTTTCACTCGATCTTGGCGTAGGAGCATCCCCTGGTACAAAGGAGGTTTTAAGACTTTCACCCAATGACATACTTCATGCCCACAGTATTAAAACCAAGCATTTTTAGTGTCCCAATCTGGCCATCCACGATGTGCCTATGGAGGCTATGACCCTAATGACGCTAGGAAAAATAATAACCGTGTCATGTATATGTGAGATGCATGAATCATACCAATCAACCACGCATCAGTCCTGCGTGTACAGCGTGCTCATGTGGGACATTCCTGCCTATCAGGGTGTCCTATAAACAATCAGTCTAATGACACATGCTATGCTCAATCACTCCTCATAACAAGCATGTGGATGATGTGTATGGGTATGTATCAAGCATGAATATAATCACATACATTATGGTGGGCCTGTATAAGGCAGCCCATGGCCCATAATAGTGAATGGATGGTGTGCGCATAATCACACACATATGGTGGGCGTCACCCACACAATGAGCCTCACACAAGGGTCTCATACATCATAAGGGCCTAATCACATGGGCCTCATACGACTAAGATGGGCCTTATATAATTATAACTGGCCTCATACAATTCCAATGGGCCTCATACAATCACAATAGGTTACATACAATCACAATGGGCTTCACATGGTCACAATGAGCCTCATACGATCACGATGGGCCTCACATGGTCACAATGGGCTTCATGTAATTACACAATGTTATCCTAATACATATTCAGTGCGTATACTAACATAGTCATAATCAATAATCGGCCTATATATGGTGAAGTCCATAGAAGGATAGAAGATCTAATCCGTAACATGAGGATCAGTCCTCAAGAGTGGATATACCAAATCTAATACCACCGACCCTTCCATTTACGGTGATGGTGTATTCTCCTCATATCAAGGATAGGCCTAGATGGCCTTCCCATGTCAATAATGGGCATAGATAAATAGATAGCCTACTCATATCAAGAATGGGCCTAAGATCAAGGAGTGGGCTTCTTTTTCCATCCCATCATGTAGCAATCCGGGCTCCCTAAGGATTCAATGAGCATAAGGTGGGCCCTATAAGGTAGGGTGGAAGCATAATCCATAATGGGAGCCCAACATTTTGGGTTAGCCCAATAAAGTGAGATGGGTCATACTAATAATAATGGGGGCCCAACAATGTGGGTTAGCCCACTAAAAGGAGGTGAGAATGGGCCTAGCAATGGGTCTTAGGGAGGTGTACAATGGGGACATATAACTACTATTTACAATGTGGACATTTAACCACCATTTCCCCCAAGGTGTGGCCCGTGTGGAACCTAGAATCTAACTACAATGGGGCCCACGATCCTTATACGAACTAGAAAATGGCTGGGCCACATAAGTATCATCACATACATCTTGGTGGAATCATACATCACAATTGGGCCTCACTCAAGGACCTTCTATACATCATAATGGGCCTTATAGCAAGGGCCTCATATACATCATAATGGGCCTCAACATATACGCCTCATCACATCACAATGGCCCTCATCCCATAGGCTTCACAAGGTAACCCCTAACATGGGCATATAACATGCATATCATGATGGGCCTCACAAGGAAGCCCATGGCCTAAGAAAATGGACGAATAAGGATATACATATAACACATTCATCATGTTGGATCTCATAAGATAATGGGGCCCATAGCCTTGGAGACCTAGTAAAATGGATGGGCTTTGCGTATACAACACATACACCTTGGTGGGCCCCTAGCAGTAGGACGCCTCAGCCCAACCCACTACAAGAAAAGTGGCCTAAGCCGACCGATGGCCCAACCCTTTACCCGTGACTAGTTTTACCGACTGTGGGCAAAGGCTACGCCTATAAAATAAATAAAAATAGCCCTAATCTATTTGAGCGCCGACTCTCTCTCTCTCTCTCTCTCTCTCTCTCTCTCTCTCTCCCTCTCTCTTGTGTGCTCTCCCTCCCTCTCGCATGCTCTCATTCTCTCTCTCTCTCCCTCTCACGTGCTCTTCCTCTCCATCCCTCTCTCTGCCTTTTCCTCTCCCTCCCTCTCTTTACCTCTCCCTCTGCCTTTTCCTTTCCCTCCCTCTCTTTACCTCTCCCTCTCCCTCTCCCCCTCACATGCTCTCCCTTTCCCTCTCCCTCTGCCTCTCCCTCTTGCTCTCCGCTAGCTCTCCTCTCACTCTCACTCTCCCTATCTATCTCTCTCAAAACCCTTTTCCTCTCTCCCTCTCTCTATCTCCTAGGCCCTCTGCTGTAGTTTGGTCTTCTGCTGCTCATGGATCTCGGATTCTCAACCATCTCAGGTATGCTTTGTCGAATACAAATCCCTAATTAGGGATTTGCGTTGTCGAATCCATTTTTAGGGATTTGCATTGTCAATTTCCCATCCTTTTTTTTTCACTCATTTATTTCACATATCAGTTACTGATTTCTTATCTTATGTTAGGTTGATTTGGCTCCTAGAAAGTAGCCTTAATGGAAATAAAATCCAGTAGTAAGGGCTGCTGCACATGTTTAGTTTCTAGGAAATGCTTGAAAATGGATCCTATTTCATGTTTTGGGGCCATTTTCCTTCATAAAAGTTGGGGAGCAAATTTTTATTAGTATTGGTGTTCTTATCTAGCTTCATCATTAGTATTGGTGTTCTTATTTATCCCACAATGAAATGCATTAACCAATTAATAAAAGTACTAGCTGTTTGGCTGTATTGCTCCCTTTGGAATTAAATGTATTTTTATGCTATCTTTTTTATTTTCTTATGCGAAGATTATTTGTCGGACGCTACTTATGTTACTTTAATGAGCAAGGAGATTCTAGCAAAGTTGAGAGATTTGGGCAGGTCTTGGTGTCTCTGTGTTGTGTCATTTGGATGGACTAGTGGAAGGGTTCTGATTCATTTTGTTGCCATTTCCAAGTCGTGACATAGTGATGGTTGCATTGTGAGGTTCCCAAGTACAAGTTTATCACTCCTTCAATATTGTCGGAAAGATTGAGGGTACATTTTTAACTTTAATTGCAACCTTGATTTGAATTTAGCAAGAGTACTATTTCTATCCTATCTAAGTTAAACATTGATTTTGTTCAACCCATTCTTTGGATTTGAATTTAATTTTGCACATCCATCAATTTTAGATTCGAATTTATGTTTTGTGATCAGGGTAGTCGAGTATTTCTGGGATTGAATGAAGATATTGGACTTGCATTTGGCTTTCATCTTGTGTTTTAGTTAGTACTAGGAAAATAGGTTTTCTCATATTGTATAACTGCTGCTAAATATTTACCTTATGCTGGATGTTAAATTGGAGTAGGGTGGCTTGTCAAATCAACTAATTTTTGGGAAGTTGCTCTTTTAATGAGCTTTGAGCTTGCCCCTAAAGTGGTCACAATGGTTTTGGTTTCTACATTTTTTTTCTTGGTGTTTGTTATGGTTGCTGTTAAAACATATGTTGGATACTTTCTTCTTCTTCTTTTTCTTCTTCTTTTATTCCACCTATTCTATTGAGTAAATCAAAATTGCTTCTGGAAGGCAAGAAACTTTGTTTATGCCATAGACAGCAAAACTCTACTGCAAAGTCAGTATTTTTGGAAATTTTGTAGTTTTTAAAATGTTTAAAAAAAGTATTTTTTTGGACGATAGGTAGAAAAATGAACTCTTTTTGAGCAAATGAATCAAACACTTTTTTTAGTGTTTTTTTTATATTCAAAAACACTTTTGAGAGCAATTTAAATGACACTAGAGCTTTGCCTACATCCGTGTGCAATAAAGCTCGTTTACATGCCACACATGTATCTGCATGAGACAATAGGTCTTGGATTCCATCCATCCATCAAAACGACACCACAATATTGATGCCCTACCCAAGAATCAGGTTCATCCACTAGTCAGATGGGCTACAATTTGAAAAACTAATTTGCAGCTCTGAAAAACTTATCTAAAGTTTCTAAACTGCATATTGATAAGAGTTGGCAATGTGCCTTCCACTGTTTTCTAAATAGAAGATAACCATTTCAAATGATCTCAAAACATTTTCTCTATTTTTTTTTATTTTTTTTATTTTTAATTTTTTTGACACCCTCATAGTATTCTTTGAAGTTGTAAGTTGTAAGTTGTAACATAATCTTTTAGGTTCATGACAGTGTAGATAATTCATCATATGCTCCTATACATGCACAAGCATGCAATCATGGTGTGTGCACGTATGGAATGCACATAGATGCATGCATGTGTATTTCAAAGAGTGATGTTGAAAGATGTTTAACACCCCCTACATAGTTACGTTCTTATATAGCTACTTTTCAGGTTTGTTATAGTTTTCTTCATGTTTTAGTTTATATTTGAGGAGCATCGACACAAGTTCAGACACTGTAATCAGCCTCATTTTTTCTATAAAAAAAAATAAAGAAAAAATAACAAGAAAAAAAAAGTACAAAAGAAAAAAAGAAAAAGGAAAAAGTATAAAAGACAGAGAGAAAAGAAAGAAAGTAATTAACCTCATCATAGGCAAGCATTTGATCTTAGGCACTAGACGAAGAATGCATTTAATTCATGTTAAATCGTATAATTTCTATAATTTTTTGAGTATATTGTTGTGGTTCTTTTAGTTGCATCAGTGGCATCATCTTTGGGTGAGGCTACAGGTAAGCGCCCCAACTTATGCATGCATTATACAGTAAAAAGACTCCAGATAGGCATTTTCAATAATGAACCATTTCAAATTTACTGATTGTTTTACTTTTCTCTTTTGTACTGTAGAGAATTCGTCATACACGAAAGCCACCATAAGTGACCTCTTGGAGGGGCTGAATAAAACAGTTGCAATTATGGGGAAAGTGCTCCTTTTTATTAGGCATGACAATATAGCTCCTCTGTGAGTTTTCTTCCTTCAATTTTATCATGGCTTATTTGATTTTGTATCAATTATACTACAATCTACGCCATCTCTAACATATTCAAATGACCTTTTAATGGGTCTTTGTACGTGTGTATCGTAAATTTTTGGAGCATTTATACTATGAAAATACCAGAATGCAGCCTCTTGATTTTTATTTTTATTTTTCTTTTAAGAAAAGAATGGTGAAAGTTAAAGAGTAACTATGGAATGAAAGTACCATTTCACATTATGTTCCCTAAATTCGGCATGTTTAAGGTCTCTGTTTGGACATGCTTGCCCAGAAGGGGGTTTCAGGCCTGCTTTTTTGGTCTACTTCAAGTCACCATTTAGGCACCTATTTTGTCTAGTCGTATGGTGAAACAGGGGTTTACAAAGTCCATTTGAACACATCAAAAACCTGGATTTGGCTTAAAAGTAGGTCAAATGCCCCTTTTGAGGTGTGTCCAAATAGGCCTTTTGGACTTTACAGGTTTTACCCATAAACTTGAGGTGTCAAACATGATGATACGCTATGGATGCATTCTCTAGGTTGAAGTATTTGGGTATCATGTATTTTTTATTTTTTTAAAAAGAAAGATTGTATTGAAAAATCAACAGGGATATACAACCATTCGGGCGGGAGTCAACAAAAAGACTCAGACCCCACCTATCATGTGCTCAAAACAGAAGAGGGACTGGCTAAGAACCGCAACTAGGATAGGGGGGGAGAGGCTAAGAAGTTCTAATGTTACCAATCCCCACATTGTCAAGAAACAGGGTATCATGTATTTTTATTAGACTTGATAGCATACAATACTTGTTTAGGAGAGACTAAAAGTAGTTAAAAGCTAAAGTATGTCCTGGGTTGAAACTTTATAACTAATCAGTTATTATTTTCTAAATACTATTTGGTATGTGATTCAGATCATAATTGTTTCATTCTTTTGGTGTATGGGCTGCGGAATGATGCTGTAAGGATGACCTTTTCAACTATCTAGTTTTTCATTTCTCTTTTATGCTAACAGTAAACCTTGCTGCCTTCTTTTATGGGACTTCTCCTTTATAAATTTTGTAAAGTAGGCCCTGCTAATAGGCTGGCCCTGGGGCTAGAAAAATCATCATAGTTGTCATCATAGCCTTGTCCCAGCTTTACGAGTCCCGTTTCACCATTAGACACCACGAGAGGCTTGGCAAGAGGAGGGCCTGGGGCTATATCAGGCCTAGATTTTGATCTGGATGGGTTGGGCCTATTCAAAATATCAATTTTGTCTAGCACATTGCCAGCCCTTCTCCTATATAAATCCTATTCACATATCTAACTTGTAGAATTAAAGTTACAATATTTAGTATTGCCCATGGTCTTAGATGGAAATCACCTTACTCAGAACTCAGAACCTAAACATTTCATACACATGTTTTTTTCCCCTTTCTTTCTTGTTTCCTTTAAGATTTTTACTTGCTTATTAAATTTTCTGTATTAAATGCTTCAATGTAGGATTTGAATCACTGAAATTCCATCTAACCAAACCATGATCAAAATATACTCGTGTTTAGTTTCTATGCAGGTAGGTAAGCAGATATTTACATAGTTCCAACAAAAGTATTCTAGTATCAGCATCTTGGTCAGCAACCAAATGTCAGGATACGAACCTTGCAACAATCAGTGTATTTTCCACCAAATATTGTCATCTTTTTTTCTTTCTTTCTTTTTTCTAAAAGAAAAGGTTGCAATAAAATACTGCAAGGTTTCACATCATCATCATCATCCTCTAAGCCTTATCCCAATTAATTGGGGTCAGCTACATGAATCCTCTTCTGCACTGCAGCTTCCACCTTTCTCTCAAATAAATGGTAATGTGCATGAAGTATAAAAGCCGTTACCAAGTAACAAGACGAACTTCTCTTTTTTAGCTTTCATGCCTAGCTTTACTTTTAGCCTAACCTTACAGACTCTGCCGACATGTACTGCCCAGCATGTGCATGCCCATTGCTCTATGCAGCATGTCCGCATCTACCAAATTAAATGTCACATTCTCTGTTTGTCTTTTGCTTCTTCCCTTCCCCCCTCTTGGAAAGCATTTTGAATTCTTATTACATTTACTTTGGATGCTTAGTTCACACATAAACACACCAATGCTCTAAAGGCATGCAAAGAAGCTTCCACCTTGAATGTCTCAAAATACTGTGATGCATAAACGCTGAAGCATAACATGCACGAGGGTTATGCCTCAAATAGTGAAGCATATGGTAAGTCTATGCCTCTAGTATGCTTTACACTTGTTAAGAGCAGAAATCATGAACTTTTGTGTTTATCTTACACCATTTTTTGCCCCTCTAAACATTATAACAGAATACTTAAGGAGTTGAATAAAACAAACTTTATATTCTTTAACTACATTTGAGAGTTGAGTCAATTACTTCTACCACTCTTTCCTATGTAATGGATGAATGAACCCTATAGATTTTATTCTGCTATCCTAAATATTCAATGATAATTGGTTTACCATTTACATCACCTTTTCCTTATCTATTACTGGTAGGCATGGAGAGAGAGAGGAAGTTGTTTGTGAGAAATAGTACAGTGGTAAAGAAAGGGTGTGAGAGGGGAGTTATTTTGGATGCTAGCAGAGTGTTATGGTGATACTCAAGCAATCAAGTTGTACACACCACATGCGTTAACTCAACAAAGTCACTGTACACACTTTAGATAGGTCATTACTTAAAATTCAGCTACTAGCGTCCTACTAATGAGCATTCTATAGGGAAGCACAGAAGGTGAGCCCTCAAGATCTGACAGTCTACACGATGATTAAGACCCTCACAAAGCTGAAGATTGATGCTCCAATGGCCCACCTATCTACTACTGGAGCAGATTGAACTATTCACACCTCTGATCCTACGGTATATAGTGGCCCCGGATTGCGATATATGGATCAGATCGTCCCAAGGACAAACCAAAATAGACAGACTATAATGCACTCTATTTCCCTCTGTATACTCTCGTGTTTCGTATGATTCGATGCATTATATGAGAGAAGCGCACTCCTTTTTATAACAGAGGAAGGAAAGTTTGGATGGGATTGGGATACAACCACATAAGCCGATCATATCCTAACAGAGGAAGGAGAGTTTGGGTGGGATTGGGATAAGGCCACATAATCCGCTCACATACCTATTTTCAATTAAAAATTAAATTCATATTTGAATTTGAAATTTAATTGAAAGCAATCATACCCACTAGTGATTGCTCACAAGTGGGCCCCACTGGTCTACGTCCAACACATTCATTTGTGGAATTTGGACCGTGGACTCTTTACATGTTGATAGTCCAATAAAATGTCCAACAATCAACCAGTTGGAAAACTAAATCAGTGTAGTTTTCAGTTTAGGAGCCATCTAAAGTAGGACACACACACTTTGTACGGTTTAGTTTGAGTTAATTATACACCATGTGTAAAATTGCTTAGTGCTTGGCTCAAAATAGAATTTAGCGGACAAACCCCCCTTTTGAGGGTGCGTCCAAACAGGCCCAAAAACTGTTTGGAATTTTTTTGTTTTGTTTTTTTTGGAAAGGTGATACTAACAGGGTTTGAACCGTGGATCACCAAAACACACTACACTGTCTCCATCAACTCTTCTAACGAGTGGGAGACATACTCTTTGGAAACTAATAATTACAAAAAAAAAAAAAAAAGAAAAAAAGAAAAAAGAAAAAAAAGCAACAGGTCTTGTGGTTAGGATCATATGCTAAATGAAAAGTTTTAGGCTATAGAAAGCCCATTAAATTGTTCTGTCCAGTGGACCTTACCACGCATGACCTCAGCTATGAAGCTAAAGGGTAAACCTTTGTTACTTCAGCAGAGAGTGATGGCTGATACACAGGGGCAGAGAAACAGTGCACGTGGGATATGAGTAAGTCAAAGTTAAGTTGTCCAAATTGTGGACCCCAATGTAGATGGTTTATATATAAAAAGTTACACTGATTAATCCCTGAGCTTTAGATTTTATTGGTGGAAATAAAATGGACAGTTGAAATGAGAACAGTATTAACGGTCTGAATTCAACAAACATGAGCATTGTGGATCATCCAATTTCCATATTTCCATGATGCTTCTATTTCCCTGGTGTGATACTTCTCTTATCGTCATGAATTTGTACATTGTGAATCATGTAATTCTGGACTATATTTTTCAGGCAACTGACATTCCAAAGAAACTTGCCTCAACCATTAGCATTGTAGTTGACCATCGTAGCAAGAACCGTTCTCTAGAGGGTCTTCAAGCAAATGTTCAAAGGCTGAAAACTTACAAGGCTAATTTCGTTGTCTTCCAAAGACGTCTGGACAAATTCAAGGTAACCCAACTTATTCTATGTAAGGCATCTATTCACAATGATCACTCTCATTTGTTTAGCATACATTCCTAACCTGACTTCCTACTGCAGGCATAGCCAGTGCAGTATTTTGAATCCTACTCTCTGCACTTGCTAATGCGACGCATGCTTGTGTGATTTTGGCTGTTCATCAGCTAAGCTGCCCCCTTTATTTTGAATCCTACTCTCTGTACTCATTGTCAACCTTCATTGAGTTCTTGGAAATAATTAAGTTTTTGATTGTTTTAATATGTATTTTGATGCAATATTGAGTTGAATTTCAAAACTTAAACTCTGATACCAATTAATTTCTTTTCGCTATTTTGTTTTGCAGGTTTTAGGCATGGATGAATGGGAGCTATGGATCAATTGATTTTATTTATTTATTTATTTATTTTGAAACTGTTCGATTTATTATTATAAATATTATTCGTGGCAGTTTGATGCATATGAAAGGGCTACATAAGCATGTATTTTTTTTTATAGGAAACCAATCACTAAGCATAATCAACTTCCTAAGAGGAATGTGAAATCAAGTGCGCCTTGACCAAAAGGGTCAATGATAAGGTCCATCATTTTATGAGTTGGAGAGGTAGAACTCATAAAATGGGACTCATTATGAGACGGGCATCTAATTTCTATCATTTCCTTTTCTTTCTTTCTTTTTTTTTTATAAGAATTATTATTATAAATTGAATGCTTGCAATCTAATGAGCCCGTACATCCACATCTGAAACTGTAGGCAACATGAAGCTGACATAGGCAATGGAAAAGAAAGGTTAACTAGTAAGGCATAAGGAAAAGAAAAAACCAAATCACAATTATAGATAGGTTTATAAATGCATATGCATTATGAAATTAGGAGCCTAAATGTTAATTGAAGTGTTAGTAAAGTTAAATCAGTCCCACATGGATTAAGAGCCGAAAATTCAAATAACACAACCTATTGTGTAAACCGTCGGTAAATCCCACATGCAGTAGTGGCTAGAACAACTGCAAGTAAATCCCACACGCAGCGGTGACTTGCACAACCACCAATAAAGGGAGCACGACCGCAGGTAAAGCCTTTACCGACTGAGGCTTCACCGGCACTTGGCAAGCCGCGGGCAAAGGCTTTGCCAGCAGTTTTCTGGTAATGACCAGTCCCCGGTGGGCGTCCACTCTAGATTTGGATCTGCTGCATCATGGTGGCCTTACATGGTTTGGGTGGTCAGCCCTGCTGGCTACTGGCCCTATCTGGGCACTAACAGATGGATGGTGTGGATAGAATATACATCATGGTGGGTCCCACTTAGGTGTGGGTTACCCCTGGAGGTGGGCCTACCCTACACTCTCACACAAGTCAGGTGGGCCGGCCAGGCATGAAACACATACACCATGGTGGCCTGAACGCCACTGGACGGTCAGCGTTATTAGTCGCTTGCCCGTCTGGTCCAAGCCCTAAAATTACCTTGGAAAAACCAACTGGAATACACCTATGCATGGTGGGCCTGTCTACCCCAAACAGAATGGATAAAGTGCAACAGGGTGGGCTGCTGCCCTGAATGGTGCAGATCAAACACATCATGGTGGATCCCATGGTCAGGCTATAACACGTACAAGAAAGGAGCCAACGACACAGATATAACCCATACATCAGGGTAGCCCCACGATGCAATGCAATGGGCCGCACAATGCAACACGCCCACATTGGTTTAGAGGATAAATAAGCATTACGGTGGGCTTAGGAAAATTATTTGGTGAGGTGGGTATCAAAACAGCCCTTTGTTTCTGGGTGGGGCCATCCACTAAAGCATCGGATCGTATTCATTTTGGCTCCATGCTCTAATCTGATATGTAAAAACAGATGGAAAGCATGTATATACTACACATCATCAAGGCAGGCCTCCATAGAGGGCCCCACGTCCCGACATCACAACAGGCCGGGATGGTTTAAATGGTAGGCGTTCAATCAAAACCGTTGCCTGTTGGAAGGTGCGGTCCAGCTGAGATTTGAATCTGCTTTATTATTTATTTTTATTTTTTTGGAACTCACATCCTTAACACGGGCTGCAGAACAGCAGGTAAACATCTCAGTGGAGCCCACACCAAGCCATGGTAAGGGCCCCACAGATGGACGGTTCGAATATAACACACACAATAAGTGGGGTCCTTGCACGTTGCATGAGCTGGTGGGACCGAAAGCAAATGTAATTAACACCCTTTTTTTTTAGGATGGCAAATCAATAACAGGGAGACCTAGGAAGGTTTTTAACCACCGTTGTTCCCAACGGTGTGGCCCACCAGAGATTCAGATCTATCTCAAATTTCCGCCCATGGCCTAGAATGATGTGGAAAATCGGATGGACAGAGGGGATCTTCCATGAGTATCACATGGGCCCCACTGCAAAATGAGTTGGGAGAACGGGTGAACTGAGTTCATTTGTACAGACGCCTCTCCAAATGGACGGTCTGGATAAGGTACACATCACGGTGGGTCACCCAGATGGACGGGGGATATACAATTTTATACGTTAAGGTGTGCCCGTCACTGTCCAGAGATGGACGGTGTACATATACAACAAATACCTTAAGGTGGTCCTCACCACCCAGAGAAGAAAACGGACGGACGGCTTGGATATTACACATATCCCATGATGGCCCCACAGAACTAGATGACGTGAACACGACTAAGCTGCTGGATGGCTGCGTAATAGATACACCACGGTTGGCTCCACCAGCACCGTCCCGGAATGGACGATGTGGACACAGGATATATACATCAAGGTGGGCCCCACTTGCAGGCATCCCACCATGGGGTGGGCCCTGTCCAGTTGGGCCACAAAATCAATGAATGGCGTAGGTACATCATATGCAACACAGAAGGCCCACAACCTGCTAGACATTAGTCCAACGGAGTTTGGGTCTGCCTGAGTTTGGGCCAGCCATGTGGGCGGCGTGAGTAAAACCCAGATGTCACAGTGGGTCCGATAGTGACGCGGGCCACCCAGGAGGTGGGCCAACCTCATTCTCCCACCAATACAAGTGGGTCGTGCGGCCCAATCAATTTCAACAAGGTGGCTAGCGGTGAGCCACCCCTCTACTGTTGGACTGTCCAAAAATTTGGGTCAATGCCTAATGATCTCTCAAAATGGATGGTATGGATATGATACACATACATCAAGATAGGGTCCACCACCCCACAACCAAATCAAGCTGGGATAGATTTTTCCCCTAACAAACGGTCATGCTTACCGTCCACTAACTTCAGGCTCGTCTCAACAGCAAGACAGTCGACTTGTTGGACTGTCTAAATGAAGCAAGCACATCAGGGTAGGGTCCACGCGTGTGGCCCACTAACTAGAGACCAAGCTGATATTTATATCCTTCCCCTGTTTGGGCCTGTGTGGCCGACCGGCCATGCAGGCCCAAAACAGGCTGCAAGTTGGGCCGTTGGACTGTCCCACTGGTCTGGATATATCATGCACACGATAGGTGGGCCATCAAATAGGGAAGAGAGAGAGAGAGAGAGAGAGAGAGAGAGAGAGAGAGAGAGAGAGAGAGAGAGAGAGAGAGAGAGAGAGAGAGAGAGAGAGAAGCACACACCTCTAAATCTTGAACTCCTTCCTCTAATAAGTTTTAGAGCTCCAAGGAGGTTGATTTAACGGTCGAGATGGGGTTTGGTGGGCTGGATAAGTAGGGAGTATGGGTGGGAGATGGCTAGATTTTAGGTTGCTTGGACGTCCCAAGCTTGGGACAATGAAGGAAAAATGAAGAAGAAAGAGGGAGGGAGAGAGAGATAGAAGAGAGAGAAGTGATGGTTTCTATGAAAATCATGAGTTTGAATTATGGGGAAAAGTGAAGGGGTAATTGCTTATAAGGAATTATGACTAGGGGTAGGGTAGGGTGATGTCACCCGAAGGGGTAATTGCTTATAAGGAATTATGGCTAGGGGTAGGGTAGGGTGATGTCACCCCTAGGGTGACATCATTGTAATTATGGTTTTCTAGGAAAATACAATAACAGGGATAGGTGGGTCCCACGATTAACGGTCGGAATAATTTGTAGGCTCGATCTCATAATCCGAGCGTCGCATTGACGCACGAGATGCTGCGTCGGAATCGCTGCGACGGCGCGGTCTCAATGACATAGGTCTCGGGTTGAGTCGGCTCAGGTTCACAGGATGTGACTTAAGAGCATGCAGAAATGTAATCTACGCATTGCAGGTCACTGGAATTCGACTGGAAGGACCGTGGGATCCTACAGAATGGAATGATCACTAGGACACAGGCCTGATAGCTAGCGTGGTACGAAACTAGTAGTTTGGTGTGGTGCAACAACCGCACCTTCCTCCCTTCCTTTCTCCTTTCTTTCTTTGCTCTCCTTCCTTTCTGATAGAGCTCTAACAACAGCAAGACCCACACCTAGACAGACCTGATAGCTCATGTAACAAGTATCGTGTACGCACCGATTGACAAGTTTCTTTGTCAAGGAAGACGGTCCACCGTTAATGGCAGATCTGGATTTGGTTGACATTTCTCCAAAATGGTGTTTCTAGAGGACTCTAACATGTCCTTTAATCCAGTACCCAGCAGGTGCACCTTCCCTAATGCACACACACTAGTCTGGGGTCCACCACGATGTTTGTGATAAATCCACTCCGTTCATCCCCTTTAGAGGCCCCACTAAGGGCCTCTGACCAAAGATCAGTCAGATCCAAAGCTTAGGTGGGCCATACTACTTGATTGGAGAGTCTTATTATGGATCTACATCGATCTGACGGTCGGATCCTTTTGAAATTGCACATCAATAGTCAAGAGGTTTCTAGGGTCCCTTAAATGGAAATCAATTGTCTAATTAGTGATTGGATGGCCTATTATGCGTTTATAACGTTAAATATTATGATAATATTCTAATAACATTGTTGTTGTTGTTGTTATTATTATTTGTCATTACACCTACATGCATTTTTTATTCACGTCATGTGTCCCGCTCTGTAGGTAACTTAAGATTACCTATCTTATGATTTTATACTATTTAAATATTTAACTATTATTATTTATTATTATCATTGTTTATTTCTCTTTATTATTATTATCATTATTTTTGCATGTGCATGTATTATCTATTGCGGGTCCTGCTCTGTAGATTATTAGGACTATCTATCTCGTGATTTATTATTATTATTATCATTATGATTACCTATTCACATTGTTATTTATTTATCTTTTTATTCATTTATTTATTTATTTAATTATTATTATTATTATTATCATGCCTATATGTAAGATGTGGGCTACTCGTTATGCATTATTTAGCTATATACCCTAATATTAGGGTTACTTTGCATCAAAGTGGGCCATGCCACACGAATCTTAGTGTTTTGCTAATAATTACCGACAGTTAATGGTTCGGTCATTTCCTGATATGATCATTGATACTTTCAGTTGTCCCTAAGCTAATATATATGGGTTTTAATGATTGCTTTCACAATGTGGCGGCTAAGTCTTGTAAATAAGTATTAAATCATCTTACAATGAGTCGTGGGTCCAATGAACAATGAATTTGTTGAGTTAGGTCTTAAAAATGATCATGTACAGTTCAATTGTTCTAATAAATCATTACGTGAAGTTTCGTCACGATTGAATTTCCATAATTAAGTCCTTCGAGCTTTTGCCCCATTTCACTAGGGTGCGATGGTCCACTTAATGGATGAACCACTTGATCTAAGGATAGTGATTTCTTCCAACAATCCTAAGGGTCCTAGGGTTGCCTAGATGAAGGCTCATGGTCGAAGTAATGGTCTGAAGCTCTAAGTGTAATAATCAGGTAGTAGGCCTTTAAGTTAGATATTGTGGATTAATGAGTTTAGTTTCGATTCTGGTGAGTTGCAATCTAGCTTAGGTATGGCATGATGTACCGTCCTAAGGGTCAACAGTCAGATGACTTAATATTTGAATGAGATTGTACCAGATGGTCGAGATGGATAGATCGATGACCATTGGATGATGATGTATAAGGTGAGTCACGTGTGTTCCCACACACGTGTAAGCTTATTTAGATCTCTATAGTAGCACTCGAGTACGGGGTGTTATAGTACATATGTCAAATCATATGATGGATGGTCTTGTCTTAAAATTAATAGTCAGATGGCTTAATCTATGAATGGAAATTATTCCCAATGGTTATATTCGTGTCAGGGAATAGATGTAAGGTTAGGATAGTTAGAATGGTATTGTACACATGTACATATTATATTAAATTCCATAGTAATACTTGAGAACTTTTAATACTCAAGTATTGAAAAGTTTGGGGTGTTACACATAGGCTTACACAAGATTTACATGTAAAGAACAAGCCTATAAGGATAGTGTATGTGATAGTGTGTGGGATGTTATTCCTATTAATACTTATACATTTACTAAATCATGCCTCATAGTAATTATTTGATAGACATAAGCATAATTAGATCAATGCACAAAAAGTAATCCCAAACACAATTATATATAGTGGTTTGACTACTTGCCTACTCTACTCTTAGTGGATGCACTCTTGTTCATGACCCCAAGTGTAGGGTCGCGATGTAGTAATAATCTCAATGAGACCAAGGTTAAATCCACATGGACTAATCTGTGAGTAATTCTGAAAGCAACTAGAAGTAGAACTAGAAGAAGATGTAAATCTAAGCCTAGAAGTGTAGAGAGAGTAATTATGAATTATTTAACTAACATTTGGAAATTCGAAGGTGGGAACTAGGGTTTCTAAGGATCTACTTGTAAAGCTCAGGGAGATCTATGCTTGATTCAAGAACACAACTGGAATCAAAGTCCCATCTTATCAAATTGGCAGATATCTCAGTAAAATCAAATCTGAACTTCTGTTGACCTATTTCTTAATGGATAAGAGGTGTGGGAACTAGAAGTGATTCTATCACAAAACCATGTCCACGAAACGATGGCTTACAATAGGATTTACCAATCTCATAACCAAACATAAGAGAATTATGAAGATTAGAAGAGATTTCATCATCCAACTATGCCTAAGGGATGATGGTGAACAACGAGATTTCTTAATTTCACAATCTCAAAACATGAAAAGAAAAACTAAAAGCTCTTACAGATCTATTGTAATTTGAGTCATAACAAACCATTAAAAACTGAAAGTATTTCTTAAATATCAAACTAGAATCAAAGAGAGTTCAACTTAAACATAAATTAAAGAAATAGAAAACATCCCATCACGCTACAAGCTTCACCACTTAGCCCTAGGTAAGAGGTTTAGCCAACCATAGATATGATTGGATCTAAAATCCTAAAAGAAATCATGAAAAACAAAGGAAGAAGAAAAACGCTTGGCGATGGATCTCCACATTTTTTCTCCACTCCTCAAACCCTATATGATGCCCAGAGATGCCCTAGGTGTTCACAACCCCAAGTGCAGGGTCGCGATGTAGTAATAATCTCGGTAAGACTGAGGTCGAATCCACAGGGACTGAACCTTGTACGTTATCTAAAAGTAACTAGAACAGAAGAAGATGTAATCTAAACAGGAGAATGTAAGAGAATAATGGTGAATTATTAAACTAAAACTTGTAAAATTCAAAGGCGGGAAACTAGGGTGCCAAGCATTCACTTGTAGCAATTGAGAAGCTACCTTACATTGATTCAAGGACACAACTGGAATCAGATTCCTATCCTATCCAATTGGTAAGAAAAGATTTGTTAGATCTCTGAACTTCTCATGGATCTAATCATCAATGAATGAGAGGTGGATATTTAGAAGTGATTCCATCACCAAACCATGCTCAGGAGATAAGGTAAATAACAACAATTTACCAAACCCACAACCAATTATAAGAAAATTGAGAAGATTAGGAGGATTCCATCACCCAACCATGCCCATGAGACAATGGTGAACAACGGGATTGCCTAATTTCACAATCTCAAAATATGAAAAGAAGATATTCAAAGCAATTGTAGATCCATTGTAATTTGAGTCACAACAAACCATTCAATACTGAAAATATTCCTTCATAATCAAACTAGAATCTAAGTGAGTTCAATAAACATGAATCAAAGCATAGAAAAACACCCCATCACGCTACAAGCTTCACCTCTTAGCCCTAGCCGAGAGGTTTAGCTAATCATAGACATGATTAAACTAAATCTTAAAGGAGGAAAATAAACAAAACTTAAATAAGGAAAAGGGAGAAAAACTTCAGCCGACCCATGCTTCTTCCTCTCTCTCTCTCTTTCATTCCTTACTACTCCACATCCTAGGATTGATTTTCTCACATTCAACCTCTCTCCTTTTATATAACATGAAGGGTGGTCGAGTGAAGTTGGTTGAATAACTCATTCGGAAGCTTTTTATGCAGCACAGCAGCATGCGCAAGAAAAACACAACAGTTTGCATTCAGATGCAAGTTTTAGGACGACAGATCATCCCAAAACCTGATTTTCTTTCCATGGCTGGGGTCAGACTAGGCCCGTGCATCATCTCGATGGTTTGGATTGGCCAACCGATCAGAGATGGTAGGCCACAACCTCCCGAAAATCCTAATTTCCTAAACATGCGTAGCCCTTATGTAGGTTGCGCTGAGATGCTCGGTGGGCCCCACAGTGATGTTTTCAGAGAAATTCACCCCGTTCATTGGATTCCTAGCGAGATTTCAATCAAAAATGGGCATTTTGATCAAGGTTTAGTGCGACCCACTGTATCTTTGTTCCCGTCATTTATCCTACGTTTGACGGTGATCTGCGTGTGTACACGTACATGGGAGCAAGTCACCATGGTTATGGTCGACGCCCTCTGGATCGAATATACAACTCAAATCGTCCATTGGGATGATGGTGGTGGCCCACTACACATCACAGCGGATTGACATCCCCTGCCTGTGCATAAACGTGATCCATATTGGGTCAATGACCCTTTGACTAGTCCCTGATCTGGTATGGTGTGGGTGTGCATTGGCTATGCACACTCACCGGTGTACATGGGGTCCATTGTGATGTTCCTGTGAAATTCGCTCCATCTATCCATTTTGTCATCTAATTTGAGGGATTGAGACCAAAATTGAAGTATATACAGATATTAGGTGGGCTCCAAATTAGGGATTTAGTCGTTGATCTATCCATTAGGCCACTTCCACAAAGATCCAAGGGCTGAATTTCGACGTGTATGGTTAATTTAGTGTCCTCAGGCCAAATACAAAGTTTTATACCAAACGGATGGTGGGAACCCTGTGATCTTGCATTTAAGACAATTTTCAAGTTTGTTTTTCTTCAATTACTTGATTTTCTCAGATCTTTGGCATGTGAATGCTTCGATCTCGGTCTCTTAAGATCCGTCCCTTGCCTTGGTGATTCTTGAGTATCAAATTCATGCTTTTAACATCCTTTTTCAGTCCAAGCTCTTAAATTCACCTTGCAACAAAAAACATGATTAAAATAGAACATTTAAGCATTATCATGTTTATAAAAATAAGCAATAACTGGGGTCTAATATGAAATAGTTTACCCTTAACAATGGGGACATCTATTTATAGTTGTGCAACACCTCCTTTCGCACCTCTTTGGAAAAATTCAAAAATTGCCTCAAATTTACGCACTCCCATTAACTCTACGTAACTTTGCACGATCCGTTCGATAACATCAAATAAGCTTCAATGTCATCGAATGTGTCTTTTATATGTGCTCTTTTTGCACTTTTATAGCTTCATCTGGCCTTTGTAACCTTCTATGTCATTGAACCTACCTTCGATGAGCATTGTTCGAGGAACCGATAATGTATCGAAAACAATGTAGAGAGTTTATTCAATTTCTTCAATAAATTCAATGTCATCGAGATCGAGTAGATCTTCCTTATCATCGAGAAAATCTTCGAGTAATTGAACAAGTTCTTAAGTCATCGAAAAACGTCATCAATTTGTCCAGCAATCAACTTGACTTTCCTTCATAAATTCAATGTCATCAACCTATGTTCGATGTCATCGAATGGTGCTCAATGACACAGTCAATGTGTATTCTGCACTTATTCTTTCAGATTCGTTCATTCTCCACTTGGTTTTCTTGAATCTTGGGACCTTGAAATCCTCAATCTTTGTCTCCTAAGATCCATTCTTTGCCTTGGTAATTTTTTAATGTCAAAACCATGCTTTTAGCACCTTTTCCAATCCAAGCTCTTAAATTCACCTTACAATACAAACATGAGTAAAATAGGACATTAAGTAGTATCATGTTCATAAAATTAAGATCTAAATAGGCTTCAATATGTAATATTTCACCCTCAACAACTCTCTCATAGAGTGTACCAGATTTCACTATCTAATGGTTTTAAATTAGGTTAACCATAAACGTTCACAACCTATACAAGGTTAGCTAAGGGACCTACATAAGGTTGCCTTAGGTGCTTACACAATGCAACAAGTCCTACACAAGCACACAACTAGGAGCCTACACAAGGCAACCTATGCCTACACAGCGCAATGTGTCCTTCACAAAGACAACACGTCCTACACAAGGACAAAGAATTCTCTCATCGAAGGTGATGAGGGTCGAATATTGCATATCAGACCCCGATCACTACCTTATTTTACGTACATGATAAAGATTTATGGAGTATTTTAATCATGTTTTTGTTGCAGGTAGTAATTAAGAGCGTGAACTGAAAAAGAGTATTAAAAGCGTGGATTTGATGCTTTGAAGTCACCAGAGCAAGGGACGAACTCCAGAGAACTAAGATCGATGAATTTACACACCAGGGATCCGAGGAAATCAAGCCATTCACGTTACAGAGGCCCGAAAATGGTCCAGAATGTAAGATCACAGGGTTCCCACCATCCGATTGACTCAAAACTTCATACATGTGATGGGGACCATAAATAAACCCTACGTATAAAATTTCAGCCATTGGATATCTCGGGAAGTGTCCCATGGCCAGATCATCCCCTTAATTCATTAAGTGGGGCCCTCTGGATATCTGGATATATATCAATTTTGGACCTGATGGTTGAAATAATATAAGAAAAAGGATGGACGGTGCAAATTTCTCACAAACATTAAAGTGGGTCTGTATGTACAACGTGTGTACATGGTGTACACATGTGCTCGAGCCGCACCACATCGGTTAGCAGCGCTGACCACCTTCCATTTCAAAAGTCACGACTGCCCTTCATAAACAAGCAATTGCCATTTTGGCATCTGCATAATGACCGATGCTGGTCCGTTTTGTGAACGGTAGTGGGCCCCAACCATTGCGCATACAATTAATCTGGTCCGTCCATATTGTAGAGGGGATCAAACTAGTCAAAACCATGTTGACTGTTTTCATCCATGCATACACACGTGCTCGCAACAAAGGCCACAAATGGGCTATCTTGCGACGTTTAAAATGATCTCAACGTGATTGCTTCTCTAGACGACGTCAATGAACGTTCAAAACCATTTATTATTAACTGAAATTTTGTCCTGAATGCAATGGATGGGGTGGATTTTCTTGAAAATACCTTTGTGGGGCCCACCGATCACGACAACAAAAGAGTACGAAAGCTTTCGCACATCCACAAAAATCCAATTTTTCAGGCGGTTGTAGGCCACCATCTTTAATCATATGGCAAATATGAACCGTCCATCATGTAGAGGACTAAAAAATGTGCTAAGGGACGGTATTTCTTTAGAAATTGAGCGAGGAAAGTGGCGAGTTTCGAAGCCCCAAACTTGGCTGCAGAAAAGCTTTCGCTGTTGCTGCGACAACTACTGCAACAACCCTCCACCACCTCTAGCAACTATCAAAGTGGGTTTTGGACATGGGGAGCAGGAAGCCAGAGCTTGGGGAAAAGCCAGGGAGAGGAGAAAGAGAAGAGAGGAAGGAAGAAGAGAGAGAAGGGAGATATTTTTATTGTTGAATTCTTATATATCCTTCTTTTTATCTGAATTTATGGATTGTTAAGAGGAGTCATCTCTGAGTTACACAGTTACTGATATGTGGAAATTATTAGACGCACTTGAATCACACGTTGATAGGCTAATGGAGACTAATTCATCCCAACCGCAATCCGTTAATTATTCCTTTGGAATCCCTACTTATGATGAGATAATGGAAGCTAGTTCATCTCAACCACAACCCAATCTAGAAATACAATGCGAGGAAGGTGATCCTCACTTGCTTTTAACAAACTCTAGAATTCAGGATAAAGAGTTGAATTGTGTTAATGAGCATATGGTTCAATTTTCAAATGAATCGATCTCGATGACGGTTCAAAGGAATGATGAAGAGACATGGGTGTCTTTCAAATATAAAGATGATGACACACCTTCCTTACATGACACACAGGATTTCAATGATGAGGAAGAGGTCAGTTTATTCGAACCTCAACCCAATTCAGGAATAGAATATGAGGAAAGCAATCCCATCCCAAGTATGCACAACAGAGAATTAGACAATGATATGTATTGGGATGATGATCATGAATGTTCAATCCAAATTCCCCCGAAATCAATCT
Source organism: Magnolia kwangsiensis (assembly GCA_037074715.1). Classification (NCBI taxonomy): domain Eukaryota; kingdom Viridiplantae; phylum Streptophyta; class Magnoliopsida; order Magnoliales; family Magnoliaceae; genus Magnolia; species Magnolia kwangsiensis. The sequence continues at coordinate 45,432,843 of CM073589.1, read as the reverse complement.
CAAGTATAGTCTAGGTCAGTGATCACGAAGTATACGAAGTGGTCGGTCAAAATGAGCCACTCCTCTCACCTAACATGTCTGATTTAAAAGTGGAGGATAAGCTCATTACAACTAACCCTTGTAACTCTTGTGACACATGTTTGGGCCACTCCACTGAATTGGATGATGATATGATTCGAAAAATGAACGAACCGCTTGATATGACTTTGGAAGTTGAAACCACCCATTTAAGGCCACCATCTGAGTCATGCACCTTTGACGATTCAATGCCTCTTCTGAGTAGTATCAATGACCAGAGTCATCACATCAATACTTCATTTCTTGACTCTCAAATTGTTTATACAAGGTTGGAGCAAGATATTATACCTCCATTCACTTTCAAAGACAATGGATTCCTTGGGCAAATCATCACAAGCTCTAATGTGGAAAATAAGTCATGCTCAGCTGAACGTCCCAACTCTTTAGATGATTGCTTGGCACACTTTGTAGATTCAATTGAACCTATGATAAAAGAAATAGTGGATGCCTCGCAAGACAATACCTTGGTAGTTATCACTAACCAAGAGAAACCTCATTCTAAAGCCCCTCCTTCCCTAGATTCTGAATGTTTGTCATTAAAGGAAGAAGAGCTGAAAATTAAATCGAAGAGTGAAACTTCAGAATATGTTGAGACTACATCACTTTTTAAGAAGTTTTTTGAACTTTATTTAAGTGTAGTCTCTGATTCACCATGGAATACTAACGTTGAAACTTCTTCTATCACAGGTGAATCGTATATACTCTGGATAACTCAAGCAATTCAACAAAAAATTTCTTATGAGGTACATAAGTTCCTCTAAAAAGTCATGCTCTAGGGCGTCCAAACCTATTGCAACAAGGGCTTTTGAATGATCCTGTTGAGGAACCTACTGAGAAACTAATCAAGATATTGGCCGGAAGAGGAACCTTGCGGCATGATCGAGTAGTTTTTCTCTGCTTTTATAGGATTAGGGTAGTTGTTTTATGATGTTCTAGGAAAGACGGTTTTATGTCATTAAATTATTTTTCTCGATACGTTGTTTTAGGATATTTTTCTCTCGTACTGACCTACTCCTACAGTGATCTCTTGAAAAATCTCTCTTGATCCCTTCGTCCAGGTACAATCTTCTCGTCACTTCTCATTTACTTTCTTTGTCCCATGTGCATTGCATTCTTACATCTTTTACATTGAGGACAATGTAGATTTTAGGTTGGGGGTGGGAGATTAGGTTACCTAATTAGTATTTTCTTGGTCTTGAGTAAAAATGTGAAACTTGTGAAAATTTTTAAAAGCTTTTTCTGAAATTTCTTGTGGATTTGAAGTGATTTTAAAAGATAGTTGTGATTTTAGAATTACAAGATACTGAATGTGGTACTTTATGACTCTTGGATTCTGCCGTATGTTAGATTTCACAGTTAAGTTTGAATTGTTAACCCATGATTAGAAGTTGTAAACATTGATTGAATCATGATCTCACATATCACATCTCTCTTACACATTGAAGGATTAACTTGGTAATCATTAAACATGAAAGGAATTAGCCTGAAAAAATTGACTTGAAAGGGTAAGTCGCATAATCTTAACCATAGGTTTGCTCCCTATATGTGTAGATTTGATTCCCCATGGTTGACATTTAGAAAAAGTTAGGCGACAAGTTTTTACCATAGGTTTGCTCCCTATGGGTGATGATTTGATTCCCCTACTTGGCGTTACTGCTCAAGAAAATCAAAGGCCAGTAGTCTGAAAAGTTAAGTTGTAACGCTAGTGTTGGTTTTAAGTTTCATTGTCATGAATTTTGTTACCAATGATAACATGAATTGACACTTGGATCTCTTAATGATTGTAAACCGAGATTACAGTATACACTCATGCAACTCAATGTTTAGAATGTTCTAATTGATGGATGAATAAACTTAATTATGAAGTTTACCATGAGCTTGATTCCAGGAGAAAATTCTACTTGTCATTTAGGAATCTTAGAATTTTCACATCTCAACTATTTGTTCACAAGTCACTTGAGTTTACAGAATTATCTTTTATTTTTAAAATTATTTTTCGCATGTTTTGCTCGGGACTAGCAAAATACTGGTTGGGGGTTGTAATAAGGGTCAAATATTGCATATCACACCCTGATTACTGCCTTATTTTACGTACATGATAAAACTTTATGGAGTATTTTAATCGTGTTTTTGTTGCAGGTAGTAATTAAGAGCGTGGACTGAAAAAAAGTATTAAAAGCTAGATTTGATGCTTCGAAGTCACCAGAGCAAGGGCCGAACTCAAGAGAACTAAGATCGATGAATTTACACACCAAGGATCTGAGGAAATTAAGTCGTTCACGTTAAAGAGGCCCGAAAATAGTCCAGAATGCAAGATCACAAGGTCTCTGCCATCCGATTGACTCAAAACTTCATACATGTGATGGAGGCCATAAATAAACTGTACATCTAAAATTCCAGCCATTAGATTCTCGAAAAGTGTCCCAACAGCCAGATCATCCCCTTAATTCATTAAGTGAGGCCCGCTGGATATCTGGATATATATCAATTTTTGTCCTGATGGTTGAAATAATATGAGAAAAAGGATGGACGATGTAGATTTCTCACAAACATTAAAGTGGGCCCGTAAGTACAACGTGTGTACATGGTGTACACACGTTCTCGAGCCACACCACATCGGTCAACAGCGCTGACCGCCTTCCATTTCAAAAGCCGTGACCGCCCTTCATAAACAAGCAATTGTCGTTTTGGCATCTGCATAACGACCGACACTGGTCCGTTTTGCGGACGGTAGTGGGCCCCACCCATTACGCATACAATTAATTTGATTCATCCATATTGCAGAGGGGATCGAACTAGTCAAAACCATGCTGACTGTTTTCATCCATGCATACACACGTGCTCGCAACAGAGGCCACAAATGGGCTGCCTTGTGACACTTAAAATGATCTCAACGTGATTGCTTCTCTAGGCCACATCAATGGTCGTTTAAAACCATCCATTATTTACTGAAATTTCATCCTTAATGCAATGGACGGGGTGGATTTCCTCTAAAATACCTCTGTGGGGCCCACCGATCACAACAGTGAAGGAGTGTGAAAGCTTTCGCACATCCGCAAAAAATCAATTTTTCAGGCGGTTTTGGGCCACCATCTTTGATCGTATGGCAAATCTAAACTGTCCATCATGTAGAGGACCCAAAAATATACTAAGGGATGGTGTTTCTTTGGAAAATGAGCGAGGAAAGTGGCGAGTTTTGAAGCCCCGAACCTGGCTGTGGAAAAGCTTTTGTTGTTGCTACAACAACTGCTGCGACAGCCCTCCACCGCCTCCAGCAGCTATAAAAGAGGGTTTTGGACATGGGAAGCAGGAAGCCAGAGCTTAGGGAAAAGCCAGGGAGAGGAGAAAGAGAAGAAAGAGAGGAAGGAAGAAGAGAGAGAAGGGAGATGTTTTTATTGTTTAAATCTTATATATCCTTCTTTTTATCTGAATTTATGAATTGTTAATCTTGTAGCTAGGGCTAAGTGAAGCCCCTAATTTGAATAATTCTTATTATATGTTGAATTTATCTTAATCTGATTGATTTGTTTCTTTCTCTAGTGTGCTTAACTGCAATTTTTGTACTTCTCCATTCTATGAGCTTAACCAAAATCTAGATGTGAATGTGGTTTGGAATCTTATCTAGGTGCTTGTGTCTGACCATGAACAGGTTTCCTATAGAGGAAGAAATAGGAATTTACGTCTCTTCATGCCTGACCATGGATGGAAAGATGTGATCCATATGCTTTAAGGGATTATACATTCTGTGTGCCCGACCAAAGACATAGTTTGTGATTTATTTAATTTATATCAATCTGAATAGGGTGAATCAATAGGTAAAATAAGGGTTAGGATAATTAGAGGTGGATTCGAAAGTCTTAGTCTTCTCCTTGATTGGATTTTACTCATTGCTCTCAGTTATCCTTTTAAATTATTTTTCTTAATCACTTGCTAAACTATTTGTTAAATTAGTTAAGAAGAGTCTTAAATTTTAAATTGTGACAACCAGTCCTCGTGGGAATGATCTCGTAATACGTACCATATCTACATCTGATTCGTATACTTGCGAGTTAAAACATTTAAATCAGATTGGTTTAAATAAAACATCAGAAGGCCTACAAAGAGATCTTGGCAAGTTTGTCACTCAAGCTCTAAATCTCGATCCTACACAAGGAAAGGGCTTCAGACTCAATGGACTCCTTATACTTATAGATATGTGAGTGAGCCCTTTTCTCGTACAATCTGAAGATCTTTAATGTTGACAAAGAGTCTTCAGTTCCCTTGAACTGCAACTACTTTTGATGCTAAGATCAATGCTCCGAGGTTATGGGTTTAAGGCTTTATTGTTCTCCTCTATTTCGATGGTATGATTTAAATAAAGAGAATATTTCCATGAGCTATGCATTTAAAAGTTCCAACACAAGGATTTGCCTATGATGAGGGCTGTTGGAAACTCATTAAATGATAGAGTTCATAATTCAATTCAAGCAATGAAGATGTTGAGTAAATGCTTATGCTAAAGATCGAATGATGAGCTCTAATGGGAAAGAGGAAATTAGGAAGAGGGTATTAACTTTTGAAGCAGCTTTCTCAAACTCTCTTTGATTCTATCTCAATTTGCTAATAAGCAACCTATGGTATATATAAAGGAAGAATCCTAATGGGAAAAAATTATGTAGAAATCTATCATTATCGATGCTATCGAGTAGTCTTCGATTCCATTAAAATTTGAAATTTGAAGTTTTTATGCCTACTTCAATTGCATCGATTTCCCACACACACATATTCATTTTTGTGTTGAACAGATTCTACTCGATTTTATCGAGCACCCTTCGATTTTATCGACATATACTTTGATGTAATCAAGAGGTAATTTGATCCCATCATATTTTCTTCAGAAAATTACCTTTAGTTATTGGAAGATTTTGTCTCAATATTCAATCCTATCAAATTTTAAAGTTCAATGACATCTAATAGTTTTTGATGTAATTGAAAAGATGTATATCCTTAGATAGTTTTCTAGACAAAATGTTCCTGATTTTCGATGTAATTGAGCACCCTTCGATTATATCGAGAACTTACTCTCAATCAGATCGGAGCTGACTCGATTATATCAATGAACACTTAAATAATGTTTTCTATGTGGAGGGACTACCCTAAGTCGATGCCATCGAAGATGGTTCAATTTTATTAAAATTTGAATTTAGATATCATCGAACTCTATTCGATATAATCGATATTTCTCAACGGATGGTTATTTTATTGTTGAACAGAATGGGCCTATTTCTCGATGCAATCGAACCATGTTCGATAGAATTGAAAATGTCTTCAATTGCAAATCGATGCAATCGATTTTTCCTATATAGTTCATGTTTTACTCTTCTAACGTTCTAAGTGTTCAACACTTAAGCTTACCAAAGATGATTTATAATGTATTGAAGGTATGTCTAGGTTAAATGGGGTCATATACCTTAAGGGTTTGATTATAGAAGTGAGGCTTCATTTACCTGTTTGGAGTACTCATTTCTCCCTAGTTGAGGTCTTTGTCTTGTAATTTTCATTTTGGGGCTCACTTAAAGACTGACTCAACACTTACATAATTTAACAAGTCAGGGAACTTTCAAGCTTTACGTTTAGTTTTATTTATTTTCCACTGCACACTTTGAATAATGTAATAATCTCCCATTTGAGTGGGCAGTAGACAATTAGTTGAATTTTATATCTTGATGAAATAATAAGCATATATGATTTTGCTCTTATGAATGTATACCTTTATGCAGGTAACTAAATGTAATCTAAATGAAAAAATGTGTGATTTTAAAGAATCCAATTATTACTTTATTAACCCCCAAAATTCTCGGGCGCGAGTATGTACTCGGGCTGCGATAACTTGGGATGTTAGAGTTTATATCCAAGCATCAGAATAAGATTAACTAGGCATGAGGGAATGGACCATCATAAGCTTTACACGACTAGGATAGGATCATGAATTAGATACATATACTTAATCGAATTCCTAAAGGAACTAGGAAGTTGAGGAATTATAAATCCATATTCAGGTTCCCATTGAAAATATTAAGTTAGATGTGGAATTTAGAGACTATGAATCTAGGTACTTTCGAAATAAACTTTCAAACTCCTAAATAAATTTATTTTGGACTAAAATTCATCATTAAACAGATTTCCAAGTAATAAAAACAAGTCTCCCAAACTGGAATTGGATATTTTCCAATTTTCCTAATTCTCTTGTCATTTCGGTGAAAATTGACAAGTTAGGAAACTTCTGATAGTCTCGAAAGGTAGACTTATTGGAAAATTTTGAAACTTTTTTGGTATCTCAAAAAGGTCTCCAAAAACCTGGCTCTAAAATGTTAGCTTTATTGGATTTACACAAAATTCTAGAAAATTCAATAGTGTTAAAATTTGGTGAAAAATACTATTAGACAGCAAGTCTTTTTGCAGCTTGTATGGATGAAAGACATACCGAACTGTAGAATCTTACTTTGATTTTTTGCAGTCTTATGAATTAGCCAGGGACTTAGTTTTGAAATTTCAGATAAATTAAAAATATAATTTAGAAATTAAAATTTTATGAGTGATAAGCTGTCAATATAAAACGATATTGGGAATTTACAACTATTCATATAAAAGATAACACTAAAGCTTGGGTTCAACAAGTTATGGGCCACTTGGGCCTATTATTTTTTGAAACATAAGGTACTTTTAAGGTAGATAAAAATTATACATATACATAATAATCATCAAGATATATAACTGTTGGGACCATGAACTTAACGAAACCATATTAAAGTAAGTTATATAAGTGGTTTGATCTGAATACCAAATCTCAGGTGCTTATCAATGAACTCAATGCCCTAATCAAGAAGAAGTTCAAGAATCACCTAGAATGAATGATACCAAAGAAATCACCACCCTGACCAAGCTAGAGTTCTGTGTATCAGGATTAGCCATACTATAATCTTTTTTTAGTGTAGCTCCGAAACATGAAGAATCGAAGAAAAAAAAATACTCTAGATAGTGGGTAAACTAATGTGTCAAATGTTATTAAATTAAATACATAAATAAATAAAATAATTATATGCTTATAAATCTCGGGGTCGAGATTTTCATTTAAGGGGGGTATATTATATCATCCCGATTTTATGTAGCCAATTATACAAATACCTAAACATATATATCTACCTCATAAGGAATATAATGAAAACTGAAACATAATGAATTAGTATAAATGGTAGAACTAATTAAATTTTTCGGATGAAATTTTTTTTAAGGGTGTTGATTGTAACACCCTGAACTTTTTAATGCTCGAATATTGAAAGTTCTAGAGTATCATAATAAAATTTAATTTAATATATTCATGTGTATGTCACTAATTTAGCCTATCCTAACCTTACACCTATTCTCTAACCTAAATTTAACCATTAAAAATAATCTATATCCATAGATCAAGTCATTCAACCGTTGATTTTTAGGATAAGACCATCATATATCCAAGTATTCTCTTTTGTTCATCATAAGTAACCGTTCAATCAACTATTCATTGCTAGGTAAAGATATCTGACCGTCCACTTTGGGTTTAGACCACCCAAATCATGGTAAACTAACTACATGATCTCTATATCTGCTCGTACATGTCTCGAATCGAGATGTTGTTCCATTCATCTTGATCACCACCTATGAATATGCTTAACCCACCATCAGGACTACAATTTGTGAAACTTACACATGTGAACAAGTCGCTTGAATATAACGGTATACATATTTTACCTCTTGATCACTCCAAAAACCTATTTGTGTTCATTTGTTTACAAAATCGACCCTACAACCACCTATATACATGATCAGAGTACTAACCATCAAGTTTTTTTTTTATTTTTAACATGTCATTTGACCATCCATCATATTTGGATTTTCCAAATGGGTCACCTAAATATCAGAACGACCTACTCAATTTGAAAATCATAAGGTATATGCCACAACTATTAGCTTACTTCTCTATTAAATATACGAAAGCATTCATTTAGACCTCGTGTCGATATAGCACATTAAAAAGGTATCTTAGTCATTTGTAAGTGATGAACGTCCAAAATGGGATGATGGAAAGAGAACAAAAAGAAAGAATGTCTGTCTTTTCAATGCATTTGGATGGTGTAGTCCGACGTTACAGACGGTGGAAGTTAGAGAAATAAAAGATGGCAAAACTATAAATACTTAATGTTATTAAGTTATACCCTTGAATTCTATATCACATAGTTCTCATGATTTATTTCATTTGAAAATTTTTACCATTCCTATTTATCATGAGTTAACCATACACATCTAATTTTAGACCTTAGATAATTGTAAACGTAGTCCAATTAATAAAGTAGCCTCTTAATCATTGATTTTGGTGTTCATTGAGTGAGGAAAGTTCATGGGTAGTTGTAATAGGATATTTCATCCATATGAATGGCTTGCATAGCCCATCATACGGACCTAATGAAAAATGTGAGGATCCCATCTTGGTAGGCTTTTCCTTAAGCGTGAAGTAAGCTGTTTTAGGCTTATCAACTCTTCATAAATCTAGTGCTTCTAATTGACCCATATTACATCATCAATCACAACTTAAATTTGGACCATACTTTGGCTTCATATGACTACAATATCATATAAAATTTAGACTCTGATTTATGATCCTATACTGTTGAATGATGACTGCCTTTACTCCAATTCTTTCCTTTTTGTACAAAAGGTGAAATTTCAAATTTAGGACTTTTCCAACATTGATCAAACACTAACTTTTGTCCAACTATTTTCCTATCCTAACTATATATTTCTTTCAAAATTAAGCTATGATCATGTAACACCCCATACTTTCCAGTACTCAAGTGTTACGTGTAACCTAATTTAGTATAAATACAAACCTAGGTTAAGCAAATGTTCGCATTCATTCTAGTCTAAATCCAACCATTGAAAGAAATCCTCATTCTTAAATTAAGCGATCCTACCGTTGAATTAAACCAATCAACCGGATGTCAAAATTTAGGTATTAGATGTTCACTTGGAGTGGCCCACTTTAATGTAAAGTAACCCCAATATTAGGGTTTGTAGCTAAATGAGTCATAGTGAGTAGTCCCACATCTTAAATATAAGTATAATAAAAAGATAAATAAATAACAATGTATAAGTAATAATAGTTAAATATTTAATAACATGAAATCATGAGATGGACATTCCTAATAACGAATAAAGTGGGACCACATTGTTAACTATATATATCTAGTTATATATATATATATATATATATATATATATATATATATATATATATATATATATATAAAATAAAATTAATATTATTATTTGGATAATAATAGGTCTTGAACATGCAAATGACTCATTAGGACCTTCTAACCGTTGATGGTTAGATTGGGATCGATTCAACCATTGAATCGATGTAATTGGCACCTAAAGATGGTGATTTGATTAGTATGGCCCACCTAAGCATTAGATCTACCACATCTCTGGTCAAGATGGCTTAGTTAAGCCATGGAACATCAGGGATGGAGTGGATTTCTCTAAAACCTCTCTGTGAGCCCCACAATTATTTCCTATGTACACCATAGGAGGTGCACTATACCACAACATTGGTCAAACCGGGTTTGACTTGTGTTTTCTCGCAAATGGGAAGAACTCTCCCTTTCTCTTATTTTTCGCCAGCGGATGGATAGATGTCCATAGTTTTTATTAGGGCCCACATATCAGGGCCCATTTCCATGATCTGAACCATCCATCTGGTATGGATGCTTCTTCTAGCTAAAACCCTCCTAATCCCACACCAGGGAGCACGTGTGTATGCACACAATTCTTGATATAAACAGGGCCTACACGTATAGTGTTTTCAAAAATAGAAATTGTCTCTATGCGACAGGTTGGTGATCCATGTGAGGGGTGTCTAGCATGATCTGGATCATCCAAACAGACCCATCTCAACCATCCTTTGCTTCACACGGTTTAGGGTTTCCTTGCAAGAAAACTAATGCATATCCTTCTCATGGTTTTGAGAAAACCAAGCAGCAGGATTCGATCCAGGCCATCCAGTCCTTATCCAATGACTATAATGGAACTTAGGGCATAATATATGGTAGCAAGATCGAATAGCAATGAGTCCTTCTCTGGTTATTGTGGCCGTTCGAGAAAAACCGACCATTTCCTTCTAAGCTCAAACCCGCCACCTAGACCTTCCCCAAACTTTGAAAATGCTTACCCACGAGCTTCATATGGTTCATCCAGACTATCTAAATGAGAGAGTTCGAAGAGATATACGTTCGATGCGAAAACAACATTAAAGCTCATCTTCTTCTCCGTCGAGTATGCCGAGTTGCAAGGGATATCCTGATGTATCTAGCCATGTCCATGCATAGCTAGGGAGAAAAGAATGAAGGAAGAGAAGGAAGAAGAAAGAAAGAAAAAAAAGAGGAGAGAATAGTGATGATAGAGAGGGAGAGAGTGCAGCTGCCTCTCTACCTTGTTGTTTCACTGCGTGTTGTCTGTCTTCGTGCAACACCGAGTCGACATGGCTTGAGTCAGGATGAACCTGTTTGTCTAGAGGTATGGCTAGGCCTATAACAAATGGAGAGAGATGAGAAGGGAGAGTTACTGCTCATAGTGTAAAGCTACACTCTCATCCGAGTTCAGGACGAGTTCAAAACGAGTCCAAGCCGAGTTAGACTGAGCCTGTTGGGTTGGGCCATGTCTAAGTTGGGTCCAGACTCACTTCGTCATTGTCACGCCCCAAACCCAGAAATCGGATTCACAGGAATCCCGATCGCCGAATCCGGTGCCAACAGCCTCCGTAGTACCCCATTCTCGGCTCCTAGCATTCATATGCCAGATTTTCGATCTTGGGATCCTACGAGGAGGATTTTTTTTTATATACATTTAACTAGTAATAAGTATAACCACAAGTTTACCCAAATCATAAAGGCAACATCATCATCACATATCCATTAATATAATCATTGAATACAATGCTGAAAGGGAAATATATATGTCAAAATTAAAGCTCTAGAAAATAGCTGCACGCTCCAAGCTCAATGCTGCTGCAACCTAACATCACCTGCACGCATCTATCGTGCATAAGCTTATAGAAAGCTTAGAGGGTGGTGTAAGTGTGTGCACGAGATAAGTGCCAAGTATTCAATATAATATCATAATCATACAATACCGGAAAGCTATTAATCCATAAACCATACAATGACTGAATACGCAGAAACACTGATAAGAGAAGGAATTATCAGCGTAAACAGAAATACTGACAAGATTATAATCATGCGATAACAGAATAAGCGAAAGTATGAACAAGTCCATAAGTTAATCAATATCAGAATACGCAATATAGGACAGCTATGCAAATGATGAGTCATAGATAATCAAATGTCGATTGACAAGGATATAATGTAATACATAATTCAAAAGAGCTAACAAATATCATCACTCTCATCTAAGTTACAAGAATACAGAAACATAACAACCCACAATGCCACATGCCGAAGATGTAATGGAATATACAGTATATGGTGCTAATAGAATGACCATGCTGGAGCGTGATGTCGGGATGATAGTACGTAGTATCGCAGGCTACGGGGTCCACCACAAGGAACCTCTATCCAAACCAGTCCCATACCTAAATTTGGATAGTCTGACTCAACGTGATAAACTCCTGATCTCAGGTTAGTCGCGCGCCCAACCAAAATTCTTACCATAACGAAGATACACAACAATTAGTTGCGCACTACCAGCCTGAGTGGATAGTGAATGGATGAATGAATGAGTATGCAACTCCTACTCAGTAGCCTGTCAGCAGAGTAGCTTGCTAACCGCTGATAGCTCACCCAGTGTGGTAGCTTGCCCAGGCCTCAGCCCCGCCCACATCAGCGTCCGCCCACGTGCACCCGCCTACATGCACAAGAGTGACGGGGTGTCATAATATCATGTCAGTCCTCATATCAGTATGATTCCTCTCTGGGGAAATCACCGGGGTCTATTACACTTCACACCACATGCTGCCCCAATCAAGCGCACAACTGGGTAAGTGGAAAAGACCTCACTATCTGCCTGTCAGTAGTCTGCCAATACCTACCCGGCTCACCGATAGCTGACCCATTTCTCGAGCTAGTCAAACTCAGCCTAGTCATGCCTACTCCCTCGGGCGGGTAAGGTCGCACCCTGTTCCAACCGACCACGACACAGTGGAGAGCGCAGCCATCTGGTAATCGGCACTCAACGCTCATCTACCCACTCGGTCTAGACGTTGGAGCATCCTTTGGAACCAAGAGGGTGTTTAGGAATTTTCACCCAGGGCCATCTATGGCGGCCCAATGCTCGAACAGATTTTCGGTGTCCCATCTAGCCATCCATGATATGCATGTGGAGGCTACGGTCCTGATGTCACTAGGGCGTATAATAATCACAACACAATGCAAGATGCATGAGTCATACAATCTAATCATGCATCAATCCTGCGCATGTCATGCGCTCATGTGAGATAATCTTCACCTATCAGGGAGTCTCACATCATCTTGCCCAATGACATATGCAATGGTCAATCACATCTCATAACAAACATGCAAATGATGTGAATGGGCATGTATCATGATGTTATGATGTCACATACTCATAAACTGTATCAATAACCGACGTCGACAATGTGGACTTTTAACCAACATTGCCCCCAAGGAATGGCCCACATAAAATTAAATATATAATGGGCACATGGCCTCACATAAGGGCCAAATATACGAAACAGGTGGGCCCTAGTCATGGGCCTAACACATATCACAATGGGCCTTGCCCATAGGCCTCAAATACATCTGGATGGGTCGCACCCATGGGCCTCAGATATATCACAATGAGCCTCAAATATACTTCACAGGTGAGTCACATACCTGGGTCTAATACACATCAGTATGGGCTACATCACATAGGTCTAATATACATCACTATGGCCACAACCCATGGGCTTTAAATACACAATAGGTGGGCCCTACACATGGGCCTCAAATATATACCACGGGTGATCCTCAATAGACGGGTCACCAATACAACAGGATGGGCCTAATGACATGGACCCTAAAAATATATCGAATAGGCCGCACCAATTGGGCCTTACATATGTTGTAATGGGCCATGACCCATGGGCCTTGCATACATCACAATGGGCCTTGCAACATGGGCCTCATATATATTTAAGGTGAGCCTCAACAATGGGCCTCATACACATCAAGGTGGGCCTCAACAACGGGCCTCATACACATCAAGGTGGGCCTCAACAACGGGCCTCATATATGGCCTTAGCAACAGGCCACAAATATATCAAGATGGGCCTAATCAATCATATGGGATAAATCAATCAAATGGTCGATACGAGCAGGCTGATCAAATGGACCGATTCAAATGGGCTGTGCATCATGGAGTTATACTAAGCATGTTATAAAGTAATGCCTTATTCTTACAACGCAGCTGCCCTAGACGACTTGCATACAACAAGTACGAGCCTACCAATGGGCCCTAGGGAGAGTCGCAATACGGACATTTAACCAACATTATACTCGCAATGTGGACGTCAAACCAACATTGCTCCCAAGGTGTAGCCCGTAGTGAATAACATTACGTAAACCAGGTTGGGATCACACATTACAATGGACCTTAGGTACACCCCATTCGGCCTTAAATACATCAAATGGGCCATGTCATATGGGCCTTTTACTCATCAAATGGGCCACATCAATGGGCCGCACCAATGGGCCTTATGTGCATTGCAATGGGTCATAACCCGTGGGCCTTAAATCGCATCAAATGGTTCTCGACCCATGGGCCTTATACATATCAAATGGGCCTAATCCCATGGGCTTTAAAATATATTAAATGGGTCCAATCCCATGGACCTTGGAACACATCAAATGGGTCCACTCTATTGGCCTTAAAGAGTTCAACAACTAGCTACATTCATGGACCCAATTAAATTCAACTGTGGTGGGCCTCAAAAGTGTATTCATTAAGCTCAACATTTAAGGAACTAAAGGTATAAATTATTTCCTTTAAGATCTTTAGAATATGGTGGGCCCCACTCCTCAAAATTTCAGCCCAAGGCCAGCATAATTATAATATGTTGTTGTCCTAAATTTGGGCACTCCATTGGAGTGGGTCCAAGGCCTCTAAAACTCCGAAAATTGAGGGCCAAGGTCCCTCTTCATACATACAATGAGAGGAAACCCAAAAATGTGGCCCACCATCAGAAGAAATATTTTTGAATTATGGTTTTTTTTATCAAGGCATATTGCTGGACTGCACAGTAGAAAAAATATGGGAGTCCAACCATCTTGGCCCATTCTTTTGGATACCCAAACGGGGTCACTTGAGACTGAAATTTCACAGAATGATACTTCCATAGGTGGGCCACACCCCCACAAAATTTCATAATTTTTAAATATCTCAAAGTATTTTAATTAATTTAAACAAAACAAATTGTCCAGAAAAATCGGACAGACCTGGACGTCCCAACGTGGTGGGCCAGTCCGGCCCTCACCACGGTGTGTACAGGGGTCCATTGGCCCTGAAATTTGGTAGGTGGGTTCTAACATAAGTGGACCACACTTCCAAAAAATTTTAAAATTTTTGGACATCTGTAAATATTTTAATTCATTTACATAAATCAATTTGTCCTGAAAATCGGACTGATCTGGAAACCATATTATAATGGGCCGGTCCCGCCATCACCATGGTGTGTACAGGCGTCCATTGGCCCTAAAATTTTGTAGGTGGGTCTTACCATAAGTAGGCCACCCCTCTAAAAATTTTTATAATTTTTAAACACCTGTAAGTATTTTAATAAAATTTAAAAATTCAACTGTCCATGGTGGAATGTTGCTGGAACAGTGTAGAAAATCTAGAATTTCCACCTCACTTAGACCACACCTTTGGGACCCCAATGAAGGTCAGTTGGGACTGAAATTTAGGCGACATCAAGATGAGATCCCAAACTTTCATAAAAGTATATTTAATAAGTATGAATAGTCCCCCAAACAGTCTCAAAATCTAGTCCAAAAACAATCAGAAACTGTCCAGAAAATTCTGGACAGCAACATGTACTTATATAAAAATTTATTATATAAGTTAAATAAAAAAGGAAATACATTAATGGGCCACATACATCAGGAAATAAAATGAGGAAAAAGAGAGATAGAAGGACAATCCGGCCATAGGGAAAGGGGCTCTGCCACTATTGAGCCCTCCCAAGATCAATCACAACCGCACATCATACCTAGATTTACATTTACAACATGAATCATGCATGCATAAGGTAGGCCATTAGGCAACAACCATGGGATTGTGTGGGATCTCCACTATTGATTGGTGGGTCCTACACTTCCCTCATGAAAGAAAGAAAATATCTAGGCTATAGAAATCAGATTTTTTACATCTAGAGGAGCACCCACCATTCGATCTTCTTGCTCCTATGAGTTCCTTAGCACCTTAGCTTTGATTCCAATGGAGGAGATGGGGAATGGATGGTTAGGATGGGAGATCATGGGGTAGGAAAGTGGGCCACACTTGAAGTTTTGAAAGAGAGGGAGAGGCTTGGAGAATTCTCATACGTATGGGATTTCTCTCCTTAGATTTTTTTAAGTTTGAAAATGAGAAAGAGAGAGAGAGAGAGTTGTAAAGGGAGAGAGAGATGGGTGATGGATGTGATGAGTGATGGGTGTAAGAAAATCTTGACTTTTGTGACCATTTGTGTAAGAAAAGTATGGGTGGTGTAAGAACTTTTTGACTTTGAGGGCTTTTGGCGTAAGAGAGTTATGGGCTTATAAGAGATTCTTGACTTTTGTAGTTGCTTGGGAATGGGTGAAAGGTGATGTGTACTTGACATGTACTTGACATGTACTTGACATGTGATGGATTAATGGATTGATGAATTGATAGGATTGATGTGACACCTCGTAGAGATTCTCTTGAGTTTCGTAACATGCGACATTTTCTTTGCACCGAACGTTGGCCCACATCTCTTGACCAGGGTATCGCCTCGACGCGCAAGTCACGGCATCAAAACTGCAGCGACGGCGCGGTCGCTATGGTAAAGGTATTGGGTTGAGTCGATACGAGTTGACGGCATACGAATCAGGGTCGTACGCAAATATTGGTTAAGGGTCGAAGCTGCCGGAATTCGACCGGTAAGACTGCGGAAGCCTATGGAATGGTACGGTCTAGGATACGGGGCTTACAGTCATGTAGGCAGTGAAGAAATGGGAGAGAGAGATAAAAGAGAGAGTAGGGGTGGTGTGGTTGCACCAACACCAAGTTATTGCACCAACCCAACTTGATTAGGTCGTGGCTGGGTAGAGTCCAGAGGTTTTTGAACCTCTCTAAATAAGAAGAAGAGAGAAAGTGGGAGAAGAAATAGAGAAAGAGAAGGAGAGAGTGATAGAGAAGAGAGAGGAATGAGAGAGAGAGAGAGGGCATTGGGTCATTGGTTGATGCCGAGTTAACTCAGCAAATGGCAGAATCTAATTCATTACTGGATTTTCCAATCCATCTCTAGGATCTCCCATTATTGTTGTTGTAACCAGCTATAGGTAATTACATCTTACTTCGCTTTTGTTTTTACCTAAGTAATGTGCCCATAAGACATAGAATGAAACTGATCCAACTCAACAACATTCACTGAGTTTAGTTATGAATTAAGTTAGTTCAAGGGCTGATTCGGTCCAACCTTGCAGTGATAAATTCATGAGGTTTAAATCCTCATCAGGATTGTACCGATTATATCACGATCGAGATCGAATATGACCATTTGAGTTGATTCACTTCTTTCACCAAGTTCTATTGTCAATGGGTTTATTCTCTATGATGTTATTATAGGTTCCTTTTATTGTTGTTATTACTATTTAAGTCATTATTAGTATTATTATTCATTGTGGGTTATTATTAGATAATTTAATATAATATTGACCATTGTTAATATTCATAAAATCAATAACTACTTTATTTTATTCATTTATTATTCTCATTAATAATATCATTAATGGCCACACTGTTCACAATCCCAAGTGTAGGGTCACGATGTAGTAATAATCTCGGTGAGACTGAGGTCGAATCCTCAGGGACTGAACTTGTGTATCTTCTGAAAGTAATTAGAACTAGAAGAAGATGTAAACCTAAGTCTAAAATATTTAAGAAAGTGATTTTGAATAAGGTAATTTAAACTTATAAATTTAAAGGTGGGAACTAGGGTGCCAAGGATCCACTTGTAGCAATTGGGAAGCTACCTTGCATGATTTAAGGATACAACTGGAATTAGAGTCCTATCTTATCCAGTTGATAAGAAGAGATTTGTCAGATCTCTGAACTTCTCATTGATCTAATCATCAATGGATGAGAGTGGTGAATATTTGGAAGTGATTCCATCACCTAACCATGCCTAGGAGACAAGGCAAACAACAGAATTTACCAATCCCACAACCAATCATAAGAGAATTGTGAAAGTTAGGAAGGATTCTGTCACCCTACCATGCCCAAGGGACAACGGTGAACAACAAGACTTGCTAATTTCATAATCTCAATTTAGGAAAAGAATATATCTAAAGCTATCGCAGATCTATTGTAATTTGTCACAACAAACCATTAAAAACTAAAAATATTCCTTCATAATCAAACTAAAATCCAAGAGAGTTCAACAAAATAGGAATCAAAAGAAGGAAAACATCCCAATCATGCTACAAGCTTCACCTCTTAGCCTTAACTAAGAAGTTTAGCCAACCATAGACCCGATTGAACTAAAGACCCTTAAAAAAACTAAAAAGATCAACTAAGGAAGAAGAAGAAAAACTCTTAAATGGTGACTCCACCCTTTTGTTCTATTCCTTGAACCCTAAAAGATGCCTAGGAACATCCTAGGGACCCCTATTTATAGTTTTGCAACTCTAACTTTCGCACCGAGTTGGAAGAATCTGGAAACCCTCTCAAATTTCTATAATTTATTTGTTGTCTACGCAACCTCAGACTGGTTGAGGAAAACCTTCGACTGGTCGAGGGTTTCCTTTAACGAATCAAGGATGACCTGATTTTAGATGATTTTATCGCTGGAGTTCAAGTCGAGGAATCCTCGACAGGTCGAGTAGGGCCAGGACTAGTCGAGGAGGAGTCAAGACTAGTTGAGGATTATGTAAATTTTCTTCAAATTTTGATTCTCTTCATTCTTGACTTGCTTTTCTTAGATCTTTGGCATATAAATTCTTCATTTTGGTCTTCTAAGATCCAATATTTGGCTTGATGATTCTTGAGCTTTAAATTCATACTTTTAGCATCCTTTTCAATCCAAGCTCTTAAATTTATCTTGTAACACAAACATGAATAAAAATAAGACATTAAGCAGTATTAAGTGAAAGTACCCTGGTTTGTCAATTAACATGAAGGTTGAGTCGATGATTCAAGTGAGCACCATACAAAGATCGTTCAAGCCATTGCCTCAACCAGATGTATCTTTCGAGCCGTCAAAGGTAAATTAAGCCTCACATCTTGTGAGACCTGAGCCGAGTTCGCGTGTATGCATGTGTGTGTGAGTATACATTTCATTTATTTGGGTCTCACGGTTTTACCGGTCAAATTTTGGTAACTCGTGACCTTCGGGTAGTGGTTGCGGTCATCTTGATTTCAATCATGTAGACTCGACTCGGATTGACCTGAAAACTATGCCATTGCGATCGCATCATCGTTGCGGTTCCAACAACGCGTCTTATGCGTCCATCTGATGTATAGATCATAAGTTGTGTGCATCTCATCCTATAACCCTTGATCATGATCACATGGCCCACCTAGGAGTGGTGTGCACATTTTCCTAGATGGTCTCATCCCTAATGTATAAGTTTCAACATACACTACCCAACACTACCTAAAATCCCATAATTTACACTACCCATTACCTACACACCACCCACAACCCTAGCCTATAGTCTCCAATAGGCTTTCTTTTGCTAACCTATTATTATTTCTCTAACCAAAGCCCCATTTCTCAAGAGAAAAGATGAAATTTCTCTTCCCCAAACAAGGTTACAATCATTTCTTTCTTACAAGTCTCTCTCTCTCTCTCTCTCTCTCTCTCTCTCTCTCTCCCTCCCTCTCATTTCTCTCTCTCTTCTCTTCTTCCCTAGCAACTTCCCTCCATTATTCCAACCTATCTTCCCTCTATTTCAGCCCAATTTTCCCTCTAATCCTCTTAATCTAACCATCTAAATCCAATCTCACCCATTAATATGGATCTCATGGTGCACTAGGAGCTAGGAGGTCCAAGTTTAGAGCAATCTAAGGTGGGTGATCCATAGGATTAGTCTTTTTCTTTTAATCTTATATGAACCTTTTCATTTGATTGGGAGTTTATAGGACCCACCAATCAATGTTGGAGGTCCTACATAACTCCATGAGTGTGGCCAACAACCAACTTTATGCATGCATAATTGTCATGATAGGGCCATTCTCCATGGACCCCATCATGAGATTTTTCTTTGATTTATAAGTTTGTGGGTCATCTAAACCTTAGATCCATGGTGGGGATGGTATCCTCACCTCAGATTCCTGATTTTGTAAAGGCCCATGCTTGCATGGGACCCATGATCATGTAAATGCGGTTGTGATTGTTGTGGAGGACTCATTGTGGCAGAGTCCTCCCTATGGTCGAGACTCTCTCTCTCTCTCTCTCTCTCCCTCCCTCCTTCCCACATTTGTCCCTGATGTATGTGGCCCACCTGATGTGTCTATAAATTCTAGACCGTCTAGATTTTTGGGACGTCTAGGTCCACCTGCTGGACGTCCAGGCCCATTCGGTTTACATGGGTTGGATGGCCCCTACAGCCTGATTTCTTGGTTGATTTTGTAAGGGACATGGGTCTAGAGTATATGTGGCCCATCTAGGTGGACCTTATTTTTTTGAATCTAAGTTTTAATCCCTCCATTTATTTTACAATGGGCTGGAAATGGACAGCAACATGTTGTTGTCCAGATTTCAGGCCCATTGTTGTATGGTTTTGTATGTTGTTGCAAGGCCTGTTCACAATGCCTTTCTTCTAATTTGTTTTGTTATTCTCTGAGGTGTGGACCCCACCTTAATGTATGATGAAGCCCACACCATCCACCCTTGATTTGAGCTCCATGGAGTGGGCTTAAGAGGGCTGTATGGTCCAAATTTTCTGGAATGTCCAACAGTCCTACATGTAGAAAATACTCATGTATCATCTTAATTTTAGAGATAGTGGGCCACTCTGGTGGGCCCCATTGTTATCCATATATGGGTGCATGAAATCCACCCGTTTCCCCTTTGATTTGGTAGGCCTGAGCCCACCCCATTGGGTGTGCAAAATGGGACCAACAACATTTGTTTTTAGCAGCATAATTTTATTTACAACCTTGCTGTCCATAAATTGTAGGAGTTAAATAAAATATTTTTACTATCTCAAAAATTATAAATTTTTTTAGGGAGGTGTCCCACACATGTTAGGACCTACCTACACAATTTCAGGGCCAAGGGATCCCATTTGGGCATCCAAAAGGGTGGGCCAACATACTAGACTGCCAGAAATTTCTGCTGTGCAGTCCAACAACATAGTCCCATCAAAAAAAAATAAAAATACTTTCTAAGAAGGTGGGCCATATTTCTAGGTCCCACCTTATTTTAGGCTTGATGAGGGAACTTGGGTCCGAATTTTAGGAATTTTGGAGGCCTAGAACCCACCCATTAGATGGCCCAAATTCAGGACAATTATATTCTAGCAATATTTCACCCTGGACAAATTGTATTCTTTAAATTAATTAAAATACTTCTGAGTATTCTAAAATCATTAAAATTTACAAAGATGTGGTCCACTCATGGTGGGACTCACCTACAAATGTTTGGGGCTAATATATCCCTGTGCACACTGTGGCAAGGGCCGCACTAGCCCACTTCGTCTAGACACCCAAATTAACCAGATGTTTTAGATAGCCTATTTTATTTAAATTAATTAAAATACTTTTGACAATTCAAAACTCATGAAATTTTGTGGACTTGTGGCCCACATATGGAAGGACCATCCTACAAATTTTCAAGGCCATCGGACCCCTGTGCTGACCGTGGTGAAACCTGTAAATTTGGGTCAGTTTTGGGCCAAATACACAAGCCCGTAGGACTACCCACTATGGGACGCCCCTCCCTTGGACTGTTGTTGGGCCTGTATTCCAGGAGCACGGCCCACTTTTAGTGGGTGTTTTCCATTCCCTTCTCATGTAATGGTTCCCACAGTGATGTGTGTGGGTCATCAGAAAATAAATATTATAAATTAATTCAATTGCTGGACTCCAACAAACCCAGAAATTGGGTGGGCTGGAAATTCAACAATGGGCCCAATGTTACCGACCCATAAATGTATGTTTTAGGGTAGTATGACACCCTAGATTTGAGGAGGATTTAAGTCAGTTATCTTATCATTTTAATTTTATTTTTATGCTTAATTAGTGCATAATTAAAGGCTCATTCCAATTATATTCTTCTTGGGCTAGTCTTCTACTTAGTTAATGGGCCTTATAACCTTAGTTGGGCTGGAACTTTTGATAGGCCCATTGGACCCTTGGGTCCTATATTTACCATGCCATTGTGAGGGGTCTTATGGGCCAAATACTCAAGTAGTTGGGCCCTTGCTTGCCCACTATAATAGATCCATACTTGGGTCGAGATGTAAGGCCCAACTTACTTGTGTTAAATAGAAGGATTTCTCATATGTTGGTATGATGGGCTGCCCATTAGGCCCACCACAATGAGTGAACCCATGACCTTTATGGTTGGTCCCTAACCTTATTTAAGGGCCCACCAGGTTGCTTATGTATTGGGCTCAGTGTATGGCCCACTAGGCCACGGATTGCCTCGGCCTTGAGCTTTATTTCATGCTCGAGTAGTGGCAGTTTACCTCTTGAAAACTAGTTGAGGTTGAATGTCCTCCTAGGTGATCCTAAGGTAGGCCCATGGGTTTCTCTATGGATGGTTAAAGGCTCACCATAGACCCTGGGCCGTTTATTTGAGGCTAAATATAGATGTATGTGGAACCTACCTCAACGTATGTTAGTCCAGGCCATTTAAGCCTTGGATCGCTCGATCAGGGAAGCACTCTCTACCTTGGGTTGCTGCTGGACTCATAATCCAGTAGTAGACCCACTTAATCTTTTCATGATATATACGCACTCTTCATCTGGTGGGGTCCCCCATCGAGTATAGTTGGTCTTCGTGAGATTATTTTCACATAGTTAACTAATTTCCAAACCTTAGCAGGTCTAGGAAGTCAAATGGGCTAAAAGTTTATCAAAGGGCCTTAAATGTAAAATTATATGGTTAAAACTTTATTTGGCTGTGAGGCCCACCATATTGAGAACTTGTGTATGTGTTACATGCTTATATTTTCTTATAATCTTTGGGCTTAATCAATAATTCTTTTGGGTTACCTTTATCAATCACATGAGGACCCCATCTTAGATCAGATTTTTGAGACATCCTATGGGCCTAGAGTGGGTTGGAATGTCCTAACTTCACCCAACCATACATTGGGCTGACTTCCACCATTTTGATGAACTTGTAGGCTGAGATAAGGATAGTTTGGAGCCTTTGGTTGCCCACTTAAATTGTTAGTTATTAGGCTGATGTAGTGGGGCCCATTTCATACAGATTTAAACTTATTTTTGGGCCGTGTATTGTGTACGCAGGCTGCCCACAAAGTCCAAATTAATGCATGGATGCTATGGCCATTAGAAATTGAACCTTGGGCCTTAATTTCCCTCACGGGGCCCATATTATTAAATGTGGTATTATATCCTTTTCTCATGGCCTATTATGAGGGATATATATGTATATGGTTACCTATGTTCTTATCTTGAATGTAGGGCCTTAGGCCTTGTATTCATATAGTTCGTGGTTAAGATGCCTCTTAGTGAATGGTGGTTAAATGTCCCCATTATGGACCCCTCTAGGCCCGATTGTATCTAAATGTGATTAAATGCTCTTCTTAAACTCTTGCTAGACTCGCTTTTGTATTACTTAGAGACGTAGTTTGTATGTTTAGTCTCGTGGGCTATCTTAGGTAAATGGACCCCTACTAGAGGTGAGATTTCTTATGGATATTGTCTAAATACCTAGTCTTGGTTCCTTCTTAGATAAGAGTATACTACTTCGTATATCGCCGCATAATGCATCTAGACCCATCTTCATGACCCATGTGCATCATTATATGCTTGGATGACACTGTGTGTGTGGTTATGATTATGCCATTAGGCATTGCATGTTTCCTTCTCGAGGGACATAGTATACCCTCTTGAGCACATTAGATGCTTGGAATTGATGCATAGTTGATTGTGTGATTCATGTATCTGGCATTGCATAACATATGAACACTATAGTCCTTGCTTTATTAAGGTTATAGCCTCCATAGATACATCGTGGATGGCCATGTTTAGACGCTAGAAATGTTACTTGAGAATACCGGGTGTATAGGATACTCATGGGTGAAATTTTTAAAACTTCCATGGTACAAAGGATCTGCTCCAACGCCATGACCGAGTGAAAACTATGAGCATACGAGGGCCTTACACCATTAGGCCACGACTCCCACTATCGTGTAATTGGTTGGATAGGGGTGTGACCTTACTCGCCTGATGTAAAGAAGCATTGCTAGGCTAAGTCTAACCAGTTCGTGAATGGGTCCGCTATCTTTAGGCCTTGCTGGTGATTGGTTGTTTGCAGGCAGGGTAGTGAGGTCCCTTACCCTCGTTTGACTATGCGAGGTCTGTAGAGCGGCTGTCATCCAGCAGTGTAATAGACCTCAGTGATTTCCTTATGATGGAAATGTACTTGATATGTGGATTGGATATCATCACTGACATTACTTCACATTGCATTTGCATCCGTTGTGTAAGCCTCATATTGCATCGCCTTGGCATGGCGCCCAGTACTCATTGCATTACAATACTCATTGCACTATATAGCCTTGGTATAGCTTCTTGCATTCATAATAGCCTTGGTAAGGCTAGTAGTATTAGTATTGATCATAACTCCCTTCTACATTCTCTATCTTCTTCTGAGCACCATTGTCACACACTTTCACCACCCTCTAAGCTTTTTATAAGCTTATGCATGATTGATGCGTGCAGGAGATCCTAGGTTGGCATCTTAGCAGTGGGGCTTAGATAGGTGCGCGAGCCGAGGGCCCAGTGTTGTAAATCCTCTTCCTTTTTTCTTCTATTATCTTATGTATGTCCTTTTGAGCCTTATGAAAACTTGTAAAAGTTCAAATTCATAGTGGATTTTGTGATGTGTGTCTTTGTTATTCTCAGATTTACTTATTGTGATATTGGGTATGCTCGTATTGAAAATGATTATATTGTTATGAAAATCCTCCTTATAGGATCCCACGATTAGAACCTACCTCAAGAGCCGAGAATGGGCTACTACAGAGGCTATTGCAGCCAGAACTGGCCATCGGGTTCCTTATGAGTTCGGTTACCGAGTCTAGGGCGTGACAAATCTCATGTCCTAAAACACCCAGGTAAATAAACCCTTAAAAACCTTAGAACAATAAAGGAGTTAAAAGTATGAAAACTTATTCTAAAATAGGAAAATTTTCTAAGTTTTTTAACTCAGATCAATGAATCAAGCTTATGTCGATGACATCGAGTACTTAATGTCGATATCAACGAACAAGCTTTAATGACATCGAATTGAGGAACTTTATATCTAGTGACCACAAAGTATTTGGACAGAATTTTTGATAGATCGAATATACCTTCGATGATATCGAACATCAGTAATTGATGACATCGAAGTCTAGTCGATATCATCGAAGGACTTAGAGCATTATCTAGCAAAATCTTTTTGGAAAATATTTTAATATTGTTTGAGTAATCGAACGAGTTTCAATGTCATTGAAATTTAAATTGCGATGATATTGAAATGGGTTCGATGATATCAAATCTGGACTAGATATGTCTAGCAAACTTAATAGGAAAATCTATGAAAATGTTCGAAGAATCAAGATAGCCTCGATGACATCGATATTTGAATTTCGACGACTTCGAGGATGTATCAATGAAATAAAAAAGAGGACAAAAAGTGTCTCGCGAGCTTTCATGATATATCATCTAAAAAATTGAGGAATTGAACTGGGATTCGATGACAATGGAATTTGAATTCTGATATCATCGAACCGGTTTTGATGTGATCGATGCCTCTTTAAAAAGTCTAGCAAGTGAGTAATGTCATGTCGAGGAATCGAACAATGATTCAATGTCATTGAAGTTCAAATATCAATGACATCAAAGGAGGTTCGATAACATCGATCGATCTTTGATCAAAAAGTTCCTGGAATAGCTTTTAGTTGAGTTTATATCATCGAACAGATAGCTGATGGCATCGAAAGTATATGTTCGATGATATTAAACTCAATCAGACTCTGACAATTTTATTCCCATTGGGACTTTTTGCCTTTGTAAGGAGAGCTTGTTCTTGGTTGCTTGGAGAGAGAAAAAGAGAGAGAGCCTTAAGAGAATACTTGCATATTATCTACTCTAAGTCCTTTTTTTTCATGGGAGTTCATTCTTCAATCCGCCCTCATTATTGATATTCTATAGAGTGGATTGGTGAATGAACTTCCTCATTTAAGGATCATTCAACTACCATCTTAATGGCAAATCATTGAGTCGACATCCCTTCAATTCTTAAAACTTTGGAATCACTCCATCTCTTAATGATTAACATTTATTAGAGTGGATTCCATTAAACCTTGACCCAACCCCGTCGCCTTACATTAGAGCATCATTAGTGTTGTGAATCAAGGGAGCTGAAGAATCTTCGTTATTAAGGAAATATGTCTTCAACAATGTTCAGAATGGGGCTCATCTACTTATCTATAAGTCATTAGATTCAAGAGACCCTATTGATCATTCCTGTGTAGGATTGGGACACATGTACATCTCACCCTTTCAAGCCCTCATAAGAAGTCTCCGACAGGAGAGTATGTTTGGGTGCTCTATGTTGACCCTTGCTCTTGTGTAAGGAATAAACTTAGGTCCTTTGTGTAGGTCCTTAGCCTATGTGGCTTAAACTAGGGTCCTTGTGTGAATCTTTGGCTTGTGTGGCCTAAACTAGGGTCCTTGTGTGGATCCTTGGCCTGTGTGGCCTAAACTAGGATCCTCGTGTGGATCCTTGACCTATGGGTCTAAACTGAGGTTCTTTATGTGGATCTTTTGCTCTTGTGTTGGGTATAAAACCTAGGTAATTGTAACATCCCGAAAATCGGGGGGTCGAGTAAAAACCCAACTCCCGAGTTCCAAAATGTTATTTATGCAACATAGATATGTATGATTGAATGTTGTCTGTGATAATGTATTAAACATGAGTGAGATTAAGCCAGAACAGCATATCATACTCCAGAGATAGTTAAATTTGCAAGCGGAAGACTGTAATAGTATGTATAACATATATAAACCATTGTATGTCTCCAGAGTGTGAACATGTTACCAGGTTATATACATACATCTATACTTCAAAAGTAACTAAAAGAATATACATGAGTGCTCTAAAAATATAAAATGACAAGTGTCCAGGTATTTAAGCAACCTCCCTGTAATCCCGTCAATCAGAACACGCATAAAGGAGGGATCCTCCTCATCATCATCAAGTCCAGCTCCGCCTCATAGGCCGCGCCATCATCTGCAATCACAAAAGGGTCTGGTGGGTGTCCAGGAACACCGTCCCGTAACGTGGGAGTGAGTAGCTAACTCAGTGGAATAATAGAGCAAGGATTAACATGTTCTCAAATCAATCACGCGATAATAGTAAAGCAATAAATCAAACAATCCTAATACTGTTGTTAATGCAATTATGACATGACGTGATGTATGCCCTCACCGACGATCACCCTCATACGGCAACATCTTACGACCGCGGCATGCCGCACTCCCTCAAGTGCTCCACATCTTCTTCCAGGCACATGCAATGTCATGGTGATATGATTACCGAGTTGTTATTAGTCCTTTTCATACAGCAATATTGGGAAACTAAGGTACCTCCCTTATATCAATCCCAACACAGATCCTGTCTAGGGTCGTCACTCCTAGTAGTCTCATACGATGTATATTTTGTAGGTCGCTGCAAGGGCTGCCAGGGCTGTTGCACGCACTCGTTGCTCCGCTCCCCCATCACCTTATCAATACAGGCCTACTGTACTCTACTGCTACGGAAGGGTCGTCGCCTCCCGTAGACTCAGAATACGCTCGCGGTCACTACAAAGGGCTGCCAGGGCTGTTGCTCGCACTCGTTGCACCGCTCCCCCATCACCTTATCAGTGTAGGCCGACAGCAAGAATATAGTGTCCCATACCACCATAATCTGCTCACGAGTCATAGGTGCTCACTGGTCACTACGGAGAGGTTTGTGGCCCCAGCGTAGGCCGACAGCTCGACCACGGTGTCCCATACCACCATGCCCGGCTCATGAGTCTTCGTGGATCAAGGTACCATGGTTAACAGGGTTTACAATGGTAAGTTCAGTACCCTAGGTTCAAGCAGTTATGACACATACAAGGTGAACATACATCGGCCAGTCGGGTTACTTGACGGGCTCGACTAGTGCGATCGCATCGTAAGTCGAACGACATGAAGTGCGTAAAACACTTCGCGTGGCCTAACCACTGCCGCCAACTCTAAACACGAATCACGTTCATCGACGCGTCGTTCGTGGCTATGACCAGTCAGCCACGAATTCGCTCGGTTACCGACTGCCTGGACTAAGTCTAGTCCCAAACACTTATGGAATCACATCAACAAGTTATGTAAGAGCATTGGAATTGAAATACAATCATGTGAGCATGTTAACTCATGTCATAACATTCAACTTAAGCAAATCCTCAAGGACATAAATTCCATGCATGTAATGAAATCATGCATTTAGTCAACATGTAGAAAATCATTTAGGTCAGCATAATAATTGAAAAAAAACAATCACAAACTATCAAATAACATCATTTAATTCAATACATACTAATACAAGCATTTATACAAACACATACACTACACACTTAAGTCTACATATAGTATGTCGACCCAAAGTGCGCAACTAGGCGAATCTCTTCGCCAAACTAATTATACACGCATTCCTAACTTCCTAATGCGACAACAAACCATGTCAATCACATCAGCAAAATATGAATGTAAACAGTACTTCCTACAAATGACTAAAATGCCCTAAATCTCATATTCTTCGTTAGCTTACGAAACGGGAAACGGAGAGCATTTTGTACATGTCAAACGGCGATGCCGTCAAGAATCTACTATTAAACGACATTGAAAGCGTTGAAAACAGTCAATCAAAGCGTCTAATATCCGCACCTTATGTCTTGTAGACTCGGGAATTGAAGCGGAGCGTATATGCTTCGTCTACGGCGAGTAAGGAGCCTAATACATAAGATCCATAAGCTACATCGCTATGGAAACAAGGAAAACTCAAATCAACAACTATTTAGGGTTTTTACTTACCTAGGATCGCGGTGGAATCGCCGGGAAAGCGGTAGAGGAGTGTTGCTTAAGCACGTGCAACACGTAGCACAAGTGGCAGGAAGAACTCTCCCACTCTCTCACAATCTCTCACTCTTTTTCTCTCTCCCAAGCTAGGGCTTCTCTCAAATTCGGATGGGAGAGAGGAGTGAGGGTTTCAACCCCTTTTATAGCCTAAAACATGCCCAAAATAGGCTTGGGAACAATGTTTACTTGGTGCCTAACCAAATCGGGGCCGTTTCGGTCCAAAAGGGCATTTCTGAAGGTCCCCTGGCCAAATGCGGTCGGACTTAAGCTCGTGTATACTGGATCTAACACGCATCCAGATTTCAGGCCAGTAGGGTTCCCAGATCGCACGTGGCGGCCCAGTTTCAGTTTAACGGTCACCGCACCAAGATCAGACCTATAAGTCTCGTGATATGTAATAGAAATTTTTCCTGATCCAAGGGTGTAATTTGGCTGTATTCTGACGGACAGAATGCTTAATACTGATGCGTCAAATTTGTGTGCCAGATTTGAATTTGAAATTCCAACTATGTCCCTATTCACACTCTCTTCGGTCCGGGCTCAATGAAATAGCCTGTGATCGTCAGTTGGACTTGATATTCGAAACGATTGCCAAGCCCAGCTAAGTGGTCATAACGGTCTAAGATGGTAGGCATCTGACTTACGACGCGCGGTCTAGATCCAATACAAAGTTTCAAGGAGGTCCCGAGAACAAACCGGCTTAGAGTTTGATCCGAGGCTTTAGAGCATTATAGCACCATTGGTTCCACTCGCTTTGGGCCTTGTATAACGTATTTAAAGTGATCAGGGACCATTTTCCAGCTATTCTAACGTTCCACTAGCTAACTTAGTCATATTTTCTAAAGGAATTGATTCTAAGTGGTTTCTTTGGCTATGGAATTGGGTTCTAAGCAATTTTTCAGGTGTTTTAATTGACCCATTGCCTAAGGACGTCAAATCTCAGATTGGCCAAAATCCGGGGTGTTACAATCTACCCCCCTTAAAACACAATGTCGTCCCCGACATTGGCGAAGGGCAAGGAGTACCTAGAGGGACTTTAGTATTGACATTCTAAGGAAGGTTCAAATCCTACTTAATAACCTAACCATACATATAACCTAAATCAAATGTTTCGATCTTGGGCCAGTGGGGAAGAGCCTAACCACGCTTCCGCTGCGCCACTCTAATCGAATGGGAGTGTTGACTAACCTAACCGGATTGGACTCCATACGTTCTACCCCCCTTAAAACTTAGTTTTACTTAAATTCAAGAATCTATGCATCGCTCCGTATATCGGAACGAGGTGCAACTTAGGGGCTATCCTTGACATAAATTGGGAACAACCTCTCATTACAGTGGTTTTCCTTTGCTAATGATGCGTTCTATGGCATTGGTATCTATGATCATAGAGATGAGCCTAATATCTATTGTGGTTAAGGTCAGGGGCAGGTATGAGTTGGTGGCAAGATGCCTAATTCTCTACTGGCTTTAAGTCCTCGCCATTTCCCAAAAGGCAATGTGATCCCGTTTGGTTGTAGGTGGTTGGGCCATCACAGAATAAAGGTTATGTAGTAGGTCTGAGCCGGATACATAGACTTTCTGTCTAGCTAGAACAGAAGATTTATTGTATCAATTCTTAATCCGAGTCGATGCCGATCTTCTGCTTGATCAGAGCATTGGATTTATTGGGAACCACTAGGATTAAGAAGTCGATTCAAACCGCGAATACATCGCGTACATGCAGTTCCTTTACTCTGCGTTCCCGAATGCAATAAGTCCTTGGGAAAGGCAATTCTAAGGGGCGTGCTAGTTCATTCTAAGTTCAATCTGAGGGAGTTATAAATGTTCCCTGAGGGTGTATGGTTCCTTCCTATGGGCAGCAACAGGAGTCTATAAGTCATAAGGGGATCTATCCAAGGAAGGGAGTCTCATTCCAATCAAAACTAATCTATCATTCCTTAACATATACAGGCTTCACCCTACTCTAGGTAACTAGTAGGCTAGTCTGTAACTTAGTAGCTATAATCCAAAGCCTAAGATTATACGGTAAATGGCTTTCTATTCCAGTTCTACTACATGGAATTCTTCTATTGCTTAGGGTCAAGATTTGTCTAACTGGAATTGGATTTCTTATGTCGTCAGATCCTTCAAATCTAGGAGTGCTAACACTAGATCCAAAAACGCCTAGGGCCTATGTAGCCGGCAGCGCTTAGTGGTATTAAATGGAACTGCATTCCTAGTCCCATGGCAAGATTGGAAGTGGTATGCTTGGTAGGAGGGTGGGTGGGGATAAAAATTAATTTGTAGGCTGGATCTCAGGGAGTTATAATACTCCCAATCTAGGGACAATATTTTATAGCGAAATGAAACAACATGCATTCCATTCAACAAATTTTGGCTATATTAAGCCCCAACCACAACACAAACACATTTTCTACCTGTAACTTCACTAAACCTAATAACAACAAACACAGAAATCCTTAAAATAAAAATCAAACAATCTACAGGGCAAAGGCATAGATGCCTAACTCTACCAAAGGACTTTACCACAGTCCCGACTTACCTTCTTTATCCCTGTCGAGTCTAATACTGTCTGTTGCTCACTAGAGCTCTCTCGGCCATATATTTTCAGTATTCCTTAAGCAAAGAAAATGGAGAAATAGGATTGAGAGGGAGGATGGTGAAAAGAGAGAAAAAGGCTAAAACAGCTTAACAATAGCCATGGAAAATGGGGGAAATGCAAGAAAATGGTTAACCAAACTAGAAAAGGGAGATCTAGGCATTGTAGAGGGATGCTTCAAGCTCCCCTAGGATGCATTTTCAGAGAGAAATGGAAACGAAAAAGGGGAATGGAGCACCTCACGAATTCAGCTCGATTTGGGGGTTTTTGAAGCTCCAAATGATGAAATCTCCAAGAGGAAGGGCTGCAAACTCCAAAGAAGTGATAGATGATGGTCGGTTTTGGCCAAGGATGGGTCTAGGGTGGTTTGGAATCACGGATTTTTGGAGATAGTTGCTGAAAAATGAAAATGGGGCTAGGGAAGGGGCTGTTTGTGAAGGAAGTACCGCTATTTGGGATTTTCTTGGGGTGGGAGGTGCATAGGGGTGATGTGGACCCTGTTTAAGGGGGTGCGCCCGAAGGACGGCCCCATCGGAGCTCGCCGGCCGGCGATGCATCGCCGGTCAACTCTCAAGTTGACTGGTGGGACCCCATGGGTCTGGTCCCCCATGGTCCCAGGGTCCCAAAAAGTTAGGTCCCACCCCCTGGTTCATACTAATTTGGTCTCTATGAGCCCAAACATGTGTTCAGAGCTTTCCGGGTCCACATCGCAATCCCGAATACCAAACCATATGATGCAGCATATGAATTTGGGGTAGAAGGAGCCAGTACACCTATATAGCTCCTTAGTTGCTAAAGAAAGTGAAGTTAGAATGGCCCTATGGCCATTTTTCATGAAATTTTACTATTCACTGTAAAATTTTGTGAAAGTACTAATTTGTGTTATTTTCACATTAAGTTTGATGCCTAATACGAAATGGATAAGAAAGAAATGAAGATTGGAATGTTTAGAGGAGGAATTTTGAAGATTTTTGGTGAAACGGGGTTTTTAAGCCCTGGCGATTGATTACAGGAGTCGTGGTCATCCCACGGCCCAAGGATTTACTTTTGCTGTTTAAAACCGCTCATAGGACGTCTCAACCCGACTTCCTACAGCTTAGAAGTGATTCGGGTTGCCTTACGCGACCCGAGATGCATTACAGACTCGATCTTGCGATCGATTCTAATAGACTTCGCCTATCGGCGAGTCTGCGATCTTAGACGTGTTTCTAGACCCTTCTCTCACCCACCTAAGTCAAAGGAAGCGACAGCGTACGCCGCGTGACCATAACCCAGGCCCGGTTTAATCCAAATCATGCTCTGATACCATCTGTAACATCCCGAAAATCGGGGGGTCGAGTAAAAACCCAACTCCCGAGTTCCAAAATGTTATTTATGCAACATAGATATGTATGATTGAATGTTGTCTGTGATAATGTATTAAACATGAGTGAGATTAAGCCAGAACAGCATATCATACTCCAGAGATAGTTAAATTTGCAAGCGGAAGACTGTAATAGTATGTATAACATATATAAACCATTGTATGTCTCCAGAGTGTGAACATGTTACCAGGTTATATACATACATCTATACTTCAAAAGTAACTAAAAGAATATACATGAGTGCTCTAAAAATATAAAATGACAAGTGTCCAGGTATTTAAGCAACCTCCCTGTAATCCCGTCAATCAGAACACGCATAAAGGAGGGATCCTCCTCATCATCATCAAGTCCAGCTCCGCCTCATAGGCCGCGCCATCATCTGCAATCACAAAAGGGTCTGGTGGGTGTCCAGGAACACCGTCCCGTAACGTGGGAGTGAGTAGCTAACTCAGTGGAATAATAGAGCAAGGATTAACATGTTCTCAAATCAATCACGCGATAATAGTAAAGCAATAAATCAAACAATCCTAATACTGTTGTTAATGCAATTATGACATGACGTGATGTATGCCCTCACCGACGATCACCCTCATACGGCAACATCTTACGACCGCGGCATGCCGCACTCCCTCAAGTGCTCCACATCTTCTTCCAGGCACATGCAATGTCATGGTGATATGATTACCGAGTTGTTATTAGTCCTTTTCATACAGCAATATTGGGAAACTAAGGTACCTCCCTTATATCAATCCCAACACAGATCCTGTCTAGGGTCGTCACTCCTAGTAGTCTCATACGATGTATATTTTGTAGGTCGCTGCAAGGGCTGCCAGGGCTGTTGCACGCACTCGTTGCTCCGCTCCCCCATCACCTTATCAATACAGGCCTACTGTACTCTACTGCTACGGAAGGGTCGTCGCCTCCCGTAGACTCAGAATACGCTCGCGGTCACTACAAAGGGCTGCCAGGGCTGTTGCTCGCACTCGTTGCACCGCTCCCCCATCACCTTATCAGTGTAGGCCGACAGCAAGAATATAGTGTCCCATACCACCATAATCTGCTCACGAGTCATAGGTGCTCACTGGTCACTA
The DNA here is from genome assembly GCA_037074715.1 of Magnolia kwangsiensis. Classification (NCBI taxonomy): domain Eukaryota; kingdom Viridiplantae; phylum Streptophyta; class Magnoliopsida; order Magnoliales; family Magnoliaceae; genus Magnolia; species Magnolia kwangsiensis. The sequence continues at coordinate 45,399,091 of CM073589.1, read as the reverse complement.
CGGAGAGGTTTGTGGCCCCAGCGTAGGCCGACAGCTCGACCACGGTGTCCCATACCACCATGCCCGGCTCATGAGTCTTCGTGGATCAAGGTACCATGGTTAACAGGGTTTACAATGGTAAGTTCAGTACCCTAGGTTCAAGCAGTTATGACACATACAAGGTGAACATACATCGGCCAGTCGGGTTACTTGACGGGCTCGACTAGTGCGATCGCATCGTAAGTCGAACGACATGAAGTGCGTAAAACACTTCGCGTGGCCTAACCACTGCCGCCAACTCTAAACACGAATCACGTTCATCGACGCGTCGTTCGTGGCTATGACCAGTCAGCCACGAATTCGCTCGGTTACCGACTGCCTGGACTAAGTCTAGTCCCAAACACTTATGGAATCACATCAACAAGTTATGTAAGAGCATTGGAATTGAAATACAATCATGTGAGCATGTTAACTCATGTCATAACATTCAACTTAAGCAAATCCTCAAGGACATAAATTCCATGCATGTAATGAAATCATGCATTTAGTCAACATGTAGAAAATCATTTAGGTCAGCATAATAATTGAAAAAAAACAATCACAAACTATCAAATAACATCATTTAATTCAATACATACTAATACAAGCATTTATACAAACACATACACTACACACTTAAGTCTACATATAGTATGTCGACCCAAAGTGCGCAACTAGGCGAATCTCTTCGCCAAACTAATTATACACGCATTCCTAACTTCCTAATGCGACAACAAACCATGTCAATCACATCAGCAAAATATGAATGTAAACAGTACTTCCTACAAATGACTAAAATGCCCTAAATCTCATATTCTTCGTTAGCTTACGAAACGGGAAACGGAGAGCATTTTGTACATGTCAAACGGCGATGCCGTCAAGAATCTACTATTAAACGACATTGAAAGCGTTGAAAACAGTCAATCAAAGCGTCTAATATCCGCACCTTATGTCTTGTAGACTCGGGAATTGAAGCGGAGCGTATATGCTTCGTCTACGGCGAGTAAGGAGCCTAATACATAAGATCCATAAGCTACATCGCTATGGAAACAAGGAAAACTCAAATCAACAACTATTTAGGGTTTTTACTTACCTAGGATCGCGGTGGAATCGCCGGGAAAGCGGTAGAGGAGTGTTGCTTAAGCACGTGCAACACGTAGCACAAGTGGCAGGAAGAACTCTCCCACTCTCTCACAATCTCTCACTCTTTTTCTCTCTCCCAAGCTAGGGCTTCTCTCAAATTCGGATGGGAGAGAGGAGTGAGGGTTTCAACCCCTTTTATAGCCTAAAACATGCCCAAAATAGGCTTGGGAACAATGTTTACTTGGTGCCTAACCAAATCGGGGCCGTTTCGGTCCAAAAGGGCATTTCTGAAGGTCCCCTGGCCAAATGCGGTCGGACTTAAGCTCGTGTATACTGGATCTAACACGCATCCAGATTTCAGGCCGGTAGGGTTCCCAGATCGCACGTGGCGGCCCAGTTTCAGTTTAACGGTCACCGCACCAAGATCAGACCTATAAGTCTCGTGATATGTAATAGAAATTTTTCCTGATCCAAGGGTGTAATTTGGCTGTATTCTGACGGTCAGAATGCTTAATACTGATGCGTCAAATTTGTGTGCCAGATTTGAATTTGAAATTCCAACTATGTCCCTATTCACACTCTCTTCGGTCCGGGCTCAATGAAATAGCCTGTGATCGTCAGTTGGACTTGATATTCGAAACGATTGCCAAGCCCAGCTAAGTGGTCATAACGGTCTAAGATGGTAGGCATCTGACTTACGACGCGCGGTCTAGATCCAATACAAAGTTTCAAGGAGGTCCCGAGAACAAACCGGCTTAGAGTTTGATCCGAGGCTTTAGAGCATTATAGCACCCTTGGTTCCACTCGCTTTGGGCCTTGTATAACGTATTTAAAGTGATCAGGGACCATTTTCCAGCTATTCTAACGTTGCACTAGCTAACTTAGTCATATTTTCTAAAGGAATTGATTCTAAGTGGTTTCTTTGGCTATGGAATTGGGTTCTAAGCAATTTTTCAGGTGTTTTAATTGACCCATTGCCTAAGGACGTCAAATCTCAGATTGGCCAAAATCCGGGGTGTTACAGTAATTCGTGTTGACCTTTGCTTTATGTAGGGAATAAACTTATGCCTTGTGTAGGCATGTTTAAGTTCCTTGTGTATGTCCTAGAGTCGACCTTGTATAGGTTGTAAAAGTTAGAGGTGAACCTGATTTAAAACCTCCGTTAGTGAAATCCGCTACACTTAAGGGTTGAGTGTGTCCACCAGGAGTGGAGTAGGCACATAGCCAAACCACTATAAATAACTGTGTTTAGGATTGATATTTGTGTATTCATTTATTATGCTTACTTTGAATGATTATATGAAACATGATAATATGAATGTTTAGAATTGTTAAGAATCATATCCCGCACACATTATCAAATTGTTTATCCATCATAGACTAATTGCTAAATCTTGTTTAAATATTGAGTAGTCTTGTGATTGGATCCTTTACTTGGCTTAAAAGCCATAGAGTTAAAGTAAGTATATCTTGATAGTTGCACATTAAATTGAGATTAGGTTAATAGGATTTTTAATTATCAAGAAAAGTTTATAAAGTCCTATTCACCCCCCCCCCCCCCCCCCCCCCCCCCCCCCCCCCCCCCCTCTTGGACACTTTGACCTATTCTAACTTCTACTATTATGGTCCTTACCACAATTTCATCATGTTTATAAAAGCAAGATATAACCAGGGGAAATAGAGTTCAAATTTCATAATCAAAACCTAAAATCTAAGTATAGGACTAGACTCTAAGGTGAAACCCTAAACCTAAGTGATCCAAACCTTAGGTTAGAACTTTAACTAAAAACAATGTTTAAAACTTGGATTTAACCATACAAAATTTATAATTCATGTAAGGATTTTGTTCTAAGGGCGTAAGCACTTAGTGACACTAGAAGGTGATTCGAGTTATCAGGTGATGATTTCTTCCCTTTAAGCTTTCCATTTTCTCATTAGTGTTGAGGGTCAAATATTGCATATTAGACCCTAGGTATTACCTAGATTTATGAATATGGTACTGTTTAATGGTCCGATTTAATCGTATTTGTGATGCAGGGTGTATTTACAAGCTTGGATTGAAATAGGATGCTAAAATCATGAATTTAATGCTCATGAGTCACCAAGGCAAGGGACGGACTTCAGGGGACTGATATTGATGAATTTACATGCCAGAAATCTAAGAAAATCACGCCACTTGCATTAAACGGGCCTGAAAGACGTTCAAAATGAAAGATCACAAGGTTCCCACCATCTGTTTGACTCAAAATTTCATACATGAATTAAGGACCATAAATTAATCGTACACGTCAAATTTCAGCCATTGGATCCCAGTAGAAGTGGCCTAATGGATAGATCAGCTCATAAACCATTGATTTTGGGCCCACCTGAAATCTGGATATACCCCAATTTTGTTCTCAACTCCTTAAATGGGATGAAAAAGTAAATGGACGAAGAAGATTTCTCACAAGAATCATAGTGGACCCCAAATGGGGATAGGTGTGCAAACAGTGCACATACACTTGCAGTGCACCAAACTGAGGAGTCCGGTCAACACAAATTAACATGTATCCTCTCTCTCCTCTCTGCAAGAATGGATAGCGTCTTTACGCTGTCCGTCCATTTTTCACTAGTGGGCTCCACTCATCACCCCTTTGCAAGATCTGGACTGTCCATTATGCCCAGAGGGAGGGCTTGAAACTCACCTAGGTGTCCTTCTGTTCCCATGCATTCACACACGTGTAAATAGCAATCAAACATAAAATGAATGATGAGTTAATTTTATGCAGTGGATCACCCCAAAACTCGACCAAAACTACTCCTTTTCGACTAGTTTTTCACTAGGAATCTAATGAACGGGGTGGATCTCTCTGAAAACATCACTGTGGGGCTCGCCAAGCATCCCAGCGCAAGAACTTTCCTTTTTTGCATGTTGGAACGCACCCGACTTCCGTGGGCGACTCTGTGATTAAGATCATGATCGGATGGTCGATCTGAATAGTCCAAGTGGAGCTCTAGCCAGCCATGACCCTAACCATGGATAAATTCTGAATCCAAACATGCTCTCCTGCCTAAAATTCTGAGCCAAATACAGGTTGTCTTATGTTATTGTGCGTTCCGGCTGTGAAACACGTTGCACTGTGTAAAAACTTGTTGTGTAAGCTGCAGTCACCGACTCCCAGCCTCACCAGCGTGCCGCCCTTGCTGTATAAAAAAAAAAGGAGAGAGGAGAAAAAGCCAGGGGAGCCGATCTGGGGATGTGAGCAGCCATGGAGGCGTGGAACAGGCCAACATCAAGAGTGTTTTTCTTCCTTTCCTATTTTTTTATTTATTTCTTTTCTTTAGAGAGTCTTTTAGCCCCACCATGTCTATGATGGGCTAAACCTCTTAACTAGGGCTAAGAGGTGAAGCTTGCAGTATGATAGGAGATTTTTTGCTTGTGCCATTTGTTTAGACTGAACTGATGTTGATTTTAGTTTAATTAAGGAAATATTTTTAGTTTTTAATGGTCTATTGTGACTAAAATTACAACGGGTCTGAAATAGCTTTGATTATGTTCCTTTTCTTTACACGTTTATGATGTCAGGAAGCCCTATTGTTCACCATCGTCTCCTGGGCATGGTCAGATGACGGTACCCTTCCTAACCTTCACATCATGTTGAATGATTAGTAATTAGTTTAATTATGTTGTTTGTTTTGTCTCTTGGGAATGGCTTGGTGATGGAATTCATTCTAATTCATATAGCTTTCATCTCTTTAAAACTATATCAAAGGAAGTTCAGTTTAATTTTCACGGCTACACTTTTCAACTGGATGAAGATGGACTCTAAGTCCAGTTAAGTTTCTGATGCAGGCATAAGATCTCTCTGATCTCTATAAGTGGATCCTCTGAATCCCTAGTTTCTTTTCCTGGAATTCGCTTAATTTTAGATTAATACTTTCATCATTATTCCTTAAATTTTATTCGATATAGATTTCATCTTGGTCTAGTTCTAGTTCTACTTAGTTTTAGATAACGTATAGGTATCAGTCCCTTGGGATTCGACCTTAGTCTTACCGAGTTTATTACTACATCACAACCCTGCACTTGGGGAGTGAACAATTAGCTTAAGTAATAGTTTTTATTTTAATTTCAATTGATAATTGATATATTTATTTTATAATTATATGTGATAGTTGTTGGAATTGAATGCTAGATTACATGCTCAATATTTATCTTGCATATTTTCTCATGCTTGTGGATTACTTGTGGATTGCTTATAAAAGTTAAACTGGTACATCAATTAGTGGAAAACCCTACTTATAAATGTACACCCATACTTGGGATGTAACTTGATTGATTGCATTTATAATAGGCCCTTGACCTAGTAGTTACTTTGAATGATGTGAATATTGAAGTGGGCCTACCATCCATGGATTATTGTGTCTGCATGGTTTTTGAGGGTGGTCTTTTTATCGCATCGATTTGATATTTGCTTTATGCAACTTCGAGTTGATATTTTCCCTATATGATTTCGATTTTTTATTTGCCTTATCTGCCTTCGACTTGTTATTTGCCCTATTTGGCTTCGACTTATTATTTGCCCTATGTGGCTTCAATGATTTATTTCTATGTAACCATGCGATGATAAGTTTCCAATGTTAAACTATGATTAGTCACTAGTCAATGGGCTTCCATTAAACATACTAAGGTGGAGGTCTCATGAGCCAAGAATGGTGCGAATGGGACATTATGCTTGAGCTGTCGGCCTATACTGAGTAATGAACCCCCTGTAGTGACCTTTAAGATTTCTTAAACTAGTTGGTTATAAATGGAATAATAACGATTGGGCTAATCATGTACATTCATAGCATACGGGCGATGATTAGTGGCTAATTTTGAATGTTGTAACACGTGCTTATAGGATTTAGTTATAGTATCATTTCACTAGCTCTAAGACCATTGACTATCGGTCCACTTTCGCTAAGCTTAGCATTACGCATGTACGATGTACTTACGCTAGTGACCGGCCACATGCATGGGTTTTGTCAAAAAGTCAACTTGATGAGCATCCCCAGTTAATGTGCACTCACGCATCCATGCATTTAATAAGACTGTATCGTGTATTATTTTAAATACCTTTTTATTTATAACTATGTTTACCTAATGTGGTGGTGTATAATCTTAAGAAAAATTCACACTGAGTTGACCACTTGTTCATCAAATATATAACCATACAGGTAATATAGGTAGCTTAAAAGATATTCATGTCTAGATTGATAAAGAGCAGGGTACAATTATCGGGGATGCATGGCTGTATCTGCCAAGAGAAGCTACGTGATCTTGCAGCTCAAGTTTATATGAATTTTATTATTTCTCATGTATTAAATTGTGTAATTCTTGTATTTTTTAAGTATAAAAACATTAGTTTGTATAAGTCATTTAGGCAACTGCTCATATAATTTGAATGTATATGAAATTTCCTTTATGTTTGATTTACTCCTATTACGTCTAATGCTCACTCTGAAAAAGAAAATAAGGAAAAAATAAATATACATGGAATTTGGTTAACTTTAAGGGTTAACACTCGGGTTTTTTAAAATCGAGTCATATACTCGGGTTTCGAAAAATCGAGGCATTACAGATCATTAAGTGTGGACCATTAATTGAGATCAAGTTCGTTTTCGCACCCGTCAGGAGAATTTTCAAGATAGGTCAATCTAAATTTTAGATCACCAAGAAAATCATATACCCCAGATCTATTCGATGACCCTTACATACTGTACGAATTAGATTTAAAGAAAGATTGACAGAAAATATCAAATTAGAGAAACTCAATCTAAGTGGGAAGTGAAACATGCCCCCTCTCACATGCCCACTCCTTTATAAAAGGGGTGTGCATCCCTTCTACACTCACACACCACATCCCAACAACATCTAAGGAGGAGAGAGAGAGAGAGAGAGAGAGAGAGAGAGAGAGAGAGAGAAACCTATACATCTATCATCCTCTTCCTTCTCCACACGTGCGGTGTCTCCCTCTTACTCAAGCGATATTGTGATTCATGTAAAAGCTTTCCTACATCGAGATCTACCTAGGATTTAGATCAAAGGCTAAGGTCTCTAATTCCTTAAAAGTTTACACTAATTTGAGTTGATATGATTTATCTTATTTTTTCACACTTTTTTATTACTATGATTTTTCATGCAATTAATTGATGGACCATTATCAATTATTTATCCTTTTGGAAATTATGCTTAAGTTATAATTTTAATTATGCATGGTTTTTAAAAATTTATGTGGTGTGATGGATACAAGCCTTTCCATTTGTTAATTTTGAGAGTGACGTGTGTTTTCACTCTATATTGAGTTAGGATTTTACTCGTCTCCCCTTATTTTTGTTAAGTTAGCATATTTGATATTATTCTCTCTTATTAAATTAGCTTATTACTACTGTTCTCCTTTATTAGGTCAAGTCTTTGTTACTTCCCTTTATGGCTTGGGTATGTGTCTTGAAATTTCAAAACCCTCAAGGTTTGACTTGTTTCTCTATTATTGCAAGTTATGTGTTATAAGCCTCATATATAATGGTTCATATATATTATCATGGACATAATGTGTTTTAGGTAACAACCCTCTTGGTCAGCACGTAATCTCGTAGGTTAGGTAGTGGTGTATAATCGATATAAGTAAATTTCTATGCATGTTACATTACTTCTCGAGATTTGTGTCACAAATAGTCACTTCATAAAAAAATCATGTCACATAAATCTTCCAATCGCATGTTGTGTCACCTTGAAATGTTTGTATAAATCCACATTAATGTTGGACACGCTGACGAATCTCTATAACATGCGATGCTAGGTAAGTCGGGTTTTCTATGAACTATATTTCACATTATGATAACCACTACATATGATGGAATGCACATGTTATTCTAGGCATGCATTCATGTATATTGGTCATGCATACTGATGTAGAACGTGTCACAAATACGTTCCCAGTATGGTTGAGCCAAAAAAAGGTAGGCCATAAATTGGCCGTAACTTTTGATCCGGGTATTGTTATGGGGCGTACAACCTATCAATCTTTACTAAAAAGGGCCATCCAAGGTGAATCGACCCACTGCGTGGGTCGCGTCTATCTGTTTCATCAGAAAACGTGTGCTTTCAGCTCAAAAATGAATTTTTAGAAAAATTTTACTATTTTTAGTAATTCTGATTTTTTTAATATTTTTAGAGTTTTGGATTTTCTTTCTTTTTAGAAATAACTTTTAGTTATACTAGGAGTCTTCTAGAGAAAGTTTATTTGCAATTTTTATTTTTAAAAGTTAGGCCTTAAAAGAGTTTTATTAGAATTAGGATTCTAGTTAGAGTTCGAATTTTACTATTTTTGGTAATTATGAATTTTAGTTTATCTTTTTTCTTTATTTAATGGTGTAAGGAGATACATTAGACAATTATCAATTATTCATCAATTAATTTCAAATTTATTAGAGTTTATTCTTATTCTCTTGCTTTCTTTCCTCATGGATTCGAGAAGTCTCTGTGAGGAGTCCAAAGAAGTTCCGTGGATTCAGAATATTTATCATCTTGAGGAAGACGGTGCTCGACCTCACGTCCTTCCCTGCGTCACATACTAATACCACTTGTAGTGGTAGACTATGAGATGTATCAGAACCCTCACATTATTCTTATGAATCTATATTGTTAATCTTAAAGGATAAGATCACTATGAGTAAGGCATTGACCCTTTCCAACCATATAAATTATATAGGTGATGTACATATTGAAGATACGGATGATGATCTCCCTATAAAAGATTATTCTGAATAAAGGAAGAGATAGTTTTATGTTTAGTTTTATTTATTTTTTGCTACACACTTTGAATAATGTAATAATCTCTCATTTGAGAGGGCATTAGACAGTTAGCTGAATTTTATATCCTAATGAAATAATAAGCACAGATGATTTTGTTCTTGTGAATGTGTTGCTTTGTAAAGATAACTAGATGTAATATAAATGAAAAAAAAAAGGTGTAATTTTAAAGCATCCAATTATTACTTTATTAACACTCGGAATTCTTGGGCACAAGTATGTACTCAGGCTGTGATAACTTGGGATGTTATAGGGCCCATTATTGAATTTAGTTAGATGGGCTAGAAAACATCAGCTTAAGTTTTTCATAATCGTACATTTGTTTTACAAACTATGGTGCACCTAACCCATGGATCAACCTGATTTGTGGGATGAGGCATCACTGTAGTGTTTTCTTTCCAATGGATGGATGGGATCTCAGACCTATCTTGCGATGTTGTCACATATGTGGCACTTACATGAGTTTTATTACACATGTGTTGGTGCTTAGCAAGGCTCTTAACAAACTTTTCAAAGCCAGTGGATTGTATGATTTTGTTTGTTGTGGGGAGTGGATTGCGTTGATCCAACGTCTCTCTTCTTCGTCCAACGTCGATCCAAAACCCACCCCCATTTCTCTTCTCTCTAGCACCGGGCTGGTGGCTAGACCCTAACCCACCAGCCGACCAATGTCTCTCTCCCTCTCTTTAGGCCAATCTCTATAATTTGGTGAGCACCGAGATCAAGCTGACCTCTGTTACTCTCTCTCTCTCTCTTGATATATATATATATATATATATATATATATATATATATATATATATATATATATATATATACATATATATATATATATATATATATATATAGAGAGAGAGAGAGAGAAGGTTCTACACGGTCGAGCTCATGGGAACTCTCCATGATGTTGAGCTATGTGGGTCGCACCATGATGTATGTCGAACATCTACCCATCAGTCAGATGCAGCATTCCATAGTGGACCTAGGGCTTAAAAATTAAGTCAATCCGTGACTTGTGTGGGCCACACCACATCCAAAAGTTGAGAGGGGTTATCCTCCATTAAAACATTCATAATCATTTGTTGGGCCCACTGAGATGTGGTTCACAAATCCAGCGCATCCATTATATGTGTCCCATTTGGGTGAGGGGTCATACCAAGTTTCAGACACATCTAAATTTCGAGTGGACCCCACTAAGTGCTTTTATATGTTTTAGGCATGTCTTCACATGATTTTAGATGGTATGGCCCACCTGAGTTCCGTATACGGTTGATTTTTGGGATATCCCATAATTTAAAGGGGACCCAACAAATGCACGGTGTTGATGTTCAACATAAATCATGGTGGGGCCCACACATATTAACCTCATGGGGAGTTCCCATGAGCTCGACTGTATAGAACTTTTTCCCATATATGTGTGTGTGTGGGTGGGTGGGCGCATGCGAACTGCTGACCAAATTGAGCCAAGTTAGATAGTCAAGCTCAAGGACTGAATTGAGCCAACTTCGAATTAGAGTTTGCTGCTAGCCGAACTAAGCCGAACCGAGCCGAGGTGTGCCAAGCTCAAGTCAACTAACGTACAACTCTACCTGTGACCCCAGGCACAGTGATATCTCTACTGCGACTTGTGTGGGGCCCATAGAGATGAGCGTGATATATCCACTGGTCATCTGTTTTAAAAGACCACAATAATAAAGAACTCTAAAAATCAGGTAGATCTAAAACTCATGTGCGACATACCACACAAAATAATGGGAATTCAACACCCAGCTGTGACAAAAGTTTTGTATAAAAATGATATTTTTTCCTATAGTTTACAGGAGTGGTAATAATTCTATAAATATTTTGGATGGCATATAAACATTACGGTGAGCTCAAAGAAGATTTTAACTATGGACGCTGTTGTTCACACTATTCCTTTGGTGTGACCCACTTGACTTCAGATCTGCCTCATATTCAGAATCCTGTCCTCTTGTCTTTCAACACAGATGTACCCAGTGGATTTGTCAGGACATCTCTGTTGACCCCATCGAGATATAGGGGGTTCACAGGCAATCTTCCCCCTGGTGACGAGGACGCGAATTTCCTAAATCCTTTTGCAGCGAGCTCGTGCATCCACCGTGATGTGTGTACGACACCCACTTCATCCAGCATTTGGGTCAGCTCATGTCAGGACTTGAGCTATAAAAATCAAACTATCCAAGATATGAATAGCCCTAATCAGACACGTGGAAGATGCTCTTTTTACGTCATCGCAGTGACGAATGCATGAGCATTTCTCCCCATGTGCGACCGATATCTGATCACGTAGACGCAGGAGTGTGACGCATACGGGGGTGGATTAGGTACTACCCCCACCCGGCCTGGAGCTCAGGATGGGCTGGACGTGTAACTCGTTGAGCGGTGGTAAGCCCTTACGTCCTAAGGCATGAGGCCACTCCACTAAACGGAGGCGTTAACTCGCATCCGTAGAGAACCCCAACCGTCTCCTAATTTATATTTTTTCTCCCTTTTTCTGTGCGCGGAGGTTGAGCAACGAGGCTCGCTGCTAAAGTAATGTCGCCAAGTTTTGTGGGCCCCACAATGGTATATGTCTTGTATCCACACCGTGCATACATTTGGATAAATCATTTTAGGGCATGATACAAAGAATGAGTCAGATCCGAGGCTTGAGTGGACCCCACCATAAAAAATAGTGGGGAGAGTGATGCCTACCGTTGAAACCTTCCGAAGGCCCACCATGATGTTTATTTGGGATCCAACCTGTTCATGTATTAACTCACACATGAAAGAAAGAAAAACACAAATAATATGTTGATCAAAAACTTTTGTTGCCCTTAGAACTTTTTAATGATAGGTATAGCTCTCTCCACTGTTTTGTATGGCAGGGTCTACTCCAGATTTGGATCTAACTCATTGTTTGGACCATGTCCAAATATAATCTCTCTAAATGGATGAACGGCGTGGATACAAAACATATAACATGATGAAGTCACTTTGATAGCCAGTCTCACTACTCAACTTGTTAGTAGCTAATTTGCGAATCCCATCAATGTAATTGCAGGAAGCGGATTGCTTACTGAGTAACATACGCTAACCATACTGAGTAAACTCTATGTGGTCCACCGTCGTTCATGCATTGTATAAACTCCGTCCATCTATTTTATCATGTAAATTTAGGGCTTTAATCCAAATATTAATCATATCCAAATCTCAAGTGGACCACACCACTGGAAACAGTGGGAATTGAAGTCAAAGATGGAACATAAGTTTTAGATCAAGATGGTATACTTGTTTTCCCTTCATTCATGTCATTGTGAACTTATGAACCATTTAGATGATAAATAAACATCACTGGGCCTTAGAAAGGTTTCAACAGTGTTTCCTGTAGTATGGTCTATTTAAGCCTTAGATATACTTCAAATTTGGGTTAAACCCCTAAAATGATCTGAAAAATCAGAGATGGATAGTGTGGATAAAACACATAAATTCATGGTCGGTGTAACAGAATTTACTCAATACAATAAGAGCGTACTCAGTACGCAATCCGATTTCATAATAAAATTTGAGTTTCTTGGCATGCACATTATCTATTTGGTGCGCAGATTGAGCAGCCATACTCACTATGAAGTGACGTAACCTAGTTCTATGGGCCCCACCATGATATATGTTTTGTATCCACACCATTCATCCATTTGAAGAGATCATATTTGGGCATGGTCTAAACAATGACTTAGATTTAAATCTCGAGTGGACCCCATCATACAAAACAATGGAGAGAGTGACGCCTATTGATGCAAAAAACTGGATCAATCTCTCCCTGCACTTTCACCTGCAATGCAATGAGAGAGAAGAGAACCCTGGCTAGAGTCAGGGAACCTTCGATGCTTAAGTCAGTAAAGATCTAGGGAGAGGAGTATTTTAGGGTTTTTCTTCCATACCTTAGTTCCTGGAGAGCCCTCTTTTTATAGGAGTGAGAGGTCCCGGCGTAAGGAGATTCGCTCCTGATTTTTTGAGAGATTTGATTTAATTTCTATCTTGTTTACAGATACTTCCCAATCCTGAGATTTCTGGGGTCGAGAATCCTTGTACAAGATTCTCGAGACAGTATTTAAGATTACACCATCTCTCTTTTGCTTGGCTCGGCCTCAATAAACTCTACAGTCTCGGTTGGCTTACAAAGATAAAGTTTTTTGCCTACTGTTGGACGAAACAGAGTCGGCTTGGAACCAATGCCCTTTCTTAATCCAATAGCCGACATTACAACCAACCTCGTGTTGGTCGGTTTTATAGTCGGTCAGGTGGCTTTTAGCTTTAGGGCCTTTAATTGGTCCCTTCAGACATTGTTGTCTCTTTAATTGAGTCAACTTCATGTGTCTTACATATTTTTCCTGTGGCTCTTAACTCTTTTAGCTTCGATCGGGATTCATATCCTATAGACCCGAGCTAAGTCTCTCCTTGAGGCTTTACTTCACTCGGCTTTACCTGTTGCCTCGGGTTACGTCAGTAGGGTTGATTCATCCCATAACCGAGTTCCCAGACTTATTGTATTTTTTCCCCAACAACGCCTATCATTAAAAAGTTCCAAGGGAAACAAAAGTTTTTGGTCAAGCTTTTATTTGTGTTTTCCTTTCGTTCATGTCTGAGTTAATACATGAATAGGTTGGATCTCAAATAAACATCATGGTGGGCCTTCGGAAGGTTTCAACAGTAGGCATCACTCTCCCCAGTGTTTTTGGTGGCGGGGTCCACTCTAGCCTTGGATTTGACTTATTCTTTGTATCATGCCCTAAAATGATTTCTCCAAATGTATGGTCGGTGTGGATAAAACAAATGCACCATTGTAGGGCCCACAAAACTTGGCAACATTACTTTAGTAGCGAGTCTTGCTACTCAACCTCTGCGCACAGAAAAAGGTAGAAAATAAAAAAGAAAAACAATAGGAGACGGTTGGGGTTCCCTGTGGACGCGAGCTAACGCCTTTGTTTACTGGCGTGGCCTCATGCCTTATGACGTAACCACTTACCACCACTCAATGAGCTACATGTCCAGCCCGTCCTAAGCTCCAAACAAGAGAGGGTAGTACCTAATCCACGCCCGACGCATACAAAGTCGGTTCATTGATAAGGAAGTGGATTGGCTGGTGTTTAGCTGTCGTAGGTACGTGTCATGCAAAGAGCACTAACGCTCCTCGAGCTCCGAGTCGTATGAACAATTCGAAGGAGCTCAAAGTCGCATGGCCCCATAGTAATGTATTTATTATATCTACACGGTTAATCTATTTTTAGAGATCATTTTATAAGAGCATTATTCAAAAAAATGAATCATATTCAAAGATCATCTGGACCACACCATAAATAACAATAGAGATAATAATTTTCACTGTTAAAAATTTTCACATGGTAAAAAAAATACCTGAATTAAGAGGAAAAGCAAATTTCATATTGATCCAAAACTTTTGTGACCCAAAAAGGGTTTCAATGGTAGACGTTCAATCCCCTACTGCTTTTTGCAGTGTGGTCCACTTGATTGTTAGATCTGTATTATTTTTCGTCTCAAGCCTTAAGATGAGCTTGCCAAATGAATGGGTGGCTTGGATTTAACACATACCTCATGATCTGACCCTCAGAACTTGATGGCATTAATAGAGTAGCTATATAGTTGGTGTGAGGTACACTAGCCAATCCACTTCCCATTGATAAACTGTTAGATTTGCACAAGCCCACCAAATTGGCACAATTTCCCTGGCAATTCTTCTGGAAAGCAGATTGCCTACCATGGTATACCAAGTGAGGCTAGAGGTGTACATATAACCGAACTTTTCAACACTCGAGCATAAAAAATTCTCGAGCTCTATCAAAAGATTTAACAATAATTACGAAAATTCTTGAGGTGTACATATAACCCTTGAATTCTAGATCACTCAGTTCCCACGATCCATTTAACATGAAATTTTACACTATGCCTGTAAATCTTAAATTAGCCATACATTACGAATTATAGCCATTGGATCCTTGTAGAGTGACCTAACGAATAGATCAGCCATCAACCCCTAATCTTAGGGCCCACATGATCCTTAGATATACTTCAAGGTTGAGATCAACCCCTTAAATTAGGTGGGAATATAGATGGACAAGGTAGATTAATCTGAAAAACGTCACAAGGGGGCCCCACTCCTAGATGGTGTGTGCGCAGATGTGCACTGCCAAGGTGTCAAATCAAAGAATTCGGTCAACGCATGCTGACCTGATGGAATCAACGAGAAAAGGATTCCTTTCACCGATTGTCCACTGGATGCGTTGTGGGTCGTCACCATCACACATACAAATGATCCAAACCGTTCAT
Source organism: Magnolia kwangsiensis (assembly GCA_037074715.1). Classification (NCBI taxonomy): domain Eukaryota; kingdom Viridiplantae; phylum Streptophyta; class Magnoliopsida; order Magnoliales; family Magnoliaceae; genus Magnolia; species Magnolia kwangsiensis. Next base: position 45,383,814 of record CM073589.1, on the reverse strand, counting down.
TATGACCAAAGGCCAAAATGACTAGACCCTAGGTTTCCACCTGACTTCCCAATGGACAAAGCCATGGAACGCTGGATGCGTAAACTGGACTGCCCACGAACAACCGAGCGTTCGGGCAAAGCTGGGCCATGCTGCAGGCATTTGGACCGGGATCAGATCTATCCATTACGTCTATTGCATGACAGGAACCAAAACCTCAAGCCCTCAAGCACCCATGCAAAGATTTTTGTGCGCAATAGCGAGCACAAGGAAGAACGGACGCCCTTTGAAACCGTAATAACCATCCGCACTGCGATCATTGAAATTGCTACGTTGGAAACCTTAAGTTTAGTTAAATTTTGATGTGCTAAACCAATTCAAGTTTATGTCATGCTTATGTATTTTATGAATCAAGCTTGTGCTTTGATTTTCTTTGAAACTTCAACGATCGTGTTGAATCAATCTTGCCAATATTTATGACGAACTTGCCGAGATATTCGAGCTGAAGAAAGTGTATGACGTTCAAGTGTTGGTTGAAAACTCAACTTTTAAGAACCCAATTGCAATATCGTGGTTCAAGTTCTGTAGCTGGAAACGTCCAAGGACTCAAGTCCTAATTGAAGACTAAGTTTGATACGATGAGTTCAAGCTTCGAATATTGCAAGAATTAAAGTTGCCGATGTGATTGATAGTTTGGTGGTTTACATGTTCTGTCTCATGAGTAAGGTATGAATGACCTAGATTAACCTTAAGGCATGTTATGTTCATTTCATACTTGGTATCGGTCATTTTATAAGTTAATATGTTATTTTTTTTTCTAGTCCTAACACTGGCCCGACTAATCTTAGTATTTTCTCAACCATTCCAGGATTTGTTATAAATTTTCAGAATTTTTTTTTTTGTTCTCGACCAGTCTTGGAAACTGCTCGACCAGTCTAGTGAACAGTGCTCGACCGGTCATATCACGCCCCAAACTTGGAAACTGGGCTCACAAATTTTTCGATCACCGAATCTGTCGCCGACAACCTCTGTACTACTCCATTCTCGACTTCTGACACTCATACACTACGTTCCAATCCTATGATCTTATAAGGAAGATTTTTTTTAACATCAATTTGATTCGTAATGAGCATAACCATAAGCATAACTCACGAAAAATAACTATAAGAACACCATCACAAAATCTAGTATGATTAAAAACTTTAAGTGCAATACGTATGAAGGGAAATACAAGATAATGATAATAACGGAAACTCCTAAAGCTCGACTGCATGCTCCTACTTTGGCGAAGCTACGGCTGTGTCTTGGCATTTACTACACGCATCAATCGTCCATAAGCTTATAGAAAGCTTGGAGGGTGGTGTAGTGTAAGTGTGTATGTAATATGAGCATGCTGAGAATGTAATGTCAGAGTAATGCAGAATCATGCTGATGAGTACGTAAATGCAATCAGCCATACTAAGGTTATGCGGTGCAAAACATGAATGTTATCGGCCATATCAAGGTCATGTGATGCGAAATGCAAGTCAAGCATGTCAATCCTTATCCACATATCAAATCAGCCCCTTACTAGAGTATCAAATATCAGTATAATTCTCATTCTGAATAATCACTGGGGTTTAGTACTTTCCAAATGGCACTGCCCCTTTCCAAGGCACACAGTCCAAGTTAGCGTAAGAAATCTCACTATTTTTCTAGCCAATAATCTGCCAATATCTATCCGACAAGTCAATAGTGGACCCATTCATGAGTTGGTCAAACTCAGCCTAGCAATACCCCCTACCCTCGAGCAAGTAAGGCCATACTCCTTTCCAACCGATCACGACATAGTGGGAAACACAGTGTAATACTCCGAATTTTTGCCAACCTGGGATTAGACGTCCTTAGGCAATGGGTTAACCAAAACACCTTGGTAACCGCTCAGAACCCAATTCCATAGCCAAAGAAATCACTTATGATTAATTCCTTTAGAAACTAAGCATAAGTTAGCTAGCAGTACGCTGGAGTAGCTGTGAAATTGTCCCTAATTGCTTTAAATAAGTTCTACGAGACCCAAAACTTGTAGAACCAATGATGTTATAATATCCTAAAACGTTTGATCAAACTCTAAACCTGTTTGCTCTCAAGAACTCTTTAAAACTTTTTATTGGATCTAGACCGCGCGTCGAAAGTCTAATACATGCAATTTTAGACCGTTATGACCGCTTAGCTGGACTTGACAATCATTTCAAAAATCAAGGCCAACCGACGTTCAGAGGCTATTTCATTGAGCCTGAAGTGAAGAGAGTGAGAAGAGGGTTAAATTTAGAGATTTTAATTCAAATCTGGCACGTGACTTGGCGCTTTATTATTAAGCATTCTGACCGTCAGAATTTAGCCAAATTACACCCTCGGATCAAGAAAAATTTCTCTTTCATATCATGAGACTTGTAGACCTAATCTAGGTGCGATGACCGCTGAACTGAAATTGGACCGCCACGTGCGATCTGCGAACTCTTTCGGTCTGAAAACTTGATGTGTGCTAGATCCAGTATGCATGATCTTAAGTCCAACCGCGTTCGGCCAGGGGACCTCCAGAAATGCTCTTTTGGACCAGAACAGCTCCGATTTAGTTATAACCCAAGTAAACATTGTTCTCAAGCCTAATTTGAGAAGGTTTTAGGCTATAAAAGGGCTTGAAACCCTCTCATTTCTCTTCCATCCGAATTTACTAAAAATCCTAGATTGAGAGAGAGAAAAAGTGAGAGTTTGTGAGAGAAGGTGGGAGAGATTTTCCTGCCACCCGCTGCTGCTGCTGCACGTGCTTAAGCGACGCATTCCGATCACTATGTTGGTGATTTCGACGCTTTTCTAGGTAAGAAAAACCCTCTCCACTTGCTGATTTAGCGTTTCGTCAATTGAAATAGCAAAGTAGTTGATATAACTTGTGAAATAGGTCGCCTGTTCGCCGTAGACGAAGCGTATACGCTCCATTCGAAACGATACACTCCTACGACAAAAGGCGAGGATTTTAGACGCTTTGATTGACTGATTTCAAAGCTTTCAATGTCGTTTAATAGTAGATTATCGACGGAAACGCCGTTTGACATGTACGACATGCTGTCCGTTTTTCGTTTCGTAAACATATGAAAAATATGAGATTTAAGGCATTTTAGTCATTTGTAGGAAATACTGTAAACATCCATATTTTGCTGAAATGATTGACAGGGCTTTTTGTCGTAATAGGATATTAGGAATGCGTGCATAATCAGTTTGGCAAGGAGATTCGCCCAAATGCGCACTTTGAGTCGACATACACTATGTAGACTTAAGTGTGTAGACTTAGTGTTTGTATAAATGTTTGTATTAGTATGTATTGAATTAAATGGTGTTGTGAATTAGTTTGAGATTGAATTCTCAAATAATATGCTGATGTAAATGATTTCCTTCATGTTGGCTATATGTATGATTTCATTATATGTATGAGATGCATGTGTTAGATGATTTACTTAAGTTGTATGTCATAATATGTGTTAACATGCTCACATTGTTGTAATGCATTTCCATTACTCTTATATGATTGATGAAGTGGATTTATAAATGTTTGGGGCTATGACCTAGTCCAGGCAGTCGGTAATGGATCGAATTCGTGGTTGGTTTCTACTTGTCACGAAGGACACGTCGATGAACGCGAGTCGTGTTTTGGGTTGGCGGCAGTAGTTAGGCCACACGAAGTGTTTCATGCACTTCATGTCGTTCAGCTTGAGATGCGCTCGTGCTAGTCGAGCCCGTCAAGTAACCCGACTGGCCATTGTATGTTTACCATGTATGAGTCATAACTGCTTGAACCTAGGGTACTGAACTTACCATTGAAAACCCTGTTAACCTTGGTACCTTGATCCATAAAGACTCATGAGCCGGGCATGGTGGTATGGGACACCGTGGTCGAGCCGTCGGCCTACGCTGGGGCCACAAACCTCCCCGTAGTGACCAGTGAGCACCCTACTCTGAGCAGATTATGGTGGTATGAGACAGTATATTTTTACTGTCGGCCTACACTGATCAGGTGACGAGCCCTTTATAGTGACCTTGAGTTTATCCTGACACCGCATGGGAGCGACAAGTCCTGATGCAGTCTTAAGGATAATTAGGCCTGTATTGATAAGGTGATGGGGGAGAGGTGCAACGAGTGCGAGCAACAGCCCTGGCAGCCCTTGCAGCGACCTACAAATATAACATCGTATGAGATTGCTAGGAGTGACGACCCTAGACAGGATCTGTGTTGGGATTGATATAAGAAAGGTTCCCTAGTTTCCCAATCCTGCTGCATGAAAAGGACTAATAATAACTCGGTAATTATATCACCATCACATTGCATGTGCCTGGAAGATGTGGAGCACTGTGGGAAGAAAGCATGTCGCGGGCGTAAGATGGTGCCGTATGAGGGAAATCGTCGGTGAGGGCATCCATCATGTCATGTTATATTACATTAACATCAGTATTTAGGAATGTTTGATTAATTACTTTACTATTATCGTATGATTAATTTGAGAACATGCTAATCTCTGCTCTATTATTCCATTGCGTTGATCACTCACTCCCACGTTATGGGATGGTGTTTTCGGACACCCACTAGTCCCTATTGTGATTGCAGATGATGGCGCGGCCTGCGAGGCAGAGCAAGACTTGATGATGATGAGGGGGATCCCTCCTTTATGCGTGTTCTGAACGACGGGATTACAGGGAGATTCATTAGATGCCATGACACTTGTCATTTTATATTTTCAGAGCACTCATGTATATTCTTTCTTTCTATTTTGAGGTATACATGTATATGTTTAACCTGGTAACATGTTCACACTCTGGAGACTTACAATCAATTATATATTATATGTATGTATCACAGTCTTCCGCTTGTTAATTTAATTGTCTCTGGAGTATGATATGTTGTTCTGGATTAATCCCACTCATTTTTAATACATTAACACAGACAACATTCAATCATACACATTTATGTTTCATAAGTGATGTTCTGAAACTTGGGAGTGGAGTTTTTACTCGACCCCCGATTTTCAGGATGTTACAGATGGTATCAGAGCATGATTTGGATTAAACCGGACCTGAGTTATGGTCACGCGACGTTCGCTGTCGCTCCTTCAACTTAGGTGGGTGCGAAAGGAACATAGAAACACTTATAGGATCGCAGTTTCGCCAATAGGCGAAGTCTACTCAAGTCGATCATTCGATCGAGTCCATAACGCATCTAGGGTCACGTGAAGCGACCAAGTAGCTCCTAGGTTGTAAGTAGGCGGGTTGAGACATTCTTTGGAAGGTTCTAAACTCAGAAATTTGAATCCTTGGGCTGTGGGGCAACCACAACCCTTACATTCAATCGCTAGGGCTTAAAAACTCCGTTTCACTCAATTTTTTCAAAATTCTTCCTCTCACCGCCCCATTCTTCAATTATTTTTTAGTTCTTTCATGTTAGGCATTAATCCTAATGTGAAAATGATATAAAATCATACTTAGGTAAAATTTTCCAATGAATAGTAAAAATACATGAAAACTGGCCAGTTTTCCATTCTAACTTTGCAATATTTAGCAATTAATGGGCTAGATGGATGGAATAGCTCCTCTTACCCCAAAATCATATGCTATATGATGGGTAAATGTATTCTAGTTTATAGACTGGCCCCGGAATTCCCCGAATGGAAGTTTGAGCCTCCCTAGGTCAAGATACAATGATCTGGGGTGGGGCCCATACCTATTTGAAGTCCCTAGGGTAGGGGAGACCCAACCCATGTGGTCCCACCGGCCGAATCTGGAGATGGTCGGCAATGCCATCGCCGATCCGGCGATCGATCGATGACCAATGGGTCCCACGTGGTCCGAATTTCGGTACGTGGTGTTTTTAGGGTAGGGCACCCCTCCCATACAGCACCCATCCATCGAAACCCCTTAGAAAGGGTACCCCCTTCACAAAAACGCCCCTCCAAGCCTCCGTTTTTGATTTTCTTGCTGCCCTCTCTTAAACTGCAGCTCTGATCCTCTCCCAATCCCATTTCTTGCTAAAAACGATCCCATTCCATCCCTCCATCGTGATTTTCAACCTCCTCCCTTTCAAATCTCGTCCGTTGGAGCTCCCACAACCTCCAATCGAGGCTGAAATTGTGTGGAGCTCCATTCCCCTTTATAGTTCTCTTTTTCCTTTGAAAATTCAGCCTTTGGGAGCTTGATCCATCCCTCTACAGGGCCTAGATTCGTTTCAGTCCATTTGGGCAACCATTTCTCCGCATTTCCTCCGCTTTCCATGGCTATTGTTAAGGCTGTTTTAGCCTCTCTTTTTTTTCTCTCTCTTTCCACCATCCTCCCTCTCAATCCCATTTCTCCATTTTCTTTGCTTAAGGAATACTGAAAATATATGGCCGAGAGAGCTCTAGTAAGCAACAGACAGTATTAGACTCGACAGTGTTAAAGAAGGTAAGTCGGGACTGTGGTAGAGTCCTTTGGTAGAATTAGGCATCTGTGTCGTTGTCTTGTAGGTTGTTTGATTACCGTTTTGAGATTTTTGTGTTTTTTTGTTGTTAGGTTTAGTGAAGTCAGAGATAGAAAATGTGTTTGTGTTAGTGGTTTGGCCTTGCATAGCCGAATGCGTTCCTGTCATAATCCATGTGGAACTTTATTCCATGTATTGTGACAAATTTTGTTGAATGGAGTGCATGCCGTTTCGTTTGCTGTAAGGTATTGTCCCTAGATCGGGTGTATCCTGTGGCTTCCACGACCATGTTATAAATTTCGGTATTAAACCTATAAAATTAATTTTTATCCCAACTCACCCTCCTACCAAGCATGCCACTTCCAATCCCGACATGGGACTAGGAATGCAGTTCCATTTAACACAACTTAATGCTACTGGCCACATAGGCCCTTGGCGTTTGGGACCTAGTGTTAGCACTCCTAGATTTGAAGGATCTGACGACATAAGAAATCCAATTCCATTTAGATAATCTTGACCCTAAGCGATAGAACAATCCCCTGTAGTGGAAATGGTATGAAACCATCTAGCGTATGAGCCTAGACTTTGGTTTATAGCTAGTGAGTTGCAGACTAGTCTACTAGTTACCTTAAGTAGTGTAAAGCCAGTATATGCTAAGAAATAATAGGTTAGATTTGGTTGAAGTATAACCTTATTCCTTCGATAGATCCCCTTATTACTTATAGACTTCTGCTGTAACCCATAGAAAAGTGGTTTTAACTTAAAACCATTCACTCTCAGGAAAAATATATAAATCCCTTAGATTGAACTTAGGATGAATTAGCATGCCCCTTAGTATTGTCTTCCCCAAGGGCTTATTGCATTCGGAAACACGGAGTAAAGGAACGGTATATGTAAGCGATGTATTCGCGGTTTGACTTGACCTCTTAATCCTGGTAGTTACCAATAAATCCAATGCTCTGATCAAGCAGAGGGTCGGCATCGGCTAGGATTAAGAACTGATATGAAGAATTTTCTGTCAGAGTCTCGGTAGAAGGTCAATGTATCCGGCTCAGACCCACTACACAACCTTTTTTCTGTGATGGCCCAACCACCTACAACCAAACGTGATCACATTGTCTTTGGGAAATGGCGAGGACTTAAAGCCAGTAGATAATTAGACATCTTGCCACCAACTCATACCTGCCCCTGAACTCAACCACAATAGCGATTAGGCTCATCTCTATCACCATAGATACCAATGCCATAGAATGCATCATTAGCAAAGAAAAACCACTGTAATGAGAGGTTGTTTCCCAATTCATGTCAAGGATAACCCCTAAGTTGCACCTCGTTCCGATATACGGAGCGATGCATAGATTCTTGAACTTTAAGTAGAACTAAGTTTTAAGGGGGGTAGAACGTATTGAGTCCAATCCAGTTAGGTCAGCCAATGCAACCGTTCGATCAGAGTGGCGCAGCGGAAGCGTGATTGGCCTCTTCCCCACTGGCCCAGGATCGAAACATTTGATTTAGGTTATACGTACGGTTAGGTCATTAAATAAGATTGACCTTTCCTTAGAATGTCAATACTGAAGTCTTGCTAGATACTCCTTACCATTCGCCAATTTCGGGGATGAAATTGTGTTTTAAGGGGGGTAGATTGTAACACCCCGGATTTTTGCCAACCTGGGATTAGACGTCCTTAGGCAATGGGTCAACCAAAACACCTTGGTAACCGCTCAGAACCCAATTCCATAGCCAAAGAAATCACTTATGATTAATTCCTTTAGAAACTAAGCATAAGTTAGCTAGCAGTACGCTGGAGTAGCTGTGAAATTGTCCCTAATTGCTTTAAATATGTTCTACAAGACCCAAAACTTGTAGAACCAAGATGCTATAATATCCTAAAATGTTTGATCAAACTCTAAACCCGTTTGCTCTCAAGAACTCTTTAAAACTTTGTATTGGATCTATACCGCGCGTTGAAAGTCCGATACATGCAATTTTAGACTGTTATGACCGCTTAGCTGGACTTGACAATCGTTTCAAAAATCAAGGCCAACCGACGTTCAGAGGCTATTTCATTGAGCCTGAAGTAAAGAGAGTGAGAAGAGGGTTAAATTTAGAGATTTTAATTCAAATCTGGCACGTGACTTGGCGCGTAATTATTAAGCGTTCTGACCGTCAGAATTCAGCCAAATTACACGCTCGGATCAAAAAAAATTTCTCTTTCATATCATGAGACTTGTAGACCTAATCTAGGTGCGATGATCGCTGAACTGAAATTGGACTGCCACGTGCGATCTGTGAACTCTTTCGGTCTGAAAACTTGATGTGTGCTAGATCCAGTATGCATGAGCTTAAGTCCGACCGCGTTCGGCCAGGGGACCTCCAGAAATGCTCTTTTGGACCAGAACAGCCCCGATTTAGTTATAACCCAAGTAAACATTGTTCCCAAGCCTAATTTGGGAAGGTTTTAGGCTATAAAAGGGCTTGAAACCCTCTCATTTCTCTCCCATCCGAATTTGCTAAAAACCCTAGATTGAGAGAGAGAAAAAGTGAGAGTTTGTGAGAGAAGGTGGGAGAGATTTTCCTGCCACCTGCTGCTGCTGCTGCACGTGCTTAAGAGACGCATTCCAATCACTATGTTGGTGATTTCGACGCTTTTCTAGGTAAGAAAAACCCTCTCCACTTGCTGATTTAGCGTTTCGTCAATTCAAATAGCAAAGTAGTTGATATAACTTGTGAAATAGGTCACCTGTTCGCCGTAGACGAAGCGTATACGCTCCATTCGAAACGATACACTCCTACGACAAAAGGCGAGGATTTTAGACGCTTTGATTGACTGATTTCAAAGCTTTCAATGTCGTTTAATAGTAGATTATCGACGAAAACGCCGTTTGACATGTATGACATGCTGTCCGTTTTCCGTTTCGTAAACATATGAAAAATATGAGATTTAAGGCATTTTAGTCATTTGTAGGAAATACCGTAAACATCCATATTTTGCTGAAATGATTGACAGGGCTTTTTATCGTAATAGGATATTAGGAATGCGTGCATAATCAGTTTGGCAAAGAGATTCGCCCAAATACGCACTTTGAGTCGACATACACTATGTAGACTTAAGTGTGTAGACTTAGTGTTTGTATAAATGTTCGTATTAGTATGTATTGAATTAAATGGTGTTATGAATTAGTTTGAGATTGAATTCTCAAATAATATGTTGATGTAAATGATTTCCTTCATGTTGGCTATATGTATGATTTCATTATATGTATGAGATGCATGTGTTAGATGATTTACTTAAGTTGTATGTCATAATATATGTTAACATGCTCACATTGTTGTAATGCATTTTCATTACTCTTATATGATTGATGAAGTGGATTTATAAATGTTTGGGGCTATGACCTAGTCCAGGCAGTCGGTAATGGATCGAATTCGTGGTTAGTTTCTATTTGCCACGAAGGACGCGTCGATGAACGCGAGTCGTGTTTTGGGTTGGCGGCAGTGGTTAGGCCACACGAAGTGTTTCCTGCACTTCATGTCGTTTAGCTTGAGATGCGCTCGTGCTAGTCGAGCCCGTCAAGTAACCCGACTGGCCATTGTATGTTCACCATGTATGAGTCATAACTGCTTGAACCTAGGGTACTGAACTTACAATTGAAAATCCTGTTAACCATGGTACCTTGATCCATAAAGACTCATGAGCCGGGCATGGTGGTTTGGGACACCGTGGTCGAACTGTCGGCCTACACTGGGGCCACAAACCTCCCCGTAGTGACCAGTGAGCACTCTACTCTGAGCAGATTATGGTGGTATGGGACACTATATTCTTGCTGTCGGCCTACACTGATCAGGTGACGAGCCCTTTATAGTGACCTTGAGTTTATCCTGACACCGCATGGGGGCGACAAGTCCTGATGCAGTCTTAAGGATAATTAGGCCTGTATTGATAAGGTGATGGGGGAGAGGTGCAACGAGTGCGAGCAACAGCCCTGACAGCCCTTGCAGCGACCTACAAATATAACATCGTATGAGATTGCTAGGAGTGACGACCCTAGACAGGATCTGTGTTGGAATTGATATAAGAAAGGTACCCTAGTTTTCCAATCCTGTTGTATGAAAAGGACTAATAATAACTCGGTAATCATATCACCATCACATTGCATGTGCTTGGAAGATGTGGAGCACTGTGGGAAGAAAGCATGCCGTGGGCGTAAGATGGTGCCGTATGAGGGAGATCGTCGGTAAGGGCATCCATCATGTCATGTCATATTGCATTAACAAAAGTATTTAGGAATGTTTGATTAATTGCTTTACTATTATTGCATGATTGATTTGAGAACATGCTAATCTCTGCTCTATTATTTCACTGAGTTGATCACTCACTCCTACGTTACGGGATGATGTTTCCAGACACCCACCAGTCCCTATTGTAATTGCAGATAATGGCGTGGCCTGCGAGGCAGAGCCGGACTTGATGATGATGAGGGGATCCCTACTTTATTCGTGTTCTGAAGGACGGGATTACAGGGAGAATCATTAGATGCCATGACACTTGTCATTTTATATTTTCAGAGTACTCATGTATATTCTTTCTTTCTATTTTGAGGTATACATGTATATGTTTAACCTGGTAACATGTTCACACTCTGGAGACTTACAATCAATTATATATTATATGTATGTATCACAGTCTTCCGCTTGTTAATTTAACTGTCTCTGGACTATGATATGCTGTTCTGGCTTAATCCCACTTATGTTTAATACATTAACACAGACAACATTCAATCATACACATTTATGTTGCATAAGTGATGTTCTGGAACTCGGGAGTGGAGTTTTTATTCGACCCTCGATTTTCGGGATGTTACACACGGCCTCCTGGTATTCGGCCCTCGTACGCTCATGTATTCACTCAGTCTCGATATTGGAGTCATCCTCTGGTACCATGAGGTTTAGAAATTTTCACCCAGGGACATTTATGGCGCCCCGATGTTGGAAACAATATTTTCGGTATCCAATTTGGTCATCCACGATGTGCCTATGGAGGCCACGACTCCAATGTCACTAGGGCGTATAGAAATCATGTCATACAAATGCAAAGTGCATGAATCACACTACTAGTCATGCAACAATCCTACGCATACCGTGCGCTTATGAAGGTCAACTCCGCCTATCAAGGAGCCCATAAACAATCTACCTGAAGGTATGTACTATGGTCAATCACTCCTCATATCAAGCATACATATGATGCTTGTTAGCATGAATCATTGAACTATACTAAATATGTTATAGGGTAATGGATTTAGTTCATAACGAAGATGGGCCTAGACAACCTATACACTACAAGTATGGGCCTATCAATAGGCCCTAGGGAGAGTTATAATGCGGACATTTAACCATCATTGCTCTTACAATGTGGACGTCAAACCATCATTGCTCCTAAGGCATAGCCACCAAAACATCATTACATACATTGTGGTGGAATCGCACATCGCAATGGGCCTCATATAAATCATATTCAGCCCACACAAAGGCCTCATATATGTCTCATTGGGCCTCATATAAATCAAATGGGCCGATCAAATGGGCCGAATCAAATGAGCCGAGTCAAATGAGTCGATTCAAATGGGCTGATTCAAATGGGCCGATCAAATGGACCGAATCAAATGGGCCGAATCAAATGAGCCGATTCAAATGGGTTGATCAAACGGGCCGAATCAAACGGGCCGATCAAATGGGCCGAATCAAATGGGCTGATCAAATGGGCCGAGTCAAATAGGCCGATTCTAATGGCCGATTCAATGAGCCAAATCACATGGGCCGATCAAATGGGTCGATTCAATGGGCTGAATCACATGAGCCAAATCAAATGGGTGGATCAAATGAGCCGAGTAAAATGGGCCGAGTCAATGGGCCAAATTACATGGGCCGAATCAAATGGATCGAGTCAAATGGGATGAGTCAATGGGTCGAATCACATAGGCCAAGTCAAATAAACCATTCATCCATTGTTAAAGACCATTATAAAGCATGAAAAAAATCATATCCAAAGGATCATCTGGACCATACCACAGATGGCGGTGGTAATAATGACTTCCACATTTAAATTCCAATGGCCGACCATAGTTTGTATTTTCCATCTAGTCTGTGCACAATGTTGCAAAGACCTGGATATACAGGAAAAACAAATATCATATTGGTCTAGAATTCCAAAGGGTTTTCAATGGTGGGCGTTCATACCACTGTTCTATGCAGTGTGGTCCACTTGATATTGGATCTGCTTTATTTTAATTTTTTGGTCTCAAGCCTGGTGACAAACTCACCAATTAGATGGTTGGATGAACCATCTACATCAGGGTGGGTCCACATACGTGGCCCTCTACAAAACGAGCTCGCTGAATGGGTAAACGGTTTGGATGGCCATATATACATCAGGAGGGGCCACCGTCCTGCCATATGGACAGTGAGATACAAAACTTATATTATGGTGGGGTCCAAACCACCTGTGACTCCATCAGCAGTGGGACCCACATAGCCTGATGGCCTCAACACACTAGCTATATACTGGACGCATTATCCAGCCAGTCCGCTACCTTCCCTACAACAGCGGGTCCGCAGATCAGATGGGTGGACGGGAGGTCAGTGCATACATCAAAGGTGGGGTCGTACCAGGCACCGTCATAACGGACGGTGCAGATGAAACACATTTATGCAGGTGGGGTCCACGAGCGTGGTCAGTGGCCAGCGTGACAGATGGATGGACGGTTGGATGTTTGCAGTAAGGTGAGCTCAAGAACAATATCAATGGTAAAATTCAACCCTCACTGATTAAAGTGGTGTGTCCCACCTGATCATTGGATCGACCTGATTTTTCAAACATGCCACAAGATGGGCTGGTGATATGGATGGACGGTGTAGATGAAACACATAGATCAAGGTGGGGTCCACGAGCGTGGCCCACCAAAAAAATTATTATTTTATATATTTTTTTATTAGGGACGGTCCAGCGTCCAGACCTTGACGGACGGCTGGACGCAGGACACCTGCATTAGATCGGGTGTGGGTCCCACAAGCAATATATAATATATATTGTATTATAATATATTTATATTATATTATATTATATATAATATACAATATATAATATTATTTATATATCTAATCAGCCATCAGGACGGCTGATGAAACACCAACATTTGGTGGGTCCCCTGTTGACGTGGCCCATTAAAGTTTGAGTCAGGCTGATATTTATATTTTCCTTTTAACTGGGACTGTCCCAACCGGCCTGCCACTGGACGGTCCAGCAAGGTGGGCCTGTTTTATGGATGGCATGGGTATAATACATTCTTTGTGGTGGTCCACACACCTCTACATCATATAAGAGAGAGAGAGAGATAGAGAGAAGAACAGCGATAGAGATGACGGACCTGCCACTATGAGCCCTCTATTTCTTACATTACATACTTCAAATACGTCCCACTATATGTGATCCCAAAAAAGATGAAATTTAATGGTGGATTACCCACCTATTGCACTCCTCCTTTATCCTTTGGACTCCTATGCTCCTTGCTTTCAATTTTGATAGAGGTATATGATGAATGGATGGTTGAGATGGGAGATGAGAGTAGGAAAGTGGGCCACACTTGTTTGTTCTTGAAAATTCTTGGACGTTAGAATTTGTTGCTTGGGAGAGTGTTGGAGATGAGGGAGAGAAAGAAGTGATGGGATGATATGGAAGGGTGTTGTAAGGAAAGGATGGTTAGGGTATGAACTTAGTTAAAAATTGTATAAAAGAGGGATGGGTAGAGAGAGCGAGAGTTGACTTAGGAAAAAAAAAGGTGACAGTTGCTTCTACTTGGGATAGGGTGATGTGGCATTGAGGTATGGGTAGTGTACTTGACTTGATTGATGAGACATGTTGTAGAGATTCTCTCGAAATTTACAACGCACGGCGTTTCTTCGAAATGAACGCGAGCCCACATCTCCTGACCCAAGTATCGGATCGGTGCCCAAGTCGCTGCGTTGGAACCGCGACGATGGTGCGGTCGTTAGGGTACAAGTTTCGAGTTGAGTCGATTCTGATATGCAGGACTCAGCTTAGGATCACATGCAAACATCGGATACGGGTCGAGGGTTGCCGAAATTTGACCAGAAGGACTATAGAAGCCTACAGATGGTACGATCTAGGATACGGGTCTTACAGGTTGTACAGGGCTCGACTCAAATTACAACAAGCATTTTAGTCCCACTTCACCAGTCGTGTGTAGTCCATGACCAACCAAGCAAGCCACTCGACCAGTCATGGGACCCATAAGGCCAGTCAAGCACTTGTCAAATCTTATCGCCCTAGAATTTTCAAAAATCTGTTGGACCTAAGGCCAATCGAAACGAACCTAAGGCCAGTCGAGTGAACAGATTTTTCACCTATAAATAGCACTCGAAGTTTAGAGTTTTCTATTAAATTTCTAATTATTTTTAAGAAATCACTCTGAGATAATTTTGTGTTCATTCTAAGTTATTTTATACACATTTTATATTATTTATAAGTAACTCTTGTTATTTGATTTTAGATCTCTACTCCAATTTGATTTTGAAAATGGACATTTAATTTACCATTTCTTTAAATCGAAATCAAATCAAGCTAGCCTAGGTTGATTTAAATTAAAAATCATCTAGACCTAGAACCCTATACACTTGTGAGACTGGAATGTTAAACATGTACATCGTTATCAAGTCGGTTCTACTAGGCTACTTCAGAATCTTCATAAAAATAAGTGTTTCCTTTTTCGTACTTTCATTTTGTTAGGTTTTTGAGATAAGCCAGAAAATCTCATTTGGTTTTTTCTGAGATCAGCCAGAAAATCTCGGAGTGTGGGGTTGTGATTTTGTGAGCCCACTTAAAATACAATTGTGAAGGTTTTAGGTGAACTTTGAAAAGCCTATTTGATTAGTAAACGCTAATATCCCGAGGGAGTAGATATTAGGAGTGGAGTAGTTATGTGGCTGTTTTCAGAAAGTTGGTGTATACACACGAACCACTATAATTCATAGGTGTTTGGTGGATGTTTGATTTATTTCTTTATCATTTTATGGTTTAAGATTGTGGGATGTGTCTGTGGATGTGAATGTTATAATCTTTATTTTTCAAGCATTGTGTGGTGAATGTTGTAATAGATTAGTTCTTATTTCTTTGACTTCCATTTGAGTTTGAGTTTTTGATACTCACCCACATTATAGTAAGATTGTCTTACCATAAATCATAGGTTTTTGGTGTCAGGTTGTCCTTAGAACCAAGTTTGTATGAACCTTTCAATACTTGATTTTAGAGGTTGCTTTCTATTGTGCTACCAACTGCTTATTAAGTCTTTATTTCCATGCTTTATTTTTAAATTTGGCATTGTCCCCCCCCCCCCCCCCCCCCCCCCCCCTTAGGATATTTAGCTCGGCCTTTTCAATCATCAACGCAGATTTTGGTGTGATCACAGCCATTCAGAAGCACCTAGGAGAGGTTCTGAACCCCATAAAGATAGCTATTTGGAAAGTCTCTCCCTGCGGAGACCGCTGACTAGCCCATTTTTCCTGGGCACAAGTTGTTGTCGACCCTTTTATGCAGAAACCGGGCTGCATAAGTTACACCCTAACATGTCTGGTGTAAAGACTACACACGTAGGTTCTAAAGCCCCATGCCTATAAAAAACTGTCCTACCCACCATCATGGGATCATAGTGAAGAGAGAGAGAGAGAGAGAGAGAGAGAGAGAGAGAGAGAGAGAGGAAGTCGTCAAGTGGCAGCAAGGAGAGGAGTGTCCACTCGCTAGAAGTGCGGTCACTCAGCAAAGAAAGAAAGAAAGATTGTGTGTTGAGTTGAGTCGCTGAATTAGCTTCTGGGTTGCTACTTGATGTTAGTTATGATCCTAAGATTACTCGAGGCCTTAAACTTTATTAACAGGTATCAAATAATTAAAGGTGAGGGTTTTATCCTTTAGGCTTACATTAATTTAAGTTATTATATTTATCTTGTCTTTACATGCCATCCTATTGTTTAATCTTTCCTTTACATGCTTCATGTTATCTCTACTTTGCCCTAACATGCCTTCGTGTTACTTTGAGTTCTTCTTGCTAGTATATATTTTGCCATCAATTAATTACCCTTTGAGATTATAATATAATATTACTTACAAAGTAATCTTTCTGAGTTTATATGGGGCCATGGATAAAAGCCTTGTCCTTGCCTTACCAAATTTATCGAGTTGACCCTGCCACTCTCCTAACCATGAATCGGCCGTTGCCACTCTTCTAATTAAAAAGTTGGCCATTATTACTCTCCTTATCCAAGAATCGGCCGTTGTCGCTCTTCTATTCGTAATGTTGGCCATTACCACTATTTGAGTTGTTCATTGTCACACTTCTCTATATCGGCCTTATGCTATCTATTTTCAAAAGGTTTAAGCATGTGTCATGATATTCCAGAACCTCCGTGATTTAGTTTGTATTCTCTGTAAGTGCAAAACTATGTTGGGAATCCCTCTTTTAGCAATTGAATAAATATTGTGGATGTAATGAGTTTTCGATAGCGGCCCCTGGGGTAACACGTAATTCCATATTTCATAGGTAGTAGTGCACAAATCGATGTATGTAAATCGCAAATGTAGTGTCACATCACTTCTGGGATTGGATGTCGAAAATAGTCGCTCCATGAACAAATCGTGTCACATAAATCATTCAATCATGTGTTATTTTTATCTTGGGATAACCATATAAATCCATGTTAAACGTGAGACATGTAGGTGAATATTCGTATAGTGAGAGTGTGGGTCAAGTCGAATACTTTAATCATATTCCACATTGTGGCAATCGCTAAGTGTGATGAACAACATATACTTTGCTAGGCATGCATCTCATGTAGATTGCTTCTGCATACTGATATATCTTACAGTTGTAAAGTACGGGACATATAAGAACCTTTATATTGCTTTTATGAATCTCTTGAATTATTGTTAATCTCACTATGAGTAGGGCATTGACTCTCTCCAACTGTACAGATGATGTAGGTGATGTACAAGATGAATATCCAGAAGATCATCCTCTAATGGAAGATCCTATGGAATAGAGTGGAATTTTAGATTTGATTTCTTCTGTTTATGCTTTTGTTATAAAATTTCGAGTCATGTAATAAGCTCCCTTTACGTAAGCATTTGACAATTTAATTGGATATGTACTAATAAATGTAATTAATTTATTTGTTGTGAATGAATACTATTACAAAGGTGACGGATGTAATCTAGATGAGAGAAATCCCAAGGTGAGCCATGGGAACATCCACTTCTTATGATAATAACACCCGATTTTCTCGGGCACGAGTATGAACTCTAGTCATGAAAATTCGTGGCGTTACAGTTGGTATCAGAGCATGAGAATGAGATTAACTAGGCTTGAGGGAGTGGACCACCAAAAACTTTACAAAATTAGGACATATAATGAATTAGATATATACATTCAATTGAATTCTCAAAGAAATTCGGGAATTGAGGAATTAAAAACCCATATTTAGGGTCTCCATTAGAAATATTAAAGTTAGACGTGAAATTTAGAAAATATGAATCTAGGTATCCCCAAAGTAGG
Organism: Magnolia kwangsiensis; assembly: GCA_037074715.1. Classification (NCBI taxonomy): domain Eukaryota; kingdom Viridiplantae; phylum Streptophyta; class Magnoliopsida; order Magnoliales; family Magnoliaceae; genus Magnolia; species Magnolia kwangsiensis. The sequence continues at coordinate 45,365,745 of CM073589.1, read as the reverse complement.
AAATTGTACCTCAGGAATTTTTTGTAACCTCAGGAATAAGTCTAGGACTTAATTTTGAGTAAAGGTACGTATGGATTAGAAATTATAATCCTGGGAGTACGCTACTACCTAGAATACTCAAACTCGTCATTTTAGGATTTTTCCCATAATGCCAAGAACACTCTAATTGGACAATCCTGTCTACATTAAGCACGGCCCCCGTGAAAGAAATTAGTCAAGCAAATCCTGTACCTCTAGAAAATATAACATGAAATGGTGCACCTCAGGAAACAATCATGGGAGAAACAATGTTATCCCTATTAGCAAACCATCAAGAGGCCACATTCCCAAGGCAAGCACTGCCTGATACCCAACCATGGGTACCATTCTATTCCATCCTAGTACGGATGGACGCATTCATGTAAAGGGCCCAACAGACGTTGAATGATCTACAACAATAGGTTCACGGTAACCTTTTGAGGGACACAGTACCGCTAACACTGCCTAGTCATGCCACACTACTTACCCCACCTCGCACGGAGCACAACGACAAGTCTGTCTTACTGGAAAATTTTCTAAAGCTACGACCTCCCAAATTCTTAGGCACTTCTGACTCAGTAATAACAGAGTATTGAATAAAGCAAACTAAGAGGATACTAAAGACCATGGCATGCCCAAAACACCTCAAGGTTTCCTTAGCCACCTTCAAACTAGAAGGGGAGGCCATTATCTGGTGGGAAGCAACAGAGAGAACGGTGCCCGAGAATTTCACCTGGACTTGGAAGCATTCCAGGAGAAGTTTTTTGAGAAATACTTCCCAAGGTCTTACAGAGAGGAAAAATGTCTGAGTTCTCGAAACTCGCCCAGGGCGAAAAGACCATTGCACAGTATGAGGCCAAGTTCACAGAATTGTCATGCTATTCGTCAAAATTAATCGAGGACAAAGATTTCAGAATCAAACCATATAAGGATGGCCTAAGACCTTCAATTCACAACAAGATTTGTTGCCTGGACCTAGCAACATACACCATCTTGGTGGATAAGGTCACCCAGGCCGAAAATGACGACGATTGAAGTCATGAGCTCGTATACAGCACCTCGAGGTAAGGAAGAGATTCAGGATGAGCTCTAACTCACCACCAATACTAGACAAAAGGCCCAGAACCGTCCTTCCACCGAATGTCATCTCAGAGCAAAGGAAGCAAGGGGATAATCTTTCAAACTGTAGCTATTACAAGAAAACGGGCCATGATGTGAGGAACTGTTTCAAGAAGATGAGAGATGAAGGTTGTCTCATCCCACCCCCCAGTACAACAATTCATCCCGAACACATCTTAGAAAATACAAGATCGTCTATATGCTATGATGTCACCAGAAGATGCGGACGCTGCCTCAAGACTAATAGAAGCTACGACTATTATCAAAGACATCTTAGTTGTTCTTTTGTTTGACTGCGGAGCTACCATATCCTTTATCTCAATTTTTATAGTAGAACAGTTAAATTTAGAATTAAAGGGGCACAAAGGAGACAATCACTGTGACTTTGCCTTTGGGGAAGGAAATGGAATTAAATAAATATTGTGAAAACTACCCTATCACTATAGCAGGCATCAAAATATCGGTAAACCTAGTAATGATAAACATGAAAGGGTTAGATTTGATCCTTGGTATGGACTAGTTGGATGAAACTAGGGCAATCATAGAGAGTTGAGCTAGAAGGATCACCTTCACTATACCGGGGAGATCCCCCACCACAATTCAAGGAAGAAAGAAAGAGGAGCCCTTGAAATGAATAAGGAGCTTGGAGGAAGTATTTGTGGAACAAATTCTGATAGTCAAAGAATTCACAGGGGTATTCCAGGAGATACTCGGATTACCTCCCAGGAGGGAGGTATACTTCGGAATCGACCTAATGCCTAGGATTGCCTCGATTGCACCTACTCGCTTTTTGTATGACACCGGTCGAGTTGGTGAAACTTAAGAAGCAGATAGAAGAACTCCTGAATTAGGGGTTTATTTGACCAAGCGTGTCTCCTTGGGGCACACCAGTGCTATTTGTTAAAAAGAAGGACGGATCCTTGAGATTGTGCATCGACTATCGTCTAATCCAGGCAATCGTGAAGAACAAATATCCTCTTCCTCGTATCAACGACCTATTTGACCAACTAAAGGGAGCTCATTTCTTTTCAAAGATTGATCTGAGGTCGGGATACCATCAATTGAGAATCAAGGACGAAGATATACATAAGACCGGATTTAGGATAAGATATAGACATTACGAATTTCTGGTAATGCCCTTTGGCCTCACAAATGCACCAACCATTTTTATGGACCTTATGAACCACATTTTTAAACTGTACCTCGACCAATTCATCATAGTCTTCATCATTGATATTTTAATCTACTCACGGAGTAAAGAAGAACATGAAGTTCACTTATGAAAGGCCCTGGACTTGCTGAAGAAGAATCAACTGTACACTAAACCCTCAAAATGCGAATTCTGGAAGGAAGAAGCCAAATTCCTACGACACATGGTGAATTACCAAGGCATTGCAGTAGACCCAGCCAAGGGTGAGGCCGTACTGGAATGGGCCAGGCCCGATACCATCATTGAGATCCGAACCTTCCTAGGGCTAGCAAGGTACTATTGGCGTTTCATCACGAAGTTTTCTAAGATAGCCCAGCCGTTAAGCAACCTAATGAAGAAAAGTGCACGTTTTCATTGGGATGAAAAAGTTGAAGAAGCCTTCTAGGAACTCAAGAAAAGACTAACTTCCTCTCCCGGACTCACCCTTCTCGAGGAGGGAGTAGAATTTACAGTATACACAGACACCTTCCTTGAAGGATTAGGATGCATACTTATGTAGAACAACAAGGTGATAGCATACACATCTAAACAATTAAAGGTGCACAAATAGAATTACTCAACTCATGATCTAGAGTTAACAGTCATGGTGTTTGCCTTCAAGATGTCGAGACATTACTTATATGGAGAACAATTCAAACTTTATCTGGACTACAAGTGCCTTAAGTATTTTTTTAACTAAAAGGACTTGAATATGCGACAACATCGATGGATGGAAACCCTCAAGGACTACAAATTTGAAATACAGTTTCACGCAGGGAAAGTGAACGTGGTAGCCGATGCACTTAGTCGTAAGAAAACTCATGTCGCGGTAGCCGTGTTCGCGCTTGAAGAATGGAAAATGATAGACTTCATAAAGGACTTTAACATCCAATTAAGCCTAGAAGAAGGGAATGTGTTCCTCGGGAATCTTTCTATGGAATCATCACTAATACGCCAAATCATCAAAGAGCAAGGGCACGATGAAGAATTACAAAAACGTTATGCAAAGGCCTAAGAGAACAATGACCCACGATGGTACCAGGGCTCGGACGATGGAATCAGGTGCTGCAATAGAATATGTGTGTCAAACAGACTGGAGCTAAAATAAGTGGTGATGCCCACTATTCTAAACTTACTATTCATCCTGGGAGCATGAAGATGTACCAGGACGTAAAACACCACTATTGATGGAATAACATGAAAAGAGAAATAGCCGCCTATGTGGCTAAGTGTCTAACCTACCAGCAAGTAAAAGCAGAACATCAGAAGCTAGCAGGGTTACTTCAACCCCTCGAAATCCCCCCGTGGAAATGGGACTCTATATCCATGGATTTCATAGTAGGACAGCCAAAAATAAGAAGAAATCATGATACAATATGGGTGGTGGTGGACCAACTAACTAAGTCCACCCATTTCATTCCCATGAGAATCATCGCTTCGATGAACGAGTTAGCAGAAATCTACATAAAGCATGTGGTACGACTCCACGGGATTCCAACTACGATTATATCGGACAAAGATTCGCGCTTTACTTTGAATCTCTGGACTAAGAAACAAACCGCATTAGGGACATCCTTGAATCATAACACTACTTTCCACCCTCAGACGGATGAAAAAAGGAAAGGGTGAATCAAGTACTTGAGGAGATGCTAAGAACCTACATCCCGGACTTCAAGGGTAGCTGGGATGACTACCTTCACCTCGCCGAAGTTACCTACAACAACAACTTCCAAGCCAGTATCGAAATGGCCCCATTCGAGGCCTTGTATGGATGCCCTTGTTACACACCACACTGTTGGGCAGAAGTGGGAGAGAAAAGCACCCTAGGACCCGAAATAATTCAAGTCACCTCTGTGAAAATTGATTTGATAAGGAAGTGCCTCCAAGCTGCACAAAGTAGACAAAAAATTTATGCAGATATACGATGACGAAACCTCGAATTCTTCGAAGGGGATAATGTATTCCTAAAAATCTCTCCGATGAAGGGTTTGATGCACTTTGGGAAAAAGGGTATCAATACATTGGCCCATTCAAAATATTAGAAAGGATAGGAGAGGTAGCCTACTGTCTTGCGCTGCCCCCTCAGCTAGCCAATGTATACAACGTCTTTCATATCTCCATGCTAAAGAAGTATGAATCGAACAAATCGAGCTAAGGGATAACACCACTTATATAGAAGAGCCCATACAAATTCTTAATCGTAAGGAACAAATTCTTCGAACAAAGGTTATCCCATTGGTAAAGGTTTTGTGGTTGCATCATGATTAAGAAGAAGCAACATGGAAGCACAAGGAAGAAATGAAGGAAAATTACCCCAATCTCTTCAACAATGACCCAGACAGAAGGTAAATACAAGAACCATCTTTAAGGAAGATAGATTCTAATGATTCCAGTTACTATGACTAAATACATTTCAAACATTTAGTCCAAATACCAAATCTTGAGGTCAAGATTTTCTTTTAAGGGGGGTAGATTGTAACGCCCCAAACTTTTTGACGCTCGAGCATCGAAAATTCTCGAGCGTTACCATAAGATTCAACAATAATTATGAAATACCATTGACCTAGACCCTTGAATTCTAGATCAATCAATTCTCACGATCCATTTAACATGAAATTTTACACTATGCCTATAAATCCTAAATTAATCGTACATGACGAATTATAGCCCTTAGATCCTTGTAGAAGTGATCCAACGAATAGATCAGCCATCAACCTTTGATCTTGGGGCCCACATGAGTTGGATACTCTAATCATATTCCACATTATAGCGATTGCTAAGTGTGATGAACCACATATACTTTGCTAGGCATGCATCTCATATAGATTGCTTGTGCATGCTGATACCTCTTGCAGTTGTGGAGTATGTGACGTATCAGAACCTTTATATTGCTTTTATGAATTTTTTGAATTATTATTAATCTTAAAGGATAACCATCATTATGAATAGGGCATTGACCCTCTCCAACTGTACAGATGATGTAGGTGACGTACAAAATGAATACCCAAAAGATCAACCTCTGATGGAAGATCCTATGGAATAGAGTGGAAATTTAGATTTGATTTCTTTTATTTATGCTTCCGTTATGAAATTTTGAGTCTTGTAATAAGCTCCCTTTGCATGAGCATTTGATGATTTAATTGAATATGAAATAATATATGCAGTTAATTTATTTCTTGTGATTGAATACCATTACGAAGGTGACTGGATGTAATCTAGATGAGAGAAATCCCAAGGTGAGCCTTGGGAACATCCACTTATTATGACAATAACACCTGATTTTCACAGGCACTAGTATGAACTCTAGCCGTGAAAATTCGGGGCGTTACAGTACACGAGTCAAACCGAGTCGAGCTGGGCACAACTCTACTTGGCTTAGCCACTTGCTGACCTAACACGAACTCGACTTGGCTCAGTCTTTGAGCCTAACTGGCCAGCTCAACTTGGTTCGATCAACAGCTTGAGCTAGTTATAGTCGAGTTCGAGCCAAGATCAAGCTGAGTTTACCTGTGCATCATTTTCATAAACACATGAATTGCACCTTCAAAATCTCACCGTTTGTAAAACAGTAGTAGTGGTTTTACGGGTATTTCATCAAACACATTCTAAGCAACATAAAAATTTAGAAAAAAGGGCATTTATTTCATATACATACCTTTCTTGCCACCAGGCACACTTCGTTGAGTCATTTTGTCAAACACTTGGTGAGCAACTTCAATATCAAAGTAACTGAGTCACCGAACTGGTTCTATTTGAGTTTGATTCAAGTTGGGTTTGATTGGAGTTGAGTCGAGCTCGGTCAAGCTCAAACTCGGTTCAAAAAGTTTTTGAGCTCAAAAAATCAGCTCGAACTCAGTTTCGAACCGAGTCGAATTGAGCTTTTTTCGAGTCAAGTCGAGCGAACTAACCGAGCTAACTTGGTTCGTGTATAGGCCTAGGTGAGGCTCACCGTGATGTTTGTGAGAAATCCACATGTCCATCCATTTTACCAGCTTATGTCAGGGCATAAGCTCAAAAGGGAGGTAGACTCAAAGCTCTAGTGGGCCACACTATAAGAAATAGTGGGGATTGAATGACCACCGTTGAAACATTCGTGGGGCCATGAAACTTTGAATCACGTTAATATTTTTATGTTTTCAAATCATCATGATGGAAATGACCTTTTAAACTATTTGGATATCATATAAACATTACAGTGGACCCAAAAAGGTTTCAACAGTAGGCATTTCCCTTCCCACCTTTTCATGTCATGTCGCCCACCTGAGTTTCAAAACTGCTTGGTAAAACGGATGGACGGGTGGATTTATCACCAACATCACAGTGGGTCCCACCTAGCTTTAAACCGGTCAGGGTCACAAGCAATCTAAGTCCATTCTTCTCTTGCAGAAAAGACAAGGGATTTTGACCGTACTGGCCTCAATGTATGGTCAAATTCCCGAAAGAGGTTCTGCATTCCAAAAATATTCCGAGGGTAGCCTTCTAACAAGATTTGGAAAATCATTCAGACCAAAATGTCATCGTCATTAGTTCAGTAGTTGTACGATTTTTTAGCGAATAAGAAGTTACATTGTATTTAATGCCGAGAAAGTGATGTGGACAGAAGCCTTTTTGGGCGTGGGCTCTTGGGGCCCACATTGTTGTATGTGTGTAATTTATGCCCTCCATCCTTTTTGTCATGTCATTTTAGGGTTATGGCCCAAATATCAACCTGATACAAAGCTCGTGTGGGCCACATAATAGAAAATAATGGTGATAATGACACCCACTGTTGAAACTTTTCAAGCTCATTGTGATGTTTGTTAGAAGTAGACACTATCCAAGTTAGAACTTTTTGGGCGCACGGCGAGCTGGCCAACAAGGTGGACGGAATAGATCACCTAATTATGGGCCTTAACTCCTATTATTTAAAAATAATCAAGTTATTAATTACATTAACCTGACAACCATGACCCTTACCACATTACAACTATGACCCTTACCATGTTATATAGGTATGGATCGTGTTTGTCATGTTATATGGGTCCTGGTTGTCGTGTTTTATATATATATATATATATATATATATATATATATATATATATATATATATATATATATATATATATATATATATATATGAGTCTTGGTTATCATGTTGTATGGGTTAAGGTTATCATGTTATGAGGGCTGTGGGTCCTATCGTGATTTATGTGTAGAATCTAATCCATCCATTGGCTTTAAAATTTAATTTAATGTCATGGACCAAAAAATGAATTACATCTAAAATTTTAGGTCTGGTTACCTTACCCGAGTAAGGTAATCGGACCTATGTAGAGATGGATGGTCTTATTGCACCCACTGTGATGTATATTTTATCCACATCGTCCATTAATTTTTAAAGATCATTTTAAGGAATGAACCCTAAAATGAGGCATATCAAAGCCGTGAAATGGAAAACTTACCTTTGAAAACCTTTTAGGGGCTATAAATATTTTGTATATAACACATTTTTTGCCCCATTATGTTAAATTAAATTATAAATCCAATGGATGGATTAGATTCGACACATAAATCACGATAGGTGTCATGCCCCAGACTCAGAAACTAGGCTCACAAAATTTTTGATTGCTGAATTAGGCGCCGACAGCTTCTATAGTACTCCATTCTCGGCTCCCAACACCCATACACTAGGTTCCGATCCTGGAATTTTACAAGGAGGATTTCTAACTTGATTTTGATTCGTAATGAGCATAACCTATGAACAATAACCATAGGAACACCATCACAAAATCCACTATGATAAAAAACTTTGAGTACAATGCATATGAAGAGAAATACAAGGTAATTATAATAACGGAGATTCCTGAAGCTCGACTGTGCGCTCCTACTTGGCAAAGCTACAACTGCATCCTGGCGTCACTTGCACTTATCAATCGTGCATAAGCTTATAGAAAGCTTAGAGGGTATTGTAAGTGTGTGTGCAATATGAGTGTGCTTAGAATGTAATGTCAGAGTAATGTGGAATCTGCTAATGAGTACGTGAATGCAATCAGCCATACCAAGGCTACACGATGCAACACATGAATGTTATCGGCCATATCAAGGCCATGCGATGTGAAATACAACTCATGTATGCCAATCCTCATCCATATATCAATGCACCTCCTCATTAGAGCATCAAATATCAGTACGGTTCTCAATCAAGATAATAACCAGGGTTTAGTACTCTCCAAATGGCACTGACCCTTTCCCAGGCGCGCAGTCCAAGTGAGTGTAGGAAACCTCACTATCCACTTGGCAAATAGTCTGCCAATATCTATCTGGCACGTCGATACCAGACACATTCATGAACTGCTCAAACTCAACCTAGCAATGCCCCCTACCCTCAGGAAAGTAAGGCCACACCCCTTTTCAATTGACCATGACATAGTGAGAGACGTGGCCACCAGGTATTCGAACCTCGTGCGCTCATGTATCCACTCAGTCTCGACGTTGGAGTCATCCTCTGGTACCATTGAGTTTAGGGATTTTCACTCAAGGACATCTATAGCACCTCGATGCTCAGTAATAATATTTTCTAGTGGCTACCTGTGGAGGTTATAGCCGTGATGTCGCTAGGGCATATAGTAATCATGTCATACAAATGCGAAGTGCATGAATCACACTATCAGTCATGCAACAATCCTGCACTTACCGCGCGCTCATGAAGAGCAACTCCGCCTATCAGGGGGCCCATAAACAATCTAGCCGAAGGCATATACTATGATTAGTCACTCATATCAATGCATATATAAGATGCGTATGAGCATGAATCATGGAACTATACTAAACATGTTATGTGGTGATGAATCCTATTCATAACGAAGAGGGGCCTAGATGGCTTACACACTACAAGTATGGGCCTATCAATGGGCTCAAAGGAGAGTTACAATGCTGACATTTAACCATCATTGCTCTTACAATGTGGACATCAAACCATCATTGCTCCCAAGGCATGGCCGCCAAAACATCATTAGATACACCATGGTGAAATCACACATTGCAATGGACCTAAATACATCCCCTTGGGCCTTAAATAGATCAAATGGGCCGCATCACATGGGCCTTATATTCATCAAGTGGGCCACATCAATGGACCACACCAATGGGCCTTATGAACATTGAAATGGGTCATAACCCATGGGCCTTAAATACATCACATGGGCCATATATACATCAAATGGGCTACACGAATGGGCCCCATGTATATCAAATGGGCCACACCCAAATATAAGTGGCGATAATGATTTCCACCATTAAAATTCTCAAGGCTCATCATAACATTTATTTCCCATCCAATCAGATCAAAAGGTCACACAAACCTGAATTAAGAGGAAAAATAAATTACTTACTAATCCAAAACTTCTACATTGCCAAAGGATTTCAATGGTAGACGTTCAATCCTCACAGTGCAGTGTGGACCAATTGATAAATTGATCTCTCTTATTTTTAGTCTCAAGCCTTAAAATAATCCTTCAAAATGGTTGGACAGTTTGTATGCAACACATGCATCATGGTGGGTCCCATAGGGATGGATGGCATACATGAAATAGATGGGACCCACAGAACTTGGTGTCACCACCATAGCAACTATGTAGCTGGAGTGAGGTACACCAGCTAGCCCACTTCCCCATGTGAGAGGAGGTGTGGTTTAAACACAACATCAGTGGGTCCCATGTGGGGCCCACCATAACGTTTATCTTACATCCAATCTATTATTAAGGTCACACAAACCTGAATAAAAAGGAAAAACAAATTCTATATTGACTCAAAACTTCTGTGACAACAAAAAGTTTCAATGGCAGACGTTCAATCTTCCACTGCTTCCTACCGTGTGGGCCACTTGAGTTTCACATATGGCTGATTTTTAAGAAGGGCCCACAATGGAGGCCCACCAAATGCACGATTTTGATGTTCCACACACACCACGGTGGGGCTCACGGCTGGGACCCATGTCCCTACTCGTTCACCCATAGCACAGCAGGACGTTGCTGCGCTCCCTCTGGACGTCAGCTGCAGCACCTGCTCTGTGCTATTTTTTTTTTAAAAAAAAGATGTATTTTTTGAGGTTTTTCCTATGTGGGGCCCGCATCAAATGAATCCACTCAAGCCATTGCATTTTATGGCTCAAGACCGACCAAACAACCCCAATATTCAATATGTTTTGGCTCAAGGTGGGTCTTAATCGATTTTAACGGTAAAAATTAATATTTTCTCTGTTATAGCCCGCTAGAAAATCAGATTGGGTTCATTTTTTAGCTCAACGTCTAAAATGAGCTACGGAATGGAATGGACGGCATGGATTAGACCCATCAAGGTGGGGCCTGTATAAGCAGTCCACCCAAATTTTGAATCAAAATGATATATTTTTTTGTCAGCACATCCCATTGTCTGTTCACACTTCATTGACCACGTCCAGCGTTCCTGGACGCTGGATGGTTTGAATACAACACACTATTTAAGGTGGGCCCCACCTATAGGCATGCTGCTTAGGTGGGCCACCAAATGGTTGGGTGGTGTGGATGAGACACACATCAAGGTGGGGTCCATCCGAGTGGGCAACACAGCCACATCATCATACATAACAAAAATGAAAGAGAGAAAGAAAGAGAGAGGGACACGTGTGATGGAGGGACTCCAACACTATGGGCTCTCCCTTCCATGCATTCAATCACACATCAAGTGGGTCCCAATACATGTCGACCCACCAAATCAAAAATCAACAGTGAAGATTCCTTCTCCTCTAAAATGAAAGGTCTAGATGACCTCTTTTCATGCAAGGAAAATAAACATCATGAAGAGGTCCATGGAGAATGGCCTCATCATAAAATGATCAAGAGAATCAAGGTGGGACATGGTCACACCTATGATCCAAAGTGAGATCCATACCATCAATCAATAGATCTCACTTGGTTTTTTTTAAAAATGCAGGAGAGAGAGAGAGAGAAGTGATGGGATGATAAGAGGTGGAGTGATGGGTGGAGTGAAGGATGAAGTGATGTAAGGGTTGACTTTAGGGTAGCTTATGTAAGAGAGAGGTAAGGGTGGGGTATGGGTTGCTTGTACTTGACTTGAGGTGTGATGTATACTTGATTGATGGGATTAATTGATTGATTGATGGGATAGGTCTTAGAGATTCTCTTAGAATTCGCAATGCGCAGCGTTTTCTTCGAGATGAACACGAGCCCACATCTCCTGTCCTGGGTATCGGATCGGTGCGCGAGTCGCGGTGTTGGAACCACGACGATGGCGTGGTCATAGGGATATAAGTTTCAAGTCAAGTCGACTCTGACATGAAGGACTCGGTTTAGGATTGCATGCAAATATTGGATACGGGTCGAGGGCTACCGGAATTTGACCGGGAGGACTGTGGAAGCTTACGAAACTGTACGGCTTATGATACGAGTCTTATAAATCTTCCCTCTAAATAAAAATTTTATCCTCAAAATTTACACAATCATCGTAAGTATACATAACTTATGAAGAAAGGGGAAATATAGCATCATCATATAAAATTGGAGACAGCATACAAGATGCAACATATCATCGATCATCAAAGAGATGGGAATAGCGCTCTTGAATCTCGGCCTCACGCTCCCAAAATACTTCATCAACAGAATGGTGACCCCACTGAACCTTCACCAAGGAAATGACCTTGGTTAGAAGGACCTACTCCTTCTGATGAAGGATGTGAACTGGCTACTCAATGTAAGAAGTGTCCTCACGAACCTCCAATGACTGTCAATCAATAACAGGAATCATGTCTGACCTACACTTCCTCAGCATAGAGACATAAAAAATGTTGTGGACGCCATACAACTAAGATGGTAAGGCAAATCGATAGGCCACGACGCCAATGCGTTCAGTGATCTCGAAAAGTCCAATAAATCTCGGGGTAAGCTTGTCCTTTGCTCCAAATCGAACTACGTCCTTTATGGGCAAGACCTTAAGATAAATATGGTCCCCTACATCAAACTCTAAGGGATGACGTCGACGATCAGCAAAACTCTTCTGTCGACTCTAAGTTGTGCGCATCCTCTTTCTGATGATATTGATAGCCTCTAATGTCTTCTGCACAAGCTCGGGACCTAAGAGGTGCCGCTTTCTAACCTCGGTCTAACAACTCAGAGATCTGCATGGTCTGTCATATAATGCCTCAAAAGGAGCCATGTTAATGGTAGCCTGATAGCTATTGTTGTATGCGAACTCAACTAATCACAGATACTCATCCTAGCTACCCTCGAAGTCAATCGACTAGTCCCAAAGAATATCCACAAGGATCAGGTTGACCCTCTCGGTCTGGCCATCAGTCTGCACATGATATGTAGTACTAACCTACAAATTAGTACCCATCACTCTCTGAAAGCTCTCCCAAAACTGAGACATGAACTTCGGGTATCGGTCGGAAACAATCAAGACAGGAACACCATACAGTCTCATGATCTCATCAACAAACAGCTTGGCGAGCCGGTCCGTATGTCAAGTCTCACGAATTATAAGAAAATATGTCGACTTCGTCAGGGGATCCACGACAACCCAAATGGCGTCATGACCGTGCTAAATTCTCGGCAAGCTCATAATGAAATCTGTCGACACTTTCACGTCGGGATGCTCAATGGCTACAATAGACCAAGGGGTCTCTGATGATCGGCCTTGACATGCTGGCATGTGTCATACTCGGCCACAAAACTGATAATCTGGCACTTCATCCCCTCCCAAAAATAGTCTCCTCATATCACGATACATCTTCATCGAGACAGGATGGATAGGAAACCGCGATCGATGTGCCTCGATCATAAGATCTCTGCACAACTCAGAAATATATAGGACACACAATCTGCCTCTGAAGCGAAGTCCACCATCAAATCCAATCAGCCAATCTATCTGACTCTCAAATGCTGTCTCTGCTCAGTAATCCTGTAATGACTAATCTATCTACTGAGCCTTGATCATCCTTGTGATAAGAGAGGGTTGAATCGACAGGCTCGATAACTGAACAATAGAAGACCGCAGACCAAAATTGAAGTCATACTTTGCTATATCCTCGATCATCCTTCATTCCTGAATCATCATATATACCACAAGGCCCTATAGCTGACAGCCGAGGGTATTCACCACCACTTTTGCCTTACCTGGGTGGTACTGGTGATCAAAATTATAGTCCTTCAGAAGCTCCATCTAGCGTCTCTGCCTCATGTTCAACTCAAACTAAGAGAATAAATACTTCAAGCTTTTATAGTCAGAGAAGAGCTCGAACCTGACCCCATAGAGATAATGTCCACACCTTCAGTGCGAAGACGACTGCTGTCAGATCCAAATCATTTGTGGGGTAGTTCAACTCATAAACCTTGAGTAGACGAGAAACATAAGCCACTGGTCTCTCGTATTACATCAAGATAACACCCAAGCTAATACGCGAGACATCAGTAAATACAACAAATCCATCACTTCTAAATGGAAGAGTAAGGACAGGAGCGGATGTGAGGTGATCCTTTAGCTCTATAAATGCTTGTTCACAGGTGTCACTGTAAATAAAATCTTCACCCTTTCGAGTCAACCTAGTCATTGGGGCTGCAATACTGGAGAAGCTCTTAAGGAAACGCTGGTAGTATCCCGCCAAACCAAGAAAACTGCGCATCTCGGATGCAGTCGTGGGCTGGCCCCACTGACGCATTGTCTTAACCTTCGAGGGGTCCATTACGACACCCTCCTTCATCACCACTTGACAGAGGAACTTCACCTCCTCCTACTAAATCTCACACTTCTCCAGCTTCGTATACAGCTAGTGGGCACGGAGGGTCTACAGTGCGATCTCCAGATACTGCATATGGTCCTCACGAGTCCTTGAATATATCAAAATGTCGTCAATGAAGACTAAAAATAAACTGATCGAGATATGGACGGAAGACCTTGTTTATCAATTGTATGAATACTACGGGCGCATTGGTCAGTCTGAAGGCCATGATCTGAAACTCAAAATGACCATAACGTGTCCTGAAAGCCATCTTCGGGATGTCCTCCTCTTGGACCCGAATCTGATGATAACTGGAACGCAGGTTAATCTTTGAAAAGAACTATGCACCCTTCAGCTGATCAAATAAGTCATCTATCCTTGGGAGCAGGTACTTGTTCTTAATCGTGACCCAGTTGAGCTCGTGATAAGCCTCAACGAACCATCCTTCTTCTTGACGAAGAGTACTAGTGCTCTCAATGGAGAACTACTCGGACGGATGAATCTTAACTCTAATAACTTGTCCAACTGCTACTGCAGCTCTCGTAATTCTATCGGTGCCATACGGTATGGGGATTTCGAGATAGGCGTTGTACCAGGCACAAGATCAATTTGAAACTCAATATGCCGACGAGGTGGCAACCTTGGAATCTCTTGGAACACGTCGAGAAATTCACAAATAATCGACAACTGGTTAATACATGCAGCAACAGGCTCCTCAACGGTCCAGGACATCAAACAAGACAACAACTCTCCTCTGGGCTCAGCAACGAACTAAAACTGCGGTAAGCTTGGTATACAGAACATGACTGTCCTCGTAAAATAGTCCAAGATGGTGTGGTACTTGGCAAGTCAATCCATGTCCAAGATAACGTCAAAATATAACATCGGCAACATGTATAAGTCGGCGGGCAAGAAAATCTCTCCCACTAATACGGGGTAAGACGAATAGAAGCGGCCTAGTACTATAGTCTTCCCCAAGGGTGTCGATACTATTAATCCCTCACTAGCAAACTCTGTCGACAATCCTGTCGATCGGTAAAAATCATTAAACATGAATAAGTGTGAAGCATCAGAATCAAATAATACTCGGGTGATGCATGAAAAGATTGGAAGTATACCCTTAATGACTCCTCTAGATGACTGCGAGTTTTTCTAAGCTGCGTAGAACCTAGCCTAAACTGGTTGGGGAGGTGCATGTCCCCTCAAAGGTCCCTGGTACTGCTAGTGCCTCTGCGGCGGCCTGTACTACTGTCTTTGTTACTGTTGGGGCCTCAACGGCTAAGGTGGCTATGGTTGCTGCTGATGGGATCGCTACTACGCTGGAGGCTTTTGCTGCGGTCCTCTCGATTGTTACAGATGAGGGTGGGGGCACTCATATACATGGTGCCCTATCTCACCACATCTAAAATAAGTCCCTATAAACGGCTACTGGGGTGGCGCTGGTGCTGCTGGTGCTTTGGCATATGAATGGCTCTTGTACCTCTATGGCCGTCAATGTTACTGGGAGTTATTAGAGAGGGCCTGCCACTTCCAACCTGTCCTCTGATCTAGATCGCTCTACCCGCCGGCCCACTCAGTCTCATAAATATGATCCCTCTGCACCATACTACACCACGAACACGTCCCCATACACCAAAGTCTTGAACTCTAATGCTCGATGACGAAAAATGTGGTTAGGAAAATATTGCTGCTCAAATTAATTTAAAAAATCATCCCATGTCCATACGAAGTCAGGCCCTACAACATGGGTAACAGAGGTCCACCAGTGTTTGGCCTCACCTTGGAGAAGAAATATAGCCAATCGGACTTGTTGATGGGTCGTACATGTCATAGTATCAAAAATCTTCTCCACATTGGAGTACCATCTCGAAGAAGGGCGCTCGCGCGCTCCTGCTCTGCCTAGGCTGATGAAACAATAGAGCTCCTGTCTTGTCCCTGAAGTATAGTCGTCATAGCCTACAACATCTGCTACAATTGGGAGGCACTCACAGGTATGGTCGGATCTGCACCGGTCTCACGTGGTGGAATGACATCCTCAGGCTAGGGAGCAGGGATCTATGCGTGTGGAACAGGAGTTGTAGGTGGTAAAGTGAGACCCTCAGATGGTGGAGCAGGAGTTGATCGAGTCACTCTCTTGGGTGGCATGTCCTATAGAAAAGAACAAAGGCGTCTATCAATCCTTAAAAACTCTCAAAGGCACGTTAGGGAACTAGATCGGAAGGTTACACACTCAGGCCTAAACTCACAATAGATATGTGATGTTGTTTTGAGTTGTTCTCAAGTTATGCTCTAATATTAACTTTTGTCACGCCACAGACCTAAAAATTGGGCTCACAAAATTCTCGATTGTCAAATCCGACACCGACAGCCTCCATAGTACACAATTCTCAGCTCCCAGCACCCATACACCAGGTTTCAATCCTAGGATTCTACAAGGAGAATTTTTAACATGATTTTGATTTATAATTAGTATAACCATAAGCATAACCCATGAACAATAACCATAAGAACACCATCATAAAATTCACTATGATCAAAAACTTTGAGTATAATACATATGAAGAGAAATACAAGATAATGATAATTACGAAGATTTCAAAAGCTCGACAGCACGCTCCTACTACGGCAAAGTTACAGTTGCGTCCTAGCATAACTTGCGCGCGTCAATCGTGCATAAGGTTATAGAAAGCTTAGAGGGTCGTGTAAGTTTGTGCACAATATGTGCGTGCTTAGAATGTAATGTCAGAGTAATGCGAAATCATACTAATGAGTACGTGAATGCAATCAGTCGTACCAAGGCTATGCGATGCAACATATGAATGTTATCGGTCATATCAAGGCCATGCAATATGAAATGTAACTCATGCATGCCAATCATCATCCATATATCAATGTAGTTCCTCACTAGAGCATCAAATATCAGTATGATTCTCAGTCTAGATAATCACTGAGGTTTAGTACCCTCCAAATGGCACTGCCCCTTTTCCAAGCCCATAGTCCAAGTAAGTGTAAGAAACCTCACTATTTGTTTGGCCAATAGTCTGCCAATATCTATCTGGCACGTCAATAGCGGACACATTCAAAAGATGGTCAAACTCAACCAACAATGCCCCCTATCCTTGGGCGAGTAAGGCAACCCCCTTTCCAACCGACCACGACACCGTGAGAGACACGACCTCCTAGTATTCGTCCCACATGCGCTCATATATCCACTCAATCTCAACATTGAAGTCATCTTCTGGTACTATCGGGTTTAGGAATTTTCACCTAGGGACATCTATGATGCCCCGATGCTTAGTAACAATATTTTCAATATCTGATCCTACCATCCATGATGTACTTGTAGAGGTTATAGCCTTGATGTCGCTAGGGCATATAGTAATCATGTCATACAAATGCGAAGTGCATGAATCACACTATCAGTCATGCAATAATCCTACACGTACCGCGCGCTCATGAAGGGCAACTCCGCCTATCAGGGGGCCCATAAACAATCTAGCCGAAGGCATATACTATGATTAGTCACTCATATTAATGCATATATAAGATGCGTATGAGCATGAATCATGGAACTATACTAAACATGTTATGTGGTGATGAATCCTATTCATAACGAAGAGGGGCCTAGATGGCTTACACACTACAAGTATGGGCCTATCAATGGGCCCAAAGGAGAGTTACAATGCTGACATTTAACCATCATTGCTCTTACAATGTGGACATCAAACCATCATTGCTCCCAAGGCATGGCCGCCAAAACATCATAAGATACACCACGGTGAAATCGCACATTGCAATGGACCTAAATACATCCCCTTGGGCCTTAAATAGATCAAATGGGCCACATCACATGGGCCTTATATTCATCAAGTGGGCCACATCAATGGACCGCACCAATGGGCCTTATGAATATTGCAATGGGTCATAACCCATGGGCCTTAAATACATCACAATGGGCCCTCATATGGCAAGTGGGACACATCACATGGGCCATATATATATCAAATGGGCTACACGAATGGGCCCCATGTATATCAAATGGGCCACACCCAAATATAAGTGGCGATAATGATTTCCACCATTAAAATTCTCAAGGATCACCATAACATTTATTTCCCATCCAATCAGATCAAAAGGTCACACAAACCTGAATTAAGAGGAAAAACAAATCACCTACTAATCTAAAACTTCTACATTTCCAAAGGATTTCAATGGTAGACGTTCAATCCTCACAATGAAGTGTGGTCCACTTAATAAATTGATCTCTCTTATTTTTAATCTCAAGCCTTAAAATAATCCTTCAAAATGGTTGGACAGTTTGTATGTAACACATGCATCATGGTGGGTCCCATAGGGATGGATGGCATAGATGAAATAGATAGGACCCACAGAACTTGGTGTCACCACCATAACAACTATGTAGCTGGAGTGAGGTACACCAGCTAGCCCACTTCCCCATGCGCAGTGTGGTCCACTTGATAAATTGATCTGTCTTATTTTTAGTCTCAAGCCTTAAAATTATGCTTCAAAATGGTTGGACAGTTTGGATGCAACACATGCATCATGGTGGGTCCCATAGGGATGGATGACACAGATGCAACAAATGGGACCCACAGAACTTGGTGTCGCCACTACAGCTACTATGTAGCTAGAGAGAGGTACAACAGCCATCCCACTTCCCCATGCGCGGGGAGGTGTGGTTTAAACACAACATCAGTGGGTCCCATGTGGGGCCCACCATAACATTTATCTTACATCCAATCTATTATTAAGGTCACACAGACCTGAATGAAAAGGAAAAATAAATTCTATATTGACCCAAAACTTTTGTGACAGCAAAAGAGTTTCAATGGCAAGCGTTCAATCTTTCACTACTTCCTATCGTGTTGGCCACCTGAGTTTCACATACGGTTGATTTTTAGGAGGGGCCCACCAAATGCACGGTTTTGATGTTCCACGCACACCATGGTGGGGCCCACGGTTGGGACCTGGGGTCCCTGCCCGTTCGTCCACATCACAGCAAGATGTTGTTGCGCGTCCTCTCGACGTCAACAGCAGCACTTGCTGCATGGTTTTTTTTTTTTTTTGAAAAAGATGTATTTTTTGAGGTTTTTCCTATGTGGGCCTTGCATCAGGTGAATCCACTATAGCCATTGCATTTCATGGCTCAAGACCAACCAAACAACCCCAATATTCAGTATGTTTTGGCTCAAGCTGGGTCCTAGTCGATCTTAACAGTAAAAATCAATATTTTCTATGCTATGGCCCGCCAGAAAATCGAATTGGGTTCATTTTTTAGCTCAACGTCTAAAATGTATTGAGGAATGGAATGGACAGCGTGGATTAGACCCATATGTCAAAGTGGGGCCTGCATAAGTGGTCCACCCAATTTTTGAATCAAAATTATATATATATATATATATATATATATATATATATATATATATATATTTGTCACCACATCCCACTATCTGTTCACACTTCACAGACCACGTCCAACATCCTTAGAAGCTGGACGATTTGAATACAACACATTATTTAAGGTTGGCCGCACCTACAGGCGTGCTGCCTAGGTGGGCCACCAAATGGTTGGATGGTGTGGATAAGACACACATCAAAGTGGGGTCCATCCAAGTGGGTCACACATCCACATCATCATACACAACAAAAATGAAAGAGAGAGGAAGAGAGAGAAAGAAAGATAGAGGGACACGTATGATGGAGGGACCCCAACACTATGGGCCCTCCCTTCCATGCATTCAATCATATACCAAGTGGGCCCCAATACATGTGGGCCCACCATATCAAAAATCAATGGTGGAGATTCCTCCACCAAAATGAAAGGTCTAGATGACCTCTTTTCATGAAAGGAAAATAAACATCATGATGGGGTTCATGGAGAATGGCCCCATCATGGAATGATCAAGAGAATTAAGGTGGGACATCGGCCACACCTAGGATCCAAAGTGAGATCCATACCATCAATCAGCAAGCCTCATTTGGCCCATTATCAAAGCACTAAATCTAGACCTATAAAGCTGTCATCGTTCAATCTTCTTGGTCCAATGGAATGTCGATTTCCTTGCATTCAATTTTGATGGAGGCAGATGATGAATGGATGGTTGAGACAGGAGATGAGAGGGTGAGAAAGTAGGCCACATAGTTGTTTTGGGAGAGCTTAAATGTTGGAATTTTTATTGCTTGGAAAATTATTTTTTTAAGAAATGAGGGAGAGGGAGAGAAGTGATGGGATGATAAGAGGTGGAGTGATGGGTGATGGGTGATGGGTGATAGGTAAAGTGATGGATGAAGTGATGTAAGGGTTGACTTTGGGGTAACTTGTGTAAGAGAGAGGTAAGGGTAGGGTATGTGTTGCTTGTACGTGACTTGAAGTATGATGTTTACTTGATTAATGAGATAGGTCGTAGAGATTCTCTCCGAATTCGCAATGCGCGGCATTTTTCTCTAAATAAATGCAGGCTCACATCTCCTGTCTTGGGTATTGGATCGGTGCGTGAGTCACGACGTTGGAACCGTGTCAACGACGCGGTCGCAGGGGTAAAACTTTTAAGTCGACTTGACTCTAACATGAGGGACTCAGTTAAGGATCGTGCGCAAACGTCGGATACAGGTTGAGGGTTGCCGAAATTTGATCGGAGGACCGCGGAAGCCTACAACACAGTACGAGCTAGGATACAGGTCTTACAATAGGACCCACAACCCTTATAACATAACAACCTCAACCCATATAATATAACAACCATAACCCATATAACATGACAACCACAACTCATACTTATATAAGTATGGGTCGTGGTTGTCAAGTTGATGTAATTAATAACTTAATTATTTTAAAATAATAGGAGTCTGAGTTCTACAATGGGGGGATCCGTTCCGTCCACCTTGTCAGCTAGCTCATTGTGGGTCCAAAAAGTGCTGACTTGGACAGTGTTCACTTCTATTAAACATCTCAGTGAAGCTAATAGTGAGTGTCATTATCACCATTATTTTCTATCAAGTTGCCCACACGAGATCTAGATCAGAATAATATTTGGGCCTCAGTCCTAAAATGACACAACAAAAAGGATGGGCAACATGGATTGTACACGTACATAGATGTGGGCCCCACAAGTTGGGCCTTGCCCACGCCCAAAAAAGGCTTTGTCCATATCACTTTTTCAACATTAAATATGATGCAACTTCTTATTCACTCACAAACCATGCAACTACGAATCAAGGACAAGGGCAGTTTTGTTCAAATAATTTTCCAAAGCTTGAAGGCTACTGTAGGAATATTTGGATGGTGAAATCTCTTTTGGGAATTTTACCATACGAGGATGCTGGTAAGGTCAAAATCCCAAAAGACAACGTAGGCATCACCATTCCCCGAGCATCAGGGACGCGGATCAGGTGGCGTTGCCACGACCCGAGCGGGTGGCGTGGTGACGTGTTGGGCCCTGTGGAGCCCACATTGACATAGGTTCTTTATATCCACAGCGACCATCTGTTTTTTCATCTCGGTTTAGGAAATGAACCCAAGAGTGAAGTAGATACGAAGCTCAAGTGTACCACACTAAGAGAAGTGATTGAATGCCCACTGTTAAAACTTTTTAGGGTTAAAAAGCTTTGGATCAAGCTTATATTTGTGTCCTCCCTTCACCCAGGTCTGTCTGACCTTATCAATAGGTTCGACGGCAAATAAACATTACGGTGGACCAAGGAAGGTTTCAACTGTCGGTGTCCTTTCAAGTGGGTCCGCTTGATCTTTGAATCCGCTTCATCATTTTTGGGCTCATTATAAAAAATTAGCTGAAAAAACAGATGGTCGGCCTAGGTATAAAATACATATAGGCCCGACATCGCACAACACATCACCCCACCACCACTAGGGGTGGTGCGGTCAACACCACCTAATCCGCCTCGAAGTATTAGTTTCTCCACCCAACGAATCCCACTGGAAATAACTCTCCTACCTGATGCTCTCTAAAAGTCAATTCAAATAATGGGACCCACCCACCGTTGAGTTTTCTTTAAAAACGGATGGGATGCAATTAAATATTTGAGTGAAATTGTCGTACAACCAGTTTCTTAGGACAAATGGGAGCGTTAAGTATTAAATACATATCAATCAGATAATTCTGCACCCTTGAATGCTGGTCCCTTTCCTATAACCGTTCATTTCAGAAAGCCATATGTAAAATTGGAATCTGGCTGGTCTTGTTGGCACAAATAGGAAAAACCTGTCTCTCGTAATGTGATTATGCCAGATCATCACAAACTAGGATTTTTCCTCTATGTGGCAAGCAGAGGATCCGGATTCATAAAATGGGTAGCATCATCTGACCGAAGTACTTATTTAGAATTATAAGCAATCCAAAGAATATCCAATTAAATGAATGCTTTAAGTTGATAGTTTGACCTATCTAGCCCTTCAGGATCTTCGTCGTCCACCTGTGCATGCTGCTGCTATGGTTACAATCATCTGATTGGGGTGATTGTTGAAACGTCATCAAACAAGTGTTGGTTAGAATGAATGAACGGTGTAGATCAACGCTTGGAGGGTTCAAATTGTAGAAAGAAAATAGCTGTACTGGAAGCCTAACAACTGTGTAGTTGCATGATATCCTTGACCGTTTAAATTTTATTTATTCTTTAATACTCTGCAGATGTAATGGATGACATAAGAACTATAAAATTTAAGGGCGGATCCTCTGGTTCGTGGAAACAGTGAGCGGCTAAATCCAGCTTCTTCGTTTTTTAAAAAATAAAAAATTATTTTATTGTTCCACGTCACTGTAATTGCCACGTCATCATTTTTATTAAATATATTTTAAAAAAATTACATTTGAATGGAAAGTCTAACAGAAACGGTAGACGGTTTCATTTGGAAATCGGATTGCATACTGTGTACACAGTATGCTCTTATTGTACTGAGTGAATTCTCATTGTACTGAGTCAACTGATTTGGGCCCACCTTGTATGTATGTGGTCTATGCATGCCATCCATCCGAATATTGAAGTATAATCAAATACCAAGTAGATCATACCACAGTAAACAATGGGGATAATGATTTTCACCGTTGAAACGTTGCTAGGCCCCACAGTGATGTTTATTTGCCATCCAACCTGTTCATAAGATCATAGACACATGGATGAAGGGAAAACAAAAATATAAGATCGATCCAAAACTTTTGTAACCTCCTATCAAGTTTCAACCGTAAAAGTTCAATTCAACTGTTTCCTATGGTGTAGTCCATTTGAACATTTTATATACTTCATTTTTTATTTAAAATATTAAAATTATCTGTTAAAATGACAGAGCAGATAAAATACATAAATTATGGTGGACCCCAGAGAGTTTACTCAGTGCGCTAAGTGTGGTTAAGTGTAGTGAGTTACTCACTGGGCAATCCGCCTCCTCCCCTGGAGATTCAGCGCATGGGTTGAGCAGCGAGTCTCTCGCTACTAAAGTGACGTCCGCTAGTTACGTGAGTTCCACCTACAAGTATGTTTTGTATCCACACCATCCTTGCATTTAAAGAGATCATTTGTAGGGCATGGGCCGCAGAATGAATCAGTTCCCAAACTCGAGTGAACCCACCATAGAAAACACTAGAGAGAGTCACGCCCGCCATTTAAAACTTCTCAAGATAACAAAAGTTCTCGATCAATCTGATATTTGTGTTTTCCTTCTTTAATATTTATGTTAACTTAAGGTCCACCATGGTTTTTATTTAAGTTTCCATTTGGGGACTCAATGCCAAGGTTGAGTAGCGAGTCTCACTACTAAAGTGACATTACCTAGTTACGTCAGTCCTACCATGATGTATGTGTTGTATCCACACCATCCATCCATTTGTAGAGATCATTTTAGGGCATGAGCCAAAGAATGAATCAAATCCAAAACTCAAGTGGACCCCACCATAGAAAACAATGAAGAGAGTATACTCACCATTTAAAACTTCTACGGGCCACAAAAGTTTTCAATCAAGCTGATATTTGTGTTTCTGCTTCTTTAATGTTTGTGTTAACATATGAATAGGTTGGATCTCAAATAAAAATCAAGGTGGACCTTAGGAAGGCTTCAATGGTGGACGTCACTCTCCTCACTGTTTTCTATGGTGGGGTCCACTCCAGCTTTGGACCTGCCTCATTCTTTAGATCATGCCCTAAAATGATCTCTCCAAATGAATGGACAATGTGGATACAACACATACATCATTGTGGGCCCCACAGAACTTGGTGGCGTTACTTCAGTAGCGAATCTTACTACTCAACTTGCCGGTAGCTAATCCGCCTCCAATTTCTTTCTTCTAAAATTTAATTAGGCCATGTCATCTCATGACAATTTTATAAGATAAAAAAAAAAATATTTACAAAATCTGCTTGATTAACAAGGAATATTATCTCCGACTCAGGAGGAGTGATGTCTGTAGGATCCTCATCGTGGGCCCACCTTAATCTACACGTTGTATATCTATTTCATCCATCCATTTTCTCATATTATTTTAAGAATCGACCCGAATCGATACTTGTGATCGGGTTAGACTCTGTTCGAATTAGTCCAGGCCAGACCCAGACTCGGATTGGGTTAAGCATGCTGGACTCGGTACCGAGTTAGGTCGAGTTCGGGTCAAGCCTATTTCAAAACCAAATCAAGTCGGGTAAGCCCTAACTCGGTTTGAATCGACTCGATGCCCACCTCTAACCATGATAGTTGTTTTTTTTTTTATAATCCATCCTATTTATCCATTTTGCTCACTTACATCAGGGCATGAGTCTAAAAATAGGTACATCGATATCTCAAGTGGACCACACCATAGGCATGTTGGACTCGGTACTGAGTCAGGTCGAGTTTGGGTCAGGCTTATTTCAAAACTGAATCAAGTCGAGTAAGCCCTAACTCGGTTTGAATAGACTCAATGCCCACCTCTAACCATGATGGTTGTGTTTTTTTTGTTTTTTTATTTTTATTTTTAAATTTTTTTATTCATACTGTTTATCCATTTTTCTCACTTGCATCAGTGTTCACTCCCCAAGTGCAGGGTTGTGATGTAGTAATAACTCGGTAAGACCGAGGTCGAATCCCAAGGGACTGAAACTTGTATGTATTCTGAAACTAAATAGAACTTGAACTAGAACTAGATGAAATCTAAAGGAAATAGAATTTAATGAAGAATTGTGAAATAATTATCTAACACTTAAGAGAATCCAAAGGAAGGGAACTAGGGATTCAGAGGATCCACTTGTAGAGATCAGGGAGATCTTATGCCTGTTTCAAGAATCATGTAAATTAACTGAACTATCATTGATCTAGTTTTCAAGAGATGAAAGGTATATGAATTAGAATGGATTTCATCACCAAACTATGCCCAGGAGACAAAACAAACAACAGAATTAATCTAATTACCAACCAATCAATACATGAAGGTTAGGAAGGATACCGACATCCGACCATGCCCAGGAGACTATGGTGAACAATAGGGCTTCCTGCCATCATAAACATAAAAGAAAAATAACATGCTCAAAGCCATTGCAGACCCATTGTAATTTCAGTCACAACAGACCGTTAAAGACTTAAAACATTCCATTAACAAATTAATAATCAACATCAATTCAGTTTTTAAACAAAAAGCACAAGCAAGGTCTCTCCCATCACGCTACAGCTTCACCTCTTAGCCCTAGCTAAAAGGTTTAGACACACATGAGTGGGCTAGAACTCAGATCTCACAGAAAAAAACAAATAAAATAAAACCTTAAAGAAAAAAAACTCTTCCTCTCTCTCTCTCTGTTCACGTTCAAAACCCAAGATCAAGCTCCCCCTCACGTCTCTCACTCCCTCTCTTTATAGCTGTAAAGGGTGTTAGGAAGGCCTTGCCGCTGGTTTGGAGAACTGACTTTGGTGGAGTCGGTGGACTGCGTAAAAAGTTACGCAGCAACAGCCTATCGCAGAAAAACCCAAACTGAGTTGCGTTCAGCTCAAATTTTCGGGCAGAAACCGTCCACGATCCGATTTCTTTCCATGGCTGGGGTAAAGCCCCCCTTCCAGACCCATTGGACGGTTCAGATCATTCGTCCGACCACAGACGGTGGCCTACGACTGCTAGCAAATCCTGGCTGCGTCGGTTTCGACCGCATAACACGTCCTGCGTAACAGGCTTACGCAACGACGTTGGTGGGGCCCAGGATCGGTAATTTTTGCAAAATCCACTCCGTCCATTAAATGTAGGACGAAAAATCGGTCAAGAAAAATTGATTTTGATTGTCTGATAATGTGGCCCACCAGATTTCCTTTCTTGCCATCCATTCTGCTCTTGAATAGTATTTTCCTCTGTACGCGAGCATGGAGTTGGAAGAACTTCCTTTGTACGGTCGGTTTGGCCTCCTGCAACGAATGGACAGTCCGGATTGATGGCCTGATTAAAGGCGGTGGCCCACCAACTCGTCCGCAGGCTCTGTTGCGAAACAGAGCCTGCGTATTTGGCTCCGCAATAGCTGGTGTGCCCATGGTCGATGTCAGTGAGGATATCCATAGCGTCCATTGAGATCTACGCGAAAAACTGGGTAGGAATAACCGGTTTCGAATAAAATAAGGTGTGGCCCATGAGTAATTTTGTTACACCGTCGATCTTCTATTTTAACGGCTGAATTCATCTCTTTGTTGTCTTCCGGAATTCCGCCACTTACGCTTTAGTAACATGGGCCTTGGGAATATGATGGATGGGTTGGATTGTCTATTGGGACAATGGGTGGACCCCACAACTGAAAAACGGACGGACAGCGTGAAGACGCTGTCCATTTTTATTTTTTTTTGAATTTTTAAAGAAGACGCGGTCTTCTGCTTGTTTGACCGGACTGCATGGTCCGGTGCATTTCACGTGGTCGTGCACTACATGCACGTCTACCCTCGTGTGGTGTCCACTACGATGTTCTTGAGAAATCCAATCCGACCATTCACTCTGTCATATCATTTAAGCTGTCGATACCAATTTCGAAGCATATCCAAGTCTCAGGTGGGCCCCAAATCACAGATTCATGGGCTCATCTAGCCGTTGGGCCACTTCCACAAGGTTTCATCTGCTGAAATTCATCATGTAAGGTTACTTTATGGTCCCCAGGCCGCGTATGAAGTTTCGTGTCAATCTGATGGTGAAAACCTTATGATCTTGCATTCTACACCAATTTCGGGCCATTTGAAGGTGAACGACTGAAATTCCGCTGATCTTCGGCGTGTAAATCCACTGATCTTGGTTCCCTAGGATCCGTCCCTTGCCTTAGTGAATCTTGAACACTAAAACCATGCTTTTAATACCCAATTTCAGTCCAAGCTTGTAATTACACCTTACAGCACAAACACAGTTAAATCAGACCGTTAGACCGTACAATGTTCATAAATCCAGGCAATAACTGGGGTCTAATATATAATATTTGACCCTCAACACAGCCCCCAACCAGCATCTTGCTAGTCCAGAGCAAGGTATGCGAAAAATAAGTTGAGAACTACAGAATAATTTGCATGAACTCGAGTGATTTTTACAAAATGATCTGGATACGAAAATTCTAAGATTCATGAATGTTGGGTATTACTTTCTCCTGGACTTAAGCGCTCGATAGACTTCATAATCAAGTTCAAAATATTAATCTATCAATTAGAACAATTTTAAACATTGAGATCTATGAGTGTATAGTGTAATCTCGGCTTATCGACATTAAAATTTACTTCGCTATTTCAGAATCTCATTGGTAACCAGCAAGAGAATTTGTGAAAACGAAACTTGCCTCACAGATCTTCTTGTCATTCTTTCAACTTTTGATTTTTTTATTAAAATTACATCAAGAAGGGGAGTCAAAGCCTCACCTATAGGGGGCAAACCTATGGCGAAGACTGTACACACGACTCTTTTTCACATATCATCCATGAGGAATCAACTCTACACCCATAGGAGCAAACCTATGGTGAAGATTATTTGCCAGTTTTTTCCAAAGGTATCTGTGTTTTTTTTTTTTTTTTTTTTCCAGGCTGGTTCCTTACATGCTTAGTGATTACCAAGTCAATCCTTCAATATCAAACTGAAATCTTAATGTGAAAACGAGATGTGAAATGTGAAATCATGACTCAATCAATGTTTACAACTTCTAATCATGAATTAATAACTCGAACTTAACTGTGAAATCTAATAGACACTGAATCCAAGAGTCATAAATTATTAACATCACATGTATTTTGAAATTCTAAATCCAAGATGGCTGTCAAAATCACTTCGAATTCATATGAATTTTCAGAAAAAAATTTAAATTTTTTTCATAATTTCACAATTTTTGCTCAAGATCAAGAAAACACTGATTAAGTAACATAATCTCCCACCCCCAACCAAAAATCTACATTGTTCTCAATGTAAAAGATATAAACATGCAATGCACATGGGACAATGGAAGTAAATGAGAAGTGATGGGAGGATAGTACCTGGATAACGAATCAAGAGAGATTTTTTAAGAGATCGCTGAAAGAGAGTAGGTTAGTACGAGAGAGAAAGAAAAAAAAAATAACAAAAATGAAATCCTACCTATACCACTTTTGCAGGTGCTCTCGATTGCATTTAGTGTATGCAACAAGCCTTTAAACCCCTAAGTTACCCCTAGTGGACGAGTTGTAGTCTCCTGAGGGTTTGTAGTAATGTTACCCACAAACAATGAACTAGAAAAATGAAAGGGAATGAAAAGCTGGGTTGCGTCTCGGGAGCGATAAATTTACCGTCTTCAGCCAGACAAATAAAACAACTATCCTAGTCTTATGAAAGCGATAAACCTACCTATACCTCCATCAGACTAGGAGATCAGTCCTGGTAAACAGGAGCGATCAGAGGCATGGACATGTCCTCTGAATCAAATGTCTCGACAAATGGCTTTAATCGATGTCCATTTACTTTAAACTCCTTGCCATTGTCAGGATCTCTTATCTCGATGGCCCCATGAGGATAAGCAGTGACAACAATGTAAGGGCCGGTCCAACGAGATCGAAGCTTACCTAGAAAGAGATGTAGTCGAGAATTGTACAAAAAGACTTTCTGACCTGGCGTGAATGATTTCCGTAGAATATATTGGTCATGAAACGCCTTCATCCTGTCCTTGTAAATTCTCGAGTTTTCGTACGCATCGTTCCGGATTTCTTCAAGTTCGTTTAATTGAAGTTTGCGTAGCGAGCCAGCGTTGTCTAGATTGAAATTCAGATTTTTGATCACCCAGTATGCTTTATGTTCCAATTTTACAGGTAAGTGACATGCCTTCCTATAGACAAGTTTAAAGGGAGATGTTCCAATAGGAGTTTTAAAAGCCGTACAGTACGCCCATAAGGCATCAGTCAATCGGATTGACCAATCCTTACGATTATGGTTAACCGTTTTCTCCAGGATATGTTTGATCTCCCTATTGAAAATCTCAACTTGTCCACTTGTCTGTGGATGGTATGGGGTGCTCACCTTATGAGAGATACCGTATTTCTTCATTAAGATCTCGAATGGTTTATTGTAGAAGTGTGAGCCCCCGTCACTAATGATGGCTCGAGGCGTTCCGAACCGCGACAGGATGTTTTCTTTTAAAAATTTAATAACTGTGCGATGGTCATTGTTGCGGCACGAAATTACTTCGACCCATTTAGTGACATAATTGACAGCGAGCAAAATATACAGATTTTCAAAGGATTGGGGGAATGGTCCCATGAAATCGAAACCCCAGCAATCAAATGTTTCTATGATAAGGATGGGATTCAAGGGCATCATATTTCGACGGGACAATGCTCCCAACTTTTGACAACGCTCACAAGCCTTGCAAAACTCATGAGTGTCCCTGAACATAGTGGGCCAGTAAAAGCCACACTGTAGAATCGTGGTCATGGTCTTTTTAGCAGAAAAGTGACCACCACAGGCCTGTGAGTGACAGAAGGAGATGACACTCTGATGCTCATCGTCTGGCACACACCTCCTTAAGATTTGGTCTGGGCAATATTTAAACAAATATGGATCGTCCCAGAAAAAGTTACGCACCTTGGTTAAGAATTTCTTCTTATCTTGCGACATCCAGTGTGTCGGTATGGAACCTGTAGCAAAATAATTAGCAATATCAGCGAACTAAGGTGAATGGGAGACTCTGAACAGTTGTTCATTAGGGAATATATCATTAATATGAGTCGCCTCAAGGGAATCAGAGGTATTAAGGCGAGAGAGATGATAGGCCACTATGTTTTCTACTCCCTTTTTATCTTTAATTTTCACATCGAATTCTTGGAGTAGAAGGATCTATCGTATCAGGTGGGGCTTAGAATCATTCTTAGAAAGAAGATACTTAAGTGCCGCGTGATCTGTGTAGATGATGATCTTTGATCCAATCAGGTAGGATCTAAATTTGTCCAAAGCGAACACTACGGCTAAGAGTTCCTTTTCCGTAGTCGAATAGTTCACTTGGGCAGGATTTAGAGTCCCACTTGCATAGTGAATGACATAAGGCCGCTTATCTTTTCTTTGGCCTAGAACCGCTCCAAGAGCATAATCAGAGACATCGCACATAAGTTCAAAAGGAAGACTCCAGTCGGGTGGCTGCATGATTGGTGCAGTGGTTAACATGCCCTTAAAGCTTAGTGAAAGCTTCTTGACACTGCTCAGTCCACTCGTATGGTGCATCCTTTTGAAGAAGATTACATAAAGGAAGAGAGAGGAGACTAAAGTCTTTTATGAATCATCTGTAAAACCCTGCGTGTCTTAAGAAGGATCGCATGTCTCTGATGTTCTTGGGTGGAGGTAGGTTAGAAATAAGATCGATCTTTGCCTTATCTACCTCGATTCCTTTGGACGAGATGATATGTCCAAGGACAATTTCCTTCTGAACCATGAAATGGCACTTCTCCCAATTAAGTACCAAATTTTTTTCTTCACATCTTTTCAGCACACATTTAAGACTCTCTAAGTACTCGCTGAAAGATGAACCGAAAACAGAGAAATCGTCCATGAAGACCTCTAGATATTTTCCCACCATATCAGAAAATATACTCATCATGCATCGCTGAAAGGTAGCAGGGGCATTACATAACCCGAATGGCATCCTTCTGTAAGCAAAGGTGCCATAGGGACATGTGAATGTGGTCTTTTCCTGATCCTCAAGGGCAATTTCAATCTGATTATAACCTAAATACCCGTCAAGGAAACAGTAGTAGGAATGACCAGCTAACCTTTCCAAGATTTGATCAATGAAGGGCAAAGGAAAGTGGTCTTTCCTTATGACGGTATTCAGTTTTCTATAGTCAATGCACATTCTCCAACCAGTAGTAACTCTGGTCGGCACGAGTTCATTATTGGCATTGGCTACGATGGTGATCCCGAACTTCTTAGGAACTACCTGAGTTGGACTCACCCATTGACTATCGGATATGGGATATATGATCCCCACTTCCAATAGTTTGAGAACCTCAGCCTTAACCACTTCCTTCATGTTTGGATTTAGTATACATTGTGATTGCCGAACAGCCTTTGCATTATCCTCAAGATATATACGGTGAGTACAAATCGATGGGTTAATTCCTTTGAGGTCCGCTATCATCCATTCAAGAGCTCCCTTATGCTCGATGAGAGTATATATGAGCATATTCTCTTGTTCTTTTTCCAGGTGGGCAGAAATCACCACCGGGTATGTCTCATCTTGACCTAAATAAGCATATTTTAAATCAGAGGGCAAAGATTTTAGGTCAAGCTTCGGTGGCTTGAGGTTAGACGGTAGAGGCACTACATCAGTTCGGGGCAACTCTTCAATTTGTGGCCTCCACCGGTTAACTTCAAGTACCGGTGCAGTATATAGCATGGCACACATCTCCCTAATTATATCATCATCAAGATCATGAGAGTGGACCAGGCACGTCTCTAGAGGATCAGAGGATAAGGTGAGAGGCGTTCTATCTTCCATAAAAGAATCAATCATATTAACATCGTGGAAATCGTCATCATCTTCTGAGTTGCTGCCGTTATTGAAAAAGATATTCGATTCCAATGTCAAATTTCTAAAAGACATAGTCATAACACCATTCCTGCAATTGATAATTGCATTTGAAGTGGACAGGAATGAGCGACCAAGAATGACGGGAATCTGAGTGCTTGTATCATTGATGGGTTCGGTGTCCAAGATGATAAAATCTACAGGGTAGTAAAATCTATCAACCTGGACCAACACATCCTCGATTATCCCTCTTGGTACACGAACAGAACGATCAACAAGTTGTAGTGTGGTTCGAGTGAGTTTTAATTCACCCAAACCTAACTGTTGGTATACCGAGTAGGGAATCAAATTGACGCTTGCTCCTAAGTCAAGAAGTGCGTGATCAATTCGATAGTTCCCGATTACACATGATATGGTTGGGCAACCAAGATCTTTGAATTTTTACGGCACATCTTGTTTCAGGATGGCACTCACTTTCTCAGTTAAGGAAATTTTCTTTTAAACACTTTTTCGTCGTTTGGTCATGTATAAGTCTTTTAGGAATTTAGCATATAAAGGTATCTGTTTTACAACATCAAGCAAAGGAATATTGACTTTCACTTGTTTCAACACCTCTAGGATATCCTGAGAGTTAGAGAGACGTTTTAGTTCAACCAACCGTTGGGGAAACGGAGCAACTGGCTTTTCTAGAGGTTCCGGTTTAAATTTTTATGGAGCATCACTAGATCCATCATTGTTGTCCTCTTCTGGTTCTTGAGGCTTTTCGGGCCTAACCGGAAGGGTTTTATCAATAACCTTCCCACTCCTAAGAGTGGTGATGGATTTAACGTACCACATTTGATTTGAAGAGCTGGGATTACCTGTCTCGTATTGTGGTTTAGGATTGGGGATTGATTGTGCAAGAAGCATTCCCTTTTCTATAGTTGTCATACATGAATCTATCTTTTGTATAAACTCTCGCATTATCTGCGTCAGCTCTTGCACAGAATTTTGAGCCGGTTCTTCTTGAGGTCTCCCCTGATTTGGATTTTGATTGAAGAAACCTTGAGGTGTAGCAGTTTATCCGTTCCTCCAACTAAAATTCGGATGATTCTTCCAGCCAGGATTGTACGTATTAGAGGGTGGTCCATTGAAAGGTCTTTGATAGTTATTTACAGCATTAGATTGTTCATTCAATACTTCTCGAAAGGCAGGTATTGAAGGACAATTTTCAATAGTATGAGTGTTGCAATCACAGATGCCACAAACACTGTCATTAACCTTTTCCTTCTTTCCTTCCATGGCCTCAAATTTTCTGGTAAGATTAGCCACCTTGGCGTTAAGATCATCATCTTCTTTTAGGAGATATATTCCTCCTTTTTCCCTTGAATGAGTCGGTCTAGACGTAGTGTTCGTCCTTGGGTAATAGTCCCATGATTGTGTTTTTTAGCGAGATTATCGAGATAATCCCATACCTCATCGACATTTTTATTGATGAATTCTCCATTGCACATTGTCTCGACCATTTGACGCATGGAAAATGTTAGTCTATCATTGAAAAAATTCATAATGCGCCATATTTCAAAGCCATGTTGTGGGCATGCATTAACCAGATCTTTGAACCTTTCCCAACATTGGAAGAATGTTTCATCTTCCTTTTGGGAAAAGTTCATGATTGCTCTCCTGAGGATAATTGTCTTATGATGTGGGAAAAATTTCTTTATAAATTCCCTCTGCATATCATTCCATGTGCCAATGGATCTAGGACGCAGTGAATGTAACCACGTCTTGGCTTTTGCTTTCAAGGAAAATGGAAAGAGTTTCAGCCTAATTATATCTTTAGATTCATTAGGGAAATATAAGGTGCCTATGATTTCATCGAACTCTTTCAGATGTTAGTATGGTTCTTCAGACTCAAGCCCATGGAACTTAGGAAGGAGTTGGATAACCCCTGGCTTGATGTCCATATGTCCTGTATTCGTAGGAAAAATCATGCATGAGGGCGTACTCACCCCCGCCGGTTGTAAATAATCTCGTAAAGTACGAGGCGGGGGTGCCTGATGCACCTCATTCTCATCATTTACTTCCTCAACCCTAGGTTGGGGTAGTGCTTGAGGTTGATTTTCAGTCATAACCTCTTCTAACTCAGGAGAATTCAAGTGGTGTCTAGTCCTGCGATGGACAGTCAACCCCTCAACTAATCCTCCTTCAGTCACGAGACGTCGAGTATTGTCGCGTGCCCACTGGGGCATAAAACACACTCAGCCCGCAAATTCTAACTTAAACCTAAGAGAAAGGAAGAAGTAAAAATCTAGAAAATAAAGGGGAGAGATGGAAAGAAATTACCAAATTTGGAGTCCTAGGTTAAGAACCTGCAAAACAAAACAAAACAAGTTAGTTTCTAGAATTAGAAAGTCTAAGAATAGAAAATTCCTAATTAGCAGTAAACTAATTTCTAGATAAAAAAGAAGAAACTCTAAAAAAAAGAAAGAAAAATTAGAAAGAGCTTACTAAATTAGAAGTTTCCTACAAAATAAAAAAATCGGATTAGTTCCTAAACAAAAACTTATAGAAAAATTCTAAAATAAGAAACAAGGTTAGGAGAAATAGAAACTAGCTAAAAAGGAAGACAAATCCTAATATAGAAATAGAAAGGAAAAGGAAGTTAGGAAAGAAGTTACCAATTTAGAATCTATCTCAGAAGCCTACAAAATAGAAAATAGGTTAGTTCTAAAAATCAAATAGAATGAAGAATTCAAAATTAAAGAAAAATAGGAAATTTCTAAAGTTAGGAAAAAGTTTCTAAAAAAAAAAGGGAATAACTAAGCTTCTAAACCTGGAATTAGAAAATTCTAAAAAAAAAAAGAAAATCTAATCTTAAACTAACCCTAAAACTAATTAATTTCAGAAAAATGTAACCGACAGTCCCCGGCAACGGTGCCAAAAACTTGTTCACTCCCCAAGTGCAGGGTTGTGATGTAGTAATAACTCGGTAAGACCGAGGTCGAATCCCAAGGGACTGAAACTTGTACGTATTCTGAAACTAACTAGAACTTGAACTTGAACTAGATGAAATCTAAAGCAAATAGAATTTAATGAAGAATTGTGAAATAATTATCTAACACTTAAGAGAATTCAAAGGAAGGGAACTAGGGATTCAGAGGATCCACTTGTAGAGATCAGGGAGATCTTATGCCTGTTTCAAGAATCATGTAAATTAACTGAACTGTCATTGATCTAGTTTTCAAGAGATGAAAGGTATATGAATTAGAATGGATTCCATCACCAAACTATGCCCAGGAGACAAAGAAAACAACAGAATTAATCTAATTACCAACCAATCAATACATGAAGGTTAGGAAGGGTACCGACATCCGACCATGCCCATGAGACTATGGTGGATAACAGGGCTTCCTGCCGTCATAAACAAAAAAGAAAAATAATATGCTCAAAGCCATTGCAGACCCATTGTAATTTCAGTCACAACAGACCGTTAAAGACTTAAAACATTCCATTAACAAAACTAATAATCAACATCAATTCAGTTTTTAAACAAAAAGCACAAGCAAGGTCTCTCCCATCACGCTACAGCTTCACCTCTTAGCCCTAGCTAAAAGGTTTAGCCACACATGAGTGGGCTAGAACTCAGATCTCACAGAAAAAAATAAATAAAATAAAACCTTAAAGAAAAAAAACTCTTCCTCTCTCTCTCTCTGTTCATGTTCAAAACCCAAGATCAAGCTCCCCCTCACGTCTCTCACTCCCTCTCTTTATAGCTGTGAAGGGTGTTAGGAAGGCCTTGCCGCTAGTTTGGAGAACCGACTTTGGTGGAGTCGGTGGACTGCGTAAAAAGTTACGCAGCAACAGCCTATCGCAGAAAAACTCAAACTGAGTTGCATTCTGCTCAGATTTTGGGGCAGAAACCGTCCACGATCCGATTTCTTTCCATGGCTGGGGTAAAGCCCCCCTTCCAGACCCATTGGATGGTTCAGATCATTCGTCCGACCACAGACGGAGGCCTACAACTGCTCGCAAATCCCGGCTGCGTCGATTTCGACCGCATAACACGTCCTGCGTAACAGGCTTACGCAACGGCGTTGGTGGGGCCCAGGATCGGTAATTTTTTGCAAAATCCACTCTGTCCATTAAATGTAGGACGAAAAATCGGTCAAGAAAAATTGATTTTGATTATCTGATAATGTGGCCCACCAGATTTCCTTTCTTGCCATCCATTCTGCTCTTGAATAGTATTTTCCTTTGTACGCGAGCATGGAGTTGGAAGAACTTCCTTTGTACGGTTGGTTTGGCCTCCTGCAACGAATGGACGGTCCGGATTGATGGCTTGATCAAAGGCGGTGGCCCACCAACTCGTCCGCAGGCTCTATTGCGAAACAGAGCCTGCGTATTTGGCTCCGCAATAGCTGGTGTGCCCATGGTCGATGTCAGTGAGGATATCCATAGCGTCCATTGAGATCTACGCGAAAAATCGGGTAGGAATAACCGGTTTCGAATAAAATAAGGTGTGGCCCATGAGTAATTTTGTTGCACCGTCGATCTTCTATTTTAACGGCTGAATTCATCTCTCTGTTATCTTCCGAAATTCCGCCACTTAAGCTTTAGTAACATGGGCCTTGGGAATATGATGGACGGGTTGGATTGTCTATTGGGACAATGGGTGGACCCCACAACTGAAAAATGGACGGACAGCGTGAAGACGCTGTCCATTTTTTTTTTGAATTTTTAAAGAAGACGCGGTCTTCTGTTTGTTTGACCGGACTACATCGTCCGGTGCATTTCACGTGGTCGTGCACTACATGCACGTCTACCCTTGTGTGGTGTCCACTACGATGTTCTTGAGAAATCTGATCCGACTATTCACTCTGTCATATCATTTAAGCCGTCGATACTAATTTCGAAGCATATCCAAGTCTCAAGTGGGCCCCAAATCACAGATTCATGGGCTGATCTAGCAGTTTTGCCACTTCCACAAGGTTTCATCTGCTGAAATTCATCATGTACGGTTACTTTATGGTCCCCAGGCCACGTATGAAGTTTCGTGTCAATCTAATGGTGGAAACCTTGTGATCTTGCATTCTACACCAATTTCGGGCCATTTGAAGGTGAACGGCTGAAATTCCGCTGATCTTCGTCGTGTAAATCCACTGATCTTGGTCCCCTGGGATCCGTCCCTTACCTTAGTGAATCTTGAGCGCTAAAACCATGCTTTTAATACCCAATTTCAGTCCAAGCTTGTAATTACACCTTACAGCACAAACACAGTTAAATCAGACCGTTAGACCGTACAATGTTCATAAATCCAGGCAATAACTGGGGTCTAATATGCAATATTTGACCCTCAACAATCAGGGCATGAGTCTAAAAATAAATAGATCGATATCTCAAGTGGACCACACCATAGGCATGCTGGACTCAGTACCGAGTTCGGTCAAGTTCAGGTCAAGCCTATTTCAAAACCGAATCGAGTCGAGTAAGCCCTAACTTGGTTTGAATCGACTCGATGCCCACCTCTAACCATGATGGTTGTTTTTTTATCCAAACTATATATCCATTTTGCTCACTTACATCAAGGCATGAGTCTAAAAATAGATAGATCAATATCTCAAGTGAACCATACCATAGAAAAAGTGGTGATTGAACACATAGTATTATAAACTTTGTATAGCCCAATGTAATGTTTATTTTCCACCAACCAACTGATAATGTCACAAAGACATGGATGAAGACAAAATACAAATATCAGCTTAATCCAAAACTTTTATAACCCCCAATAAGTTTTTATTCATCTAATCATCCATGTTTCTTGTGGTGTAGTCTACCTGAGATTTGGATCTTCCTCAAATTTGTGCTTATGAACTACAATGATCTATAAAAAGTAGATAGATGACGTGGATAAAATACATACATCATGGAGCCAATAGAGCTTTTCTAAGATCCTCACTCTTGCTTTTGTATTGGTATACTCTCCGAAGTTTCAACACCCAGTCAAGGGTTCAAGTATCCATAGGTGGTGAAATCCCACTACGGCATGAGTGTGTGGGGGTGTGTGTGCATGTGTGTGTGTGTGTGTGTATATATATATATATATATATATATATATATATATATATATATATATATATATATATATATATATATATATATATATATAAGAACTTTTCCAATAACACATAGTAGTACAATTGGTGGTATATGCTACTAGTGTCCCCTTTGTCCAAGCCACTTGTATGAGAAAATAATCAGTGGCTCAGGTGGGCCATACTATGATGTTTTCTGAAAAATTAAGTTGGACCACATGGTGCCTTACCCCATTTTAGGCCACAAGCCAAAAAATTAGTTTTATATATAATTCAGGTTGGCCACATGATTCTACAGTGTACAAACAATCCTCGCCTTCCAAATTGTTTCCATTAGTTTGGCCCAAGTGATTCATGTATCGGTATGATTTTTGGCAAAATGTTTTTTTTATTTTTTATTTTTTATTTTTTTTAATAATTTATTTGTTGAAGTGGATTTTGATGTAAGTATAATGTTTGAGTAAATAATCAGTGGCTCAGGTGGGCCATACTATGATGTTTTCTGAAAAATTAACTTAGACCATAAGGTGCCTTACCCCATTTTAGGCTACAAGCTAAAAAATTAGTTCTATCTATAATTCAGGTTGACCACATGATTATACAGTGTACAAACAATCCTTGCCTTCCAAATTGTTTCAATTAATTTGGCCCAAGTGATTCATGTATCGGTATGATTTTTGGCAATATATATATATATATATATATATATATATATATATATATATATATATATATATATATATATTTTAATAATTTAGTTGTTGAAGTGTATTTTGATGTAAGTATAATCTTTGACCCTTTAAAATAAAGGGTGAATATCTCTCTCCCAACTATTTCCTTTAGTGCGTATCTCTAGGCTCAATATGAGACTTAATAACTAATGGTTATAGTGGATATTACATAAACATTGCATTGGACACCAGAAAAATCAAGAGTCACGACCCATAAAATATATATATATATATATATATATATATATATATATATATATATATATATATATATATATATATATATATATTGATGTAAGTATAATGTTTGATCCTTTAAAATAAATGGTGAATATCTCTCTCCCAACAATTTCCTTTAGTGCGTATCTCTAGGCTCAATATGAGACTTAATGGCTAATGGTTATAGTAGATATTACATAAACATCGCAGTGGACACTGAAAAAATCAAGAGTCACGACCCACACACACACACACACACACACACACACACACACACGGAAACACTCACCTGCGAACCAGTTCGTACGTACTACGTACGAACTTTTTTGAGAACCCACCATACATGATGTGGATCCAAAATCTGAACCGTTCACGTGAAGCAGCACCTCGTGAAACCCGCAGGCACAAGTTTTACTTTGATCTAAAACTTTGATGGGCCATGAAAAATGAAAATAGTTTCCACCCTTAATTTGCATTTCTCTTTGCTATGGCCCACCAGAATTTTAGATCGGGGTGAAAATTTGTGTCATGGGGTTTCATGGGATTCCGCATCACATGGACCGTTCAGATTAGACACCCATGACACGTGTGTAAAGGTGCGCACGGGCATAGGTGCGCAGGGGAGCATGACTCTCTCTCTCTCTCTCTCTCTCTCTCTCTATATATATATATATATATATATATATATATATATATATATATATATATATATATATATATATATATATATATGTATGTATGTATATGTATGTGTGTGTGTATAAACTTTCTTTACAATTGGAGAAGTATGGGGGATTGAATTTTTGACGGGGGCCCATTTATTAATGGAACCCCATCATTTTGTCTAATGGGACCCTATCACTTTGTCAAATGAACCCGTCACTTTATCTATTAAAACCCTGTCATTTTATTTGACAAGCCGCTACTTTGTCTAATGAAATCCTATCACTTTGCATATCGTCACTTTGTCTAGTGGAACCAAGTCACTTTATTCGAAAATTCATCATTTTATCAAGCAAAACCCTATTAGTTTGTCTGGAAAACCCATCACTTTATCTAGTGGAGCATCATCACTTTGTCTAATAGAACCCCATTACTTTGTCTAATAACCATGTCTCTTTGTTGAGTAGAACCTTGTTACTTTGTCTAGCACCCCTTTTACTTTATCTAGTGAAATCCCATTACTTTGCCCAGCAATCTCATCACTCTCTGTCTAGTAAAACTTTGTCACTTGATATAGTAAAACTTTGTTAATTTATCATACTACATAGTCTCTTTGTCTAGTAGAACCTCATTACTTTGTCGAACAACCCAATCACTTTGTCTAGTAAGTCCATTCTATATAATCATCATGGTGGGTCCTATATGTTTCAAGTATGGATGTTCTCTCTTCCAAATATTTCTTTGGTGTGTTTCACACGAATCTCCTATTAACCTTCTTTTTTTTTTGGATTCGAGCCTAAATGACTATGCATCTAATTGTCAAAGTGGATTTTGCGTACCCATCATGGTGGGCTCCCACCAAAAATTCAATCCCCCATGCTTCTGCAATTGTAAAGAGAGTTTATATGTAAATGGGAAAAGGTTCTATGCATGCGGTCGAGCTCATGGGAACTTCCTAAGAGCTGTGTGGGCCCCACTTTGATGCATGTTGAACATCTACCCCATCAGTCAAATGCACCATTCCATAGTGGGGCTCAAGATTAAAACTCAAGTCAATCCCTGACTTGTGTGGGCCACACCACATACAAAAGTTAAGAGGGGTTACCCTTCCATTAAACATTCGCAATCATTTATTGGGCCCACTGAGATGTGGTTCACAAATCCAACCCATCCATTATGTGTGTCCCACTTGGATGAGGCGTCAAACCAAGTTTTAGATGCATCCAAATTTCAAGTGGGCCCCGCCAAGTGCTTTTATATGTTTTAGGCATGTCTTCACATGATTTTAAATGGTATGGCCCACCTGAGTTCCGTATATGGCTGATTTTTGGGATATCCCATAATTTAAAGGGGACTTATCAAATGCACCGTGTTGATGTTCGACACGCATCACGGTGGGGTCCACACAGCTCGACTGCATAGAATATTTTCTCTCTCTCTCTCTCTCTCTCTATATATATATATATATATATATATATATATTTATGGGGCATGACTCTTGATTTTTTTCGGGGCCCACTGCGATGTTTATGTAATATCCATTATAATCATTAGCTATTAAGTTCCATATTGAGCCTAGAGATACACAATAAAGGAAATAATTGGGAAAGATATGTCCACCCTTTATTTTAAAGGGTCAAACATTATACTCTTTTTTATTCAGATTTTAGATTTAGATCATGTTCTAGTTTTACTTCTAGTTATTTTCAAAATACGTACAATTTGAGTCCCTGTGGATTTGACCTCAGTCTCACCGAGTTATTACTACATCGCGACCCTACACTTGGGGTTGTGAACATCGAGTCGACTTACTAAGTGACTCAAACTCAACTCGTTTTGAGTTTGGATTGGATGAAGTCAGCTCGATTAGGATCAATGCACCCACTCCGTTCGTATCGAGTCAAACAAGTCAAGTTTACCGAGTCGTCTCTTGCCCAACCCTAATCATGGTGAAGCCCACAAAGGTTTTTTATTTTTAGTAGCACACAATAACAAGATTGGTGTTGTGTACTATGCCATGTGTTCCGAGTGTAAAAGAAAGAACTCGACAACTCTGAATCCCCCAATGTGAGTATGAGCTATCTAATTGTATAAATTGAATATCTATGCCGTCTATCCATTTTGCGAGCTCATTTTACAGAGTAGACCAAAAAGTGAAGCCTATCCAAATCTCAAGTTGACCATACTACCAAAAACCATAATAATTGATTATTAAAACCTTTTTGTGGGCCACAAATGGTTTTGTATCAAGCTGATATTTGTATTTTTCCTTTGCCCGGGCTGTGTGACCTTATCAACAATAGATTGGATGGCAAATAAACATTGAAGTGAACAATGAAGTTTTCAAGTCGGCATTCAATGACCACTATTTCCTGTGGTGTGGTCCACCTAAGAGTTGTATCTTCTTCATTTTTTGTATAATTCTCTAAAATAATATGAGAAAATGGATGGATGGGGTAGATATACAATGTATAGATCAAGGTGGGCCCACGGTGAGCATCCTATGGACATCACTCATCCTGGGTCATAGCTAATATTCCTTGCTAATCAGGTAGATTTTGTAAATATTTTTTTTATCTTATAAAATTGACATGAGATGATGTAACCTAATTAAATTTTAGAAGAAAGAAATTAGAGGCGGATTAGCTACCGATAGGAGGTTGAGTAGCTAGACTAGTTGTTGAAGTGACATCACCAGGTTATGTGGGGCCCACCATGATGTATGTGTTGTGTCCACACTGTCCATCTATTTGGAGAGATCATTTTAGGTCATGATCAAAAGAATGAGGCAGATCTAATGCTGGAGTGGACCCCACCACAGAAAATAGTGAGGAGAGTGATGTTCACTATTAAAGCCTTCCTAGGTGCATCGTGATTTTTATTTGAGATACAACCTATTCATAAGTTAATACAAACGTTAAAGAAGGGAAAACACAAATATAAGCTTGATCGAAAACATTTGTAACCCTTGGAAGTTTTTAATGATGGGCGTGACTCTTTCCATTGTTTTTTGTGGTGGGGTCCACTCGAGTTTTGGATCTAATTCATTCTTTGGCTCATGCCCCAAAATGATCTCTCCAAATGGATGGATGAGGTGGATACAAAACAGATATCATGGTGGAACCCGCATAACTAGGTGACATCACTTTAGTAGCAAGTCTCGCTACTTAACCCGTTGTGCTGAGTCGATGGAAGGAAGACGATTACGTGGTGAGTAGGGCTGCTCATGAGTTGAGCTATCTCGAATAACTCACTCGACTCAGCTCAAGTCATCTCGGATTGACTCAGCTTGAATGGTTGTATCGAGCCGAGTCAAGCTCATTTCTTCTAGCTCGAGTTGAGTTCGAGCCGAGTTCGACCAGGGGGCATTTTAACTCGACTCGACTCAAAACTTGAACTCGAGCTCGACTCGGCTCTATTAGATATATATAATATATTTTTTATATTTAATTTAAATATATTATATATATACTAATAAAACCCTACCCGCACGCCCCCTTTCCCGCTCTCCCTTTCCCTTTCTTCTCTTTCTCTACACCACGGTCCCCACTTAGCCGTTGCCCGCTGCATGCCCACCCAACGAGCAACAGAAATCCACCGAGAGTCTGGGACCACCACTACCAATGATTTCCCACACGCTGTCCGCACATCTCCACTGGACCACCACCACCACCCGATCTCACCGAGTGAATCAAAGCAGCCGTGCTCAATCTCGAAAAGGTAAGTGTCAAGATCTGTTTCCTCTTCTTCATCTTCTTCTTCTTCTTCTTCTTCTATTTCTCTTCAAAATGTTTATTTTAGGGCCACAAATCGAAAGGTTCAAATTGTCCCTTTAGTGGGATTTTCTAGGCTTTCCAGATCAATGGTGGGATGTAACTAGTCTAGATTAACTAAAATCAACTAGTCTGGATTTTCTCTTCCAAATTGTTCCTCAGTTCATGGCCATTCATCATCTTAAATCAGGATAGCCACATTCCTAAAAATCAGATTGGTTCAATAATCCTAACCTCTAATTCATGGACACTTATTCATTGAAATAGGACAATTGGGTTCTTTTCAATCTTAACTGTCTAATAAATGTCTATTAAACCAAGAAAACTTGTATGCCACAAATGCAATTTTCGACTAATTTCTTATTGCTTGTGTATCATCCATCACACTCTGCTAGTGTATAAAATTTTTTCTCATGTGGGCCTACCTCATGAGTGGCTTGAATCTCGAATCGGGTTCCGTTGTGGCCTAATGCACGTTTTTCATCTGTTTGGACAATGGTCCCACCTAATGTATCCATTGTATCCATGATGTCCATCTATTTAGATAGTGGGCCCACCTAATGTATGGGTTATATCCACATTGCCTTTATAAGATATTTGCATTTTACGAAACAACGTATGAGTGGTGTGTATTAGTTTTTATGGTTACTGGTTAGATTATCTTATCATTTGATCTGCCAAAGTTGAGCTTCTTTTGGTAATCATGGTCCGTTATGTTGCTTTAGTTTGTCAAAATAATTTTATGGTGATGAGAGATTCTAAAGGAATCCTTACTTCAGTTCTCTGACATGTGATAGAATATTGCATGTAGCTCAGCTTGTCA
Organism: Magnolia kwangsiensis; assembly: GCA_037074715.1. Classification (NCBI taxonomy): domain Eukaryota; kingdom Viridiplantae; phylum Streptophyta; class Magnoliopsida; order Magnoliales; family Magnoliaceae; genus Magnolia; species Magnolia kwangsiensis. The sequence continues at coordinate 45,321,408 of CM073589.1, read as the reverse complement.
GTAGGCATTGCTGAAAATTTCTGCTCGTACTAATATTTCCCATCTTTATTTAAAACTTCAATATTGGAAGGCATCTTCTGTAGGATGCTTCACTTTCTCTCTTACAAATTATGTCTAACTCGTTCCTATACCACGTAATTTCCTATGTGCAGTCCAATTCAGCTCCCCGAATTCCAAAATACCATGTTGCCCTCCCTCATCCTTTTGCTTGAAGTTTCTCAGCACATGCCAGTAAAATGCACTACTTATGTTCTTCAAAATCTTATAGTAAATTGGTAACCAATCAACTTCTCAGTACGTATCCAAGAATGACTTGCCTTCGAGAATTCTATACCTACACCTACACCTAAGAATTTTCTGAAATAACATCAACTAGTTGTAAGAAGATGAAATAGTTAGTTAAACAACAATAGCAAAGCCGACCCCAATTAGCAGGTAATCCATAGCTCATGTGATTTGAATTTGATACAAGAATTATATGAGCAATAATACTGCATCTTGTAGTCTAGAATTATTTTCCTATAGAAATGAGTACCTCTTAGAATGGAAGTTTTCAAAGGTGAGGTTGCCTCAGTCGAAATACTGTTTTACCTGATGACATGAAAACTTTCAAGGGCTTAAAACTTTCATTGTTTAATAGATCTATCATATTGACATATGCTGAAATTATTTGGAAAATATAATATCTGATTTTGATGAAAATATTCTTGTGACAAAATTATGCTAAGACTAACTAATTTATTGTACTTCATCTCAAATCACTTCCAAAAATTCGAGCAAAGCCTACGGACTTTGGAAATTTATGGCTACAGATATAAACCGTAGATAATTTGCTATAGATTTAATCCATGGCTAAAACCTATATCCCACTACACCCTTATCAAAGATTGATGGTGCTGGGCTCCATGGGTCCCATTATAATATGTGTTTTATCTAAGCCTCCCATCAATTACGACATATAATTTTAGTGGATGAGCTCGAAAAGTAGTTAGATTGAAGGTCTAAGTGGACCATACCATAAGAAATAAAGAAAAAAAAAATTCTATCATTAATATGCTGTGTGGTCCACTTACAGTTTCAATCTGAATCCTTTTTTGGATCAACCCTTAAAATGAGACGTTAAAGTGAATGGAAAAAATGGATAAATAACATACATTACGGTGGGCCCCACGAGTCCTGTAAATAAGCAATGAAAGTGTCGTCCGTCACCCCCAAGACCCAATCCCCATCTGTGCTAATCTCGCGCACGCGCCCATCTCCCAAAACCAAAACTAAAACTAAAACCCTCTTTCTCTCTCTTGCATGCGCACCCATCTCCCAAAACCAAAACCTCCCCCTCTCTCTCTCTCTTGCACTCAGCCTCTCCCTTTCCCTCTCTCTCTCTCTCTCTCTCTCTCTCTCTCTCTCTCTCTCTTTCGATCTCCTGTGCTCCCTCACCCTCTCTCTCTCTCTCTCTCTCTCTCTCTTTCTCTCTCTCTCTCTCTCTCTCTCTCTCTCTCTCTCTCTCTCTCACCCTCTCTCTGTCTCTTGTCCCCATTCCTCTCTCTCTCTCTCTCTCTCTCATTCGCTCACTTGCTAGGGTTTTCAAAACCCCCTTTCGTTAGAAGCCCGTAATTGATTTGTGAGCACACCCTTTGCTAGGGTTTTCAAACCCCTTTCATCCAACCCTCGTCACCACCTCAACTCATCCACTAGCCGCAGCCTTCATCCGATTGCAATTTCTTCTTTTCTCATGTCGTGATGATATATCTATTTGTTGTTTGTTTGAATGTACCTATCTATCTCCACATGAGAGGATTTGTATGTACCTATCCATCTCCAACTAAGCCACCCATAGCAACAAAACTATGAGATGCCAACAAGAGCTATGAAGTTGGGGTAACTTTTTCTCCTTGTTAGTACTCTTAATAGTTTAGTATGGTAATAAAAAGCTCTTAGATCAAAAAAAGATGAAGTTTAATATGCAAACCCTAGAAACTATCTAGAACTCGAGGCATTGCTACTAATCACTGACATGTCCTACTTGTAATTGAAAAGAAAATGGAGATTTTCTTTTCATGATGATCGGCTCTGGTTGCACATTTTTCAGGTCATAGAAAAACGTGGTCAATATTTTTTCCACTTGGAAAGTGGGTAGTTGTGGCTATTGACGGTCCTCCTTGTGGAAATCATCCATACGTTTATTTTGACCCTATAAACCATATGGTGAGACCATTCCTTTCGTGTCAATTTCATTCCTCTTCGAGTTTTTTTTTATAAATTTTTTATTATTTATTAATTCATTAAGAAAAAATGGTTATACATGATGCACTTCTTTCACTTTGTCTTTCTTTCCCCATTGAGCATTCCGATTTATGAATGATATGACTATTTGTAGGATGATGAAATATATGAAGCTGTTGTAAGAAGTGACTTTGTCATTACTAGAGTTGCATTTCGAGACAACTCTTCAAATTACTACATAAATGACCGTGGAAGTAATTTTATAGAGGTCACTAAGAAATTGAAAGGAAAAGGAGTGGACTTGGACAACAATCGGTTTTTGATTCTTCAAGTGGGTGATGGGCTGATGGCTGAAAAATGCAATGTCATTTACTTGTGAAAAAAATATCATATCGTCAAAATATCTTCTCTTTCAATTCTTTATCCTTGAAATTTCAGGGTGAAGTCCAGCAAATTTCTCTAATGAAGCCAAAGATTTGTATTTTCAGCATTATTATAACTGTAATTGTAATTGATTGAATGAAGGATTGTAATTGAATGATTGAATGATTGTAATGGAATAAATGAATGATTCTGCAGGTGGTAATTAAATGAACAAATGATTATATATAATTTTTTAATGTACAAAATAGCTACGGATATTGACCGTAGTCGGTAATTTGACAGTTGTAGCCATTGTTAAATTTGGCATATTGCTATGGATATTCGTAGTTGTTTGTAGTTTTCACTACAGATATAATTGCTACGGATTATATTTGTAGCTATTGTAATCTATAGCTACTGACAAAATCTGTAGCCATATGTTTAAGACCTATTGTTATGGCACATATGACTACGGTCAAGCTACGGATGAAAACCGTAGCCATAGGTCTATGGCTATGGATTTTATCCGTAGCCTTAGCCCAATTTTTGGTAGTGAAAGCTACTTAAACTATTTTCTTCCAAATTGTTCTCTATGTAATTAATAGAATTTAAATCCTTTTCTAATTCTTTTTAGGACAGAGGAATGCATGTAGTCTTGGCTGCATAGGAATCTGTAAATCGTGGTCCCAAACCCATGCCAAACACATTACACACACGCACGTACGCAGAAAACTCAACTCGACTCGAACCACTAGCTTGACTCGAACTTGACAACTTTGGCAAATAAGTCAAGCTTCAATGTTAAGCTTGAAGCCAAGCTTGAACTCGAGTAGAGCATGGACAAGCCGAGATGAGCTTAGCCCACCTCGACTAGATGCCCACCTTGACTCGTACTCGGCTCGATGCCCACCTCTAGTGGTATTTAACTTAGCGTACTGAGTACACTCTGTGGGGTTCACCATGATTTATGTATTTTATCCGCTCTGTCCATCAATTTTACCTAATAATTTTAGGGCTTGAGGCCAAAAATGAAGCATATATATACAATGTTCAAATGGACCACACCAATAGGAAATGGTTGAATTGAACGTTTACGGTGGAAAATTTCTTGGGGGCTACAAAAGTTTTGGATCAATTTTATATTTGCATTTTCCCTTCATCTATGTCTGTATGAACTCATAAACGGGTTGGATGGCAAATAAACATCACTGTGGGGCCTAGCAAGGTTTTAACGGTGGAAATCATTATCCACACTGTTTATTGTGTTATGATCCACTTGATATTTGGATATACTTCAATTTTGGGCTCAACCCCTTAAATTAGATGAAAAAATGGATGGGCGGTGTGGATAGACCACATACATACAAGGTGGCCCAACTGAGTTTACTTGGTAATCAATCCGATTTTCAAATGGAAACCGTCTAACGTTTCCGATTCACTTTCCGTGAAATGTAAATTGTTTAATATACTTAGTAAAACTGCTGACGTGGCATTTACAGTGACGTGGACCAATCATAAAGTTGGATTCAGCCGCTCACTGCTTCCATGAAACAGAGTATCCACACTGAAAATTTAAAGGACATGTCAAGATATTTTAACTAAAGAAGTGACGTAACTAAAAATTTAGAAAATAGCTACGAGGTTTGCATGCTGAGGGAAGCGGATTGGCAGGTGTACTACAAACCAGCTATACAGCTGCTGTATGCACGTGGCATACGAAGACGAACACTGACGTTCCTCAATATCTTCGTTATACGAACGGTTCAAAGGAGATCAAAGTTACATGGGCCCACGGTGAGGTATTTATTATATCTATGCTATTCATCTATTTTTAGAGATTATTTTAGAGCATTATCTAAAAAAAATTAATCATATCCAAAGATCATGTGGACCACACCACAAATAACAGCAGAGATAAGATTTTCACTGTTAAATAATTTTTAGGGCCCACCATGATGTTAATTTTCAATTCATTGTGCTCATAAGATCATAAAGACTTGAATTAAAAGAAAAAACAAATTTCATATTGATCCAAAACTTCCGTTATCCCAAAGCTTTTTCAGTGCAGTCCACTCGATAGTTAGATTGTTTTATTTTTCATCTCAAGTCCCAAGACGAGCTTGCCAAATAGATGGCAATTTGGATTTAACATATACATCTTAATCAGACTCACAGCATTTGCTGACTTCAATACTGCAAATATATATATATATATATATATATATATATATATATATATATATATATATATATATATATATATATATATATATATATATATATAGCCGGTGTCAGTTACACCAGCCAATCCGCTTCCCATGCGGAGTAGCATGGTGAGTAAACACATGTTGGTGGTCAGTGTATGTCTTATTCGTCCATCAGTTTAGGGCCTGTTTGGATTTACCTATACCATTGTGTTGGATTGTATCTATCTACTATTCATGTATATGTTCGTATATGTTCGACAAAAATCATTACACCTCCACATTCATAGACTAAGTGGGTGTCTGCATTACAATGCTTGTTGGACGGGTATACAAATGTGTCCAAGTAGTCAATGTTTGATACGATGTATTCGGGCTACATATTGTATATATGGTATATATTGAGGCCAATACGAGTTGAATATGCCCACTGCAAGGCTTCGATCGATGGGTTGAGGGTCAGTGCGTCGTGAGCCCCACAGTGATGTCTGTGATTCATTCATGACATCCATGTATTGCATTTGAAGGCTTTCGTTCTTTGCATTTGAAGGCTAATACGAGTTGAATATTGAATTTGAAGGCTTTCGTTCTTTGTGTTCATGAACTTAAGTGATGCCCATATACTAAGTATTCACGTTCATATTGCATTTTCTTCTGATACTATACCAACAGTATTGTATGTTTAATACATTCTGTCACTCTCATTATAATGTGATAGGTAGGTATTCTTGTCTTATCTATCCCAAACGCTAAAAGCTTCAAGGTATATTTGCTAGTATGAGAAATAGGTTGGCATTTACTAGGCTGAAATTGTCACGCCCTAGACTCGATAACCGGACTCAAAAGGAACCCAACGGCCGGTTCTGGCCGCAATAGCCTCCGTAGTACCTCATTTTTGGCTCCTAAGGTAGGTTCCGATCCTGAGATCTTACAAGGAGGATTTCCATAATAGTATAATAATTTTCGATGCGAGCATACCCAAGATCATAGTAAATACATCTTGAAATAACACAGGATATACATTATAAAATTCACTAAAAATTTGAACTTTTACAGGCTTATATCAGGTCTGAAAGGACATACATAAGATAATGGGAAAAGAGAGAAAAGGATCAGCAACACTGGAGTCCTCGAGGTCAACTCTACTACATGCTCTGCTGCTACGTCGCCTGCCTAGAGTCTCCTGCATACATCAATCATGCATAAACTTATAGAAGCTTAGAGGGTGGTGTAAGTATGTGATAATGGTGCATAAAAGAATAGTAGGAGGTACAAGGAGAGAAACATGCTCAATGAGAATATCACTAGCCTTACCAAGGCTTATCATGAATACCATGTAATGAGTACTGGGCACCATACCAAGGCAATGCATGAAGGGCTTATACGGCCAATGCTAATGCGATGTAAGTAATGATAGTGCTCATATCCAAACCACACATCAAGTACATTTTTAATCATAAGAAAATCATCGGGATCCATTACACTGCTGAATGAATGCTGCTCTACAGACCCGCATAGTTAAATGAGCATAAGAGACCTCACTACCTGTCTGTGGATAGCCAATCACCAACAAGGCTTGAAGGTAGTGGACCCACTTTATGAGCTGGTTAGACTCAACCTAATAACGCTCTCCTTCATAGGTAAATAAGGCCACATCCCTACCCAACCGACTACACGACAGTGGAAATCCTGGCCTAACGGTATAAGGCCCTCGTGTGCTCATAGTTTTTACTCGGTCACGGTGTTGGGGCATTTCCTTGGTACCATGGAAATTTTAAAAATTTCACCCATGGGCATCTTCTGCACCCGATATGCTTAAATAATATTTTCGGCATCCACACATACGGCCATCCACGAATGTCCCTATGAAGGTAAGGCCCTGATGAAGCAAGGGCGGTATCATCATGAAATGTGATGGCAATGCATGAGTCACACACACAAATCATGCACTAGCTGCAGGCACACAATGTGCACGAGGGGAGAAACTCCATCCCTCAATGACCACCACACAATGTAATCAATTCATACTGATGACGTATATGGGTCACAAAAATGTAAGTGTACTACCTGTAAAATGTATTTCTCTTTGCCAAGGAGGGACAAGGACAAGATCTATGGACAAGTACTCTAAGGAGAAATGAAGTTCTCTTAGTGGGGACCCAACAATTTGGGATGATCTACAAGCTAGGGGAGTCCTAAGGCTTCTAAAGGAAACAGCCCTAACAAGGTTCAAGGTGGGCCTTCAACCACCTATAAGGGCCTTAGGGGCCTACCTTAAGGTTACTAAGGAAGACATCTAACCTCAACTATGTAAGGAAAAGTCTAAGGCTCAATCAACCCATGGCCTAGCGGGCCATACACTAAGCCCAATACATAGGCAACCTGATAGGCCCTTAAACAAGGTTAGGGCCCAACCATAAGGGTCATGGTTTCACTCATTGTAGTGGGCCCAATGGGTAGCTCATTATCCTAACATATGGAAAATCTTTATATTTAACATAAATAAGTTGGGCCTCACATCTCGGCCCAAGTATGGATTTATTATAGTGGGCAAGCAAGGGCGCATGTAACGCCCTGAAAATCGGGAGTCGAGTGACAACTCAACTTCCGAGTTTCAGACCATCACTTATGCAATAAATATGCTTATAATTAAATATTGTCTGAGTTAGTGCATTAATATGAGTGAGATTATACCAAAACTGCAATTCATACTCCAGATTCAGTGATAAAACGCAAGCGGAAGACTGGAAGATATATATATCACTGTATGTAAAACAAACAATCTCGATCTGTCTCCAAAGTATGAATATAACTTTGAGTTACAAATACATATAAAAAAACCAAAATCAAATGTCATGTGATAGTCCAACTAGTAAAATCCCACTGATCCAGGCCATCCATGCGAAGCCGTCAGAAAACTGCATGTACGAGAACTCGTCCTGGTCCTCGTAGTAGTTCAGCTTTAGCTCCTAAATCGCCTCGCTATCTGCATCTAAGACAGAGTCTGGTAGGTGTTGCAAACACCGTCCCGTAACGTGGGAGTGAGTGATCAACTCAGTGGAATCATAGAGCAAAGATTAGCATGTTATCAAATCAACCATGCGATAATAGTAAAACAAACAACCAGACATTCCTAGATACTGTTATTAATACGAGGATGAGATGCAATAATGATGTATGCCCTCACCGACATACTCTCTCATGCGACACCATCTTACGTCCGCGGCATGCTTTCTTTCCTCAGTGCTCCACATCTTCCACGCACATGCAGTGCGATATGGATATGATTACCGAGTTATTATTAGTCCTTTCAAACAACATGATTGGAAAACTAAGGTACTTCCCTTATATCATTCCCAACACAGATCCGGTCTAGGGTCGTCACTCCTAGTAGTCTCATACGATGGTATATTTCTAGATCGCTGCAAGGGCTGTCAGGCCTGTTGCTCGCACTCTTTGCACCGCTCCCCCATCACCTTATCAATACAGGCCTAGTTGTACTCTTGTTGCTACGGAAGGGTCGTCGCCTCACGTAGACTCAGAGTATGCTCGAGGTCACTACAAAGGGCTCGTCACCAATCAGAGTAGGCCGATAGCTCGAATGTAGTGTCCCATACCAACACAATCGGTTCACGAGTCTGAAGTGCTCACTGGTCACTACGGGGAGGTTTGTGGCCCCAACGTAGGCCGACAGCTTGACCACGGTATCCCATACCACCATGCCCGGCTCATGAGTCATAATGAATCAAGGTACCTTGGTTATCAGGGTTATCACTAGTAAGTTCAGTACCCTAGGTTCAAGTAGTTATGACCAATACAAGGTGAACATACAATGGTCAGTCGGGTTGCTTGACGAGCTCGACTAGTACGAGCGCACCTCAAGTTGAATGACATGAAATGCATAAAACACCTCGTGTGGCCTAACCACTGCCGTCAACCAAAGCATGATTCGGGTTCGTCGAGGCATCCTTCGTGGCGAACAGAATTCAACCACGATTTTGAATCTGTTACCGACTGCCTGGACTAGAGTATAGCCCCACACACTTATAATCTGAATCAATGTTCATATGAGAGTGACAGAAATAAAGCACAAATAATCCAAGCATGTTAACAACATGTTATAACATACAACATAAGCAAATCAACCAAACACAAGCATTTCATATATATAAGGAAATCAATTCAATATAACAACATGGAGAAAATCATGTACATCATCATATTAGTTGAGAATCAAATCTCTAAACTAATCTACAACACCATTCATTCAATACTTACTAATACATACTCTTATACAAACACTTAGTCTAAACACATGTCTACATAGCATATGTCGACCCAAAGTGTGCATTAGGGTGAATCTCTTCGCTAAACAGATCATACATGCCTAACTAGTATAATAACACGACAAATACACATGGCAATCATATCGAAAAAATACAGACGTATACAGTATTTCCTACAAATACCTAAAATACCCTAAATCTCATATTCTCCGTACGTAATCAAAATGAAAAACATATAACATGTTCTACTTGTCAAATAACATTCTTGTCGATAATCTACTATTAAACGACATTGAAATCTTTGAAAACAGGTAACCTAAGTATCTAAAATCCTCACCTTACACCGTTGAAGCGTATCGAATCGAATAGGAACTCTACGCTTCGTCAACGTCAATATGACGACCTATTTCACAAGATAAGTCAGCTACTTCGCTACTTGTATCGATAGAATTCCTAAAACAGGTTAAGGTTAGGGTTTTCTTACCTAGAATAAAGTTAGAATCACCGGAAGAGTGATTAGAACACGATGACTAAGCATGTGTAGTAGCAGGATCGAGTGACAGGAGCCTTTCCTCACAAATCTCATACAATCTCTCTTTTCTCTCTTCTCTTTTCTAGGGTTTCTTGCAAATTCATATGGGAGGGATGTGAGAGGGTTTAAGGTCCTTAAATAGGTTAGAAACTCACCTATTTAGACTTTAAACCAAGGTATACTTGGGTTATAACCACTTTCCTATCCAAAAGAACATTTTTGGAGGTCCCCTGACTAAATACGATCGGACTTGAGCTTATGGATGTTGGATCCTAATCACATTAACTTTTCAGTTCGATCGGGTTTATATATCGTACGTGGCGGACCAGTTTTAGTTCAGCAGTCACTGAGACTCGATCAGAGATTCCAAGTACACTAACCTGAGTGGAAAATGTTCCCTGATCCGAGGGTGTATTTGGGTCAAATTTCAACGGTCTGAATGCTTATACTTAATCTGCAAGCCACACATGCCAGATTTATTTAAATCACATTTAATTTTTAAAGAATTATACTCTTTCTCACACTCCTTGCTTCAGGCTCAATGAAATAGCCTTAGAACATCAGTTGGGCTTAATTTCTGGGGTGGTAGTCAAGTCCAACCACGCGGTCATAATGGTCTAAGTTCATTGCTACCAGACTCACGACGTGCAGTCAGAATCCATTACAAAGTTTCAAAGGGTTCCTCAGAGCAAACGGGTTTAGAGTTTGATCCTAGGTTTCAGGATGTTATAGCTTTAACAATTCCACAAGTTTTGGGTCTTGCAGAACGTATTTAAAGCGATCAGCGCTAATTTCACAGCTAATCTAACATAGCGCTAGTTAACTTACGCTTAATTTCTAAAGGAATTAATCCTAAATGATTTCTGCCTGAGGTGGTGCTCGGGTCTCTTTACGAATTTTTTCGAGACGTTACAATCTACCCCCCTTAAACAATAAATTTTATCCTCGAAATTTGTACCTTTTTGTACTCCTCGAGAAGTGTGGGTAGTTCTTTCTGATTTCAGCTTCTGTCTCCCATGTAGCTTCCTCTTCAGTGTGATGCGTCCACAACACCTTTACAAGGGGGATGACCTTGCTACACAATACCTGCTCCTTGTCTAACATACGAGTCGGTCGCAGTATATATATAACATCCTCACCTAACTGCACCTGCTCCCATCTAATGATATGGGAAGGATCAGGGACGTACTTCTTCAGCATAGAAATATGAAATACGTTGTGTACACTCACGAGAGGCGTAGGCAAAGCCAGACGATATGCCACTGCACCCACACGGTCTAGAATCTGGAACGGACCAATAAATCGTGGTGCTAGTTTCCCCTTCTTCCCGAACCGAAAAACTCCCTTCATAGGGAAAACTCTTAAATATACGCTATCTCCAACCGCGAACTCTAGCGGGCGCCGTCTCGTATCGGCATAACTCTTCTGTTTGCTCTACGCTATAAGAAGTCGACGTCTGATGATGTCAATCTTCTCTGAGATCCCCTGCACTATCTCTGGGCCAATCAATCATCGCTCACCGACCTCTGCCCAACAATGCGGTGCTCTGCAAGGACGCCCATACAAGGCCTCATAAGGTGCCATACCGATACTGGCCTGAAAACTGTTGTTGTACGTGAACTCCTCATATGGAAGACAGTCATCCCAACTGTCTTTGAAGTCCAACACGCAAGCCCGCAGCATGTCCTCTAGAATCTGGTTCACCCGCTCTGTCTGTCCATCCGTTTGTGGGTGGAAAGCAGTACTAAACTTCAACTTCACACCTATAGCTTCCTGGATGTGAGTCCAGAAAATAGAAGTGAAGCGCGTGTCTCTGTCCGACACGATCTCTAAGGGAACTCCATGCAGACGCACTATCTCCCTGATGTATAGTCTAGCTAACTCGTCTTCAGAGTTCGTAACTTTGATCGGTAGGAAGTGCGCCGACTTCGTCAAACGGTCAATGATCACCCAAATAGAATCATGTCCCTTTCTCGTCTTCGGCAGTCCCTAAATGAAATCCATAGAAATAAAGTCCCACTTCCACTCAGCTATAGGCATAGGCTGAAGGAGACCAGGAGGTCGACGATGCTCTGCCTTCACCTGCTGACAAGTGAGACAACGGGACACGAAATCTGCGATGTGGGTCTTCATGCCATCCCACCAATAGGTCCTCTTCACGTCACGATACATCTCTGTGCTGCCTAGATGCATCATAAGTTTAGAACTGTGCGCAGCCTCGAGAATCTCTCGTCTCAAGTCGGGGATATCTGGGACGCATAGGCGGCCATGATAACGTAAGCCCCCATCCGTTCCAACTAGCCACTCGGCATCTGCATCGTCACTGGCCTGCTCTCGAAGCTCAGTCAGACGCTCATCATCCCTCTGAGCCGCGATGACCCTGTCATCGAAAATAGGTCGCACATAAACATGTGCGATAAACTCAAATGGCTCCTCCACAGTGAGTTTCTGCTCAAAGTCTCGTAAAAACTCAACCATGTCCCACTCAGCTACCATCAGTGGAGCCACAAACTCTATCGCCTTCTTGCGGCTCAAAGCGTCAGCCACCAGGTTCGCCTTGCCCGGATGGTAGGAAACTTCAAACTTAAAGTCCTTCGAAGTCTCCATCCATCGCCGTTGCCTCATATTTAGGTCTCGCTGCGTGAATATGTACTTGAGGCTCTTGTGGTCGCAAAAGAGCTCGAACTCCTCTCCATAAAGGTAATGTCTCCAGAGCATCAGTACAAAAATGACCGTTGCCAACTCTAGGTTGTGTGTAGGGTAATTCTCCTCGTGCTTCCTCAACTGTCTCGAGGCATATGCAATCACCCTGTCCTTCTGCATAAGGACACAACCTAGACCAACGTGAGACGTGTCTGTATATATCGTATACGTGACCCCTTGCTCTGGCAGTACTAGTACAGGGGAGGTTGTTAACTTATCCTTCAGCTCCTGAAAAGCTGCTTCAGCCTTTGCATTCCAGGAAAACTTCAAATCCTTCCGTGTCAACTGAGATAGAGGTCTGGCGATCTTTGAGAAATCTCGAATGAAACGTAAATAGTAGCCTGCCAATCCCAGAAAACTCCTCACCGTAGTGACTGAACCAGGCTGCTCCCAGCCCTGAACTGTGGATACCTTGGCGAGGTCTACCGATATGTCTTCCTTAGACACCACGTGTCTCAAGAACTTGACTTCTTCCTTCCAGAAGTCACACTTACCAAATTGAGCAAACAACTGATGCCGTCTAAGAGCATCCATGACTGAGTGCAAGTGCTCCTCATGCTCCTCTCGACTCCTGGAGTATATCAAGATGTCATCAATGAATATGATGACGAATTGATAGAGGAATGAACGAAATACCCTGTTCATCAGGTCCATGAACACGGCTGGTGTGTTTGTAAGACCGAACGACATCACGAGGAACTCATAATGGCCAAAGCTGGTCCTGAAAGTTGTCTTCTGCACGTCCTCATCCCTGACACGCACCTGGTGATACCCAGACTGAAGATCAATCTTCGAGAAGTACTGCGCCCCTCTCAACTGATCAAACAAGTCATCTATCCTGGGCAAGGGATACTTGTTCTTTACCGTCACCTGATTCACCTTACGATAATCAATACACAATCGCAGAGCACCATTCTTCTTCTTTACAAACAACACGAGCGCTCCCCAAGGAGACACGCTAGGACGTATGAAACCCTTCTCTAGCAGCTCATCAATCTGCCTCCTCAGTTCCTCCATCTCACATGGAGGCATATGATACGTCGGTAGTGAAATGGGTGTCGCACCGGGCATTAGATCGATAGTAAAGTCGACCTCATGCCGAGGAGGTAGCCCCGGGATCGACCTGAATACATCATTAAAATCTCATACTACAGGGATGTCTCTCATCCCTGGATCATCATCATAATCCAATAGAGTAGTGCAACAACTTAGTCGAGAAGGATGATTGACCTGAACCGGAAAGGTGAAAGCTGTGCCCTCAGGTCCATAGGCTGTCACCAACCTAGTCTCGCAGTCAATCTCAACTCGCATCTCGGTGAGCCAATCCATACCAAGTATGACATCGTAATGGAATAGGGAGACAACCAACTGGTCAACAGTCACTGTCCTGCTACCCAAGTCTATCAAACAACTCTCACAGACTTTAGTAATGTCGAAAAAATCTTTTGTAGCCGTAATGAGAGTCGTCCCCTTCGCGGGGGTTGTAGCCAATCCCAGTCTCTTAACTACTGTGCATGAAATAAGGGAAGTAGTGGACCCAGTGTCCACTAGTAGGAAAATGGAAATACCTGCAATCTGTGCCGTAACCTCGAAAGCCATAGGACCACCGTCTGATACCTCGGATGCCTCAACTGTGAGCGCATGCACCCGAGCCTGCTGCGGTCGATTCGGCCGTGGTACCATGGGCCGTTGAGGTAGTCGGAACTGAGCTACTGAAGGTCTGAAGGAAGGATGGGCGGGAGCCGACCGTAACGGTGGAGCGGATAAAGTCCGTGGGCGAGGACGATCGATCTTCTGCGGTGGTGAAAATCCGCTATCTCTCATCCTAGCAAAATAGCTCTCTGCAGTGTGACCCGGTCTCCCGCAGTATGTACAGGTCACACCTGGGTGCCTCATCGGAAGTACTGGCGCTGTGGCCCTGGGAGGATAGTCGATGCGAGGCCTCTTACCAAGGAATGGCCTGCTCTGGGTGTCTGGTTGTGGCCTAGCAACCATAGGGCCATGAGAACGTGTCAAGCGATCTATATCCTGCTCTGCCTTCATTGACATGTGTATCAGCTGGCATAAGAGGGTATACTGACACAACACATCTTCGACCGAATATCAGGTCGTAAACCCTCAGAGAAATGTTATATCCGTATCTGCTCATCCGCCAGTATCGTAGGGACATACCTGGCCAACTCTGTAAATCGATGCTCGTACTCCGTAACTAACATGCCTCCCTGCGTGAGGCGCAAAAACTCATTCTCCCTCTCGTGTCGGTAGGTCTGCGGATAGTATTTCTCATGAAAACAGAACTCGAATGCTGCCTAAGTCCATATATAGCCAACTGCAACCGTCCGCAATATGCTATCCCACCATAAGATGGCCTCTCTCTCGAACATGAAAGTGGCTAACTCAACCTGCTCAGACTCCGAGCAGTGCAGCATCCTCAACATCTTCGAGATGCAGTCAAGCCAGTACTCGGCCTCCTCAGGTCTGTGAGAACCCATAAAAGTAGGAGGCCACAAGTGTTGAAATCACTCAAGTAGGCCTCTGGTATCAGCAGCATTCCCTGTAGGATAAGCAGAAGGTGCAGGATGAGCCATAACCTCATCCTGAGTCGAAATCCCAACATCCTCAGCTGGATGCACAGATAGCGCAGGTGGAGTCGCACTCCCTCCCTGGGCTAAGGCCCCTACTATAGTAGTCAAAAGCTACTGATGTTGCTGGTGCATCATGGTCATTAACTGCTCAAATCTATCAGGAGGTGGAGCAGGCTGAGGTACATACTACGTCGAGGAAGACGCACGGTCCTGCTCGCGAACTGGTGGTGTGAAAGGTGGTGGTCCGACTGTAGGACCTGTAAAAGGCTGAAACTCAGGTGCAGTCTCACGAATCAGGCCCAAAACAGGGTCCATATGATCATCACTCTGGGGAGGGACCCGATCCATCGGCTCACCCAGCGTAAGATGTACCGTGCTCCGTGTAACCTTAGGTGCCATTCCCTATATTCAAAATAGGGTGCAACCTAGTCAGTTTCAACAATAGCACAAACACACCACACAATCATTCACATAACAAATCAAAGAATCTCCATGCATTTCATTTAATCAAAATTTATCACAATACAAGAGATATATCTTTACATGCATCATGACAAGAAACACATGGGAAACTAAGCTAGCCAAAGCTACAACTGGAACATAAACCAACTACTAAGCCTTCTCATGCTTACACACAGAAAACACAAAACAGCCTACATACAACCAACAAACATCTGTAATCTAATCACTCATCCGAGTCTGGCGATGGAGGAGAGTCACCCTTATCCTGCAGACAACACAGGATGGCCTTCAAGGTGCGAGTCACCTTGCCAAACTTCCACTTCATGACGGCCTTGGTACCCTCAAGCTCTTGTTTTACCTCGGCCCGGAGTTCTTGGACTTCCCGTCGCAAAACAACCTGACTCTCCTCAAGTCGGGCTATGTGAGCATCCCTAGCAGCCCGAGTTGCAGGAGGAGGACTCTCATCAGTATCCTGAGCCTCCTCTTCTTCTTCTTCCTAGCCTTCTTCCTCTATTTCTACCCCACCTTCTTCTTCACTTTCATCCTCTTCACTATCATATTCACCCTCACTGTCATCATCAAGCTGAGCCTCATGCTACCGAGGCCCTATCTTCATTTAGTTCATAGTAGCCTTATTGATGTAATGAACCGGCACAGGCAACTCCGACCCAAGTCTGTAAGCAAATTCAAGCGCAATCTTGCATATGAGCCAGCCAAAGGGAAGTGACTCAAACGTTCTTCTAGAGTTCGCTACGAGGATGATCTGTCACAGCAAAAATGAGGGCATGCACACGTTCTCTCCCTGGCCCACCTGATACAGGAAATCTACCATGAGACGCATGCATTCACTGCTATTGCTCCACCTGGGATAAACATTAAACGTGCAGATGTGGTGAAACAGACGAAAATCATCCGAAATGTGGGTCGCTATGAGGCTCTTATTACGCTGCCACTCAACTAAACCACCACATAGAAACCTGGTGCGGCGATCTCACTCACGAACACTCTTCAGGTTCTTAGCACTTTGATGTACCTCGCTAAGAGGCACGTTCAGAAGTCGAGCTATCAACCGAACATCGATTGTGGCTTCTCGATCTCTATCAAAGGGAATCCTGAACTGCAGTGGCTCCAGTGTAGGGTTCCGAATATGAGCATAAAAGGCACGAACAATGCTCACATTAGCACGAAACTGGCCTTCAAAGAGCGGACCCCACTGTGCAACTTCGATGCGCTCAAACAACAGAAATTCACCAAAGAGTCACCCATCCACCTGAGCTTCAAAAAGAACCTTGCGATCTGTATACGCGCCATGGGCCAAGTCTGCCAACAGTGCTCTCCCTATTGGAGCATGGGGATCCAAATCTCACTTTGTGTGTAGCTCTCGAGCGGCACTTGGACTAGCGGTGGCGCTTGAACTAGCAGTGCCACCTCTCGGCCTTCTTGAACGTGAGGGGCGACTAGGCCCAGCTTCATCAGTGGCACTCTTCTCTTTTCCCATGAGAGAGAGGACGGTGGAAAGGGAGATAAAGGCTAAAATAGCCTCTATAAAGGCCATGGAAAAGTGATGAAGGGGAGAGAAAGGGCTGACCTAATAGGCTGCCACGAATCTAGGTCTAATAGAGGAGGGAAACAAGCCCCAAAAGGCTAGGATTGCAAAGGGAAAAGGATGAAATGGGTTAGGTTAGAAGCTCACACGATTTGATCTTCAAATGGAGGATGAAAGAGCTCAAACGTGAGAGAATGGAGAGAGAGGGGAGTGTGTACCACAGCAAACGATGGAGGGGCGTAGATTGTGGCCGAAAACGACGATGGGAGCGATTGAGAGTAGGGTTTGAGAGAGAAATCAGTAAATAGGACAGAAAGGGAGAGCTTGGGGGTGTGTTTTGTGAAGGAGGTAGCAATTTGGGGTTGTTTTAATGGATGACCCATATACTAGGGGGTCATCCTAACCCCTAAAGACCCCTAAAGGCCCGACCGAACTGGGCCCACTGATCGACGAGGTCCTCGCCGACCTCTGTGGTATTCAGCGATGCCTCGCCATTTGGGCGAGGTCCTCCTACCCTAAGGGCCCGAAATACGTGTGGGTCCCACCTTGGATCATTCTGGATTAGCGTGGGTAGGCCCACAACTCCGTTTCAAACTATTTTGGGTCATTTCGGGTACTAACTATTGCTTATTCGCATTTAACAATTTTTAACAGTTGGGATAAGGTCAAAAGAGATCTAGGCTCGACCACACACAAAGTAGAAGTGGTCCGTGGTCACGGACTCGATCAAAATGATCGATTTGGGTGAACTTCGCCAATTGGCGAAACTGGGATCCAATGAGTGTTCCTATATTTTTCTCGCACCCACCTAAGTCAAAGGGCGACAGCGTACGTCGCGTGACCATAACCCAGGTCCAGTTTAATCCAAATCATGCTCTGATACCAACTTGTAATGCCCTAAAAATCGGGGGTCGAGTGACAACTCAACTTCCGAGTTTCAGACCCTCACTTATGTAATAAATATTCTTATGATTAAATGTTGTCTGAGTTAGTGCATTAACATGAGTGAGATTATACCAAAACTGTAATTCATACTCCAGATTCAGTGATAAAATGTAAGAGGAAGATTGAAAGATATATATATCACTGTATGTAAAACAAACAATCTCGATCTATCTCCAAAGTATGAATATAACTCTGAGTTACAAATACGTAAAACAAACCAAAATCAAATGTCATGTGATAGTCCAACTAGCAAAATCTCGCTGATCCAGGCCACCTATGTGAAGCTGTTAGAAAACTGTATGTGCGAGAACTCGTCCTAGTCCTCGTAGTAGTCCGGCTCCAGCTCTTGAATCGCTCACTATCTGCATCTAAGACAGAGTCTGGTAGGTGTTGCAAACACCGTCCCGTAACGTGGGAGTGAGTGATCAACTCAGTGGAATCATAGAGAAAAGATTAGCATGTTATCAAATCAACCATGCGATAATAGTAAAACAAACAACCAGACATTCCTAGATACTATTATTAATGCAAGGATGAGATGCAGTAATGATGTATGCCCTCACCGACATACTCCCTCATGCGACACCATCTTACGTCCGCGACATGCTTTCTTCCCTCAGTGCTCCACATCTTCCAGGCACATGTAGTGCGATATGGATATGATAACCGAGTTATTATTAGTCCTTTCAAACAGCAGGATTGGCAAACTAAGGTACTTCCCTTATATCATTCCCAACACAGATCCGGTTTAGGGTCGTCACTCCTAGTAGTCTCATACGATGGTATATTTTTAGGTCGCTGCAAGGGCTGCCAGGGCTGTTGCTCGCACTTTTTACACCGCTCCCCCATCACCTTATCAATACAGGCCTAGTTGTACTCTTGTTGCTACGGAAGGGTCGTCACCTCACGTAGACTTAGAGTACACTTGAGGTCACTATAAAGGGCTCGTCACCAATCAGAGTAGGCCGACAACTCGAATGTAGTGTCCCATACCACCATAATCGGCTCACGAGTCTGAAGTGCTCACTGGTCACTACCGGGAGGTTTGTGGCCCCAGCGTAGGTCGACAGCTCGACCACGGTATCCCAAACCACCATGCCCGACTCATGAGTCATAATGGATGAAGGTACCATGGTTATCAGGGTTATCACTGGTAAGTTCAGTACCCTAGGTTCAAGCAGTTATGACCAATACAAGGTGAACATACAATGGTCAGTCGGGTTGCTTGACGAGCTCGACTAGTATGAGCGCACGTCAAGCTGAATGACATGAAGTGCATAAAACACCTCGTTTGGCCTAACCACTGCCATCAACCAAAGCACGACTCGGGTTTTTCGATGCATCCTTCGTGGCGAATAGAATCCAACCACGATTTCAAATCTGTTACCGACTGCTTGGACTAGAGTATAGCCCCACACACTTGTAATCTGAATCAATGTTCATATGAGAGTGACAGAAATAAAGCACAAATAATCCAAGCATGTTAACAACATGTTATAACATACAATATAAGCAAATCAACCAAACACAAGCATTTCATATATATAAGGAAATCAATTCAATATAACAACATGGAGGAAATCATGTACATCATCATATTAGTTGAGAATCAAATCTCCAAACTAATCTACAACACCTTTCACTCAATACTTACTAATACATACTCTTATACAAACACTTAGTCTACACGCATTTGTCTACATAGCATATGTCGACTCAAAGTCTGCATTAGGGTGAATCTCTTCGCCAAACAGATCATACACGCCTAACTAGTATAATAACACGACAAATACACATGCCAATCATATCGGCAAAATACAGACGTATACAGTATTTCCTACAAATACCTAAAATACTCTAAATCTCATATTCTCCGTACGTAATCGAAATGGAAAATAGATAGCATGTTCTACATGTCAAACAACATTCTTGTCGATAATCTACTATTAAACGACATTGAAAGCTTTGAAAACAGATAACCTAAGCATCTAAAATCCTCACCTTATGCCGTAGAAGCGTATCGAATCGAATAGGAACTCTACTCTTCGTCAACGTTAATATGACGACCTATTTCACAAGATAAGTCAGCTACTTCGCTACTTGTATCGATAGAATTTCTAAAACAGGTTAAGGTTAGGGTTTTCTTACCTAGAATGAAGTCAGAATCACCGGAAGAGTGATTAGAACACGATGGCTAAGCACGTGTAGTAGCAGGATCGAGTGATAGGAACCTTTCCTCACAACTCTCACACAATCTCTCTCTTTTCTCTCTTCTCTTTTCTAGGGTTTCTTACAAATTCGTATGGGAGGGATGTGAGAGGGTTTAAAGTCCTTAAATAGGTTAGAAACTCACCTATTTAGACTTTAAACCAAGGTATACTTGGGTTATAACCAAATCGGGTCCTTTCCGATCCAAAAGAACGTTTCTGGAGGTCCCCTGACTAAATGCAGTCGGACTTAAGATTATGGATGTTGGATCCTAATCACATTAAGTTTTCAGTTCGATCGGGTTTCCAGATCGCACGTGACGGACGAGTTTCAGTTCAGCGGTCACTGAGACTTGATTAGAGATTCTAAGTACACTGACCTGAGTGGGAAATGTTCCTGGATCCGAGGGTGTATTTGGGTCAGATTTCAACAGTCTGAATGCTTATACTTAATCCGCAAGCAACACGTGCCATATTTATTTAAATCACATTTAATTTTTAAAGAATTCTACTCTTTCTCACACTCCTTGCTCCAGGCTCAATAAAATAGCCTCAGAACATCAGTTGGGCTTGATTTCTGGGGTGGTAGTCAAGTCCAACCACGCGGTCATAATGGTTTAAGTTCATTGCTACCGGACTCACGACATGCGGTCAGAATCCATTACAAAGTTTCAAAGGGTTTCTGAGAGCAAACGGGTTTAGAGTTTGATCCTAGGTTTCAGGATGTTATAGCGTTAACAATTCCATAAGTTTTGGATCTTGCAGAACGTATTTAAAGTGATCAGTGCTAATTTCATAGCTAATCTAACTTAGCGTTAGTTAACTTACACTTAATTTCTAAAGGAATTAATCCTAAATGATTTCTTCCTGAGGTGGTACTCGGGTCTCTGTACGGATTTTTTCGAGACGTTACATGCAACTACTTGAGTATTTGGCCCATAAGTCCCATCACAATGGCATGGTAAATATAGGACCCAAAGGCCCAACGGGCCTATCAAAAGTTCTAGCCCAACCAAGGCTATAAGGCCTATTAACTAGATGACTAGTTGAAGAAGAATCCAATTGGAATGAGTCTTTAATTATGCACTAATTGAGTCCAAAAAAAAAATTAAAATGGTAAGATAACTAACTCAAATCCCTCCCAAATCTAGTGGGCCATATTACCTCAAAACAGACATTTATGGGGTGGCAACATTGGGTCCATTGCTAAATTTCCAGCCCACCCGCTTTTTGGATTTGTTGGAGTCCAACAAATAAATTAATTTATAGTATTTATTTACCGATGACCCACACACATCACTGTGGGTCCCACCAGATGAGAGGGGAATGCACAACATACACTAGAATTGGGTTATGCTGCTAGAATATAGGCCCATCAACAGCCTAAGGTAGGGGCATCACATGGTGGGTAGTCCTACAGGCTTGGGTATTTGGCCCAAAACTGACCCAAATTTGTAGGCCATACCATAGTCAGTACAGGGGCCCGATGGGGCCTTGAAAATTTGTAGGATGGTACTTCTATAGGTGGACCACAACTCCATAAAATTTTACAATTTTTGGACAGTCAAAAGTATTTTAATTAATTTAAACAATACGGACTATCTAGAAAATTTGGTTAATCTGGATGTCTGAACACATTTGGCGCTCGCCACGGTGTGCACAGTGGTCCATTGGCTCCAAAAGTTTATATATAGGTCCCACCATGGGTGTAACATCTGCCTATAAATTTTTATGATTTTAGGATACTTAGAAGTATTTTAATTAGTATAAAGAATACAATCGGTATAGGGTGAAATGTTGTTGGAATATAACTGTCCTGAATTTGGGTCATCCAATGGGTGGGTTCTACACCTCCAAAATTTTTGAAATTTGGACCCAAGGTCTTTCATCAAGCCTAAAATAAGGTGGGACCTATAAATATGGCCCACCTTCTTAGAAAGTATTTTTAAAATTTTATTTTTTATGAGACTATGCTGTAGGACTGCACAACAGAAAATTCTGGTACTTCATTATGTTGGCCCACCCTTTTGGATGCCCAAATGAGATCCTCTGGCCTTGAAATTGTGTAGGTAGGTCCTACTATGGGTGGGACACCTACTTGACAAAATTTAAAATTTTTGGGACAGTAAAAATATTTTATTTAACTCCTGCAATTTATGTACAGTAAGGTCCAGATTTTTATTTTCCTGCTACAACAATGTTGTTGTCCTTGACTATTACACCCCATTTGAGTGGGCCCAGGTCTATGTAAATTTTGAAAAATGCAAGGAAAACCTTCCTATACAAGTATATAGTAAGGTGGGGTCCACAAAGGTGGCTCACCATTTCAAAATCAGGCTGATATTTATGATTTTCTAGCAAAAAATATGGCCGAACAGTTCAGAAAAATCTGGACCGTCCACCCTCCTTGGCCCACCCTTTTGGGTGATCAAACAGGGACATTTGTAGGTGAGGCTTAACATACTTATAGGTGGGGTCCACACCTTAAATAAAATTCTAAGAAATCAAGGAAAAAGAGGCCACAAACAAGGCCTACAACCCATACATCACAACATAAAAAAAAATTCCAACAATCTGGACAACAACGAGTTGCTGTCTAGATCAGCCCATGAAATTAATAAATGGGAAATAAATCACAAATTTCACAAGGTGGGGTGCACCCTGATGTGTCATACAACTCCCATGCCCAACCCCTCCCCAAGAAAATCCATAAAATCAGGCCCAAGGGCCTTGAAAACCAAGCAACAAAACTAGGTAGCACAGTTGGGCCTGGGTGTCTAGTAACTTGGGCCTGGACGTCCCAAAAATCTAAAAATCCTGGTTGTATGGCACATCAAGTGGGCCACATAATCATCACATCCAAATCACAGAAAGGGGAGAAGAGAAGAAGAAAGAAAATCTCATTAAGATGGGGTCCATGGAGAATGGCCCCATCAAGATTGCATGCATGCAAGTAGTGGCTTAAATTTTTTTTTTTATCCTAGGAGTGGTGTAGGACCTCCACCATTGATGTGGTGAGTCCTACACTCTCCATATGAAACAAAAAAATATCCTTAAAGAAAACTATGCAATCTATCCTACATGCTCACCCACTTGTTGGATCTTCAAGATTCTTCAACCACCATGCTCCTCAAGCTTCAAGGAATGAGGTTTAATGGTGATGATATGATTTAGAAGGTTAGATTTGGAGGGTTTTTGGATGAAAGGGGTTGGAGAGAAAGCTCTCTCTCATAGACATCCAAAGGCCTTAGTAAGGAGAGGAAAAGAGAAATGAAGAAAGAGGGATAGATGAGAAAGTTGTAACCATAGAAGAGAAATGATTGTTTTCTAGAAAAAGAAGGGAAATGATGATTTTTTTCCTCTATTGAGAAGAGAAAATCCAGATTTTTTTAAAAAAATGGAATTTGGGTTAGAACAACCCATCATTACTTGTTAGGAAAGAGGCTATCTTAGCTTAGATTAGAGAAAACTCATAATAGCTATGTCATGATTACTATATAAAAGAGAACTCATAAATGCAAGGCTAAAGGTGTCTTTCAGGGGGAATAGTATACATGGAAAAACGTGCACATGGGTAAAGTGGGCCCCACATCATGATTAATGGCCTGAATAATGCACAGCCTGCATCTTTTGATGGACATGTCGAATTTATGCACTAGATACGGTGTTGGAACCGAGGCGATGATGCGCTTGCAATGGCATGGGTCTTGCGTCAATTCGAGTCAGGTTTATGTGACCGAACTCAAGGTCGACCCCAAATACTATTCGAAAGTCGTGGGTCACCAGAATTTTATCCGTAGGACCACGGGACCAAAATGAACGAAATGCATATTCACACACACACATGCACACAAGCGAACTCGGGGCAGGTCTCACAATCCTACCCACCAATAAATAAATTTCATCCTTAAAATTGATAAAATCGAGACAACACAGTGCATAAACATCATCATATATATCAATCGTCAATCAAGAGAAGGCAATGCAAGAAATATAAGTAATTAATCATCGAATAAATGGGGATAACGCTCTCTAATTTTGGCCTCGCATTCCCAAGATGCCTCAACCTCCAAATGATGACCCCATTTCACTTTCACCAATGGAATGACCTTGGTCCTGAGGACCTTCTCCTTTCGATCAAGAATACGAATCGGCTGCTCATTATAGGAAGCATCCTCACGAACCTCAAGGGGTTACCAATCAATCACGGGAATAGTTTTTGGCCTACATTTTTGCACCATAGAAACATGGAATACATCGTGGATCGTGAACAACTCAGGAGGTAAGGCAAGTTATAGGCCATAGTGCCTATGCTCTTGGTAATCTCAAAAGGTCCAATGAATCTTGGGATGAGCTTGCCCTTCACACCAAAACGAACCACGCCCTTCATAGGCGAGACTTTGAGATATACCATGTCCCCGACTGCGAACTCGAGGGGTTGACGTCGACGATCAACAAAACTCTTCTACCGGCTCTGAGTTGTGCGTA
Organism: Magnolia kwangsiensis; assembly: GCA_037074715.1. Lineage (NCBI taxonomy): Eukaryota > Viridiplantae > Streptophyta > Magnoliopsida > Magnoliales > Magnoliaceae > Magnolia > Magnolia kwangsiensis. The sequence continues at coordinate 45,296,864 of CM073589.1, read as the reverse complement.
TCCTCTGCCTGCTAACATCAATAACCTCTGACATCTGCTACACAAGCTCGGGACCTAAGAGATGACGCTCTCCTACCTCGGTCCAACAATTAGGAGATCTTCATGGTCTACTATAAAGTGCCTCAAAAGGAGTCATGTTCATAGTCACCTGATAATTGTCATTATATGCAAACTCGGCGAGGTGTATATGCTTATCCCAACTGCCCGCAAAGTCAATCACACAAGCTCTGAGCATATCCTCAAGGATCTGGTTGACCCTTTCGGTCTGCCCATCCGTCTGTGGATGATAAGTGGTGTTAAGATGTAAAGTGACCCCTAGCACCTGTTGGAAAATCCTTAAAAAATGAGATGTAAATCTGGAGTCTTGGTCTTAAACGATCAAAACTGGGACACTGTGTAGTCTCACTATCTCCTCAATGTACACCTTAGCAAGCCGGTGCATAAACCAGCAAGCAAGTATTGGAATGAAATTTACTGACTTTGTCAAACGATCGACGATAACCCAAATGGTATCATGTTCGTGCTGAGTCCTCGGTAACCCTGCAATGAAGTCCATCGACACGTGCTCCCATTTTCACTCTGGAACGCTCAACAGCTGCAAGGGACTAAGGGGTCTCTCATGATCGGCCTTGACACGCTAGCATGTGTCACATTCGGCCATAAAACTAGTAATCTGGAGCATCATCCCCTTCTAAAAATACTACCTCCTCATATCATGATACATCTTCATGGAGCCTGGGTAAATAGTAAGTCTCGATCAATGTGCCTCGGTCATCAGATCACGACACAACTTGGGCACGTCTGGGATACACAATCGGCCTCTAAAGTATAATCCACCATCAGAACCAATTTGCTAGTCTGATTGCTTCACGGAGGCAGCTTCTGCTCGATACTCCTGAAGTGACTCGTCTGTTTACTGAGCTTCGATCACCCTAGCCACCAAAGAGGGTTGAATCGACAAGCTGAACAATGGAATACTGCAGACCCAACTTAAAGTCATACTCTAAAATATCCTCGAGCATCTGCTACTATTGAACCATTATATGTGCCACCAGGCCTCGTGGCTAATGGCTGAGCGCGTCCGCCACCATGTTTGCCTTACTTGGATGGTACTGAAGGTCAAAATCATAGTCTTTCAGCACTCCATCCATCACCTCTATCGCAAGTTCAACTTGAATTGTGAAAATAGATACTTCAAGCTCTTATGATTTGAGAAGAGCTTGAACTTGACCTCATATAGATAATGTCTCCACACCTTCAGTGCGAAAATAATTGCTACAAGCTCCAAATCATGAATGGGGTAGTTCATCTCATAGACCTTAAGTTGGCGTGGGGCATACGCTACTGGCTTACCGTGCTGCATCAGTACAGCACCCAAGCCAACTCTGGAGGCATCGGTAAAAACAACAAAACCTTCACTCCCATCAGGAAGAGTGAGAACAGGAGCGGACATGAGGCGATCCTTCAACTTCATAAATTCCTCCTCGCAGGTGTCACTCTAGATGAACTCGACGCCCTTCTGTGTCAATCGGGTCAGCAGTGCTGCAATACGGAAGAAACCCTTGATAAACCGTCAATAAAATCTTTCTAGATAAAGGAAGCTACGAATCTCGGACGTGTTCGTGGGCTGGCTCCACTGATGTACTACATTAACCTTCGAGGGGTCCACAGTGATACCCTCCCTTGTCACTACATGACTAAGAAACTTCATCTCCTCCTGCCAAAACTCGCACTTCTCCATCTTCGCATATAGCTGGTGGGCACGGAGGGTCTCAAGCACAATCCACAGGTGCTCAACATAGTCCTCTCGGGTCTTTGAATATACAAGAATATCATTAATGAATACCATTGCAAATTGATTGAGGAACGATCGAAAAACCTCATTCATCAACTACATGAATATGGCAGGTGTGTTGGTCAGTCCAAACGACATGACGAAGAATTTGAAGTGACTATAGCGTGTCCGAAAAGCATCTTTGGAATGTCCTCTTCTTAGACCTGAATCTAATGGTAACCGGAACGCAAGTCTATCTTAGAAAAATACTGTGCATCCTACAACTGATCGAACAGATCATCAATATGGGGAAGCGAGTATCGGTTGTTGATGATGACTCTGTTGAGCTCGCGATAATCTACACAGAACCGTAACAAAACATCCTTCTTCTTCACAAACAATACCGGGGCTCCCTAAGGTGAACTGTTGGGATGAATAAAACTTAACTCCCAAAGCTCATCCAACTACCCCTACTGTTCCCTTAACTCCAACGGCGTCATTCGGTAGGGGGCCTTCGAGATAGGCGCGGTACCGAGTACTAAATCAATCTGGAACTCCACCTGCCGACGCGGCAGTAAACCCAGGATCTCCAGAAACACATCCGAGTACTCACAAACAACAGACAACTACTCAATACTCTTTGTCACATAATTCTCAATGACCAAAGCTAAGAAACTAGATAACGGCTCTCCTCTGGGCTCGACGATAAACTGAAATACTAGCAAGCCTAGAATGAAAAACGTAACCGTCCTTGCATGTAACACCCCAGATTTTTACCAACCTGGGATTAGACGTCCTTAGGCAATGGGTCAACCATAACGCCTTGGTAACCTCTCAGAACCCAATTCCAAAGCCAAAGAAATCATGTAGAACCAATTCCTTTAGAATTTAAGCGTAAATTAACTGGCGCTACATTAGATTAGCTGTGAAATTGTCCCTGATCACTTTAAATACGTTCTGTAAGATCCAAAACTTGTAGAACCAATGACGCTAAATCTAGGATCAAACTCTAAACCCGTTTGCTCTCAGGAACCCTTTGAAACTTTGTATTAGATCTATACCGCGCGTTGAAAGTCCGATATCTACAATCTTAAACGGTTATGACCGCTTAGCTGGACTTGACAATCGTTTCGAAAATCAATCCCAACCGATGTTCTGAGGCTATTTCATTGAGCCTGGACTGAAGAGAGTGAGAAATGGCTAAAGGTTTAGGAAATTAATTCCAAATCTGGCACGTGTCGTTGCGCATTATTATTAAGCATTCTGACCATCAAAATTCAGCCAAATTTCACCCTCGAATCAGGAAAAATTTCTCTTTCATGTCATGAGACTTGTAGACTTGATGTAGGTACGATGACCGCTGAACTGAAACTGGACCGCCACGTGCGATCTGGGAACTCTACCGGTCTGAAAACTTGATGTGATCAGGATCCGATATGCATGAGCTTAAGTCCGACCGCGTTTGGCTAGGGGACCTCCCGAAACGCTCTTTTGGATCGAAAAAGTCCCGATTTGGTTATAACTCAAGTATACTTTGTTCCTAAGTCTATTTAGGTTAGTTTTTAGCCTATATAAGGGCTTTAAACCCTCTCATATCTCTCCCATCCGAATTTTCTTGAAACCCTAGATTGAGAGAGAGAGAGAGAGAGAGAGAGAAAGTGAGAGACTTGTGGAAGGAATTTCCTGCCACTTGCACCAGCTATTGCACGTACCGAAGTACCGCATTCGAATCACTTTCCCGGTGATTCCAACGCACTTCTAAGTAAGAAAAACCCTAACTACTTGCTGTTTTAGGAATTTTTTCAATTCAAATAACGAAGTAGCTTATGTATCTTGTGCATTAGGTCGCCTTTTACGCCGTTGACGAAGCGTACGTTCCGTTCGAATCGATACACGTCTAGGGCGAAAGGTGAGGATTTTAGACGCTTTGATTGACTGATTTCAAAGCTTTCAATGTCGTTTAATTGTAAATTATCGACGGCAACGCCGTTTGACATGTAGAATATACTGTCCGTTTTCCGTTTCGTAAATGTATGGAAAATATGAGATTTAGGGCATTTTAGTCATTTGTAGGAAATGCTGTTTACATCCACATTTTGCTGAAATGTTTGCCATGGCTATTTGTCGTGTTATGATATTAGAAATGCGTGCATGATCTGTTTGGCGAAGAGATTTGCCCTAATGCGCACTTTGGGTCGACATACGCTATGTAGACTAAAGTGTGTAGACTAAGTGTTTGTATAAATGTTTATATTAGTATGTATCGAGGCAATGTTGTTGTAGATTAGTTTTGAGATTAAATTCTCAATCAACATGATGATGTATATGATTTTCCTCCATGTTTTCTATATGAATTGATTTCCTCACATATATGGAATACATGTGTTGGTTGATTTGCTTTCATTGTATGTACAACATGTTATCAATATGCTTGTTTTGTTGCATTTCATTTCTATTATTCTCATATGATCTTTGATGTGGTTTACAATTGTTTGGAGCTATACGTTAGTCCAGGCAGTCGGTAATGAATTGAATTCGTGGTTGGTTTCTAATTGCCACGAAGGACGCGAGTCGTGTTTTGAGTTGGCAGCAGTGGTTAGGCCACACGAGGTGTTTTATACACTTCATGTCGCTCAGATTGAGATGCGCTCGTACTAGTCGAGCCCGTCAAGTAACCCGACTGGCCATTGTATGTTCACCTTGTATGAGTCATAACTGCTTGAACCTAGGGTACTGAACTTACCATTGGAAACTCTGTTAACCATGGTACCTTGATCCATAAAGACTCATGAGCCGGGCATGGTGGTTCATGAGCCGGGCATGGTGGTATGGGACACCATGGTCGAGCTGTCGGCCTACGCTGGGGCCACAAACCTCCCCGTAGTGACCAGTGAGTACCTTTGACTCGTGAGCAGATTGTGGTGGTATGGGACACTACATTCGAGCTGTAGGCCTACACTGATTAGGTGACGAGCCCTTTGTAGTGACCGCGAGCGTATTCTGAGTCTACGGGAGGCGACGACCCTTTCGTAGCGACGAGAGTACATTAGGCCTGTATTGATAAGGTGATGGGGGAGCAGTGCAACGAGTGCGAGCAACAGCCCTGGAAGCCCTTGCAGCGACCTACAAATATAACATTGTATGAGATTACTAAGAGTGACGACCCTAGACAGGATCTGTGTTGGGATTGATATAAGGAAGGTACCTTAGTTTTCCAATACTGCTGTATGAAAGGATTAATAATAACTCGGTAATCATATCCACATCGCATTGCATGTGCCTGGAAGATGTGGAGCACTATGAGAAGAAAGCATGCCGCGGGCGTAAGATAATACCGTATGAGGGAAAATGTCGGTGAGGGCATCCATCATGTCATCTCATGCTTGCATTAACAACAGTATCTAAGAATGTTTGATTGTCTGCTTTACTATTATCGCGTGATTGATTTGATAACATGCTAATCTTTGCTCTATGATTCTACTGAGTTGATTACTCATTCCCACATTACGGGATGGTATTCCGGACACCCACCAATCCCTATTTTAGTTTCAGATGATGGCGAAGCTCGCAAAGCAGAGCCGGACTTGATGATGATGAGGAGGATTCCTCCTATATGCAGGTTCTGATTGACGGGGTTACAGGGTTACTGATTAGATGCCAGTACACGTGGTATTTTGCCTTTTATTTTCGCATTATGTATATTCTTTTTGCTCATCTTTGAAGTATACATGTATATGTTTAACCTGGTAACATGTTCACACTCTGGAGACTCACAACAGTTCATATATTCTATATATCTATCACATTCTTCCGCTTGCTAAATTAACTGTCTCTGGAGTATGATATGCTGTTTTGGCTTGATCCACCTCATGTTTTATGTACTATTACCACCGACATTCATCCATCATTGAAAATGTTGCATAAGTGACATTTTGGAACTCGGGAGTTGGGTTTCTACTCGACCCCCAATTTTTGGGGTGTTACATTGCGGCACAGTCTAAGATGGCACCATACTCTACAAGCCAGTTCATACTCATAATGACATCAAAGTCTGACAGTAGCATCACGAGTAGATCGGCGAGAAGAAACATCTCGCCCACTAACACCAGGCAAGAAAGGTAGCAACGATTTAGCATAACGGACTTCCCCATGGAATCGAAATGGCCAAGGCCTCAGACACGGGCTCTGACGGAATGCCAGTCGATTAGAAAAACTGCTCGGCCAAAAAAGAATGGGAGGCACCAGAATCAAATAAAACATGAGCAATGCAGGAAGAAACAAGAAGAATACACTTGATGACTCTGTCGGTCGATGACTGCGGGTCCTTGCATAGTACCTATTGCGCGGAACAAAAGTGGCCCTAAGCCGGTAGGGGAAGCAACCCGAAAGACGGAGGGTCATAACTCTTGAGCCTGCTGGGCTGCTATACACACTGGACCCAGGAATCAGACATACAGATATCCCCTCTGCTGATGCTGTAGTTACTGCTATCTTTACTGAGGAGGTCTGCCTGGCTACCTCTGCTGCTAAGGAGGAGCCCTAGGGGTGGTGGGTGGAAGCTGTGCTTTCTATTACTGCCGAGGAGAATGAGGGGGCAACTGTGGTGGCCTCTGCTGTTGAATGGGGAGAGGACACTCACCCCTCCGACGCCCCGCCTGTCCATAGCCAAAGCATACACTGAAAAAGGGGTTGGAAGATGAAGTGACTGACAGTGCTGATGATGAGGAAGAAGCTACTGTCTGAACTGCGGGCTGCCAAAACTTTGATCTGCCCCTCCTTCTCTACTGATGGAGCTACTTGGAACTACCGATTGGTACTCTCCTCTTCCGGTCTCCACCGGAACTCTGCTCTCTCAACCTTTGGGTCAAAGCTTAGTCCTCCTCATAAACTAGTGCCTGATGAACTACCCAGACGAATTCTCCAAACAATACTATACCACACGGCTACGAAAGGGAGAACGCAACCCAGTCATAAAATAATGAGTCCTCATCTTCTCATAACTGGTTAGATGAGAAGAAAATCTAGATAGGGCCAAGAAACGGGCCTCACACTGAGATACAGTCATATCTCCCTGCACTAGGGTCTCGAACTAGATCGCCCGCTGGATCTGAACGTACTCAGGGAAGAACTTTTGGTCGAAATGGACCACGAACTACTCCCATGTCCAAATGAACTGAGCCCCGACCATCTTGGATACGGATGACCACCAGTGACGGGCCTCACCCTGAAGAAGGTAGGTTGCAAGGGGTACTCTTTGATCTGTAGGACACTGAATAGTGTTGAAATTCCTTGCAACCTCAGTGCACCAAGCCTCAGTGGCAGAAGGGTCAAGGTCACCACTAAAACTCAGAGGATCATGCTACCAGAACTCTCAAGCTATCACACTAGCACGTGGTAAGTCAGACTGCCCAAAAACCTTAGCGGTAGTAGGTTGACGGGTCTATAATGCAGTCACAACAAGCTGCATCAGCTGCTAGAAATGCTCGACTCGTATAGGTATTATCGGAAAGGTAGGGGCGGCACTCACCTCGGGTGGAGGCACGGGTGCGACGACGGGGTAGGAGCCTCTGTAACTGGATCAGCAAGTTAAGGAGGGGGGACCGACAGGGGAGCTGGAAAAACTGATGGGGTGGGTGTTACAGGCTCAACTGGAGGAACAGGCTAGATTGGGACATCAGGAATCAGATCCTCAATAATGGGAGCAGGATGGGCTCGAGGAATAGGTATCTCAAGTGCCTCGACTACTGGCACCACGACCATGGGCACCACGGCCACAAGTGCCTCGATCGACCACAGACGCCATGTCCACGCGGCATCGTCTACAAAATAATGATGATGCAAGGAATCAGGACAATTTCATGCTTAATACGGAGTGAAAGGAAAGGTCTTGGGACACTACTTGTCCTATGCTCTGAGCAGACATGCGATGTCATCCCAAATTATTCCAGAATTACTTGTTACACTCAAATACCAACTCCTGTCATGCCCCAGAATTGGTAACCAGAATCACAAGGAACCCAATGGCCAATTTTGGCCGCAATAGCCTCCGTAGTACCCCATTCTTAACTCCTAAGGTAGGTTCCAATCTTGGAATCCTACAAGGAGGATTTTCATAATAGTATAATCATTTTCGATATGAGCATACCTAAAATCACAACAAGTACATCTGAAAATAACAAAGGATATATATCACAAAATCTACTAAGAATTTAAATTTTACAACCTTACATCAGGTCCAAAAGGACACGCATAAGATAATGGAAAAAGAGAGAAAAGGGTCAGCAACATTAGAGTCCTCAAGCTCAACTCTACTCCATGATCTGCTACTATGTCACCTACCTAAAGTCTCCTGCATGCATCAATCATGCATAAGCTTATAGAAGCTTACAAGGTTGTGTAAGTGTGTGAAAATGGTGCACAGAAAAATAGTAGGAGTTACAAGGAGAAAAACATACTCAATAAGAATATCACTAGCCTTATTGAGGCTTATTATGAGTACCATACAATGAGTACTGGGCGCCATACCAAGGCAATGCATGAAGGGCTTATACGGCCAATGCTAATGTGTCACGCCCCAAACCTGGAAATCGGATTCACAGGAATCCTGATCGCCGAATCCGGTGCCGACAGCCTCTGTAGTACCCCATTCTCGGTTCCTAGCATTTATATGCCAGATTTTAATCCTAGGATCATACAAGGAGGATTTTTTTTGTACATTTAACTAGTAATAAGAATAACCACAAGTTTACCCAAATCATAAAGGCAACATCATCATCACATATCCACTAATATAATCATTTGAATACAATGCTGAAAGGGAAATATATATCTCAAAATCAAAGCTTCAGAAAACAGCTGCATGCTCCAAGCTTAATGCTGCTGCAACCTAACATCATTTGCACGCATCTATCGTGCATAAGCTTATAGAAAGCTTAGAGGGTGGTGTAAGTGTGTGCACGAGATAAGTGCCAAGTATTCAATACAATATCATAATCATACAAAACCGAAAAACTATTAATCCATAAACCATACAATGACTGAATAAGCAGAAACACTGATAAGGGCAGAAATTATCAGCGTAAACAGAAATACTGACAAGATTATAATCATGCGATAATAGAATAAGCGAAAGTATGAACAAGTCCATAAGTTAATCAATATCAGAATATGCAATATAGGACAGCTATGCAAATGATGAGTCATAGATAATCAAATGTCAAATGACAAGGATATAATGTAATAAACAATTCGAAAGAGCTAACAAATATCATCACTCTCATCTAAGTAATAAGAATACAGAAACATAATAACCCACAATACCACACGCTGAAGATGTAATGGAATATGCAGTATATGGTGCTAATAGAATGACCATGCTGGAGTGTAATGTCGGGATGATAGTACGTAGTATCGCAGGCTACGGGGTCCACCACAAGGAACCTCTATCTAAACCAGTCCCATACCTAAATTTGGATAGTCTGACTCAACGTGGTAAACTCCTGATCTCAGGTTAGTCGCACGCCCAACCGAAATCCTTGTCATAACCAAGATACACAATAATTAGTTGCGCACCACCAGCCCGAGTGGATAGTGAATGGATGAATGAATGAGTATGTAACTCCTACTCAGTAGCTTGTCAGCACAGTAGCCTGTCAACCGCTGGTAGCTCGCCCAGTGTGGTAGCTCGCTCAGGCCTCAGCCCCACCCACATCAGCGTCCGCCCACGTGCGCCTGCCCACATGCACAATAGTGACGGGGTGTCATAATATCATGTCAATCCTCATATCAGTACGGTTCCTCTCTGGGGAAATCACCGGGGTCTATTACACTTCACACCACCTACCGCCTCAATCAAGCGCACAACTGGGTAAGTGGAAAAGACCTCACTATCCGCCTGTCAATAGTCTGCCAATACCTACCCGGCTCGCCGATAGTGGACCCATTCCTCAAGCTGGTCAAAATGAGCCTAGCCATGCCTACTCCCTCAGGCGGGTAAGGCCGCACCCCCTTCCAATCGACCACGACACAGTGGAGAGCGCAGCCATCTGGTAATCGGCACTCAACGCTCATCTACTCACTCGGTCTAGACGTTGGAGTATCCTCTAGAACCAAGAGGATGTTTAGGAATTTTCACCCAGGGCCATCTATGGCGGCCCGATGCTCGAATAGATTTTCGGTGTCCCATCTGGCCATCCATGATATGCCTGTGGAGGCTACGGCCCTGATGTCACTAGGGCGTACAGTAATCACAACACAATGCAAGATGCGTGAGTCTTACAATCCAATCATGCATCAATCCTGTGCATGTCATGCGCTCATGTGAGATAATCTGTGAGATAATCTCCACCTATCAGGGAGTCTCACATCATCCTGCTCAATGACATATGCAATGGTTAATCACATCTCATAACAAACATGCAGATGATGCGAATGGGCATATATCATGATGTTATGATGTCACATACTCATAAATGGTATCAATAACCGGCGTCGATAATGTGGACTTTTAACCAACATTGCCCCCAAGGAATGGCCCACATAGAATCAAATATATAATGGGCACATGGCCTCACACAAGGGCTAAATATACGAAACAGGTGGGCCCTGGTCATGGGCCTAACACATATCACAATGGGCCTTGCCCATAGGCCTCAAATACATCTGGATGGGTCGCACCCATGGGCCTCAGATATATCACAATGGGCCTCAAATATACTTTGCAGGTGAATCACATACCTGGGTCTAATACACATCAGTATGGGCTACATCATATAGGCCTAATATACATCACTATGGCCACAACTCATGGACTTTAAATACACAATAGGTGGGCCCTACACATGGGGCCTCAAATATATACCACGGGTGAGCCTCAATGGACGGGTCACCAATACAACAGGATGGGCCTAATGACATGGACCCCATAAAAATATCGAATAGGCCGCACCAATTGGGCCTTACATACATTGCAATGGGCCATGACCCATGGGCCTTGCATACATCACAATGGGCCTTGCAACATAGGCCTCATATATATTTAAGGTGGGCCTCAACAACGGGCCTCATACACATCAAGGTGGGCCCCAACAACGGGCCTCATACACATCAAGGTGGGCCTCAACAACGGGCCTCATACACATAAAGGTGGGCCTCAACAACAGGCCTCATACACATCAAGGTGGGCCTCAACAACGGGCCTCATACACATAAAAGTGGGCCTCAACAACAGGCCTCATACACATCAAGGTGGGCCTCAACAACAAGCCTCATACACATCAAGGTGAGCCTCAACAATGGGCCTCATACACATCAAGGTGAGCCTCAACAACGGGCCTTATACACATAAAGGTGAGCCTCAACAATAGGCCTCATACACATCAAGGTGGGCCTCAACAACGGGCCTCATACACATCAAGGTGAGCCTCAACAACGGGCCTCATACACATTAAGGTGGGCCTCAATAACGGGCCTCATATACATCAAGGTGAGCCTCAACAATGGGCCTCATACACATAAAGGTGAGCCTCAACAACAGGCCTCATACACATAAAGGTGAGGCTCAACAACAGGCCTCATACACATCAAGGTGGGCCTCAACAATGGGCCTCATACACATCAAGGTGAGCCTCAACAACGGGCCTTATACACATCAAGGTGGGCCTCAACAACGGGCCTCATACACATCAAGGTGGGCCTCAACAACGGGCCTCATATATGGCCTTAGCAACATGCTACAAATATATTAAGATGGGCCTAATCAATCATATGGGCTAAATCAATCAAATGGCCGATACGAGAAGGCTGATCAAATGGACCGATACAAATGGGCTGTGCGTCATGGAGTTATACTAAGCATGTTATAAAGTAATGCCCTATCCTTACAACGCAGCTGGCCTAGACGGCTTGCATACAACAAGTACGGGCCTACCAATGGGCCCTAGGGAGAGTCGCAATGCAGACAATTAACCAACATTATACTCGCAATGTGGACGTCAAACCAACATTGCTCCCAAGGTGTAGCCTGTAGTGAATAACATTACGTAAACTAGGTTAGGATCACACATTGCAATGGACCTTAGGTACACCCTATTGGGCCTTAAATACATCAAATGGGCCATGTCATATGGGCATTTTACTCATCAAATAGGCCACATCAATGGGCCGCACCAATGGGACTTATGTGCATTGCAATGGGTCATAACCCGTGGGCCTTAGATTGCATCAAATGGTTCTCGACCCATGGGCCTTATACATATCAAATGGGCCTAATCCTATGGGCTTTAAAATACATCAAATAGGTCCAATCCCATGGACCTTGGAACACATCAAATGGGTCCACTCTATGGGCCTTAAATTACATCAAATGGGCCTAATCTTATGGGCCTTGGAACACATCAAATGGGTCAACTCTATGGGCCTTAAATTACATCAATGGGCCTAATCCCATGGGCCTTCGAACACATCAAATGGGTCCACTCTATGGGCCTTAAATAGTTCAACAACTAGCTACATTCATGGACCTAATTAAATTCATCTGTGGTGGGCCTCAAAAGTGCATTCATTAAGCCCAACATTTAAGGAACTAAAGGTATAAATAATTTTCTCTAAGATCTTTATAATATGGTACGCCCCACTCCTCAAAATTTCAGCCCGAGGCCAGCATAATTATAACATGTTGCTGTCCTAAATTTGGACACTCCATTGGAGTGGGTCCAAGGCCTCTAAAAATCTAAAAATTGAGAGTCAAGGTCCCTCATCATGCATACAATGTGAGGAAACCCTAAAAGGTAGCCCACCATCAGAAGAAATATTTTTGAATTATGATTTTTTATCAAGGCATATTGCTGGACTGCATAGTAGAAAAAATCTGGGAGTCCAACCATCTTGGCCCATTCTTTTGGATACCCAAACGGGGTCACTTGAGGTTGAAATTTCACAGAGTGATACTTACATAGGTGGGACACACCCTCAAAAAATTTCATAATTTTTAGTTATCTCTAAGTATTTTTATTAATTTAAACAAAACAGACTGTCCAGAAAAATCGGACAAACCTAGACGTCCCAACGGGGTGGGCCAGTCCGGCCCTCACCACGATGTGTACAGGGGTCCATTGCCCTGAAATTTGGTAGGTGAATTCTAACATAAGTAGAACACACTCCTAAAAAATTTTAGAATTTTTGGATATCTATAAATATTTTAATTCATTTACATAAATCAATCTGTCCTGAAAATCGGACTGATTTGGACACCATATTATAATGGGCCGGTACCACTATCACCATGGTGTATACAGGTGTCCTGGGTCCTAAAATAAGTAGGCCACCCCCCTGAAAATTTTTATAATTTTTAAACACCCATAGGTATTTTAATAAATTTCAAAAATCCAATTGTCCATGGTGGAATGTTGCTGGAACAGTGCATAAAATCTAGACTGTCCACCTCACTTGGACCACACCTTTGGGAACCCAATGAAGGTCAGTTGAGACTGAAATTTGGGGAACGTCAAGATGAGATCCTCACCTTTCAGAAAAGTATATTTACTAGGTATGAATAGTCCCCCAAACAGTCCCAAAATCTGGTCCAAAAACAATCAGAAACTGTCCAGAAAATTTTGGACAGCAACATGTACTTAGATAAAATTTATTATATAAGTTAAAAAGGGAAATATATTAATGAGCCACATACATCAGGAAATAAAATGAGGAAAAAGAGAGATAGAAAGACAATCCGTCCATAGTGAAAGGGGCTCCGCCACTATTGAGCCCTCCCGAGATCAATCACACCCGCACATCATACCTAGATCTACATTTACAACATGGATCTTGCACATGCATGGCTTATAATTAAAATACATGGTGAGGATGTCATCCCCACCATAGTTATAAGGTCTACATGACCCAAACATAATATGATATGAAATAAAACTACCATGATGGGGCCCATAGAGAAATGCCCTATGCAAGGATCATGCATGCATAAGGTAGTCCATTAGGCCACAACCATGGGATTGTGTGGGATCTCCACCATTGATTGGTGGGTCCTACACTTTCCTCATGAAAGAAAGAAAACATCTAGGCTATAGAAATCAGATTTTTTACATCTAGAGGAGCACCCACCGTTCGATCTTCTTGCTCTTATGAGTTCCTTAGCACCTTAGCTTTGATTCCAATGGAGGAGATGGGGAATGGATGGTTAGGATGGGAGATCATGGGGTAGGAAAGTGGGCCATACTTGAAGTTTTAAAAGAGAGGGAGAGGCTTAGAGAATTCTTATACGTATGGGATTTCTCTCCTTAGATTTTTTTGAGTTTGAAAATGAGAAAGAGAGAGAGAGAGAGAGAGAGAGAGAGAGAGAGAGAGAGTTGTAAAGGGAGAGAGAGATGGGTGATGGATGTGGTGAGTGATGGGTGTAAGAAAATCTTGACTTTTATGGCCATTTGTGTAAGAAAAGCATGGGTGGTGTAAGAACTTTTTGACGTTGAGCGCTTTTGGTGTAAGAGAGGTATGGGCTTGTAAGAGATTCTTGACTTTTATAGTTGCTTGAGAATGGGTGAAAGGTGATGTGTACTTGACATGTACTTGACATGTGATGGATTGATGGATTGATGAGATTGATGTGACACCTCGTAGAGATTCTCTTGAATTTCGCAACGCGCGACATTTTCTTCGCATCGAATGTTGGCCCACATCTCTTGACTAGGGTATTTCCTCGGCGCGCAAGTCGCGGCATCGGAACCGCAGCGACGGCGCGGTCGCTATGGTAAAGGTCTTGGGTTGAGTCAATACGGGTTGAAGGCATACGAATCAGGGTCGCACGCAAATATTGGTTAAGGGTCGAAGGTTGCCGGAATTCGACCGGTAAGATCGTGTAAGTCTATGGAACGGTACGGTCTAGGATATGGGGCTTACATAATGCGATGCAAGTAATGCCAATGCTCATATCCAAACCACACATCAAGTACATTTCTAATCATTAAAAAATCATCGGGGTCCATTACACTACTGAATGACTACCGCTTTACAGACTCGCATAGTCAAACGAGCGTAAGAGACCTCACTACGTTCCTATGGACAACCAATCACCAACAAGGCTTGAAGGTATCGAACACACTTTACGAGCTAGTCATACTAGCCTAATAACTCCCTCCCTCACAGGTGGATAAAGCCACATCCCCACCCAACTGACTACACGACAGTGGGAGTCCTAGCTTAATGGTATAAGGCCCTCATGCGCTCATAGTTTTCACTCGGTCACGGTATTAGTGCACTCCCTTGGTACCATGGAAGTTTTGAAAATTTCACCCATGATCATCCTATGCACTCGGTATGCTCAAATAATATTTCAGGTGCCCACACATACGACCATCCACGAATGTGCCTTTGAAGGCAAGACCCTAATGAAGCAGGGGTAGTATCATTATGAAATGCAATGACAATACATGAGTCACACACATAAATCATGCACTAGCTGTAAGCACATAATGTGCATGAGGGGAGAAACTTCATCCCTCAATGACCACACAACAAGAAAATCAGGCAAAGGCTACTTTTAAAAATTGTAGTAAAAGCCCTTTTGCTACGAATATGACCGTATCACGTCCGTCGCTATTGGTGGGGTAATTAAAGGTATAACTACGAATTATATCCGTAGCAATAGATACCAATAGCTATGGATATAATCAGTAATAATAGATGTCAATTGCTGTAATAATAAATACCAATAGCTATGGATATAATTTGTAGCAATAGATACTAATAGCTACGGATTATATGCGTAGTAATACCTTTAGCTACCCCACTAATAGTGACGGACGTGCTACGAATCATATCCATAGCAAAAGGGATTTTATTCATAGCAATAGATACCAATAGCACCAATAATATCCGTAGCAATAGATTCCAATGGCTACGCACAAAAGCCGTAGCTATAGCTATGGATATATTTGTAGCTATTTTTTAAAAAATTGTAATAATACGACTTGTTTCTATTGCAAGAACCTGATATGATTGATAACTCATCTAAGCTTAATGCTGATAGAAATAGTACATAAAATGCAATCAGAAAAAAAAACGATGCATTTATTACAAATAGCGATCAAATCATACAATGCATCCTACATTCACATTTCTAAATAAACAATACTTCACTTTGCTCAACCTATCATAAGAATTACAACTAAGGCGTACGCTCATGTGCAAGAAACAAATACACTCAAACACAGTAAACACCCTCCATATGCATTCAATAATGCTCACGTTTTTACAGAATTTTCTTCCTTCAGATGGTCAATTTCAACAATTGTAGAAGATAAAGCTTCTTCTTTCATTGAAATTGCATATATAACTTCTGTGGACTTCGACACAAGATCACTTTCAAGTTATGAAACCCTTCCCTTGAGAAAATGAATTTCATCCTCCACTGACTTCTTTAGCTTGTCAGCCTGTATAAAGTAGCATTTGTAGACACAATCAAATAAACATGCCTTTGTACACATCTCAAAAGGAAGAAAGATTTTAAAAAAAACATATATGAAGAAATTAAAAATGTACTTACAAATCTTCTAAAGTATGGAAAAATCCAACATGAGTAATATATTCAAACCTAGGATGGACTTTTAAACTCAAAACCTAGGTTTAAGTTAAGGTTATGAGTTTAGGTTTAGGTTTAGGTTTAGGTTTAGGTTAAGGTTATAGGGTTAAGTTAGGTTTAGGTTAAGGTTATAGGTTTAGGTTAAGGTTTTAAGTTTAGGTTAATGTTATAGATTTAGGTTAGGTTTAGGTTACAGGTTATAGGTTATAGCTTTAGGGAATTGAGAATAGGTTAAGGTTTAGGTTTAGAAAATCGGGTTCGGGTTTAGGTTTGGATTTTCAAGTTTAGGTTTAGGTTTAGGTTAGGGAGTTGAGATTAGAATTAGGTGAAAGTTTAGATTTAGGTTAGGGAGTTAAGATTAGGATTAGGTGTATGTTTAGGTTTAGATTTAGGTTAGGGAGTTAAGATTAGGATTAGGTGTCAGTTTAGGTTTAGGGATTTAAGAATACATTTAGGTTTTAGGTTTAGGTTTAGGTTTTATGTTATAGGTTTAGGTTAAGGTTAGGCTATAGGTCATAAGTTATAGGTTAAGGCTTAGGTTATAGGTTTTGGTTCAGGTTAAGGTTATAAGTTTAGGTTTAGGTTTAGGTTTAGGTTTAGGTTTAGGTTATAGGTTTAGGTTTCACTTTTAGGTTATAAGTTATAGGTTAAAGCTTTAGGGAATTGAGAATAGGTTAAGGTTTAAGTTTAGGAAATCGGGTTCGGGTTTAAGATTGGGTTTAATTTGGGTTTTCAAGTTTAGGTTCAGGTTAAGGTGTTGAGATTAGGATTAGGTGTGGGTTTAGGTTTAAGGATTTGAGAATACATTTAGGTTTTAAGTTTAAGTTAAGGTTATAGGTTAAGGTTAGGTTTAGGTGTAGGTTATAGGTTATAGCTTTAGGGAATTGAGAATAGGTTAAGGTTTAGGTTTAGGAAATCAGGTTCGGGTTTGGGATCGGGTTTAGGTTTGGGTTTTCAAGTTTAGGTTTAGGTTTAGGTTAGGGAGTTGAGATTAGGATTAGGTGTAGGTTTAGGTTTAGGGATTTGAGAATACATTTAGGTTTTTGGTTTAGGTTTAGGTTTTAGGTTTTACTTTTAGGTTTAGGTTTTAGGTTTAGGTTAAGGTTAGGTTATCGGTTATAAGTTTAGGTTATAGGTTATAGGTTATGGGTTAAGGTTTAGTTTATAGGTTTTGGTTTAGGTTAAGGTTATAGGTTTAGGTTTAAGTTAAGGTTTAGGTTTAGGTTTAGGTTTAGG
This sequence comes from Magnolia kwangsiensis, assembly GCA_037074715.1. Classification (NCBI taxonomy): domain Eukaryota; kingdom Viridiplantae; phylum Streptophyta; class Magnoliopsida; order Magnoliales; family Magnoliaceae; genus Magnolia; species Magnolia kwangsiensis. The sequence continues at coordinate 45,279,264 of CM073589.1, read as the reverse complement.
TTATAGGTTATAGGTTATAGGTTATAGCTTTAAGGAATTGAGAATAGGTTAAGGTTTAGGTTTAGGAAATCGAGTTCGGGTTTAGGTTTAGGTTTAGGTTAGAGAGTTGAGATTAGGATTAGGTGTGGGTTTCGGTTTAGGGATTGGAGAATACATTTAGGTTTTAGGTTTAGGTTTAGGTTTTAGTTTATAGGTTTAGGTTATAGGTTAAGGTTAGGTTATAGGTTAAGGTTTAGGTTTAGGTTATAGGTTTTGGGATTTGAGAATAAGTTTAGATTAAGGTTATAAGTTTAGGTGTTTGGGATAGGGTTTAGGTTTGGGTTTTCATGTTTAGGTTAGGGAGTTGAGATTAGGATTAGGTGTAGGTTTAAGTTTAGGGATTTGAGAATACGTTAAGGTTTAGGTATAAGAAATTAGGTTCTAGTTCGAGATTGGGTTTACGTTTGGGTTTTAGGTTTAGGCTAAGGATTTAGAGATTCAGATTCGGGTTCGGGATCAGGTTTAGGTTTAGGTTTAGGTTTTATATTTAGGTTAAGATTACACGTTTAGGTTTAGGTTATAAGTGTAGGTTATAGGTTTAGGTTTAGGTTAGGTAATAGGTTATGGTTTAGGGAATTGAGAATAGGTTAAGGTTTAGGTTTAGGAAATCAGGTTTGGGTTCGGGTTCGGATTCAGGTTTAGGTTTGGGTTTTTAAGTTTAGGTTTAGGTTAAAGAGTTGAGATTAGGATTAGGTATAGGTTTAGGCTTAGGGATTTGAGAATACATTTAGGTTTTAGGTTTGGGTTTAGGTTATAGGTTATAGCTTTAGGGAATTAAGAATTGGTTAAGGTTTAAGTTTAAGAAATTGGGATTGGGTTTAGGTTTGGGTTTTCAAGTTTAGGTTTAGGTCAAAGAATTGAGATTAAGATTAGGTGTAAGTTTAGGTTTAAGGATTTGAGAATACATTTAAGTTTTAAGTTTAGGTTTAGGTTATATGTTATAGGTTTAGGCTTAGGTTATAAGTATAGGTTATAGGTTTAGGTTTAGGTTATAAGTACAGGTTATAGGTTTAGGTTTAGGTTAGGTTATAGGTTAAGGTTTAGGGAATTGAGTTTAGGTTATAGGTTTAGGTTATAAGTTAAGGTTATAGGTTAAGGTTTAGGTTTAGGTTATAGGTTTTAGGATTTGAGAATAGGTTTAGGTTAAGGTTATAAGTTTAAGTTTAGGAAATCAGGTTCGGGTTGGGGTATAGGTTTGGGTTTTCAAGTTTAGGTTTAGGTTTGGGTTACTGAGTTGAGATTAGGATTAGGTGTAGGTTTAAGTTTAGAGATTTGAGAATACGTTAAGGTTTAGGTTTAGGAAATCAGATTCGGCTTCGAGATCAGGTTTACGTTTGGGTTTTAAGTTAAGGGTGTGGTCCCTGTAAATACAGATATAAACATAGCCTGTCCAAATGGCCAGGCCCCTCCAATATTGTCTATAGAAAATGGACAGCTTCATCATGGTCATAACAGCAGTTTTCACTTTTCAAGGACTCCCTCTCATCTGGATAGCTCAGACGCACATCCAGGTCTGCTCCATTAATTTTTAGCAAATACATAAACACGGTCTATCTAAATGGTCAGGCCCCTCCAATGTTGTCCATAAGAAATGGACAGCTTCATCATGGTCATAACAGTGGTTCCCACCTTCTAAGGACCCCTGCTCATCCGGATAGATCCGACACACATCCGGGTCTGCTCCGTTAATTTTGAGCAAATACATAAACACGGCCTGTCCCTTGGATCCACTGAATTTGTCTGATCCAAGGATCCAAGGAAGCCGGATACTATAATTTGGACCATAGTTTCAGCCATCTGAAACGCTGAAATCATGCACACTAACATAATCCAGAAAGGAAATTTCTTTCGCTGAAATATACCAACAAAAGTAAATGGCATTCTTGATTTTCAACTAGAAAGCACAAAATATGAACTGGAACATGAGAGCAGAGAAGTGTTGACTCACTTGTTCACTTTAACCCAAGTAACTTTTAATGTTTCCTTCTTCTTTTCAATTAAGCTCTTCAATCACCTTCTTGATTTTTGACTTATCATTCTAAGCAAGAGAAGAATACAGTAAACAAACAACTTCAGACATACACAAATTCAATTTTTTTTTTTTTAAAAGATGAGATCCTTTATAGGTTGAGAAATATAACAATATACCTCAATGATTTTTTTCTTGGATAATAAGTCATTGTATTCATCTTCAACTTTCTCGAACATTTCCATAACTTTTTTGTTGACCCTCTTCTCAGGGCTGAAAGCAATCAATCAGATTAACTGAGATGTATGTCCATTAACCTTCTTCTTTCAAAAATAAAAAAATAAAACCAAACATCAATTAGGTGTTGAATCATACTATTTCATTGTCATGGAAAAGAAAACAAAGAAGCACAGGAAATAACACAACAAGTAATCTAATCACACACCTTTCCTTTCTAGTAGTTTATCTACCTTCAGGGATCAATCTTTCTGTTCCATCTCCATTCGCTTAATCTTTGTGAATGGGAAAGAGTGGGTTTCTATCAAGAACACATACAAAATTTCATAGATCCAGCAAGTTAAATAAAATAAGAACAGAATAACCACTGCAAGTACCTCATTTTCCAATTTTTTCTTCCCAACATTTGCATCACTAATTTTATGTTGAAGCTTCTGTTCTCCTTGACAATGACACTGATCTTAGCGTCACATTATTTCATCTTTGAACGACTCAAATTAAGCTTAGATTGGGATTGATCATATTCCTTCTTTATGGAACTAACCTACAATAGGAAAGTCAATAAAGACGCGTGCATTTTGTGTTCAGCAAAAAGGGTTATATTGTAAGTTTAAGCACCTTGCTTGTAAGGTTATCTACTTCTGCAGTGAGGCTGTTTATGTGTGTCCGTAAAGAAACCAATTGATTTTCCAGGGAAGCATGCTCTTGAATGACTGCATCCTTCTCCATAATGAGCCTCTCTCTTTCATTTTCATAGTTATAAATCCTTTCACAATTGAATGTATCGAAATTTAAAAATAAACATGTGCAAGAATGCACCAATTACAATAAGAAGTGTGTGCAAGAATGCACCTTATTGTCTATTGAAGATGGAATTGAATCAGTCTTATTTTTGTTGGGATTGCTTTTACCTACGTTGATGCTCAAATGTGAGACACATCCCATGGAAATATCTGCAGTTCCATATCAAACCTATAAATCAATAACAAAACAGAAGTGCAGTTTGGGTAGTATCACACAAGTGAGCAATGTACATACCAGCTGATTTATCTATGAATCAACAAACTCTATGTAGCTCCAATTGATTTCCTCTTTTGTGTACTCTTCCTATTCCATTTTGAAGACATGCTGCCGATACACAACCCAAGAAAAAAATCAAGATATTAGAGGTTTTCAAGATAGAGGCAACAACTTGTCATGGAGTAAGCTAACCTGGTTAAAATGTTGTTGTAGCTTCTCATTTATGAAATTAATGCAGAACTGCTCAAAACTATTTACCATGAAATATAAGGAAATATCAAACATGTGATCTGTAATGTATAGTGCAGGGGTTGGACACAGGTCCACTGCATGATTTTTTTATTAGTATCAACCCAGATGGAAGGCCCAATTGAGGTCTGGTCTGGACTGATTTGCCGCCCATAAAAAGCCTAGCTATAAGGTTGGTACTAAGGGCCTTCTTGAGGTCAAATTCTAGTGCAGATCAAGACCCAGTCGGGGCCTGATTTCAACTCAAATAGGACCCATCTGGAGCTTATTTTCAGCAAGCAGCATGGCCCAAATGGAGTCCGTTTGGATCCAAGTTTCATGGCTTGACCATGAGCCATGTCCTACCTGACTGCGAGGCATCTGAAATGCATTTCTCAGCCCTCTATGCGGTCTGATTGAAGGCCATATTTCTGGCTCAAAACACTTCTAGACCTAGGCTACACTCAGCCCATATCTCTGTGCATTTCATGGCCAGCAGAAGGTCCGACTGAGGGCCGATTTTCAGCATCTTTACGGCCTATCTGGGAGGCATTTTGACTCAGATTTGGGGCTGGCTGAAGGATATTTTTCAGCTCCCTTGTGTGGTCTGAAGAAGGCTTGGTTGAGGCCTAAGGTTGAGGCCTATTTATAGCTTGGATTGAAGCCCATTTAAAGGCCTGTTGCAGCTCTCTTCACGGCCCAGTTGGAGGTCAGTTTCAGCTCGCAACATGGCCTTCAAATGTGGCTGGAACTTTTATGAAAGGAAGTAGGAAAATAAGAGAAGTTCAGCTGTCATTTTAAGATAGAATCTAGACTTTTCATCCTTAAAGACAGATGAGTCTATCTCCTTTCCCTTTGCAAAATCAATATTACCAATATGAGGAATAGTAGTTACAACCCTGAAAATAACCTCTTGAATAGAACAATAACTATCAGAAATCTGATTGAGCAACCAAATCTAAGAAATAATTTCTACCCAGAGGTGGACCCAACATAGCATCATATTTATAAGGAAGGCTGACCTGTTCTTGCTCGCTGGTTGAGGTAATGGAATGATTTAGGGTTCCCCAATTTGTACTTCTCAATATCCTACAAGGTTGAGTCAACAATTCCAAAATCATCTCTCTTTAAGTATAAAAAAGTGGCAGATGGTCTTATGATGCAAAGAAAGTAAGTGAGGCGGTAGCTGTTTATCTCAGACAGATAAGGAAGTAAGTAAGGTGAAAGAAGAGAATAACTACCTCAGATGGTGCTGAATAAAGAAAGTAAAAGCAATGGTAGTTTCTCTCAGGATCTAAAATTTAGCAAACATGTGATCTTTCAAGTAAGTTCTAATAGTTGCTCCTGATATCCTTCTATTCTTGTCAAATTGGATGTCCACAAATTTACCAAAACGACTTCATTGTAATGCCATGAAGAGAATAAAAAGGTAGAGCACAATAAGTTTTCTAAGCATTAAAATTGGACAAAAAAACATGATCAAACGATAACTTCAAACTGATTAGAGTGTTCACTCCCCAAGTGCAGGGTTGTGATGTAGTAATAACTCGATAAGACCGAGGTCAAATCCCAAGGGACTAAAACTTGTACGTACTCTAAAACTAAATAGAATTAGAACTAGACTAAGATGAATTCTAAATTAATTGAATTTGAAGGAATAATGGTGAAATATTAAATTAAAACTAAAAAGAAATCAGAGGTAGGGAAACTAGGGATTCAGAGGATCCACTTGTAGAGATCAGGGAGATCTTACGCCTACTTTAATAATCATGGAAATTAACTGAACTATCATTGATCTAGTTTTCAAGAGATGAAAGGTATATGAATTAGAATGGATTCCATCACCAAACCATGCCCAGGAGACTATGACAAATAACAGAATTAAACTAATTACCAACCAATCAACATGATATGAAGGTTAGGAAGGGTACCGTCATCCGACCATGCTCATGAGACTATGGTGAATAACAGGGCTTCCTGACGTCATAAACATAAAGGAAAGGAACATGATCAAAGTCATCGCAGACCCATTGTAATTTCAGTCACAACAGACCATTAAAACTAAAAGTATTTCCATAATTAACTAAAATCAAATATCAATTCAGGATAAACAAAAGGCATAAAAGAATCCTCCCATCACACTACAAGCTTCACCTCTTAGCCCTAGCTAAGAGGTTCAGCCCACCATGATGCCCCTAGATCTCATAAAATTAAAAAGAGAAAATAACAAAAACAAACTCTCCGTCTCTCTCTCTCTACGTCTCCACGTCCACCCACAGCTTTCCCTCCATCTCCTTGATGATTTCTCTCTCTCTCTCTCTTCCTTCTTTTATAGCAGTAGAGGTCGGTGGATAGGCCGGTGGCATGGAGTCGGTGCTATATTTCTCTTTATGCAACAGAGTGCGTAACTCTTTCATGCACCCAGAAAACGGTGTCGTTTTCCTCTCCTTTCCCTCACTTTCTTTCTAAGAAAATAACATCCCCTGAGACGTTCTTGGACGAGGAATTAGATGGACGGGTTGGATCAGTCATCTGATTGAATGACGGTGGCCCACAAGACTTGGATTTTTCGAAACGTGCGGACAGAGGTAACGCACGTCCGGACGCTGTACTGATGGTGGGGCCCAAAATCGGTGTCAGGCGGGGAATCCACGCTGTTCATTGAATTGCTTGCGAAAAACCTGTTGGAGAGGACGTGTTATAACTCCGGTTCGATATGGTCCATTTGATCTTTCACCCTACCGTTCATTTCGAGTTTGAATGATTGAAAATTGATCTCTGCTACCAACTGAAAAACTGCCACCTAGGCAGTGGTAAGAAAGACCACGTGGAGCTTATGGACGGTCCAGATCGGACTTTGGATCAGTGATAGTGGCCCACAAGCGCTGACCGCAACTCTCTGTTGCGAAACAGAGATCGCGCTTTGCGTAACAGAGCCTTCGCTGTGAATTGGTGGAGCCCACTTCTTTTGGCGTCTGCAAAATCCAGTCCGTCCATCGAATGATGCTCGAAAAATCGGTCGGGTATGATGTTTTCCAATTAGATTTTGTCGCGGCCCACGGACTGATCCAGATCGCCATCCATCTTGGTTTTGAAGGGAGTTTTCTTGTGATCTGGTGCATGGGACGAAAATGTCACCTTGCTGAGAGTCGTGGACATCTTCTGGAGTTATTAAGCGGTTCAGATCATGCGAAGGAAGGACGAGTGGGGCCCACTAGTGAAAAATGGACGGACGTTGTCCGTCCGCTGCCTTATTTACGTATGAGCTCGAGTCAAAGTCGTTCAAACTGACTTTGGTTTGCAGTGTATGGCCGGTACACGTGCACATTGTGCACATGCAATGTACATGGGGTCCATCATGATGTATGTGAGGAATCTGCTCCGTCCATTTATCTTTTCGTCTAATTTGAAGCGTTGAGACTCAAATTGAAGCATATCCAGGTATCAGGTGGGCCCCAAACTAATGATTTATGGGCTGATCTAACTGTTGGGTCACTTCCACAGTGATCGAACGACTGAAATTTGACGTGTACGGTTAATTTATGCTCCTCAGGTCATGTATGAAGTTTCGAGCCGAGCAGATGGTGGAAACCTTGTAATCTTGCATCTGGATCAATTTTGGGCCACTTGAGCTTCAGTTTCTCAATTTTTGCAGATCCCTGGCATGTAATTTCGTCGATCTTGGTCCCTTGAAGTCCGTCCCTGGCCTTGGTGTCTTCAGATCGTTAAATCCATGCTTTAAATACCTATTTTCAGTTCAAGCTCATAAAGACACCCTGCAACACAAATACGGTTAAAATGGGCTATTAAACAGTATCATGCTCGTAAATCCAGGTAATAAATGGGGTCTAATATGCAATATTTGACCCTCAACACAACCCTCAACCAGCATCTTGCTAGTCCCGAGCAAGATATGCGAAAATTAAGTAGAGATTGATACAAGAGATTTTGTAAACCCAAGTGATATTTGAAAAATAATCCAAGCATTAGAATTCTAATATTCATGGATGTTGGGCATTACTTTCTCCTGGACTTGAGCACATGGTAAACTCATAATAATCAATTTCAAAGTATTAATCTATTAATTAGAACAATTTTAAACATTGAGATCCATGAGTGAATAGTGTAATCTCTGCTTATTATATTCAGATTCACTTCTTTCTTTCATGATATCATTGGTAACCAATAAGATCATTCATGACAACCAACCTAACCCAAGACTTGCCTCATGAGTCATTCTTCCATTTTTTTCTAGTCTTTTTTTTTCTTTTTTTTTTTTCTCTTTTTTTTTTTTGAAAGAATGTCAAGAGGGGAATCAAATTTTCACCTATAGGGAGCAAACCTAAGGTGAAACTAGTCGCCCAACTCTTTCCAACGGTTAACCGTGGGGAATCGAATCCACACCTATAGGGAGCAAACCCATGGTGAAGATTAATTGCCCAACTTTTTCAATTTTTATACCCTGATGGCAAGATATTTTAGGCTGGTTCCTTTCATGCCCAGTGATTACCAAGTTAATCCTTCAATATGGAACTGAAATCTTAATGTGTAAGCGAGACGTCTCCTGAAATCATGACTCAATTAATGTTTATAACTTCTAATCATGGATTAATAACTTGATCTTAACTACGAAATTTAATAGATACTGAATCCAAGAGTCATAAATTACCAACATCACGTATCTCGTAATTCTAAATCAAAGATAGATGCCAAAATCACATTGAATTCACAAGAAATTAAAAATTTTCATAAATTTTGCTCAAGACCAAGAAAAACACTGATTAGGTTACCTAATCTCCCACCCCCAACCAAAAATCTACATTGTCCTCAATGTAAAAGATATGAGCATGCAATGCACATGAGACAACGAAAGTAAAAGAGAAGTGATGGGAGGATAGTATCTGGAACAGAGAATCAGAAGGCTTTTTCCAAAAATATCAACATACAAGCGAGTCAGCACAAGAGAGAAATCAACAAAATAATAAAAATAAAATCATAAAAAGAAAATCCTACCTATACCACTTTCACAGGTGCTCTCGATTGCATTTAGCATATGCAACAAGCCTTTAAACCCATAGGTTACCCCTAGTGGACGAGTTGTAGTCTCGTGGGGGTTTGCAGTAATGTTACCCACAAACATTGAACGATCATGCCGCAAGGTTCCCCTTCCGGCCAATATCTTGATAAGTCTCTCAGTAAGCTCCTCAACAAGATCATCCAAAAGCCTTTTTTACAATAGGCTTGGGCACCCTGGAGCATGACTTTCCAGAGAGACTTATGTACCTCATAAAAAATCTTCCATTGAATTGCTCGAGGTATACATAATTTATACGATTCACCCAAGACAGAAGAAGTTTTAACATTAGTATTGCATGGTGAATCAAAGACTACAAGTAAATAAAGTTTAGAAAACTTCTTAAAAAGTAATGTAGTCTCAACATATTCCGAAGCTCCAAACTTCGGTTCTAGATTCAGCTCCTCTTCCTTTACCAGTAGACGTTTAGGATCAGGGGAAGAGAGGGTTTCAGAATAAGGGTTCGTTCAGTCAGTGATGACTACCGAGATGTTGTCTCTCAAGGCATCCACTTTGTCTTTTAACATGGGATCGTTTGAAACCGCAAAGTGTGCCAAGAAATCCCACGAGTTAGGAAATTCAGATGAGCGTGACTCGTTTTTGTCATTGAAGTCCATGATGATCTACCCAAGGGATCCATTATCCCTGAAAATGGATGGATGTATGCTCTCTTGCTCCAGTCCTGCACAGACAGATTAAAAATCAATCAGAGAAGCATCGATGTGATCACTCTGTTCATTGAAATTACTCAATTGAGGCGTTGATTTGTCAAACATGTGCAGCTCAGATGGTGGCCTCAACTGAGTAGTTTCAAATTTCAGAGTTGTAGTGGGCAACTCCTTCTCCCGAATCATATCATCATTCAATTCAGGGGAGTGGTCCAAACATGTTTTATAAGAGTTAAAAGGGTCGGTCATGAGGGGCTCACCTCCACCTTTAAATCAGACATGTCAAGTGATGGGAGTGGCTCATTATGACCGACCACTTCATGTACGTCTTGATCATTGATCTGGACCAAACTTGAGAGGGATTTCAGGGGGACTGTGGCTGCACATTCAGGATCGCAATCATGTTCTAGTCCAGTGCAGTGCACATTTAGGATGGAATCACTTTCCTCACATTCTACACCTAGCATGGGTTGAGGTTCGCATAAACTAACCTCTTCCTCATCATTGAAATCTTGTGTGTCATGTAAGGAATGTGTGTCATCATCAATGTATTTAAAAGACACCCATGTATCTTCACCATTCTTTCGAACAGTCATCGATATCGACTCCTCAGGAAATTGAACCACATGCTCATTAAGGGAATCCCACTCATTCCAAATTCCAGAGTTTTTCAAAAGAGAGTGAGGATCACTTTCCTTGCATTGTATTTCTGGATTGGGTTGAGGCTGAGATGACCTATCCTCCATTAGCCTATCAAGGCGTGATTCAAGCGCTTCTACTAATTTCCTCATGCCAGCAATATAATCTGTATAACTCGGAGATAACTCCTCCTGGATCGTTTCTGGTGGATATTCATAAGTGGTTGATCCACGGGAGTTATTACCATGATGTTTTACTGGCTCATCTTCGAAATATTTCTGTTTCCACTGATCAGAATCATACGGGTCATCTGTCGGGGGTTGATAAGCGTCATCATTCCAATAATCACGTAATGTTCTCTTAACTCGTGGAATGTAATTATTCTCCCGCAGATAATCACTGAAAGTCTTCTTAATCGGTGGAGCATCATATTCAGATCGGTTCTTGAGGATATTTTAAAAAAAAATTTGAGGCATAGGTTGTTTTCCATAAGTTATCTCAACATACGGACGTGCCCACTCATTTATATACATAATGAAACCCTTAATCTGAATTTAATCCTAAGAACAATAGAAGAAGAAAAAAAAAATCCTACAGCAATGTAGAAAGTAAGAGGAAAAGAAGTTAGAAAGATGTTACCATACTAGAGATTCCTATATTAAGATCCTGCAAAATAAGACAAAACAAGTTAGTTTCTAGAAATAGAAAGTCTAAGAATAGAAAATTCCTAATTAGAAGTAAACTAATTTCTAGATAAAAAGAAAAAATTTTTAAAAAAGAAAGTAGAAAATAAATTAGGAACGTCTTAAACTAGAAAATAGAAATTAGAAAGAGCTTACTGAATTAGAAGTTTCTAAAACTCCTATAAAACAAAAAGGTTAGTTTCTAAAAATCAGAAAAAATTAAAACCTAATCTTAAACTAATCCCTAAACTAATCAATTTTAGAAAAACGTAGTCGTCAATCCCCGGCAACGGCGCCAAAAACTTGTTCACTCCCCAAGTGCAGGGTAGTGATGTAGTAATAACTCGGTAAGACCGAGGTCGAATCCCAAGGGACTGAAACTTGTACGTACTCCAAAACTAAATAGAATTAGAACTAGACTAAGATGAATTCTAAATTAATTGAATTTGAAGGAATAATGTTGAAATATTAAATTAAAACTAAAAAGAAATCAGAGGTAGGGAAACTAGGGATTCAGAGGATCCACTTGTAGAGATCAGGGAGATCTTACGCCTGCTTTAGTAATCATGGAAATTAACTGAACTATCATTGATCTAGTTTTCAAGAGATGAAAGGTATATGAATTAGAATGGATTCCATCACCAAACCATGCCCAGGAGACTATGGCACATAACAGAATTAAACTAATTACCAACCAATCAACATGATATGAAGGTTAGGAAGGGTACCGTCATCCGACCATGCCCATTAGACTATGGGGAATAACAGGGCTTCCTGACGTCATAAACATAAAGGAAAGGAACATGATCAAAGCCATCGCAGACCCATTGTAATTTCAGTCACAACAGACCATTAAAACTAAAAGCATTTCCATAATTAACTAAAATCAAATATCAATTCAGGATAAACAAAAGGCATAAAAGAATCCTCCCATCACACTACAAGCTTCACCTCTTAGCCCTAGCTAAGAGGTTCAGCCCACCATGATGGGCATAGATCTCATAAAATTAAAAAGAGAAAAAGAAAAGAGAAAATAAAAAAAAAGAAACTCTCCGTCTCTCTCTCTCTACGTCTCCACATCCACCCACAGCTTTCCCTCCATCTCCTTGATGATTTCTCTCTCTCTCTCTCTTCCTTCTTTTATAGCAGTAGAGGTCGGTGGATAGGCTGGTGGCATGGAGTCGGTGTTGTATTTCTCTTTACGCAACAGAGTGCGTAACTCTTTCACGCACCCAAAAAATGGTGTCGTTTTCCTCTCCTTTCCCTCACTTTCTTTCTAAGAAAATAACATCCCCTGAGACGTTCTTGGATGAGGAATTAGATGGACGGGTTGGATCAGCCATCTGATTGAATGACGGTGGCCCACAAGACTTGGATTTTTCGGAACACGCAGACAGAGGTAACGCACGTCCGGACGCTGTACTGATGGTGGGGCCCAGAATCGGTGTCAGGCGGGGAATCCACGCCGTCTATTGAATTACTTGTGAAAAATCGGTTAGAGAGGACGTGTTACAACTCCGGTTCGGTGTGGCCCATCTGATCTTTCACCCTACCGTTCATTCCGAGTTTGAATGATGGAAAATCGATCTCTGCTACCAACTGAAAAACTGCCACCTAGGCAGTGGTAAGAAAGACCACGTGGAGCTAATGGACGGTCCAGATCGGACTTTGGATCAGTGATAGTGGCCCACAAGCGCTGACCGCAACTCTCTGTTGCGAAACAGAGATTGCGCTTTGCATAACAGAGCCTCCGCTGTGAATTGGTGGAGCCCACTTCTTTTGGCGTCTGCAAAATCCAGTCCGTCCATCGAATGATGCTCGAAAAATCGGTCGGGTATGATGTTTTCGATTTAGATTTTGTCGCGGCCCACGGACTGATCCAGATCGCCATCCATCTTGGTTTTGAAGGGAGTTTTCTTGTGATCTGGTGCATGGGACGAAAATGTCACCTTGCTGAGAGTCGTGGACATCTTCTGGAGTTATTGAGCGGTTCAGATCATGCGAAGGAAGGACGAGTGGGGCCCACTAGTGAAAAACGGACGGACGTTGTCCGTCCGCTGCCTTATTTACGCATGGGCTCGAGTCAAAGTCGGTCAAACTGACTTTGGTTTGCAGTGCATGGCCGGTACACGTGCACATTGTGCACATGCAATGTACATGGGGTCCATCATGATGTATGTGAGGAATCTGCTCTGTCCATTTGTCTTTTCGTCTAAATTGAAGCGTTGAGACTCAGATTGAAGCATATCCAGGTATCAGGTGGGCCCATTTATGGGCTGATCTAACCGTTGGGTCACTTCCACAGTGATCGAACGGCTGAAATTTGACGTGTACGGTTAATTTATGGTCATCAGGCCATGTATGAAGTTTCGAGCCGAGCAGATGGTGGAAACCCTGTAATCTTACATCTGGATCAATTTTGGGCTACTTGAGCTTCAGTTTCTCGATTTTTGCTGATCCCTGGCATGTAATTCCGTCGATCTTGGTCCCTTGAAGTCCGTCCCTGCCCTTGGTGTCTTCAGATCGTTAAATCCATGCTTTAAACACCTGTTTTCAGTTCAAGCTCATAAAGACACCCTGCAACACAAACACGGTTAAAATGGGCTATTAAACAGTATCATGCTCGTAAATCCAGGTAATTAATGGGGTCTAATATGCAATATTTGACCCTCAACATAGAGATGTAAAGAAAAGCCACAAGGAAATAGATATTTACCTTGAGTTGTTGTTTCTAACAATTTTGGCATTGCCGAATGCTTCTAGAACTGGATTAGACTGTAATTTAAATCATCAACTAGAAGGCATGATTTAGTCATAATGCCAATTCCTTTCCATTTGCACAGAAAGGTGAGAAGCAAATAATATGGTTTGCAGAAGATAATTGACAATTTTCAAGACAAGCAAGATTAATTATCTTACTTTTAGAACTTGTTGTTCAACTGTCCTTCCTTCTATTCCAGACCGTCCACCCAAATATGCAAGATATCTCATGAGCATCTTTGTAGTTTCAGTTTTACCTGCCCCACTTTCTCCATTGACCAGAATGGAGTTGCTCTTCCTTTCAATTATCATCGCCCTATATATGGACAGGCACATATCGATACAAACCATACTTGGAAGATTGTGACTTCTGAGCAAAAGATAGGAAATCACCTGTATGCAACATTTGCAACTGTAAAAACATGAGGACTTAGCTCACCAAATGCTGCCCCTTTGTATTGTTCCATCATGTGGGTATCATATAGATGAGGCAATCTTTGAAATGGGTTTATTGCAATCAAATATTACTAGTATATGTCTGGAAGATAGGCACAAAATGTTAGTTTGGAACTGTTTTTCCCCCTTTACTAGAACTCACCTTGATGCTCATTCTCCCTCCTCCTTTACCCGGGCTTGGGACCGGCAATGCAAGGAATTTCCCATTTAGATGCTCGCCCTCCAATCCATTTTGCAAATGACAGGAAGAGACACCTTCAAGAATTAGATGCTAGGTACTAGTAAATATTTGCGTGCAAGAGATGATATAGAGTGCAACAGGAGAGGGAATATTGGTGTTTCCAGGTTCAAATCATTTTTTTTTTCATTTTTTCCTTTTTATATAATTTTTTTTTGTTCAACTTCATGATTTCCAAGTCAACTAAAATTTAAATTTCTAAGGACAGATAAGGGGAAATTTTTATTGAAAATTTGAGGTCTTTTGGATATTTACACAAACTACCATGGATAGGTTAGGAAGATCACTTGTAGAATTGGTTTTTTTTTTTTTTTTGTTCTGCAAGTTGTTGCTAGTTTAGTGTGCAGCCATACATGCCACTGTAACCTACCGCATTTTAACCAGTCTCTAGCATGTGGGGGATATGTACAAGTGCTATCCATCAGAGAACTCCTTCATAATGCAATTGAATCTTCAATTTGAAACATGACATTAAAATAATCCATCAAAGAACTCCTTCACCACCAGCAACTCCTGTGCAAAATGCACCAAATGGTGTGAATTTTTTTGACGTTGCACCACCAAAAGTTCTCGGGATACTGGTGGGGAATGATTGATTACAACTCACAAGTGAATGAATCGCATCCCCCAGCGAGTGAAGTGCAGATAAAAGTTCAACATACCCATAAAATATTTTATTAAATACTAAAACGTGACATTAAAATAAGATGGATAAAGTTCAGCTTACCAATCACAAATAACATATTACATAAGTAGTTCAAATAAGATGTTTGTTGCTTGCTATTAAGGATATCTGTTGAGAATAGGATGCACATAAATGAGTTAAAATTATATGACAATTACTTACCGATTACAAAAGGTTTCTTATGCACACTTTCAGCTACCGAGATCGTTGGTTGCTCGACCTTTGAATTTTGTAGCTCCGAGTCATCCAAGTGAAATCCTGAAAAATGAAATCCTGCCAAAGCCTTTAGCAAATCTTTAACTAATTTAGAACCCATATGGCTAGGACCTTGCCTGCAAGGACTTTTAAGGAGAAAAGATATCTCAGCATATGCTATGCGGAGGAGTATTTGAATGGTACTATTATTCAGATGAATACTTGGGCACTCCAATGTTTGACATCCAATCACCACATCAGAAGAGCACTCCAATGTTAAGGCCAAAACTTGGCTTGATCCATAACTCAGGTGGGTCACCAGGCATCTACCCCATTGTGGCCCACCTAAATTGTGGATCTGACTAATTTTTTACCAGAGGCCTAACATTGAGAGGCTTGTCGGCCTAATGTACAGATGGATGTCACACAACATGGAAGGCGCCACAAAGCTCAGGTGTTGGTACAACATGCATGGTAGAAGAAAATGAGATAAACGAGTAAGGATGTTTGCTACATTAATGTTATTTTTACATGGGGACTAGAGTCATTTAATCTAGTTCATGTTATAATGATTTATTCCAATTACAAGGCCTCGGAACAACGTTAAAGGACTAGTCCCTATTCAAAGCAATGCGTTAAATGAGAAAATTGATGAAATATTCCAATATTTTTCTTATCCCTTGTCTATGGTGAGGCCAATCGTATGCCCTAAATCCAATAGCTTAAGTTCCCTATGGAAAACTATACAATTACTATTTTTTTCTTTTTTCCAAAAGCAAGACCACTTTTCTAAGAAGCAGACCATCAAGGATCCATACCAAATTAAAAGTAAGAACCCAAATCACTTCAGGGGACAATTTGGGCAAATCAGCCCTTGCCAATGTATAGCCCTAGGCAAATCTTAAGTCACAACATATGCTCACAATCTCTCCTGATCTAGGTAGAAGACCATGCCACTTAGGAATTGCATGTCTACATATGCAACATTTGTTCCAGTACCCAAGATAACAGAAGCAACAACATCTTTATTGCAGTATCTACCTCCATCCAGTGATCCAACCGTATCATTGACCTATATTCAAGGCAACCAATAAGTTCCATTAAACTGAGTTGCAGGGGTACCACTAGCACATGAAACATTAAAAGTTACATGTGAAATTGATACATGGATATGGAAAATACTAGGAAAAGATATTTATTTGGCACATAAATTAATGTAAGATCACTAGATGTGGTATAAAATGGACCCAAATTTACCCAGCAATGAATAGCCATCCAAGCATGCTATATATTGCATGATTTTCCACTTTCTTCAATATAATAGACTCCGAATGCCAGGTTTCTCAAAATAGATTTCTTAATTCTAGGTTATCTTCATATATATAGAAGTTAGTCTTATGTGACCCAAAGAATGTGGTATTAGTCAGTTCACTTTACCCATATTACAATCACCACAACTCCAAATGGACTGTGAAACATGACCTTCTGAATTAGGCACAAGATCAAATGTTCAAATCCTTAAACATATGTTTTATAGAGAAAGAACGAGGATAAAGAAAAGGTTAATCTAGTTGCATGGGAGTAGGTGTCAGATCAAAGAAAGGTGACACAGGCCAAGCCACATCAATTGGGCCCCCAAGCCCCACAATTGGCCTACCAGCAAGGAGAACCAAGCCTCCTAATTAGACAACACAATCTAATCAACCTGCTATGCAAAACAAATCAGCCAGTCATGCAATAGAGCCCCCACCAAATCTTTCTTATCTATTTAGCATCTTTCATTGATTAGTCTTCTATTTCTGTTTTTGGAAAAGCATGCATGCAACAAAGATTTAATTAAACAGGTGAAAATGGATCTCAGGAAATGGAACAGGGAGGTATTTGGGAATATCTTTGAGCAGATTAAGGAGACGAAAATGCAACTAGTAGATCTGGAGGGGCGGCTGCAGGACTTGGTTGGCTCGTCAGATCAGGCAGATCAAATCCTTCGGGATCAAACCGCAATAGCATCCAAACTTGAGTCCCTTGAATTAAAACAAGAAATTTTTTGGAAACAGAAGTCAAGAGTGGACTGGCTAGCGGAGGGGGATAGAAACACTCAGTTTTTCCATGCCACTGTGATGGAAAGACAGAGCTATCATCAGTAAAGTAGAACTTGAATCAAGAAATTCAATGAAAAATCCAGATGAGGTGAAAACTGCGGCGGTAGATTTTTTTGAGAAGCAATTTACGGCCACCCCCTGCGAAATTGATGAGGAGCTGTTAAGCCTCATCCCGCATTTGGTTACACATGAGTTTAACAGAATGTTGATGGATCTTCCGTCTATGGAGGAGGTGTGTGCGACGGTGTCCACTATCCCTACTGATAGCGCGGCGGGACCTGATGGGTTTCCTTCTAGTTTCTTCACCTCCTCTTGGGATGTTGTAGGTAAGGACATTTATAGGGCGGTGGAATTCTTCTTTCTTGGAGGAAGTTTTCCTAGGGCTGTCACGACATCTCTTAACTGTTTAATTTCGAAATCTATTATGCCGAAGCGTTTCTTTGATTACCGTCCGGTTAGTCTTTGTAACTACTTTTACAAAATATTTGCTAAGATTGTGGCAGCTAGGCTCAGCCAGGTGCTACCAGATTTGATTTCACCTGAACAAGGCGCTTTTGTGAGGGGCCGAGTAATGGCTGAAAATATTGCCTTAGCTCAGGAATTATTCAGGGAGCTAAATAGGAAGGTCCGAGGTGGTAATTTGGTGTTGAAGTTGGATATGGACAAAGCTTACGATAGAGTCAACTGGGTTTTTCTCAAGTAGGTTTTGTATCATTTCAGGTTTAGTGAACAATGGATTCGGCTCGTCGAAAAGTGTTGGGCTAACCGTTGGTTTTCGATGCTTATAAATGGGGAAATGACAGGTTTTTTCAAATCGACTAGGGGCCTACGTCAGGGTGATCCAATTTCCCCTAGTTTATTCATTCTCGCAGCTGAGGTTTTAGGCAGAGGCCTTAAAAATTTAATAAACCAACAGGTCACCAAACCGTTTGCGGTCGGAAGAGGTTGCCCGTTCGTTTCTCATTTACTGTATGCAGATGACACTCTGGTCTTCACGAATGGGTCAAAAGCTTCGCTTCGAGCTACAAGAAAATTCCTAGACAAGTTCCAAGCGTCCTCGGGCCAGTCGATAAATGTGGGTAAATGCTCATTTTTCTGTGGTAAGAATACATCAACGGCAGTGGTTCGGGCGATCGAAGCTATGCTTGGTTTTGGCAAATGCGCTGGCCCTTTTTCCTATCTTGGAGTCCCGTTGACGGAAGGCAGGGTAAAGGTGTCTGATTTTAACCCTTTTGTTGGGAGAGTGATGGGTTGAATTATTGGGTGGAAGGCCAGACTTTTTTCCCAAGCGGGAAGACTGGTCCTGATAAAAAATGTGTTAATAAGTATCCCAATTCACTCGATGGCAGCAATTCACATCCCATTACAGGGTCTGAAGGCAATTGAACACCAAATGGTGAATTTTTCTTGGGGATGGGCAGATGGGAAGCGAAAATGCCACTAGAAAATTTAGAAGGTTATGGCTAGGCCTCTATTAGCTGGTGGTCTTGGAATCAGGAGGTTGTATGATGTTATGAAGTCCTTTAGAGTAAAGATGGCATGGAAAATCAGGTTTGCAGAGGTTGGAAATGTTTAGAAAGGGTATATGATTGCAAAATATAGGAGGGATTTGGCTTCTGGCATGACGGCCCATGCAGGTCACCTTTCTTCGCCATTGTGGAAAAGAATTCAAGATCTGATTCCCCTGGTGGACTCTACAATCCAATGGCAGATAGGAGTAGGCAACTGCAACTTCTGGAGGGTGAATTGGTCTGGGTTGGGTCCCCTAGAATAGTTAGCAGAAGAAGTGGTGCCGGAGGATCTATCGCATCTCCTAGTTCTCATGCACTAGGTCCGATGGGCCCAATTCCCATTGTGGTTCCATGGCTTCTTCTCCCTCAACACGTTATGGACTTTGTTCTTCAGGCAGGCTTTTGCACATCGACTGATTTCAACGTGCCAATGTGGCCTCTCACGCCTACGGGTGCGTCCTCTGTTAATTCAGCATGGAAGCTGGTCTCTAGTCCTGGGCCGGGGAGGAGATGGACTTGATGGGTGTGGCATGTCAAACTTCCCCCTAAGATATCGCTTTTCACTTGGAGAGTGATTCAAAAGGCGATCCCGGTTGACGAGTTAGTGTAATCCAAAGGAGTGCACGTGGCCTTGAGATGTGTTTGCTGTACAATTCAACTCCCTCAGGAGCACAGATACGAATCACTCATGCACCTGTTTATAGAAAGTAAATTTGCTCATCATGTTTGGGGTGTGATTGGCAGTGAGGTAGGCATTAATATTATGGCTGCGGCATCGGTTGAAGGTAGGCTCGCTCAGTGGTGGGCTACAGCAGGGGCGATTCAAAGGAGATCAGAAGGTATTATGCTCATGCCGTCCATCATCATGTGGGAGATCTAGAAAGCCCGAAATGCTGTGGTTTTTTAGGATAAGTTGATGTCTCCAAGTAAGGCTATTTTCAATATCCATCGGTGGGTTGCCCGTATAGGGGGTATAGAGTTACATCCTAGCACTTCGGGTGGGAGGGTGTTGACCATTTCTTCCTCCAGGTTTGACGGCGTCTCCAGGGTGATTAAATGGGGAAAACCTCCAATTGGCTGGGTAAAGATTAATGTCGACGGTTCAGCTAGAGGTAACCCTGGAGCTGCAGGAGGCAGGGGTATTTATAGAGGGGAGACGAGTGATTTTCTCTTTGCATTTTTGGATAATTATGGAATTGGTTCGAATACCCTTGCTGAGCTAAGAGCAATCCATGATGGGATTCAGTTTGGTTTACAAAGGGGATTTCTTCAGATCATTTTGGAATCAGACTCATGGCCGGTTGTAGATATGTTAAATGGTGTGGCGAGACCAGTCTAGAAGTGGAAGGCGTGGTTGCGTGGAATTCAGAATCTGAAGCAACGGGGCCGAATAGTGGTAACGCACATTCTGAGGGAAGGGAATTCGGTGGCAGATTTTCTGGCGCGGCTAGGGAGCGGTTCATCCACTTCTTCGTGGTGGAGTGAACGCTTGGATCTTCCCCAGCAGGTTAGAGGTTTCATTTTCCTGGACAAGGTTGGGTTGGGGTCGTTGAAAAGGGGGTGATCGCGTGTTGTGCAGTCTTGTTTTTCTCTTTACGATATGCCCTGTAATTTTGGGGGGCCCGAATGTATAGGTCACATATATGAATGGAGGAAATTTTTTATTTTTTTTTTAAAGAAGATTTAATTAAAGAAGAAGAGAAAAGGATACAAACCAACAACAGAAACAAAGGAACAGGGGTGCCAAGGAGTGTTATCCTCCTCACTGATTAGTCTTCTACTTTTACAATAAATCCTTAATTGTTAATAACACTAAGAAACTTTCCTTCACTGTACATCCAAGAAGTCTATTTAAGGGCCTCACATGAGTATTCTCAACTCAAGACACTTCTTAACTCAATAAATTTTTAAATTTATTCTCTACTTTAATTATGATTTTTGTGTTAATCTTAGCTTGGAAGTGATTATATTGGGTGGATCCTTTCCCATTCAATCAGTTGCATTAGGCTGCTCAAAAGGCAAGGAGTTACTGTCTGTATTTGGGAGTTTTCTAACATTGTCTTCATAAGATTGTGGGGAACTAAGGGTTAAGATTGTTGGAATCAAATATGAAAAGGACTGCAATTTAGTCTTCTTCTTCAATGCACAAAAGGAAAGGTTATACATCTCCATTCAATGAATTTTTATTTTTATTTTTTTCCAGGATTACAGTTTGTGCACTTTTCTTTTTTTTATTTTTTATTTTATTTTATTTTTTAAAATTTTTTTGTTTTGTTTTGTTTTTTTTTTTTTTGTTTTTTTTTGTTTTTTTTTGTTTTGTTTTGAGGGTTGAAAAGTTGATGCCAAGGTTAAAAGCTGGAAGTTCAAAATGGCAAGGAAAACCCTAACCTTCCATTGACCAAAGTCTTTTCATCAAGACTTGTCACCAAAGGTCCAGGGGTGAGCTCCATGCATGATCGATCAATTAGAGGTGCCCCATACCAATCACTTATGGATCCCACATGGGCAATTGATGGGCCTACGTGATGGTAGGTCGTCTAGTGGACCCTACAGGGCCACAAGGTTCGAGGGACTAACTATGGGGCCCAAAATGATCCTCTAGTCACATGATTGGACCATTTAACAGAAGGCAGTTCCTATTACATGGTAGCGGTAAATTAGCAGTTTCCATATTCAGGTTGTAATGTCCTTTTTCTATTTCAATCCTGTTTGACTAATCTAGCAACTTACCTACTTAGTATTGATTTGTAATTAGAATTGGAGTAGGAAATTGGAAACAAAACACTATATATACAGAGCCATATGTATGAAATATTTTGGGGTGGGCCAATTAGGCCCTGTATTGCATATCATATCCAGATGATATGGATACAATACATATTGGTTGATACGATACGTATAATCAAATTAATGGATGAAACAGTAAAATGACATGCATGTGACACACATCAAAGTTAATCATTATGTCAAATAACAAGAAACAAAAAAATTGATTTTTTTTTTAGTTCCCTTAGATGGATTACTTAATTTTAATTAGGAATTGTTCAAATGAAATTGACATGAACAAAGAAATGACAAGATGAAAGTCAATCACATGCCCTGAATTTAGTTTCCCCCTAGCTCCTTCAGTTATAAATGAATGGGCGTTGGCTACCAACACATATAGCATGACCAACAAGAAAGTTCATAAGTCAATCTCATTCAGCATCATTTTCAAAAGTAAAATTTGCAACTCAATATTGGACATAGTAGTTCATACCTTAAGCGAGATGTGCCAAAAGCATCAGCAAAAGATATGAGATCATCTAAATTATCCTCCTCATGATTCTATTACAGAAGCTTGAGCATATGCCATGGCTTGCTCTTTCCAAAGAACAGCTTTCCAAGTTTCCAAAATTCGCTAAAGCTGAAACCTGGTAATGAGTAACACCATCAAAGAGGTAACTAGATAAAAGATTAAGACACGTTTTGACACGACTGACAGTCTTTGATGAGAGTTTTTCTCCAAATAACACATTTACAGTGGAATCTTATCGATGAACATTTGGATAATCATGGTTTTTATCATTCTAACATGGACCAAAATCAACATGATGAACACATGGTTGTTAAACCAATAAATATATCAGGATATATCAGAACTTTAACTATAATAGCATCCAGAACAAATTGCAGCTCTAGGAAAAAAAGAAAAAGAAAAACTTAACCTGCAATTTCCATTTTTGTTTGTTTCTTTTGCAATCAATGAATGTTTACCCAATCAAATCATTTGAAAATGCCATCCACCTAAACTTCTAATAGGCATCAATATTCAATACCTGTAAAGAAATCAACTTTTGGACATCATGAGTGGGCCTTGATGGACAGACTTAAAAGCTTTATAAACTAAAGAAGGACAGAAAATATCGGAAGAATGTGAATTTTGAACTATGTTAAACATTTTGATGCATTGGAAACTTCAAGCAGATGCTTTTCCATGGTGGAAATTGTTCACAGATCGTATTCAAGATTTTCTGGTGAGAAAATCACTACCAAAAAATCAACCAAAGGCTACGGATCAAAACCATAGCCATAGGTCTATGGCTACGGTTTTGGTCCGTAGCTTGACCGTGGCCGTAGGTGCCGTAACAATAGGTCTTGAACCTATGGCTACGGATTTAATCCATAGCTATAGGGTGAAATAGCTACAGATATAATCCGTAGCAATTATATCTGTAGCGAAAACTTCAAATAGCTACGGATATTGTTTGTAGCTAAAAGTCCATAGCAATATGCCTAAATTGAAAAGGCTACACCTGTCAGATTACTGGCTATGGATATTATTTGTAGCTGAAATTCCATAGCAATATTCCTAAATTGAAAAGGCTACACCTGTCAGTTTAATGGCTACGGATATTATTTGTAGCTAAAAGTCCATGGCAATATGCCTAAATTAAAAAGGCTACACTTGTCAGATTAATGGCTACGGTCAATATCCGTAGCTATTTTGTACATTAAAAAATTATATATAATCATTTGTTCATTCAATTACCACTTGTACAATCATTCATTCATTCAATTACAATCATTCATTCATTCAATTACAATCAAATTACAATCCTTCATTCAATCAATTACAATTACAATTAATTACAATCCTTCATTCAATCAATTACAATTACAATCAATTACAGTCCAATTCATTTAATCAATTACAATTACAATTATAATAATGCAGAAAATACAAATCTTTGGCTTCATTAGAGAAATGTGCTCGACTTCACCCTGAAATTTCAAC
Organism: Magnolia kwangsiensis; assembly: GCA_037074715.1. NCBI lineage: Eukaryota > Viridiplantae > Streptophyta > Magnoliopsida > Magnoliales > Magnoliaceae > Magnolia > Magnolia kwangsiensis. The sequence continues at coordinate 45,255,983 of CM073589.1, read as the reverse complement.
AACTTCGTATATTCCATTATCCTACAAACAGTCATGTCATACATAAATTAGAATGCCCACTAGGGAAAAGAAAGACAAAGTGAAAGAAGTGCATCATGTATAACTACTTTTTTTTTCTCCTTAATGAATTTAAAAAAAAAAACTCAAAGAAGAATGAAATTGACACAAAAGAAATGGTCTCACCATATGATTATAGGTTTTGGTTTAGGTTTAGGTTATAGGTTTAGGTTAAGGTTTGGGTTAAGATTAGGCTATAAGTTATAATTAAGTTTAGGTTATAGGTTATAGGTTAAGGTTTAGGTTATAGGTTTTGGTTTATGTTAAGGTCATAGGTTTTGGTTTAGGTTATAGGTTATAGCTATTGGGAACTTAATTATAAGTTAAGGTTTAGGTTTAAGAATCGGGTTCGGGTTCGGGATCGGGTTTAGGTTTGGGTTTTCAAGTTTAGGTTTAGGTTAAGGAGTTGAGATTAGGATTAGGTGTAGGTTTGGGTTTAAGGATTTGAAAATACATTTAGGTTTTAAGTTTAGGTTTAGGTTAAAGGTTTAGGGAAAGGTTATAGGTTTAGGTTTAGGTTATAGGTTATAGGTTATAGCTTTAGGAAATTGAGAATGGGTTATGGTTTAGGTTTAGAAAATCGAGTTCGGGTTCAGGTTCAAGATTGGGTTTAAGTTTGGGTTTTCAAGTTTAGGTTTAGGTTTAAGTTTAGGTTAGGGAGTTAAGATTAGGATTAGGTGTAGTTTTAGCTTTAGGAAATTGAGTTTAAGTTATAGGTTTAGGGAAAGTTTAGGTTTAGGTTATAGGTTTTGAGATTTGGGAATAGTTTTAAGTTATAAGTATAGGTTTAGGTTAGGTTGTAGATTATAGGTTTTTTAATTTGAGAATGGGTTCGGGTTTAGGTTATAGGTTTTGATTTTGGTTTAGGTTATAGGTTGTAGTTTAGGTAGGTTATAGGTTTTTGGATTTGAGAATGGGTTCAAGTTTAGGTTATAGGTTTTGGTTTTGGTTTAGGTTATAGGTTTTGATTTAGGTTATAGGTTATCGGTTTATGTTAAGGTTTAGGTTTAGATTATAGGTTTTGGGATTTGAGAATGAGTTCGAGTTTAGGTTATAGGTTTTGGTTTTGGTTTAGGTTATAGGTTACAGGTTTAGGTTAAGGTTTAGGTTTAGGTTTAAGTTATAGGTTTTGGAATTTGAGAATGGTTTTGGGTTTAGGTTATAGGTTTTGGTTTAGGTTATAGGTTTTGGTTTAGGTTTAGGTTATTGGTTTTTGGATTTGAGAATGGGTTCAGGTTTAGGCTATAGGTTTTGGTTTTGGTTTAAGTTATAGGTTTTGGTTTAGGTTATAGGTTTTGGGATTTGAGAATGGGTTCGTGTTTAGGTTATAGGTTTTAGTTTTGGTTTAGGTTATAGGTTACAGGTTTAGTTTAAGGTTTAGGTTTTGGTTTAGGTTATAGGTTTTGGGATTTGAGAATGGGTTCGAGTTTAGGTTATAGGTTTTGGTTTTGGTTTAGGTTATAGGTTTTGGTTTAGGTTAAGGTTTAGGTTTAAGTTATAGGTTTTGGGATTTGAGAATGGGTTCGGGTTTAGGTTATAGGTTTTGGTTTAGGTTTAGGTTATAGGTTTTGGGATTTGAGAATGGGTTTGAGTCTAGGTTATAAGTTTTAGTTTTGGTTTTGGTTTAGGTTATAGGTTTTTGGATTTGAGAATGGGTTATGGTTTAGGTTTAGGAAATTGGGTTCAGGTTCGGGATTGGGTTTAAGTTTGGGTTTTTAAGGTTAGGTTTAGGTTTAGGTTAGGGAGTTGAGATTAGGATTAGGTGTAGGTTTAGCTCTAAGGAATTGAGTTTCGGTTATGGGTTTAAGGAAAGGTTAGGTTTAGGTTATAGGTTTTAGGATTTGGGAATAGTTTTAGGTTATAAGTATACGTTTAGGTTAGGTTATAGGTTAAGGTTTAGGGATAGGTTATAGGTATTGGGATTTGAGAATGGGTTCGAGTTTAGGTTATAAGTTTTGGTTTTGAATTAGGTAATAGGTTTTGGGATTTGAAAATGGGTTTAGGTTTAAGTTATAGGTTTTAGTTTTGGTTTTGGTTTAGGTTATAGGTTTTTGGATTTGAGAATGGGTTATGGTTTAGGTTTAGAAAATCGGGTTCAGGTTCGGGATTGGGTTTTACTTTGGGTTTTCAAGTTTAGGTTTAGGTTTAAGTTAAGGAGTTGAGATTAGGATTAGGTGTAGGTTTAGCTTTAGGGAATTGAGTTTAGGTTATGGGTTTAGGGAAAGGTTAGGTTTAGGTTATAGGTTTTGGTATTTGGGAATAGTTTTAGGTTATAAGTATACATAGGTTAGATTATAGGTTAATGTTTAGGGATAGGTTATAGGTTTTGGGATTTGAGAATGGTTTCAGATTTAGGTTATAAGTTTTGGTTTTGGTTTTCGTTTAGGTAATAGGTTTTGGGATTTGAGAATGGGTTCAGGTTTAGGTTATAGGTTTTGGTTTTGGTTTTAGTTTAGGTAATAGGTTTTTGGATTTGAGAATGGGTTATGGTTTAGGTTTAGGAAATCGGGTTCAGGTTCGGGATTGGGTTTAAGTTTGAGTTTTCAAGTTTAGGTTTAGGTTTAGGTTAGCGAGTTGAGATTTGGATTAGGTGTAGGTTTAGCTTTAGGGAATTGAGTTTAGGTTATAGGTTTAGGGAAAGGTTAGGTTTAGGTTATAGGTTTTGGGATTTGAGAATAGTTTTAGGTTATAAGTATAGGTTTAGGTTATGTTATGGGTTATAGGTTTTGGGAATTGAGAATGGGTTTGGGTTTAGGTTATAGGTTTTGGTTTTGGTTTAGGTTATAGGTTATACGCTTAAGTTTAGGTTTAGGTTATAGGTTTTGGGATTTGAGAATGGGTTCGGGTTTAGGTTATAGGTTTTGGTTTTGGTTTAGGTTATAGGTTTTTGTTTAGGTTAAGGTTTTGAGTTTAGGTTATAGGTTTTGGGATTTGAGAATGGGTTCGGGTTTAAGTTATAGGTTTTGGTTTTCGTTTTGGTTTAAGTTATAGGTTTTTAGATTTGAGAATAGGTTATGGTTTAGGTTTAGGAAATCGGGCTCGAGTTCGGGATTGGGTTTAAGTTTAGGTTTAGGTTTAGGTTAGGGAGTTGAGATTAGAATTAGGTGTAGGTTTAGCTTTAGGGAATTGAGTTTAGGTTATAGGTTTAGGGAAAGGTTAGGATTAGGTTATAGGTTTTACGATTTGGGAATAGTTTTAGGTTATAAGTATAGGTTTAGGTTAGGTTCTAGGTTATAGGTTTTGGGATTTGAGAATGGGTTCAGGTTTATGTTATAGGTTTTGGTTTTGGTTTAGGTTATAGGTTTTGGTTTAGGTTATAGGTTATAGGTTTAAGTTAAGGTTTAGGTTATAGGTTTTGGGATTTGAGAATGGGTTTAGGTTTTGGTTATAGGTTTTGATTTTGGTTTAGGTTATAGGTTTTGGTTTAGGTTAAGTTTTAAGTTTAGGTTATAGGTTTTGGGATTTGAGAAAGGGTTCGGGTTTAGGTTATAGGTTTTGGTTTTGGTTTAGGTTATAGGTTTTGGGATTTGAGAATGGGTTCGGGTTTAGGTTATAGGTTTTAGTTTTGGTTTTGGTTTTGGTTATAGATTTTTAGATTTGAGAATGGGTTATGGTTTAGGTTTAGGAAATCGGGTTCAGGTTCGGGATTGGGTTTAAGTTTGGGTTTTCAAGTTTAGGTTTAGGTTAGGGAGTTGAGAGTAGGATTAGGTGTAGGTTTATCTTTAGGGAATTGAGTTTAGGTTATAGGTTTAGGGAAAGATTAGGTTTAGGTTATAGGTTTTGGGATTTGAGAATAGTTTTAGGTTATAAGTATAGGTTTAGGTTAGGTTATAGGTTATAGGTTTTGGGATTTGAGAATGGCTTCGGGTTTAGGTTATAGGTTTTGGTTTTGGTTTAGGTTATAGGTTTTAGTTTAGGTTATAGGTTATAGGTTTAGGTTAAGGTTTAGGTTTAGGTTTAGGTTATAGGTTTTCGAATTTGAGAATGGGTTCGGATTTAGGTTATAGGTTTTGGTTTTGGTTTAGGTTATAGGTTTTGGTTTTGGTTAAGGTTATAAGTATAGGTTTTGGGATTTGAGAATAATTTTAGGTTAAGGTTATAAGTATAAGTTATAGGTTAAGGTTATAGCTTAGTTTAAGGTTATAAGTTTAGGTTATAGGTTTAGGTTTAGGTTTATGTTTATGTTAAGGTTTAGGTTATAGGTTTTGGTTTAGGGTTAGGTTTAGGTTATAGATTATAGGTTATAGCTTTAGGGATTTGAGAATAGGTTTAGGGTCTGGTTTAGGTTAAGGGTGTGGTACATGCAAATACAGATATAAACACGGACTGTCCAATTAGCTAGGCCCCTCCAATGCTATCCATAGGAAATGGATAGCTTCATCATGGTCATAAAAGCGGTTCCCAACTTTCAGGGACTCCCACTCATCCGAATAGCTCTGACGCACATTCGGGTCTGCTCCATTAATTTTGAGCAAATATATAAATAAGGCCTGTCCAAATGATCAGGTCCCCCCAATTCTGTCCATAGGAAATGGACGGCTTCATCATGGTCATAACAGCGGTTCCCACCTTCTAGGGACCCCCGCTCAATATCCAGATAGCTCCGATGCACATTTGGTTCTGCTCATTTAAATAAAATGGATTATCAAGATCATTTAAATAAAATAACATGATAAAAATAAGAACTTCACCTGTAGGGAGTGATCTTAATTTCATTAAGTGAAATCCATTGAAATCCATATGAATTTTCAGGTTTCAAATAGACTGAAACTGGATGGTGCTGAAAGCTTGATGATCCTTGCAAGTTCCTGAAGCAGATGCAGTTTCCATCGCTAGTGGAACAGCCTTTGATCAAGATCCTATGGTTGTTCTAGAAAAGGAATGAAAAAAAAAACATCACCAGCAAAGAATAATGATTTAGAACTCAAATCCTCCTAAAACTAAGCAAGCAAGCACAGGATATGAAAGAATGCAAGCCTTACTAATAGAATGCTCAATAGTTTCCACTCCTTGAAAGTGTGGATATGCAATATGTCTCAAACTATATGGTCTTCATGACTTACTAACAAAATAATAAGGTCATATTGTAGCTTGTCAGCCTCCTTGAGGAGCATATCAGCCACTAGTTTCACTTTTCTAGCTACCACTATTTCTAATTTATCTTCGATAGATGCTACCACCACATTTGCCTTTGCTCCACAGAATATCAATTATCATAACAACTTCTATCTCCACTAAGCCATTGGTAATTGGTACCAAAATCTGCAAGAAAGTGTCAACTGTTTAGAACATAGGAAATCTGTGAATCCATCAAATCACAAGTACAAAGAGATGACATATGAGTAGTAGCTGCAGATGAAATCATAGTTGTAAAATTTTCCAAATCAACCCAAAATTCAGCCAAGTCAACTAGACTCAGTAAAATTTCTAGCCAAGTCATCAAGAAACCCAGTAGTAGGAGCAATTCAATGCGATTCGCTATGGCTCTTTGTTTGGTTTTATTAAAAAATAAAAATAAAAATAAGCAAAGAGCAAGAATTGAACCCCGTCTTCCCTTTAACTAAGCAGAACTCCTAACCAGCAATGCACACATCCTCAATTGTTGTTACACATTATGTTTTATACTACTTATGCTATATGAATTTATTTTACATATTTATTAAATTGTCTGATAATAATTTATAAAAAATGCTAAGGAGGTCGAGACTTATTTCCTAGTCAACAGGTTGCCAAGGGCCATCTCCTTCAATCCATATCAATGGAAGAAGTGTGCAATTGGACGTCTTTCTCCATGCTAAGATTTCAGTTTCAATTGCATAAAAGTTACAAGCTAGATGTGCATGTGCAAGAACTACACATGTGCACTCTTGACAAGAGACGTACCATCCTTGTGTAGTTTGAGGGAATGGATGCTTCCACGTTTTCAGCATAATATATAGAGGAATTCATTGCCGATATTATCTATCATTTGTTTGATCAGTTCAAGGCTTATATTGACAATCTTAAGGAAGAAAAGAAGGAAGCTGCAGAAGATGCAATATTCCCCTGTGTTCTAAAGATTATGTCGAACTGCATTTTCAACAAAAAAGATCTAATTGTGTTGGGTGTTGATGTCATTGTAGGGATTGCAAAGGTCGGCACTCCAATCTGTATTCCTTCAAGGGATTTTATCGATATTGGATGAATAACTTCCATTGAGATTAACCACAAACAGGTTGATATAGCAAAGAAAGGCCAAAAGGAGGCCATAAAGATTTCTAGCACCAACGCCGAAGAACAATAGAAGATGTATAGCGGGCATTTTAAGATTGATGATGAGCTTTTTAGCCACATCTTGAGGAAATCTATCGACACACTTAAATCAAATTATTAGGACGACTTGTCTATTAAAGAGTGGAAGTTGGTAGTGAAACTAAAGACTCTCTTCAAGATACAGTAAGCTAGAAAAGAAAAGAAAAAGAAAAAAGAAAAAGCAAGAAAAGGAAAGGAAAAAAGCAGAAAGCAAAGTGAAGAATAATTACAATCTGAAGTATTGATAAATAGGACTTGCACAAGAAACAATATATTAAGCAATATAAGCAAAATAGAAGATATATAACTTTGAAATGAGACCAAGAGACTAGTTAGGAATCACTGGTTCAAAGGAAAGATCACACAACTCATCAACACGACTAAGAATTGAGGCCATAGTCAGGGAAACTCAACCTTTGAAGTGCATAAATTAAGAGATGATATGTGAATGTTGTTAAAATATGCACCTCTGCCATGGCCAATTCTAATGTCAGGTAAATGAGAGAGAATGTGGTTTGGTCAGTAGACATATCATAGGACTTCTACCAACCATTTAGAAGCACAACCCAAATTGCTACAAGAAAGATTAAGATAATGATGATAGTTTAAATGGAAAGCCAACATTGAAGGTTAATACTAATACAAAAGCGACACCTGCTAGAATGTTTTCTTCACAATATAAGAAAATATGCATGCAATTATATGAGAAGAAAACAATTTTTTTTTAAAAATGAAAAGAATTTGAGAAGACAGTAGAAAACTTACAAAACAGCAAGATTAAACAGATTTCTTAAGATGAAGAGCCTGCAATAGCCTGCAATACAAACAGATTTCTTAAGATGAATGCTTCCAAAATGATATCCTTGCTGAATGACAACATCATCAAAACTTCTTTTTTAATTTTTTATTTTATGAGAAGATAATAAAGAATGGAAAATACAAAAGTCTCCAAGGATTTCATTTCACCATTCCTATAAAGATGACCATGAATAATACACGCAACCATGAATAATAACCGCTATTATGAACATCATTTATGGCTAACCATCCTTCTCAAAAAGATAAACAAGAAAAAGAGACATAAACAGTAGGAATTACCTAACTCTTCATCCCTAAAAAAAAAAAAAAAAAAAAAGCAAAAAAGAAAAAAGAGAGGATTAGGACTTACCTCATCAAAGAAGCTGAAAATACAATTTTTTGGTTTCCTACTCTCTGGAATTAGGTGCCATTGAACCAAATGATCTATGACAGATTGCAGAATTGAAAGTGTCAGTTCAATATGGTCTACAAGACAAGATTACAAGATTACAAGATTAGAAGTATGTAGTGTAACGGCACAAAACATATATCTTGGGTTGTTAATTCATGTTACTTGAGACCCAATTTCCAATAGAAACTAATAAAATACAAATAACCCATGTCATTTGAGAGAGCTCGTCACTTGTAAAGGAAACATGAATCATAATAAAGGGCAATAAAAGATTTTTTAAAAAATGAAAGAAGTATAAACTTACAATCCAATAAATGAAGAGCCTTGTGTACATGATGAGAACATATCCAAGGTGCATTGATGAGAGCCACAAATCGCCATGCCGATCCCACATAAACCCGTGACACACAATGGGGAATAGAAAAGATAGCAGCTCCAATGTTCCACTATTGGACAGCCACCAAGACAATCAATGGGGCTGAAGGACACCACTCCAGAAGCTACCTATCCAAACCTTAGACGAAAGGGTTAGGCAGTAGGGATGGGATCAGCTAGAAAACTCAGACAAGTTTCTCAAACACTCATCCCAGTTTTTGCAAGTTTTTCACTAATGTTTAAATTTTAAAAAGTATAAATAACATCCAGTTATGTCAAGTCGACGAGAGTGTCATTGAATTTTGCCTGAGTTATTTTTTCTTTTTCTTTTCTTCTAAGTTGAATTGAGTTTTTCTTGAGCTTTAACCAATTCATGACTAGATTGCTCCCATGAGTCTTGGTGAGTAAGGTAGTAGGGATGGAAATATTCATATCTATGAATTTCTGACTATCTGCATCCACAGTGATTCCCATAGCTTTGAATAGTTTGGATAATTTGAAACATGACCCTAAATCCAACCTCCTTAATTACATCCCCCAATGTAAAAAATAGAGCAATACGTTGGGTGCATTGGAGCAATCCCTTAATTGTGGAAGTTGTTAAGTTCCACGCACCACTTCTAGCACCTATACATGCATATGTAGATGTTCCAACCTGCAGACCTTGAATCAAAGAAAAGAAAGCCAACTAATATTTTAGACTGTCCATCTTTCGTGTGGCACAACTAAATGAGTTGGCCGATCTAATGTTTTGGCTGGGCCACACATGCAATGGATTTCACCTGATGCACAAGATAATCTGTTTTACCCAATTTTTTAGATCATGGTTGGGGATTGAAGTGCAGGCAACTCAAAAAATGTCTATGACTATGTTCATATATAGAGAAATTCTTCATTACAAGAATAATTTTTCACACTGTTCATTATAAAGGAGGAGAGAAACAAAGAAGGCATTTCCCATGCACAGTTTTATCAGTGCTGAAACGCAATATGAGGGACATAACATGCTTCAAAGCGGGAAAAATATCTCAGAGCTACCATTAGTTGATTTTGATTGTATAATTGAAGCCACGGATAACTTCTCTCCGGAAAATAAGCTTGGAGTGGGTGGGTTTGGCTCCGTTTACAAGGTAATATTACATTTGCATTATATGAATATAGTGATACTACTTGTTCAAGTAGCTTTGGTAGTGAGAGAAAATACATTGTGGTGTGGGAATATATTTAATAGGAAGTTGTGATCATTTCATCCTTTCTCTTAAAGTCTCTTAAAGGGCACTAAACGTTCATGAGAAGAAAAAAAATTAAATCCATATTAGGGTTCTAATTCAATGACTTGATTGATGATTGTTTATTTGTATCCGATGTTACTTCCACAATATATTTTGTGAGGCCAATTCTTCTACGATGTTGTAAAATAAGCTATCTACAATGTGGTAAAATCATCCTCAAAGATGACCTGACCATGAAAGTGCGATGCCCCAATAAAAGGAAAATACCAACCTCCATGTGAGAAACCACATGAATTTAGAGCCTTTTGAATGATTGTGTTAATTTTTGTCATATGGCTCACTTCATAATTTGATAAAGCCTTACTTTTGTTTCATCCCATAGTTTTGCTGGGGTTTACTTTATCACAGATTGGATACCATGCACACCATAGTGGGCCCCACATAGATAGTTGGATTACTTTTGTGTATCATCTAGCAACTTTCACATGCAGATGGATATGCTTTTCACACAGTTGTAGAAGTGTTGCAAAATAAGCTTATTTCGCAATTTTGTAGGGGCACCAGTCTCTATATTTTGTATCTCGTTACCAAAAATACTATTTCCCATAAAAAGAATTTTTAGTATATGTTTCAATTAAATTTATCACTGGTAACAAAAAAAATGAGGCCTCTTTAAAAATTAAAATTAAAATTAAAAATTAAAAAAAAAACTAATAAATGTATATACTTGGCCAATAGGGAAATTTCTTGGGGCAAGAAGCAACTATGAAGAGACTTTCTAAAAGCTCAAGACAAGGCCTAGAGGAGTTCAAAAATGAAGTAGAACTTATTGCAAAGCTTCAGCACAGGAATCTTATTAAACTTTTGGGTTGGTGTATATACAGTGAAGAAAAGATATTGATCTGAGTACATGCCCAACAATAGCCTAGACAAATATCTATTTAGTTTTCTCTTAACTATCCCTCTCATTGAAAAAAATTCTCAATTTCTCTAGATATGATAAACATTTTCCTAGTTGTATATATATTAACCATCTACAATTTTTTCTTCTTGTTGAAATGCTTTTTTTATATCTCTAATAAAATTATTCATCAGACCCAGGCAGACAACCACATCTGGATTGGGGTGTGCACTTCCGCATTATTGAAGGGATTGCTCAAGGGCTTCTTTATCTTCATTGATATTCGAGATTACAAGTCATTCAAAGAGATCTGAAGGCGAGCAACATTCTATTAGATGGTGAAATGAACCCTAAAATATCAGACTTTGGTCTGGCAAGGATCTTCGGTGGAAATCAAACTCAAGGAAACATTGGTAGAGTTGTGGGGACATTGTAAGTACCATTTATGGATGGCCATGTGGATGAATTTTTTAATGCATATGAATGCGTTCACAGATGCTAATTTCTAACACTTTCACTTTTAAACTCTCTTTTTTTAATGATTGAACTATAGCGGCTATATGTCACCGGAGTATGCAGTACAAGGTGTTTTCTTAAAGAAATCTGATGTATTTAGCTTCGAAGTTTTATTGTTAGAAATCACTAGTGGGAAATGGAGCAATGGATTTTGGCCTCATGAACAATGGTCCAATCCTCATGAACTATAGCAATTTTTATTTTTTCGTAGGTAAAAAGGACTTTTACCAACGAAAATTATTTTCGTGGGTAAAAGTTTACTTTTACCGACGAAATTTTAATTTCGTGGGTAAAAGTCTACTTTTACCGACGAAAACTATAATTTCGTAGGTAAAAGTACTTTTACCAACGTCAATTTTCATTGGTAATGGTTTTTTTTATTTAAAAAATAAATAAATTTCAAAACAATTACTTTTACTAACGAAATTTTCTTATTTGTAGGTAAGTGTTTTTCCCGACGGACATGAACCGTCGGCAAAAATCTGGTACGATACAATTACCCACTACATCTATCTTCGTTGGAAAGTGTATTTTTCCCAGCGGAAATTATGCATCAGCACAAATATTGTACTATTTTAGTACCAACGAAATACAGTTTTGCAGGTAAATGTGCTTTTACTGACGGACATCGTCCGTCGGCTAAATCCAATACAATCTTATTACCGATGAAAACCACTTCTTGTCGGTAAAAGTGCTTTCCGTGATGGACTTGAAGCGTCAGAAAAAATCTGGTAGGATGTTAATACGGACAAACATCATTGTCATCGGTAAAATTATTTTTCCGACGGACATCAACCGTCGGCGTAAATCCTGTACAATTTAATTTCCAACGAAAACTAGTTTCGTCGGCAAGTGTCGGTAATATTGCTTTCTACTGATGAACTAAAACTGCCGGGAAACTGTTCCTGCCATAGACCAAATATTCCTACGGCTGGAACACAACAATTTTGCCGACGAACTAAAACCGTCAATAAAGGGCTCCCGCCAAAGCATCGGTTTTTTTGACCTAATAAAACCGTCGGGAAAAGTTTCCCACCAAAGCATGTAATATTTTCCGACGAACTAAAACAGTCGGGAAAATGTTCCCACCATGGCTCAAATTCCCACCGTGACCGAAAGCATGACAATTTTTCCGACGAACTAAAACCATCGGGAAAAGGTTCCTGCCAAGTACTAAAAATTCCCTCCACGAGTGAAAAAACTTGTAGCAAAAAGTGTTTTTACCGATGATTAATTTTGCAGGTAAAAATAAATATAAAATTTTTTCCTGACGACAAATAACCGTCGCTAATTGTTTTTACCGACGAATAAGAACTGTGGGTAATAATCCTCTATTTTTCTCTATATATATATATATATATATATATATATATATATATATATATATAGTTTTTATATCATACAAGTGGAAATTTTTTTATTTTTTGTAATTAAAAAGTAACATTTTGATGATTTGTAATATCACATGAAAAAGAATATTGAGAAGTTTAAAATTTAAATAATGTTTGAGAAAATTTTAGAAAAAAAAATAATGCTTTTAAGAAAAGAAAATTGGCATTTTGAAATTATTGAGAAAAAATTTAAAATATGAGAAAATAGTTGGAAATTTTGAAAATAAAAATTCATAATTTGTTTTTTTTTTTTAGAAATAATTTATAATAAAAATGTTATTTTGTTAAAATGTTTTCAAAAATATACATTTTATAAAAGAATTTTATTTTTAAATGGAAATTAAAATTTATGTTTGAAAAAAAAATACTAAATTATTAGGCACATCCACTAATTGTACCATTAATCGTTTTTGGACAATATAATCAGTCCATATTGAAGAGTAAATAACTTCAAATGAATAAATCAAATTTCACCAAAATTGTTGATTAATCTTGTATGCGCAATATCTTTTTCATATATAACCTGATCAGGACGAATAACTAGTGAAATTGAGTATTGATCAGAAAAATAGAGTGAATGGACCAAATAGGTAAAATGAGGAAAATATTTTGGTCAAAATTGTGACCCAACTTTATTGACCTCGTGAGAACCTAAGTGTTGATGTAAGTTTTGTGGGCCCCATCATAATGTGTGTCAAACATCAACACCGTGAATTTAATGTCTCCCCTTCAGGTTATGAGATATGTAAAAAATCATCCGTATACGAAACTTAGGTGGGCTATGACATCTAAAACCATGTGAAGACATCTTTAAAAATATAAAAGAACTTGGTGGGGCCCACGTGAGTTTTGGATGCAGCTGAAACTTGGTCTAACCCCTCATCCAAGCGGGACGCACATAATGAGTGGGTTGGATATCTGAATCACATTTAGGCAAACCTAATATATGATTATGAAAGGAAACCCCTCTTCACTTCATTTAGGTGATTTACTAATTACCCTGAGTTAACTTTGTGTGGTCTACCATTAATTATTTATTTTATCCACTCCATTCATCCATGTTAACAGATGATTTGGGGTCTAAAGAACAAAAAGGAATCATGTCCAAAGCTCAAGTGGACCACACCACAAGAAATAGTGTGATTGAACCTCTACCATTGAAAAATTCTTGGAGGCCATAGAAGTTTTGGATATCATTGAAACTTGGTCTGACCCCTCATCCAAGCGGGATGCACATAATGAGTGGGTTGGATATCTGAATCACATATAGGCAAACCCAATATATGATTATGAATGTTTGAAGGAAACCCCTTTTCACTTCATTTAGGTGAGTTACTAATTACCCTTAGCATACTTAGTGAACTCTGTGGGGTCCATCATTATTTATTTATTTTGTCCACTGCGTTCATCCATGTTAACAGATAATTTGAGGTCTAAAGAACAAAAAGGAAGCATATCCAAAGCTCAAGTGGACCACCCCACAGGAAATAGTGTGACTGAACCTCTACCATTGAAAAATTCTTGGAGGCCATGGAAGTTTTGGATCAAGCTGATGTTTGTGTTTTCTCTTCATTTATATCTTTTTGATATTATGAACAGGTTGGATGACAAATAAACATTACTGTGGGCCCAAGGAAGGTATCAACGGTGGAAATCATTATTCCACATTGTTTCGTGTGGCATGGTCCACTTGAGTTTTCGATTTACCAAAAATTTGGGATCAACCCACACCGTTCATACATTTTTCGAGATCATTTTAGAGAATTATCCAAAATATGAATCATATCCAAAGATTAAATGGACCGCACCACAAATAGGGGGAACGGATTGACTACTCCCCTTGACATCAGCCAATGCTGGTGGTTGGTGCTCTATGGGCCCCACCATGATGTATGTGTGTAATCCATGCCGTCCATCTACTTTTAAAGATCTTCTTACGACATGAGACCAAAAAGGAGGTATATCCCAATTTGAAATGGACCACATTACAAGAAATAATGTTGAATGAGCGTCAACCATTAAAAACATTTTGGGGGCTATAAAAGTTTTGGATCGAGATGATTTTTATTTTTTCCCTTCATTTAGGCTTGTATGACCTAATAAATAGATTGGATGTCAAATAAACAGTACAGTGGGCCTTAGGAGTTCCAAGGCCGTATATTCTAAACACTGCAACTTGTAAGCTTGTGCTCACACATTTGGTTTTAGGCCTGGGTTAAAAGACTTGTTTAATGTTCTGCATGCTTGATGTTTTGTTCATCCCAGGATGATGTAATTTGGGTTCCTTCTTAGCATATGGATTGATAGGGTTGTCAATGGGTCTGGCCTGGAGTTAGCTTCATCCTGTATTTTGATCTATTCTGGCTGGGCCTGTGGCCAAGCCAATTCAAAAGTTTGATTTCACTTGGCCCGATCCTGGTCCATTGGCAGCCCTATCGATTAACTCCCTTAGCAGAGGCGGAGGTTGGGATACATTACCATTTATGTCTCTTTATTCTTGGAGATTTCTTTGGATTTTGTTTCAATTCTTGCTGATTTAAGTTGTAATTTAGGTTTTTGTATTTAGATTTTAGAGATTTATCTTTGATTTATGTAATATCATGCATTTGAAATACATTTTGAGATTTAGTCTCTTCTGATTTGTAAAGTCCCTAAATGTAAATGGTCTGATGTACTTCCATTCTTCCTCTGTCTTTAGCCAACCTGCATTCTTCATCTGTATTTAGCCTGGAACGGATTTGAGGAGTAGGGGTGGGCCACCTGCTTGACCATTTTACAGTATGTTAGTAACTCTTAAGAGATATGGATTTGTATACATTGATTTGATTTCATGTGTTTTTGTTAGTATGAATGGGCCCTTGTTTATTCATTTGGGCATGTCTTATTGCATTGCAAGTGACCAATATCTCAGTTTCCCTTGAGTCTGACCCAACTGCTTACATTATCATATTTTCTTAGTTTTTTATAAAATTCCCCAAACAATTTAAATGTGTTTCTAATTAATTTAAAGGTTTTCTTATTATTTTTGAGACATGGGTAGCAAGAGACCATTGAGCAAATACTGTTCACGCTTAATTCGATTTCGATCGTTAAAGTTACACAATTTAGTCAAAGAAACGAAAAATGCCAGGAAATTAGCCAATAATAGTTTGTAAAGTCTAGCAGGCTGCGCCACTCATCAAGTGGACCACTCCTATTTGAAAAGAATAGATGTTTAAAACTTCTCAGCATTCCACATTCAATGTTTAAGACAAACTCGGCTAATAAGTTGGATTGTTTTGATCTTGTTCATGGTGGGGACCACTTTATGCTTTCTGATTTAGGAAAATTCCAATGAATAATCTGTTTTTGTGTTCTTACAACACTTCTTGCATAAGCCTGTAACAATTTTGGTAGATTTTGTGGATTAATTGTTGAAATTCAGCACTTTGGAATTTCTTGTGGAACCAATATGAGGAAAAAATGGAATATTT
Organism: Magnolia kwangsiensis; assembly: GCA_037074715.1. Lineage (NCBI taxonomy): Eukaryota > Viridiplantae > Streptophyta > Magnoliopsida > Magnoliales > Magnoliaceae > Magnolia > Magnolia kwangsiensis. Next base: position 45,240,537 of record CM073589.1, on the reverse strand, counting down.
CCAATGCTACACTTGGTTTAACACCAAGAAAAGCTTATATTGGAACTCCAAAAAAAAAAAAAATCTTGATATAACTTCTGATATGTCATTGCATTTATGTTCTGTACTCGTCGTGGGTTGATTGGTATACATGAAGCTGGGATCTTTTGAAATCTATGCCTATAACATCTCTAGTTGATAATTATCCAATCAGATGTAGAATCAGCTATTAAAACCAGTAGAGCAAAAGTATCTTTCAATTTAACTTCTTTGAGGGTACTTGCAACTCTGTTTTAGTGAATAGCCCTGCTGTTGCTGCTGATGGCCATTTGCCTTAGTGATGGTCTTGAAATGAGGGTTGCAGATGGGAAAAAGGTGGGCCATGCTTTTTTTCTTCATGCTTTGTTTGCTAATGAACTCCATTAGCTAATGGCTTGTAGCTGGTTATTATGTTGACTTCTGATATCAGCAAACTTTCAACAACTAGTCCAAGTTTTTAAAATGCTCTAACTATTCATTTTCTTCTTTTGGTTTTGTAACAGACAATTGCAACATTTTTTAGCTGTGTTATGTCTGCTATTGGAGAAAATAGTGTTGGTCATGGTCAGTATATTGTATTTGTTGAATAAACTAGCAAACATGTTTTAATATGAGAATTAGCTGCTCTAATTTCTCAAGCACTAGTTGTTTTTTTCTCTTTCTAGTTGAATAAACTAGCAGACTGCTGGAAATTACTTCCATAGTCCATTTTCTATTTGTTTCTAATTTATGGTTGGGTTTGGCTTCCTATTTAGCTCTAAGGTCTTTTATGATTGGTTTTCAGCTTTTCTGAATTAGATATTTTATATGATTATAGGTTGGTTGGTGTCCAATAAAATGCCTCTGGATTAACATTTTGGGAGACTTCAATTCACTTATTTTTTGAGGAAAAGAGTAATAGCGACAATCGATTTCCTTGGCTATCTGTAGTAATAAAAATAGTAGAAGACCTCATATTCATGGAAAATGATTTCGATTCCAACCATTTCCATCTTGCAAACAAAGTAGTATTTACAGATTAAAGGACATCATGGGGCACAACTAAGATATTTTCTTTAAGATGATCAATAGCATAAGCTCCACTAGGTTTTGATGTGGGTAGGGCCTGCGTGGATTAGTGGAATGCTTTTTCCTACTGTGGAAAAGAAATCATTTTCCTTTGGAAATAACATTTTTTGCCATTTAGCCGAAAAAAAGCAACAGCTGTGATATTGATTTCCATTTCTGCAAATTTCCTCAAAAACTAGTGATTTCCATTTCCTCAAAACAGAACTTACCATTGATCTATCATGGATCTTGATTTCTTCTCCCATGGATTCCAGACCACTCTTAAGGAATTGAAAAAAAAAAAGGCTTCATTTGAAGTTGACAATAGCCTCGAATTACGATGTGTGTGTGTAAATATATGACCAGCCTATTTGAGGGGCTGGATTTCACATGCTCTTAACTAGTTGGAAGTTATCAGCTGTGTGGAGTATAACTTGTTGCCCAGTTTGGAGGGTGAGGGTTTCCCTGTACACTGTTTCCGATTGTGTGGTCTAACTGAACAGAGCTGAATCTTGGGCTTTGGAGTCAACTACGTAATTCTGTTCTGCCATTCCACGCAAAGGAGGATGCCATGGAATTCCTTCTTTCCACCAAACAGGCTGCAGAATTGTAGTAGGCATATATTGAGAAAAGAGGAATTACACAGTTTTCCACCCAGAAATATGCATGGTATACTAAGGTTTTTGGTTTATAGAACAGGACCTGCTGTTCAGTTGTCCAGAGCATGGGCATGTTGGAAACCACTGCAGATGGACCATCTTCTCAATAGGAGAATCCTAACCTTTCAATTTGTGGCCTGCAAATAAATGGTCTAGAAGAGAAACATGGTAAAACATCCATATTCAACTAAAAAAACCTTAGTATACCGTGCATATTTCTAGGTGGCAAACTGTGAAGCGTTCTCGTTGGCAAAGGTTGTCCAGATAATTAAGCGTCTCCAACCCTTCTATCCTCACTTCACTGCGAAGACAATTCAAGTTCCTTAACATTTTTGAAAGAGAGAGCTCTCACTTTTTTACCATTGACCTATACACATTTGGATGAAATCATGGTTATAAAACAAACATTTTATTTAAGATTCTTTCCCACAGATTTCTACTTCCACATATTTCCTCCCCAATGAAGTTTCCCTTCCAAATTTACTTTCTGAATTCCATCGATCCAAATAGGCCCCAAGTACATAAATAAAAAGTTTAAAGATTTGCACATTACCTTCCAAAACCAGCAATATGGCATTGTCAGTGGTAATAGGAAGATATAGATTCATCATCATCATTTTTTTTGTTCTTCTAAATTTTGTTGGCTCACTCTTTAAAACTGGTTATACTAAGACCAACATTGAATCTGGAAGCTGTTAAGAGGTCTAATGTTTTCCTCTCCTTGCAGCATTTGTTTGTGGTTCAAATAAACAATATGGAGACATCCTCTTGCATTACAAGTCCACCACAAGTGAAGTATGATCTTTTCCTGCCCTTTGGTTCCATTGAGTAAATGTATTCTGATTATCTTGTTGGTTTTTTAGTTTCTTGTTAAATGGAAAAGGTGTAGAGAGGGCTAATGTTTCAATGGTTCATGTGCTTCCTTTTGAAGTTTGGATGAAATATGTTTCTTCTTGAGCTTGTTTGGCATAGGATGTATTTGAGGTGATAGTTACTGTTTGAGTTGTTTCTACATATGTGCATTACTGATCAGGACAGTGGACCACAATTTCCAATGGATGTAACTACAATGCTTAGATATGGAACGAATCTTATACAGGCTATTGGGTATTTTAATGGTATTTCTGAACATAAACTGTTTATCAATTATAGCTCAGCTTCCTACAGTGCATATGCTTCATGCCAAATCAGTTTGTAATTTGCAGCTTATTCACTAACAGGTAACTATATTATAGCAATAGTATATATGAGCTCAGTACCATCCCTTGATCCTATGGTACTTCAAGATTATATCCAACTTGCTGTGGCGGATCTTACATCAGGTAACTAAGAGAATCCAGGTTCATTATTTTGATGACATGTTCACCCATGAAATCCAACAGGCTGATTCAAAATTTTCATGAGAAACTTGCACTATCACATGTTGTGGATTTTCATGCTAAATTATGCTATCTTCTCTCATTACTTTTGCCTGAACGTGGTTCCTGATATAATCAAGTAGATGTCATACAATAATATGTCCACTAAGGATGTGTTAAGAATAGTGCATATGGCTTACCATACTTTGGCTGCAAGGGGCATTGCCATTTACCTTTTAAAAAAAGGGCTTTCCATTAACTTCTCGGACTCCAATATACACATATTATGGATATTTATGTGTACTGTTTGGGAGGATATTTCTAAGATTGAAATCCATACTTTCTAGAAACTAATTCTTTTTTCTTCCTAGCTCTAGAAACAAAGCCTGTCTTATTGATAGTGTCCTGCTGGATAGTCAAAAGAGTGTTGAAGTGTACTTTCAATTCATGACAAAATGCATTTTTAAAACCGAAATCCCATGGAGCTTGCAAGAGAAGGAATGCATTTAGTTAACCATATTTAGATATACTTAGTGTGAGAGTGATATCACGGCTTGTTGACTTATTGAGGACAGGCCTTAGATACAAATGATTGCAAAGCAAGCTGAGTAAAGTCAATCTCAAATAGCTTGGACAAGGCTGAGATAGTGATCATGATTGAGAAACCTTCATCTGTTTACTTTTTATTACTGTTGCATAGTACAATGAATAGGGATTCTTAGTTTGATGTCCCAATGTGATTTCAATTATTTCCCTTATCTGTACTCAATTGTTACAGAGTCTTGTTCTGGATGTAAAATATACACTGCTAACACATTATATTCATTTAACTCTGGATAGTAGATGCTAAGATAATTGAGGGGCCATCAAGAATATTTGTTAATTGTCCTATAAGGTATGCCATATCATCCAGGATAAATCTCAGGCATTGGAGTCTTTCTAAATGTTTTCATATGTACTTGGTCTCTACTGTGCAGCTGCATCATCATCATCATCATCTATTTATGTGGATTTACAAATTTGTTTTTTGGTTAACCCACTCCACCTTCCTTTAATGCATGGTCTCCTAAATAGATGCACATTTGATGGGTATAAAAATGCCTTTTGTTATTCAGGATGAGTTGACTCTACTAGGCTTGTATTAGATGTGCAATGGCAAAGATCATTAAAAAAATGCAATGACGAAGTATCACACGCTCCATGAATGACATGGTGTATTTGTATGACATGAGTTGTGTTTTTAGGATTCCTTGAGTTGCTTGATTTGGAGATAAGTTTTGAAACATTTGTTCTAAGATACCTTTGTACAAAGATTCCTATTGCAGTTGTTTTCTCCCATGGTATTTTGCATTTAAATCTTGGTCATTTTTACAGGGCAAAATTTCTGCATGGCACATATTGAGGAATTATGTACAAAGCCTGCTTCTGTTTCTCATAAACAAATTCAGGACATTGTTTTATTTCTCTCTCAGTCCAAGGGCCTGACAAAGCATGTGGATTCTTTTACAAAGACGTTGTCCTTAATACAACTCAAAGAGAGGACTCATTTTGTACTAGCCCCAGTACTGGTGGATGATTCATCTGATGTCAACTCATTGAGGTACTTTTTAAGGACCACCTTCCAGTTGATTAAATATTCATGTTATTGGTCATTGTATTCTCCAGTTAGAAAGTCATATTTTTTTACTTCTATTTTGGTCAATTTTTCTATGGGTATTTGGAATCATTCTTTGAGTGCACTGAGAATGATTTTGATGCTGTTCTAGCTGATGGAGTATTCAGGAGGTGATGGGAAGGCCACTTTGATTTCTAAGGAGGCTCGGAAGCTTGGATTTAAGACTCAGCGACTTAAACCGACACATTCAGTCTTCGAAAAAATTGTAACTCGGTCGACACAAGTCACTCTCACTCCATATTTTTTATGATGACTCATGGTGTTGATTTGGATCGAACTTGATTGAGTCTGAGTCAGCTCAGACGAGTTGTCAATCCATGATCGCTAGTCTCTCTACTGAAAGTTCATCATTGAGGTTTTGAGCAGCCAAAGTTCAACAGACTATGATTGTTTCATGCTTTTTCTTGGTTTGCAATATTCTCTAGCAATGGGCATAAGTAACTCAGTATGGCTTTCATGATTGATTGTTTCATGAGTGGATTAGTAGTTTAAATAAATATTTTAAAAAATTAAACACTTTTAGCCTCAATTTGTAATCGAGGCTTGGATTTAGCCTCGGTTGTTGAGAACCGAGGCTTGGATTTAGCCTCGGTTGTTGAGAACCAAGGCTGAAATTCCCGTGGCTAAAGGTTTTAGCCTCGGTTGTTGAAAACCGAGGTTAAAAATAGATTTAGCTTCAATTGGAGGTAACCGAGGCTAAAATTTAGATTTAATCTCAGTTGGAAACAATGGAGGCTAAAATTTTGATTTAGCCTCATTTCAAAAAAACTGAAGCTAAAAAGGTTTTTAGCCGCACTTGAAGAACCGAGGGTATAAGTCATTTTAGCCTTAGTTGCTAAAACTGAGGCTAAAGCCTTTAGCCACAGGGGTATTAACCTCGATTTGGATAAATGAGGCAAAACTGAGGCTAAAGGCTTTTGCCTCAGTTTTTAACCTTTTTAGCCACAGTTTTGAAGTGAGGCTAAAGCCCCCTTTTCTTGTAGTGCTTGTGGTAATGACACTCAAATTGGCCTTGTAGTCCACATCATGCATGTTGCATTCTGTTGCCTGCTTGTACCAAACAGTCGATTGTGGGTCCATGTAAGATATATATAGAAGCAGAAATATATCAGTTCTATTTTATTTGCATATGGAAAAGCAGAACATTCTGCTGTTAGTGCTAAATCTGTATGCTGAGTATGAGTGTATGATTACATCTTGTTGTCCTGGAAAATTTTTACATGTACATGACGAGGGGTTGATGTTGTCATCTTTTTACACGTACATGTTATGGTTCCACTGATATGTGAGGTACGCTCCCCACCTGTTATATTACTATGTGTAATCTCATTTCTTATGAGCTATCTTGTGTAAAAAAAGTGTTGTTACTATTGGAGAAGATATTTAAATCATTTATGGACCGGCTTAGCGTATCTTGTTCATGAGTATTTGGTTTGTGTGTTATCCTTGTACTATGGATAAAATAAGGAAATAACTCGAACAACGAATGATGACAGCTGATTTTTTTGCATAAACTAGATGGGTTGAATGTCGTATTTTATAAATGCAATTGGAAGTATGATGAGCCTTTCAGAAAAGAACTGTTTCAAGTGGATTTTGGTTAGAAGATTTAAAACAGAAAAATCCAATTGCATGATCACTCTGTAGAATAATTCACTTTCACTGTTTGTCTCTATTTTCTTCATGGTGCACAAGGCCCAGTATCTGTAGCAGAGGAAATTGCTGAAGTCAACCAGTTACTTCAAAATGAAATCCATTTAAGAAAGGTTGCTGAAGAGGAGGCCAACAATTTTAAAAGCCAACTGGTGCAGTTGAAAAAATCAGAGGTATGGTTACTCGTCAATGAATGTGTAGCTTCTTTGTCATCATGCATGGCTCTGGTATTCATGAGCCTGGTTTGTCTAATATCACAAGTGGAGGCCATCCCTTTAGTGGAAGACCACTAACACCTTGGTTCAATCCTAAATAGAAGATGAAAATAAAATAAAATTAAAGTTTAGGATTCATTCTCAACGATTGAGCATTTGTGCATATACATATGATGTCTTGTGCTCACATGTGTTAAGTCTAAGTCATTGAGTGGTGCTACCCACAATAACATGCTGATGAAAAAAAAAAAAAAAAACAAAGAAACCCATGTGCTTTTTTATTTTATTTTCTTTTTTCCTGCAGGGGTGTTCAAAGGTTTGAAAACCAAATAAATTTGGTGTAATTCCTGACCCTGGGTGTAATTTTTCTACCGTTTGTTCACTAAAAGTGGTCCACCAGATTCACCAATTTCTCTCTTTGACTACACTATAGGGTTTTTGTCGTGCTTTTATGTAGAGTTATTCTATTTTTTGGACTCGACGGAATCAATTGCCATAGCTTATTATGTCACTAGCTTTGATCCGAATGTTGGAAGGTGAAACCTCTAGAACATGTAACAACATATTCCAAGGCCATGTTCAATTGGCTGTCTTTCATTGACACTTGGAAATAACTGGAAAATCATTTTCTGCAAAATGGACTCTTGTGTCTTACATCAATTAATTTCATGGCCTTTGGTTTGTAATCTGTAGGATTATTTCTCAAGAAGACAGAAAATGGTGAAAAATCTCAAATATATAGGTCTGTAGCCAAAAAATTTAGTTTCTTTCTCCTGGGATATTTAAAGAAACTTATGATAAGTAAGCTGATTTAATTCTGTGATGGTTTTGCAGATCCAACATATATGATCCAGGCTATTCCAATCAATGCATCAAATAACGTATGTTGCACACTCCTTGCTCAGAGTGTTGTTCATGGTGCAATGGCTGGATAGACAGGCTTCACTGTGGGACTTGTTAATGGAAGACATACTTATATACCTTTCCATGTAAGTTCCATTAGCACAGTTGTTTCCATTTCAGGTTTTGATCAGTGAACAACATAGATTGAAATATCCATAGTGTATTAGCCGATACAGCCATATTGGCTCAATATGATATGCAATACATGTTCGTATAGGTCCCAGTGAAAAACTGGGCAGGCTGTACTGGCTGTACAGGCATATTTTCATTGTTATAGGCAGATACAACCATAAAGGCCCAACTTTTGATTTTTCTTTTCCAAAATTTCTCTCATTCTTCTTATTTTTTCATTTCAACCATAGAGGAAGCTTAGAAATTCATTGTAGATTTAGACCTATTTTAAGGGTCAAAACAAAATATTTGAGTGGGATTCGAAGAATCCAAGCAAATGAACCATTTTAGAAAAAAAAAAAAAGAAAAAAAGATAAAAGATTAACCATCTTTTTTGTGTTTGTTTTTTTTAAAAAAAAAACCATTTTGGAAAAAAAAAAAGATAAAAGATTAACCATTTTTGAGAGGAGGATGGAGGAGATACGAGTGGAGCATGAGCGACGGATGCAGGAGATATTATAACTTCTCGCTGCACGCTTACCCATCGATGCCCCACCACCTTCGCCTTCATCTTTGTGATTTTTCATAATTTATTTATGATTTATTTTATATATGAATGTTAAACTTATATGTATTAGTGCGTGGATGAATGTAATGTGCATAAGATTATTTGTGTATGTATATGGATGTGGTTTGTGTTTGGATGGATGTAGTTTGTGTTTGTTTGGAAAATGGGAATGTGAACATAATGAAATATATTGTAATAGGTGTATAACAAGAATTATTGCCTATTGATTGTGGAAAAAAAAAAGAGACTTTAGCCTATGAAATTTTTCGCAGGTAAAAGGTTCATTCACATTTTATTACCTACGAATCATTTCGTAGGTAAAAGTTTCATTAGCAGTTTTTACCTACGCCAAATTTCGTAGGTAAAAAGTCTTAACATAGTTTGTACCTACGAAACCTTTCGTAGGCAAGAGTCTTAACACCATTTGTACCTAAGCAAACTTTCGTAGATAAAAGTATTAACATAGTTATTAGCTACGAAAATGTTTGTAGGTACAAGTCTTAACATAGTTTGTACCTACGAAACATGTCGTAGGTAAAAGTTTTAACAGAGTTTGTAGCTTCAAAAATGTTCGTAGGCAAAAGTCTTAACACTTTTTGTACCTACGACAAAATTCGTAGGTAAAAGTCTTAATACAGTTTGTACCTACGAAACATGTCGTAGGTATAAGTTTTAACAGAGTTTGTAGCTACGAAAAAGTTCGTAGGTAAAAGTCTTAATACTGTCTGTACCTACGAAAAAAGTCGTAGGTAAAAGTTTTAACAAAGTTTTTTGCTACGAAAACTTTCTTAGGTAAAAGTCTTAACACAGTTTTTACCTACGAAAAACTTCATAGGTAAAAGTCTTAACAAAGTTTTTCCTTTCGTTGGTAAAAGTCTTACCATTGCCGACTATGACATTTTTCGTTGGTAAAAGTCTTTAGCCACGACTTTTTACCAATGAATTTACCGACGAAATGTTTCGTAGGTAAAACTCTTTGCCTACGAAATAATATCATTTACCTACAAAATTTTTCGTAGGTAAAAGTGAAATTTCTTGTAGTGAAACAAGATATATTTATCTTTTCTTGGTTCAGACCAACTTTCTTTCAGTTGCTACATAGGATATTGTGTACCAATAGTTCCTACCCACCCGTTTATGTTGAGTAGATTCTCTAGACTCATTCACAGTGGTTCTTCTATTTCATTCCATTTTGGTTGTGCATATAGAATCCTTCTCATCATGAATGAGCAATGGGCCATCTTTTCACTTCTTTGATTTGGAATTTAGCTTCGAGTAGAATTCAATTAATTTTCCATGACAAAGGCGTACTGTTTTCAATTCCTATAGGCATGACAACTGTGGAATGAAGGAAGGGGATTGGAGTTGATGGATTGATTGATGAGTGACTCGCATGTGGCCCACGAAGTGGACAGATGCATCCATGTGGGGTTGTTGTGTGTCCAGGAGAATCCAACTGATCGGCCAACCATGTCTTTTATTGTTCTCATGTTAGGCAATGAAAGTGCAAGACCACCATCACCTAAGCGACCTGCATTTTTTGACATGGAATAGTCCCATGGCTGCTGATCCATCTTTGGATAACTCTGTGAACCAGGTGACAATTAGCACCATAGAACCCAAGAAATAGTTATTGCTACTCGCAAAGGAAGATCAGAGGCTGTTTGTTTATTGGCAGAATGAAGATTGGATCTTTCATTTCATATGTAAATTACATTTGAACCTATATAACTTTAGCGCCATTTTCTACTTTGGGAGATTGGCTCCTTTAATGTAGTTTTTTCTTTTTTCTTTTTAATAGAAAAGTGAGATGGGTGTATCCCATTGCTGCAAAGAAAATTACAGAATGATTGCTCCCTCCTAAGTCCTGTCTATTCATGGTGGTTGGGTGACTCTACGTGCATTCATAATTGGCAAAGAGTTGAGAAAGAAGTATAAACTTACAATCCAAGGTGTTGTGAATTTTGTATAATGGCAAAGAGTTGAGAAAATTCATAGCAGTGTTTGACTTTTACCTCGAGTAATGGCCGCACCCATTCCTTGGTTTTGTAAGAGCTATGCGGAAATACAATAGCCGGTCTAGTTTTTCTGTTTGCTTTCCTTCATGCTCAAGATCAGCACTGGCATGCATCCAATAATCAAACTTCAAGGATGATCCCGGACCATTTCATTACTTATGCCACAGTAAGCAAGGTTGAGTTGTTCTGATCCAGGAAAGTGATTGCAATTTAATTAGAACACAAGGAAAAGGAACAAACTTTAAAGTTCCGTTACACTTAGTCACACATCACTCCTTACAATTCATATCCACTCAAACATTCCAATCATAATTCAAATCAGGAAATGGCCTCAGATATGATTGATTGAAAAATCATGACATAGCATCCTAAAAAAATACAATACAAATCAGTGAGGTAGTTCCAAGCATCCTAAGCTTAATAGCCCGAACCAACTAGCATACAGTACTAAAGGCGACTAAATAGACAATTTGATAAACTGGTAAGTTTTGAGCTGATAAAAAATAACGGATGAATTTTAAATAGATAGGCATTAGCAAGTAACAATTCTCTTAAACTAAAACCACGATAAAACTTGATGAAAAGAAAAGAAGAACGAGGAAGCTGCCATATTCCACTAGAACCAACTATTGAATGATGATCCTAGTGTAACTGCACAGACTATGAACGCAAGTCTGCAGCTATCAGAAGGTAAGTAAGGATTGCCATTAGTTAGGCAAAATAAACATTAAAACATCAACAACCAAGTCAAGTTTTGGTAAATAATGTGAAAAATGAAACAATTCAAGAAGTAAAAGACCATAGATAATTCAAGAACTACATAATTGGAAATGAGATCTTAGAGTAGCATACATACCTTTTCCATATGTAGTTAACATCCTTCTCATTATAAGCAATAAAATGGGCTCAATTTGTATAAAAAGATGGGGAATCCGGCTCACAGATTCAAGAATTGTGCTTATGGAACGCAAACAACCAACGACAGCCAAAGCACCAGGATCCTCTGACTCATCATTAGCTTCAGAGTTATCCATAAACTTCCAAAATGCAAAAGCCTAAAACCAGGATCCTCTGGATAACTGAAGTATGCATCCCACTTGCTTTTAATCAAGGCATGAGGACACAATAATAACATGATTTTAAGTAACCATGACCTGAAATGAACGTGCATTGTGTCATCAAATGCACTACAGGGCATAAGCATAACCAGTCTCACAAATAACCATTGATACCAAGACTTATACAATCACTAAGACTTCCCCGGGCACACCAAATTTTCACTTGATGTTATATCACTATGTCAAGAAAATGCTTTTCTACTACAACAACCATCTGCTACATGTGCCAGCATACTGTACAAAGACACATTTGCAAGAGTATCTTGTCCCGAAATATTTATAACGAATGAATTTTATGACCAGTTTTGAAGAGCTTGAAAAGAGGATGAAAGGAAGACCTAAAAGGACCGAGGTGATGACAGGGATACCAAAATTTGTTCATTTACTAACGACATGGCCATATTAATGATTGGAGAAAGAAGATTCTAAACCCCAAATAGTTGGGATAAGCTATTATGATGAAGATGATACACGTTGCACGCCACTTGCTAGCTTCCTGTAGTGAGAATACTTCAATGAACCATGGGTGATAGGAAACCTGGCCCATTAACTAAGAGGAATCAGTATACTGATGCATCCAGATCAGTACATTCATGCTTCACTAGCCAGCTAGAGAAGGTAGGACAAAAGGGAACCGACTAGAGAATAACCGTGTTGCTAGAACAACTAACTCAGAACACCTTTTAAACGATTACGTGTTATGATTGGATCAAACTTTCTACTTGCACAAAAAAAATAATAAGAAAATAAAACAAAAGAGTAAAAATTTACAAGTCAAGAGATTAGGATCCTTCCAATCTAGGAAGCTCGGTGTATCATCCATCCACGGTGCAATCAGTAAACCATAGCTCCCACTCCTACAAAGATTGAAAACATCAGACGCCATGTCTTAATGCATCAGAACCTAAAAAACCATTAAACAAAATCTTGAAGAAAAAGAAATCTCCAAGGACAAACATCCCAAGCTTACTTTTCATGTAAAATTTCAAGTTACAAAGTAAAATTTACAGATTTTCTTCAAATAATCCTATAAAAATAGGGACTTTTTTAAAGATCCTATAAAATATCCACAAAAGGATGGTGTTAAGTCATAAAAAATTCTATAGTAAAAGGTTCAGATCTGCACCACGCAAAGAATCGAAAGCCAAATTTGAACTGAAACGAAGAAAATCAAGAGCTATTCCTCAGAATTCATACTTAGAGAATAGAAACACCAACTTTCAAAGCCAAATCAGCAATATCACGGGCAAAAATCCTTCAAAAATGTGACGTTTGAAACCATTACTCACATTATCCTACACTAACAACGTCAGATTTTCTCAAAAATAGAGATTCAAAACCAAAATGAACAGATAAATCAAAAAGCAACATCACCTCTTCAGATTGGCAATAGGTTGCAGCTCAACAATGTCTATTATTGTTGATGACCGGAGATGCAGTAGGGTTTCAGCAGTTGGTGGATGCGGTGTAAGGATCGCAAATCGAGAGTCGGACAGAGAGAGGGAAAATTAGAGAGAGACAGAAGGGGAAAACTAGAGCCCGAATTGAGATCCAAGCTACAACATCTACAATAGGCTGATCGATTTGGTGCTCTTGCTGGCGCTTTTCGGGATGGAGCTTGCTTTGATCGTAACATCTCTTGTTCAGAGATCAGGCTTGGGAGAAGGAACAGCGAACCAATGGCGAAAATGAGATGGATTTCGGTGATCCAGGGCTGGGAAGGGTTGAGAGTCCATGGATTGAGGTGATGCAGAGGGATTTGGTAAGAAGATGGAGTGAAATTGGGTTGGTTCTCGGGTTAGGGCTTGGTAGATTTGAATGATTTTAGAAAGGAGTTGGTGGAAGACAGTGAACACAAACCTTTGCATTGAAAGGGGGAATATAGAATGGAAATAGCCAACCGCGAGAGATTTGGGTGCGCGCGGGAGAGGAGGGGTGACGGACATCACCATCCTGATTTAGTTTCAAACTTGTGGGGCTCACCATTATGTATTTTATCTATCCACTCCGTCCACTCATTTTAACAACTCCTTTTTAGGGTTTATCCAAAAAATGAGTCAGATCAAAGATATATATGGACCACACCATATATTAACGATATAAATATATTTTTCATTGTTTCTTATGGTTTCGTCCACTTAAACTTTTGATCTTCCTACTTTTTGGTCTCTTGGACTAAAATAATATTTTAAAATTTATGGACGGCCTAGATAAAACAAATATATTGCAATGGGCCCCATGGAGCTCCTTAAGCATCATCCATCTATAATAAAGTCCAATGGGAGAGGTATGTTTTAGCTACCGATTAAGTAGATTTTAACTACGGATTAAATCCGTAGTAATATAGCTACAGATTAAATCCGTAGCTGAAAACCTACATAGTATGTAGCCTTTGATCATTTTTTTGGTAGTGAAAGTAAACTGTACCTTTCATAGCTCCATAGGATAAAGAGGATCGCTAACAGCCGATATTTATAATTGGAGTTTCTTCAACATGGCCTCAATAGAAGCTTGAACCCTTTGCATCCTCCTCTACTGATTCAGTCAAAAACTGGAAATTTGAAACTCTGTAACAAAAATAGGTTTTCGGGGCTCCTTTCACCAGCATGTCCAGTTATGCAACATCACAAATAAGAAATTTCCTAGGAAATTGGAAACCATATTCAATCTAGATGGAGATCATGCAAGGATGGGAAAACTTATTCTATCCCAAAAGGAAATTGTGGATGAGCAGCTCTCTTAAGATTAAATATTTTTATGCACCTACAGTAGATGGCAAATCTTATCTTCATGTGGCCCAAATTCATGAGTATGCTTTACATGTCTGGGCTTCAATTATTTGTTCTTTAGGCTCCAATCCTGGAAACTGCCCAATATCATGCCCGTCAATTGGTTGAAACTCATTCTGTAGACCAATAGCAAATTCATCTAGCCTCAATCTGCCACTCTACAAATAATCTGCAAACTGCTTTCAAATCCAGTCAGTAGTTTGAAGAGTGCAATCATAGGGAATATGCAAGACCATCACATTAATCTCCCTTCTTTAAAATATTGAAGTAAAGAAGAGATTCAAAGGTCAACATCAATTATGTCATTACACAGAGATCAAAACATTGAAGATATATTACAAAGGGAAACTTCGGATATTCATCAAAATCATAACAATAGATCGTAAATGAGTCAAGATTGCCACTTTAATGAGAACTGAAGATAGATTATAAAGGGTCCTACAAACTGTAACTGACCAATAGATTCTCAATTCTAAAAGATGTTTTTATGCTCAAGATAAAAAATAAAAAAAAAATAAAAAAAAAAAAAACACTTCCACATTATCTTCTATATTCATTTATTTCACATAATTTCTTCGCGAAAATCTAACATTATCAAAACAGCAGTGCATGCATTTTAAATGTACATGATTTTGTTCTCAAATTGTGCATCTTTAAACTTATAAAACAACAGACCTGATTTCAAGTTGGGTCTGTGTTTTCTAACCCGAATGTGAGCCAAGGGCCTTGTCACCTGTCCTAAACTCAATTTAAGTCAATCAGTTTTTGGGTGAACAAAACCCAAGTAGTAGCCACAACAGGGATGATTGATATACAATTACAATAGCCACAGTATAATGTAGTTGCTTACCTCTAAAATCTTGCTGATGACACTCGAATTTCCCCCATTGATGGAATCACCGTCAACACCGATGCTTTTCCTCTTGCGTAGAAGAGAGAGGGAGAAAAGATCGGAAATGGGAAATAAAAATCCTAACCCTATAATAAGAAAAGGGGATGATCAGAAATTTAGAAGAAGAGAAAAAGGGGAAAGAAATGGGAACGAGAGAGGGCACATCAAAGTAAAAAATTTGGAAAAATGAGAGAGATAGAGGGAGAGAAAGAGAGAGAGGTGGAGGTGCGGCCAGGGCGTGGGGGTGAGGTGGAGGCATGAGAGGGATGTTTGAGAGAGGGAATGAAAAAAAAAAGGGACCCGCGTTAATGAAATAGAAAGGACCTGCGTGCTTTTTTTTGGTGGATTTAGATACATTTTATAGATTTTAGCTACGGATTAAACTTGTAGCTATATAGCTACAGCTTTAAACCGTAGCTAAAATCCTCCTTAGGTTGTATCCTCTGCCCCATTTTTTGGTAGTGCCACCACACAATGTAATCAATTCATACAGATGATGCATATGGGTCACAAAAATGTAAGTGTATTTCCTATTGAATGTATTCATCCTTCCCAAGGAGGGACAAGGACAAGATCTATTGACAAGTACTCTAAGGAGAAATGAAGTTCTCTTAGTGGGGGCCCAATAATTTGGGATGACCCACATGCTAGGGGAGTCCTAAGGCTTCAAAAGGAAAAGGGCCTAACAAGGTCCAAGGTGGGCCTGCAACCACTTATAAGGACCTTAGGGGCCTACCTTAGGGCCAACAAGGAAGACATCTAACCTCAACTGGGTCCCAAAAGGGTAGCCTGCTACCTATGTAAGGAAAAGTCCAAGGCTCAATCAACCCATGGCCTAGTGGGCCATACACTAAGCCTAATACATAGGTAACTTGATAGGACCTTAAACAAGGTTAGGGCCCAATCATAAGGGTCATGGGTTCACTCATTGTGGTGAGCCCAATGGGCAGCCCATTATCCTAACATATGAGAAATCCGTATATTTAACACAAGTAAGTTGGGCCTCACATCTCGGCCCAAGTATGGATTTATTATATTGGGCAAGTAAGGGCCCAACTACTTGAGTATTTGTCTCATAAGACCCATCACAATGGCGTGGTAAATATTGGACCCAAGGGCCCAATGGGCCTATCAAAAGTTCCACCCTAACCAAGGCTATAAGGTCCATTAACTAGAAGACAAGCCCGAGAAGAATCCAATTGGAATGGGCCTTTAATCATACACTAATTAAGCCCAAAAATAAAATTAAAATGGTAAGATAATTCAATTAAATCCTCCCCAAATATAGTGTGCTATACTGCCCCAAAACAGACATTTATGGGGTGACAACATTGGGCCCATTACTGAATTTCTAGCCCACTTGCTTTCTGGGTTTGTTAGAGTCCAGCAAATAAATTAATTTTAATATTTATTTTTTGATGACCCACACACATCATTGTAGATCCCACCAAATGAGATGGAAATGTATAACACACACTATAAGTGGGCCATGCTACTGGAATACAGGCCCAACAACAACACAAGGTAGGGACGTCCCATGGTGGGTAGTCCTACGGGCCTGTGTATTTGGCCCAAAACTGACCCAAATTTGCAAGCCGCACCATGGTTAGCACAGGGGCTTGATGGCCCTAAAAATTATCAAGATGGTCCTTCCATAGGTGGGCCACAACTCCACAATTTTTGAGATTTTTAGACCATCAAAAGTATTTTAATTAATTTACATAAAACAGACTATCCAGAAAATCTGGTTAATCTAGACGTCTGAAAATGGTGGGTCAATCCGTCCCTTACCACGGTGTACAAAGGGGTTTTTTGGATCCAAAAATTTATAGGTGGGTCCCCTCATGGGTGGAACACCTCTCTGTAAATTTTCATGATTTTAGGATGCTCATAAGTATTTTAATTAATTTAATGAATACAATTTTTCCAGTGTGAAATATTCTAGAATATAACTGTCCTGAATTTGGATCATTCAATGGGTGGGTTTTGGGCCTCCAAAATTCCTAAAATTTGGACCCAAGGTCCCTCATCAAGTATAAAACAAGCTGGGACCCATAAATATGGCCCACCTTCTTAAAAATTATTTTTAAAATTTTATTTTTTATGGGACTATGTTGCTAGACTACACCCCAGAAAATTCTGGCAGTGCAGTATCTTGGCCCACCCTTTTGGATGCCCAAATGGGATCCCCTAGCCTTAAAATTTTTTGTATATAGATCCTAAAATGGGTGGGACACCTCCCTAAAAAAATTTAGAATTTTTGGGATAGTAAAAATATTTTATTTAACTCCTACAATTTATGGACAACAAGGTCCAGATTTTTATTTTCCTGCTGCAGTAATGCTGTTGTCCCTAACTTTTGCACCCCATTTGAGTGGACCTAGGTCTATGTAAATTTAGAAAAAAGGTAAGGAAAACCTTCCTATACAAGTATACAGTAAGGTGGGGTCCACAAAGGTGTCCCACCATTTCAAAATCAAGCTGATATTTATGATTTTCCAACAAACAGTATGGCTAGATAGTCCAAAAAAATCTTGACCGTCCACCCTCCTCGGCTCACCCTTTTGGGTGACCAAACAGGGATGTTTGAAGGTGAGGTTTAACATACTTCTAAGTAGAGTCCACACCTCAAAGAAAATTCTAAGAAATATGGGAAAAAGATGCCATAAACAAGGCCTACAACCCATACATCACAGCAAATTTTTTTTTAGCAATCTGGACAACAACGTGTTGCTGTCTAGATCAGCCCATGAAATTAATAAATGGGAAATAAATCATAGATTCCACAAGGTGGGGTCCACCCTAATGTATCATAAAACTCTCATGCCCAGCTCCTTCCCAAAAAAATCCATAAAATTAAGTCCAAGGGCCTTCCAAATCAAGCAACAAAACTAGGTAGCACAGTTGGGCCTGGGTGTCCAGTTACTTGGGCCTAGATGTCCCAAAAATCTAAAAATCCTGGTTGCATGGCACATTAGGTGGGCCACATAATCATCACATCCAAACCACAGAAAGGGGAGAACAGAAGAAGAAAGGAAATCTCATCAAGACGGGGTCCATGGAGAATGGCCCCATCAAGATTGCATAGATGCAAGTGGTGGCTAAAAAAAAAAAAAAAACTTATCCAAGGAGTGGTGTGGGACCTCCACCATTGGTGTGGTGATTCCTACACTCTCCATATGAAATAACAAAAGATCCTTAAAGAAAAACCATGCAATCTATCCTACATGCTCACCCACTTGTTGGATCTTCAAGATTCTTCAACCACTATGCTCCTCAAGCTTTAAGGAAGGAGGTTCAATGGTGATGATATGATTTAGAGGGTTAGATTTGGAGGGTTTTTGGATGAAAGGGGCTAGAGAGAAAGATTTCTCTCATAGACGTTTGAGGGCCTTAGCAAGGAAAGGAAAAGAGAAATGAAGAAAGAGGGAGAGAGATGAGAAAGTTGTATCCATAGAAGGGAAATGATTCTTTTCTAGAAAGGGGAGGGAACTGATGATTTTTTTTTCCTCCCTTGAGAAGAGAAAATCCAGCCTTTTACTGGAAAAGGGGATTTGGGTTAGAGCAACCCATCATTAGTTGCTAGGAAAGAGGCTATCTTAGCCTAGATTAGAGAAAACTCATAATAGCTATGTCATAATTACTATAAAAAAGAGAACTCATAAATGCTAGGCTAAAGGTAGCTTACATAGGGAATAGTACACATGGGTAAAGTGGGCCCCACATCATGATCAATGGCTCGAATAATGTACGGCTTACATCTTTTGATGGACACGTCGGATTTATGCACATGACACGGCGTTAGAACGTGGCGACGATGCGGTCACAATGGCATGGGTCTTGGATCAATCCGAGTCAGGTCTATGTGACCACAAACACTATCTGAAGGTCGTGGGTCACCAAAATTTAACTGGTAGGACTGCAGGACCAAAATGAACAAAATGTATACTCACATACACACATGCAAACAAGCGAACTCGGGTCGGATCTCATAGAAATTTTACATGATAGAAGAAACGGAGATTGGTTAAGATTTGAAGCAAAAACTCGTATTTCAGGGTTGAATGAGTTGAAGGAAAAGGTTTTTGAAGCTCATAAAAACTGTTTTTCCTTTATCACAGCAAACAACATAAAGCTAGTTTACTTGAGGAGAAGTTTGGTTGAGGAGTTTCTGAAGAACCCAGAGACATTTGAAATTAAAGTGTTTAATTGCTTCATAAGAGTCAAAGGTTATCTCAATGGCTTCTATTTGTCAAAAACTTATTTTCAACTTGTGCCAATTACTGGTTCGTATGACCACACTTCATTTTGGTACGCGATGATTAGAATTCCTTTCTATTCTCAGATTTGTAGCGTGTGATTTCCATTTTATCCTCTCAGGCATAAAGAGGGCTTCCAAGTCTTACAAGA
Source organism: Magnolia kwangsiensis (assembly GCA_037074715.1). Taxonomy (NCBI): domain Eukaryota; kingdom Viridiplantae; phylum Streptophyta; class Magnoliopsida; order Magnoliales; family Magnoliaceae; genus Magnolia; species Magnolia kwangsiensis. Next base: position 45,221,103 of record CM073589.1, on the reverse strand, counting down.
TACGAGAGATTAGTACAGACATGGTCCTGTAGGTGTCCAATCTGATCATGGATATTTGCATTTGCATGGTATCAGACGATGACTTCTCTAGGGTAAAAGTTGTCACTAATTGCTTATGTTTTAAAGATATCGTGGCAAGTATACTCAATAGTTGATCTCAATTTTCATGAGCTACCAAATTAATTGACTTGGAATTCAACTAGAGTGACTCAGTTTAGTTGATTCCGAGTATGAAATCAAATTGCATTTTTATAGAATTTCTTATGCATTGGTTAATTGACCAATTTTAGAATAGGTCAGCAATTATATATATATATATATATATATATATATATATATATATATATATATATATATATATATATATATATGGGGCTTTCTGTCTATGTCTCAGAATGAAAAACAGAATCAATGAGAAATTTAGGACATCGGTCCATATAAAAGCCATTTGGTCCATTTGTGTACTATGGAAATTATTTCGCTCCACCATTTGCTTCCGTTTTTTCGAAAGATTTCACTACGACCTTCCTTAAGGGTGTATAATACACAAATTCCTCAACATTTTTTTCTTCATCATGTTATGGGTTTTTAAGCCTGCTATCAATATATGTTTGCAGATTTTTATTAATATTTTGTACTTGATCACGACATTAGGTCATAGAATCTGTCTGTGATATATCACTAGAACTAGTACATATCAATGCCCATGCAAGCACCATCTCTTAGAGTTGTTCTTTGTTGCATGTTTGGGGTCGCAGGAAGAATGTGAGGATCTACATTACAAAACGAAAGAAGGCCATCTTAAAAGGCCCATTGTGGTAAGCTCACTTCCATTAGCAATTCATTTATTTATTTTTAAAATTGAAATGTCTCAAAAAGGTCCACTGCTGAAATGTCTCAAAATGTCCAAAATTTATTTATTTAAACCATTCTTGTGCCAATGGTCAGATTTTAGGAACAAAATTTTAGAAATAGTTTAATGTTGCCAACGGTTAAGATTTTGGTACGGGATTTTAGGAACAATTTTAAACCCTTCGTTCATTGTATGAGAGAGAGAGAGAGTGGTGGATGTAATCTACTTGTATTATATGCTAGATAATTACACAAATAGAAGAAAGAAACAATAGAATGATTCACACATAATAATCTTTTCCTTCGTCTCTCTTTTATATTACACATTTCAATTTCAATTTCAATTTCCAACTTGAATCCAAAGTCATTTCACACCACAAGAAAAATAGGCAAAGGCTACGGCCAAAATCCGTAGCTAAAGACCTTTTGCTACGAATATAGTCTGTAGCACGTCCATCGCTATTGGTAGCATAGCTAAAGGTTAAAGAACCTATTGCTACGTAGCAATAGATGTTAGTAGCTACAAACAAAAGCCGTAGCTATATTTTCTGTAGTGAAATGTAGCTACACCTACAAATTAAATCCGTAGCAATAGATACCAGTAGCTACGAATAAAGGCTGTAGTTATACTTTCTGTAGCCAAATATACCTACAGCTACAGATTAGATCCATAACAGTAGACGTCGGTAGCTACGGAAAAAAGCAGTAGTTGTAATCTTTATAGCGAAATGTGCCCACTGTTATGGATAATATCAGGAGCTAAAAGTGAAATGAAATCCATAGCAATATGCTGTAGTTAGCAATAGCTACGGTTTTTGGAATAATAGCTATGACCAAAATTCGTAGCTATTCTTTTTTAAAAAAATTGTAATAATGGTGCCTATTTCCTTTCTAAGAACCTGTTGTGATTGATTACCCATTTAAGCTCAATGATCAAAGGAATAGTACATAAAATGCAATCAGGAAAAAAAATCATGCATTTATTACAAATAGCAAGCAAATCATATAATACATCCCACATTCACATTTCTAAATAAACAATACTTCACTTTGCACAACCTATCATAAGAATTACAACTAAGGCGTGCCCTCGTGTGCAAGAAACAAATACACTTCAACAAAGTAAACACCCTCCATATAATGTAATAATGCTTATTTAGAAATGTAGAAGTATTTGCCTGAGATAGAGCTTCTTCTTTCCCTAAAACTACAGATGTAGCTTTTGTGGACTTTAACACAAGATCACTTTCAAGTTCTGAACCCTTCCCTTGAGAAAATGAAGTTCATCCTCCAGTGACTTCTTTAGCTTGCCAGCCTGTATAAAACATCATTTGTAGATATAATCAAATAAGCATGCCTTGGTATACATCTTAAAAGGAAGAAAGACAAAAAAACACTTATATATGAAGAAATCAAAAACTAGTCTATAAGATTAAGTAAAAACTAAAATTAAGGTCCTGATTTCTTTGGAGTGAAAACGTAAATGGTTCTGATTTTATTTTTATTTTTTTATTACATCTTTTGGCCCTCACATTTACATATTTTCTTGTAAGAAATATCAAATACTTTCACAATGGAAGAACAAAATCATCATCATAATGTCATAAATATTTTCATAATTGAATGCATCGAAATTTAAAAATAAACATGTGTAAGAATGTACCAATTACAATAAGAAGTGTGTGAGTAGGATTCTGATTACTACCATCCTTACATGTATGCAAGATCCAATTTATATGGTGGTTGCCACTGTGCATGTGTTGTGGCTAGAAAAATCAGGTTGTTTTGTTTTTGAGATGAGCAATGTATGTATGGTAAGAATGGAAACCGAGTCAACTAGCAATCCAGATTTGATGCCCATGTATGGCCCAATTGAGAACCAGACATAACTAATGAAAGGCCTGGATTTTGCGTGCAAGGAGAGTAGGATTCAATATGCTACTCCTACAAGAAGTCTTAACAGTTTTCAGTTATAACTGAGTATATGAACACTGTCCAATGGGAAAAGAAGAAACTGTGTGTTAATGGGTGGGGCCTAGTCTGTTGGACAAGATTCCTAGCCCCAACACGAGTTACAATGCAAATAAAATGGCATATGAACTGAGAGTTATAGAGCTGCACGAAATAAAAAATGCTACATGAGATTACAAAATTACGAGTGCATGCACGTTTGAATACAAGATCTAGGTTTCATGCTACTGGAATAGATGACCTCACAGTTTATTAGAAATGCTTCTTGTTGAAAAAAAAAATAGCAGGGATGTTGTTTTATTGGCATATTGTGTCCAAGCACTATAATGATGAATGAATGCGCCCAAAGGCCCTAATACACCTGTAAGAGATGGGACTAATTACATGATGATTCTCTTCCAAATTAAATGCTACCATATAGATACATGTAGTATTTCTTGGGAACTAAGTCTTTGCATTGAGTTTCACAAGGTGGTGGATTTTGTACACCTGAAGTGGTTAGTCGATTAACGTTAAAGCAATAGGACATTACCTTAATGGTAGGGTCCATAGGCCCCAAGTCGATATCAGTCAATTGCATATCTTGGCATGGAACATCCACACTTGAAAGAGCCTAGCTATATGCCCTAGAGGGGGGGTGAATAGGGCTATGACAAATAAAACTTATAACAGTGGAATAATAAAGCAAGGAAATAACTTACAGGAAATTAAACCTAAGTTATTACAACATTCCCCACACTGGCTTGAAATAAAATGATTACAACATTCAATTACAGATACAATCCACAAAACTGAATGAATAAAGGAATGAAGGAATAAAGCACATCCACAACACAAAAATATATAGTGGTTTGCCGGTGTGTACACCAACTGTTATCCAACAGCCACACAGAATGCTACTCCACTCCTAATATCCTCACACAGGGGATATTAGCATGCACTATCAAAATAGGTTTCACAGGTTCACCTAAAACCTTCACAATTGTGTCTTTTTTATCACGGGCTTACACAATCCAAAAACCCACACAATCTGAGTTTTCTGCCTCTCCTCAGATAACCAAAATAATGAGATTTTTCTAGCAAATCTCAAACAAAACCAAAGAATATAAATTACACAAATGTAAAATACCTGAATCTCCATTTGAAGTAGCCCGGTAGAACCAATCGGACTAGAAGTTCGATTTAACGTTCAAAGTCCAATACTCACTTTAGGAATGGTTCTAAGTCTAATTGATTTTAAATCAAAAGGGCTAGTTCTATTTGATTTTGAATCGAAGAAGAAGGAATATAAAAAATTCCTCTTTTCTAATAAGATTGGAATGTAGATTAAAATCAAATACAAAATAAGCTAGCAAAAGGAATATTAAATGACCACAAAGTAGCTTAAAAACAAACACGAACTTATCTCAGAGTATGGCCTTAAAATTGCTTGAATTGAATTGAATTGAATTTAAATTGAAAAACTCTGAAATTCATGCTCTATTTATAGCTTGAAAAATCCCATCTACGACTGGTCTTAGGATCCCTAGGACTGGTCGTTACTTCAACGGATTTTCAAAGATTTTCGCGGGATAAGGATTAGCTGATCCACGACTAGTCCTGGGTAGCCTACGACTGGTCGTGGGCCACCTACGGCTGGTCGTGGGTCACCTACGACTGGTCGTAGGACCCCCCAAATTAGTTGCTAGAGTTCGAGTCGTAGGGCTAAGACTGGTCGAAGGACGAGTTGTATAGCTCACAGGACTGGTCGTAGGATGTCCAAGACTGGTCGTAAGACAACCAGAAAAATCTAAAAATCTTCAAAAACCTAGGATTGGTCCTGAAAAACTTAAGACTGGTCGTAGCAGAGGTAGGACTGGTCTTGAAGTCCCTAGGACTGGTCTTTGAATAGCCCATGCAAGCATATTTAAAATATATGAATTATGTATCCAGAATGACCTAAAATAAAGCCCAGTGTAAGGTTAATCTAAGGTCAAACAAACCTTGAAAGTGAGATGAACATTGATATTCTGTACTCTCAGATGACCCTTAAGTGAAGCTTGAGAATTTACGAATCTTGTTGTAGGCCTTCTCGAGCTTGAACCTTTCTTGACTTGATAAAGTCTTCTTTTGTACTAGATAGAATCTTGAACATGCAAACTTGAAGACTTCTATTCTTGTATGCTTCATCCATGACTAGACTAGAAACTTTCTTCATTTAAGTTCTTGTCTTGAAATACGATGTCTAGAAGCAATGAAAACTCTCAAACATGAAACACAAGATATACAAGACATAGATATAGGTTTTGGCACCACAAAATTTGACAACCAAAGGGATATGAAATCATAGCACTTACAATCTCCCCCTTTGTCAAATTTGTGACAAAACACATATCATAAAAGATAAGAGCAACATTTTCTCAATAAAGAATCATGAGCCATAAAAGCACAAATTACTCTACTCTCCCTGGGTAATACGAGTACTGCTCATGTAAACAATAAACAACATGTAAACATCAAGACTCCATATTATCAATCCACATATACTCCTCAATCAATCAATCCATACAAATTACTCCCCCTTTCCATACTACTCCCCTTTACCATAGTACTCCCCCTTTTTGTCACAAAATGACAAGGGAAAGTCACAATAGGAAAGAGAACAACAACATAGAGAGTAATAAAAAGTAGATAATGAGAAAGGAATATAGAAGAAAATATCATATCTCAAAATATAAATTCAGAATCATCAAGCCATAACAAAGTTAATACAATATCCAAAATAAAAGATAAGATAATGTTATACAATCCAAAAGATAATCCACCTAATCAAATCTAGAAGAGGGAGCAGGGATAGTAGGATCAATCTGGTGTAAGTTTTTGAGGGTCAAATATTGCATATCAGACCCCATTTATTGCCTAGATTTACGAACAAGATACTGTTTAATGACTTGTTTTAACCGTGTTTATGCTGCAAGGTGTAATTACGAGCTTGAACTGAAATTAGATGCTAAAAGCATGAAATTAAAGCTCAAGATTCACCAGAGCAAGGGACGGACTCCAGGGGACTAAGATCGACGGAATTACACATCAACAATCCATGAAAATCGGTGAACTGAAGCTCAAATGGCCTAAAACTCGTTCAGAATGCAAGATAACAAAGTTCCCACCATCTGTTCAGCTCTAAAATTCATACATGGCCTGAATGCCATTAATTAACCGTACATGTCAAAAATAAGCCATTGGATCGCTGTGCAAGTGGTCCAACTGTCAAATCAGCCCATAAAATAGTGAATTGGGGCCCGCTGGATATCCGGATATACCTCATTTTTGGTCCCGACGGCTCAAATTATATGGTAAACAGGATGGATGGAACGGATTTCCAAGATGCATCACAGTGGACCTTATCCTGCAGTGCACACGTACACCACAAGAGAAGCACACGCGCCGCACCAAAACCAGTCAGCACCGCTGACCGGTTCAAACCTGAAGAAAACAGGATTTCGCAATCCTGCTGCGAAATAGGGGCTGTGGACGAATCGTGTGGGCCACCATCATGGTCCACACGGATAATTCGAACCGTTCATAAGACTACCATGGTCCCTTTCATTCAATCCTAGATGACGAAATCTCAAAAGACAGCAAGAATGGGTTTTTTAACCGTTCAAATGCCAGATGGACAGTAATGAGAGAAATCTGTGGGCCGCACTATAATCAGTCCAAAACCGTCCATTTTCGACTAGTTTTTCGAGGGGAATTTAATGGACGGAGTGGATTTCCTTTTCGACCTCGATCATAGACACCACCATGCTTCAACATAAGAGTTTACGCAACAGACTACGCATTCAAAGAGGTCCAAGTAATTTGGTCCGTTCGGTGATCTTGGCCAGGATCGGACCATCGATCCTAGCCGTCCAAATTACTCCCATGGGGCTTTCGACCAAGCCCAAGGAGCCTGACCGGATTGGATCTCGCATCAGATCCCTGTTGTTGATGCAAAGGGAAGAGCTTTCTAGGTGCATTTTTTGCCTACGCACGCTGCTGCAGAAGCCTTTCCGTTCTCATTTTTAGTGCGTAAACAAACAGCCACCGACTGTATTAGCTACAAAAGGAGAGAGAGAGAGAGAGAGAGAGAGAGAGAGAGAGAGAGAGAGAGAGAGAGAGAGAGAGAGAGAGAGAGAGAGGGCAGGGGGATCATCGTGGAGCATTGAAGGAGAGCTTAAAACTTGGGACGTGGACAAAGGCAGAGAAGGGAAGGAGAGTAAAATATTATTTTTCTTTTATTTTTTTAAAGATGATTAGTCAAACCATGTTGGGCTAAACCTCTTAGCTAGGGCTAAGAGGTGAAGCTTGTAGTATGATGGGAGATTTATTTTTTTTAATACCTTTAATTAAATTTTAATGTATGAACTGATGTTGAGTATAGTTTAATTATGGAGAATATTTTTAGTCTTTAATAGTCTGTTGTGACTGAAATTGCAATGGGTCTGCAATGGCTTTGAGCATGTTCCTATTCTTTTATGTTTATGACGTCAGGAAGCCCTGTTGTTCGCCATAGTCTCCTGGGCATGGTCGGATGTCGGTACCCTTCCTAACCTTTATACATGTGATTGGTTGGTTATTAGTTTAATTCTGTTGTTTGCCATAGTCTCTTGGGCATGGTTTGGTGATGGAATCCATTCTAATTCATATACCTTTCATCTCTTGAAAACTAGATCAATGACAGTTCAGTTTAAATTCCATGATTCTTGAAGCAAGCATAAGATCTTCCTGATCCCTACAAGTGGATCCTCTGAATCTCTAGTTTCCTATCTCTGAATTTTCTTAAGTTTTAGAAAAATTATTTCACCATTATTCCTTAAATTATATTTGATGTAGATTTCATCTTAGTCTAGTTCTAGTTCTAGTTAATTTTAGATTACGTACAAGTTTCAGTCCCTTGGGATTCGACCTCGGTCTTACCGAGTTATTACTACATCACAGCCCTGCACTTGGGGAGTGACTAAGTTTTTGGCGCCGTTGCCGGGGATTGTCAGCTACGTTTTTCTGAAATTAATTAGTTTTAGGATTTGTTTAAGATTAGGATTATTCTAACCATAGATTTTTCTTATTTTTCCTAATTTCTAAAAACTAACCTATTTTTCCTGTTTTATAGGATTCTGATATATACTTTCTAAAATTGGTTCTTAACCTAGGACTTCAAATTTGGTAACTTCTTTCCATCTTTTCCTTTTTATTTTCTAGATTTCTACTTCTTTTCTCTTAGGTCTAGGTTAGAATTTAAATCGAGGGCTGAGTGTGTTTTATGCCCCAGTGAGCACGCGACAACACTCGACGTCTCGTGATTGAAGGAGGATTAGTTGAGGGGTTGACTGTCCATCGCAAGACTAGACATCACTTGAATTCCCATGACTTAGTTGAGGTTATGGCTGAAAATCAACCTTAAGCACTACCCCAACCTAGGGTAGAGGAAGTATAAGCTGAGAATGAGGTGCATCAGGCACCCCCGCCTCGTACTTTACGAGATTATTTACAACCGGCGGAGGTGAGTACGCCCTCATGCATGATTTTTCCTACGAATACAGGACATATGGACATCAAGCCAGGAGTTATCCAACTCCTTCCTAAGTTTCATGGGCTTGAGTCTGAAGAACCATACTTGCATCTGAAAGAGTTTGACGAAATCATTGCCACTTTATACTTCCCTAATGTATGTGAGGATACAATTAGGTTGAAACTCTTTCCATTTTCCTTAAAAGAGAAGGCCAAGACGTGGTTACATTCACTGTATCCTAGATCCATTGGCACATGGGATGACATGTAGAGGGAATTTATAAAGAAAATTTTCCCACATCATAAGACAATTACCCTCAGGAGAGCAATCATGAACTTTACCCAAAAGGAAGATGAAACATTCTTTCAATGTTAGGAAAGGTTCAAGGATTTGGTCAGTTCATGCCCACAACATGACTTTGAAATGTGGTGCATTATAAATTTTTTCTACGATGGACTGACATCTTCCCTACGCCAAATGGTCGAGACAATGTGTAATGGAGAATTCATTAATAAAAATGTTGACGAGGCATGTGATTAACTCGATAGTCTTGCTGAAAAGACTCAATCATGGGATTATTACCCAAGTACAAACACCATGTCTAGGCTGACTCAATCCAAGGAGAAAGGTGGAATATATCTCTTAAAAGAAGAGGATGACCTTAAGTATAAAGTATCTACGCTCATAAGAAAATTTGAAGCCATAGAAGGAAAGAAGGATAAGGTTAATGAAAGTATTTATGACATCTGTGATTGCAACATTCATACTACTGAAAATTATCCTACAATACCTGCCTTTCGAGAAGTATTGAATGAACAATCTAATGCCATAAATAACTATCAAAGACCTTTCAATGGGCCAACCTCTAATACGTACAATCCTGGCTGGAAAAATCATCCCAATTTTAGTTAGAGGAATGGACAAACTGCTACCCCTTAAGGTTTCTTCAATCAAAATCCAAATCAGGGGAGACCTCAAGAAGAACCGGTTCAAAATTCTGTGCAAGAACTGACGCAGATAATGCGAGGAATATCAAATTTTATGCAAAAAATAGATTCACGTATGACGACTATAGAAAAGAAAATGCTTCCTGCACTTGGGGAGTGATCCCCAATCCTAAACCTCAATACGAGATAGGTGATCCCAGCTCTTCAAATCAAATGGGGCACGCTAAATCCATCACCACTCTTAGGAGTGGGAATGTTATTGATAAAACCCTTCCAGTTAGGCTCGAAAAGCCTCAAGAATTAGAAGAGGACAACAATGATGAATCTAGTGATGCCCCACAAAAATTTGAATCAGAACCTTTAGAGAAACCAGTTGCTTCGTTCCCCCAATAGTTGGTTGAACTAAAATGTATCTCTAACTCTTAGGATATCCTAGAGGCGTTGAAACAAGTGAAAGTCAACATTCCTCTACTTGTTATCGTAAAACAAATACCTTTGTATGCTAAATTCCTGAAAGACCTATGCACGACCAAACGACGACAAAGTGTTCAAAAGAAGATTTTCTTAACTGAGAAAGTGAGTGTCATCCTAAAACAAGATGTGTCGCAAAAATTCAAAGACCCCGGTTGCCCAACCATATCATGTGTAATCAGAAACTATCGAATTGATCACGCACTTCTTGACTTAGGAGCGAGCGTCAATCTGATTCCCTACTCGGTTTACCAACAGTTAGGTTTGGGTGAATTAAAACTCACCCGGACCATTCTACAACTTGTTGATTACTCTGTTCGTGTACCAAGAGGGATAATCGAGGATGTGTTGGTCCAGGTTGATAGATTTTACTACCCTATAAATTTTATCATCTTGGACACCGAACCCATCAATGACACGAGCACTCAAATTCTCGTCATTCTTGGTCGCCCATTCTTGTCCACTTCAAATGCAATTATCAATTACAGGAATGGTGTCATGACTATGTCTTTTGGAAATTTGACATTAGAATCGAATATCTTTTTCAATAACGGCAGCAACTCAGAGGATAATGACAATTTCCATGATATTAACATGATTAATTCTTTTATGGAAGATATAACTCCTCTCACCTTATCCTTTGATCCTCCAGAGACTTGCCTGGTCTACTCCCATGATCTTGATGACGGTATAATTAGGGAGACGTGTGTCATGCTTGATACTGCACCGGTACTTGAAGTTAACTGGTGGAGGCCACAATTTGAAGAGTTGCCCCAAACTGATGTAGTGCCTTTACCGTCTAACCTCAAGCCACCGAAGCTTGACCTAAAACCTTTGCCCTCTGATTTAAAATATGTCTATTTAAGTCAAGATGAGACATACCCGGTGGTGATCTCTACCCACCTAGAAAAAGAATAGGAGAGTATGCTCATATCTACTCTCATTGAGCATAAGGGAGCTCTTGGATGGACAATAGAGGACCCCAAGGGAATCGACCCATCGATTTGTACTCACCACATATATCTTGAGGATAATGCAAAGGCTGTTCGACAATCACAACGTAGACTAAATCCAAACATGAAAGAAGTGGTTAAGGCCGAGGTTCTCAAACTATTGGATGTGGGCATCATATACCCCATATTCGATAGTCAATGAGTGAGTCCAACTCAGGTGGTTCCTAAGAAGTCCGGGATCACCATCGTAGCAAATGCCAATAATGAACTCATGCCGACCAGAGTTACTACTGGTTGGAGAATGTGCATTGACTACAGAAAGCTGAATACCTTCATGAGGAAAGATCACTTTCCTTTGCCCTTCATTGATCAAATCTTGGAAAGGTTAGCTGGTCATTCCTATTATTGTTTCCTTGACGGATATTCAGGTTATAATCAGATTGAAATCGCCCCAGAGGATCAGGAAAAGACCACATTTACATGCCCCTACGACACCTTTGCTTACAGAAGGATGTCGTCCGGGTTATGTAATGCCCCTGCCACCTTTCAGCGATGCATGATGAGTATCTTTTCTGACATGGTGGGGAAATATCTAAAAGTCTTCATGGACGGTTTCTCTGTTTTCGGTTCATCTTTCAGTGAATGTTTAAAGGAGCTTAAATGTGTGCTGAAAAGATGTGAAGAAAAGAATTTGGTACTTAATTGAGAGAAGTGTCATTTCATTGTTCAAAAGGGAATTGTCCTTAGGCATATCATCTCGTTCAAGGAAATCGAGGTAGATAAGGAAAAAATCGATCTTATCTCTAACCTACCTCTACCCAAGAATATCAGAGACGTGCGATCCTTCTTAGGACACGCAGGATTTTACAGACGATTCATAAAGGACTTTAGTCTCCTCTCTCGTCCTTTATGTAATCTTTTTCAAAAGGATACACCATACGAATGGACTAAGCAATGCTAAGAAGCTTTCACTAAGCTTAAGGGCATGTTTACCACTACACCTATCATGCAGCCACCCAATTAGAGCCTGCCTTTTGAGCTTATGTGTGACGCCTCTAATTATGCTCTTAGAGCGGTTCTAGGCCAAAGAAAAGATAAGAGGCCCTACGTCATTCATTACGCAAGTAGGACTCTAAATCCTACCCAAGTGAACTACTCGACTATGGAAAAGGAACTCTTAACCGTAGTGTTTGCTTTGGACAAATTTAGGTCCTACCTGATCGGATCCAAGATCATTATGTACACAGATCATGCGGTACTTAAGTATCTTCTTTCTAAGAATGATTCTAAGCCCTGCCTGATATGATGGATCCTTCTACTCCAAGAATTGGATTTAAAAATTAAAGATAAAGCGGGAGTAGAGAACGTAGTGACCGATCACCTTTCTCGCCTTAATACCTCTGATTCCCTTGAGGTGACCCGTATCAATGATATGTTCCCTGATGAACAACTGTTCAGCGTCTCCCATTCACCTTGGTTCGCTGATATTGCTAATTATCTTGCTACAGGTTCCATACCGACACACTAGACGTCGCAAGATAAGAAGAAATTCGTTACCAAGGTGCGCAACTTTTTCTGGGATGATCCATATTTGTTTAAATATTGTCCAGACCAAATCTTAAGGAGATGTGTACCAGACAATGAGCATCAGAGTGTCATCTCCTTCTATCACTCACAAGCCTGTGGTGGTCACTTTTCTGCTAAAAATACCACGGCCAAGATTCTGCAGTGTGGCTTCTATTGGCCCACCATATTCAGGGACACACATGATTTTTACAAGGCCTGTGAGCGTTGTCAGAAATTGGGAGCATTGTCCCGTTGAAATATGATGCCTTTGAATCCCATCCTTATTATTGAAGCATTTGATTGCTGGGGCATTGATTTCATGGGACCTTTCCCCTAATCCTTTGAAAATTTCTATTTTTTGATCACTATAGATTATGTCACTAAATGGGTCGAAGCAATTCCGTGCCGTAACAATGACCATCGTACGGTCATTAAATTTTTAAAAGAAAATATCCTTTCGCAGTTCGGAATGCCTCGAGCCATCATTAGTGATGGGGGCTCACACTTTTATAATAGACCATTCGAGAGCTTAATGAAGAAATACGGTATTTCTCATAAGGTGAGCACCCCATACCATCCACAGACAAGTGGGCAAGCTGAGATTTTCAATAGAGAGATCAAACATATCCTGGAGAAAACGGTTAACCCTAACCGTAAGGATTGGTCAATTCGATTGACCGATGCCTTATGGGCATACTGTACTGCTTTTAAAACTCCTATTGGAACATCTCCCTCTAGACTTGTCTATGGGAAGGCTTGTCACTTGCCTGTGGAATTGGAACATAAGGCATACTGGGCGATCAAAAATCTAAATTTCAATCTCGACAACGCTAGCTCGCTACGCAAACTTCAATTAAATGAACTTGAAGAAATCCGGAACGATGCGTACGAGAACTCGAGATTTTACAAGGACAAGATGAAGGCGTTTCATGATCAACATATTCTCCAAAAATCATTCATGCTAGGTCAGAAAGTCCTTTTGTACGATTCTCGACTACATCTCTTTCCGAATAAGCTTTGATCTCGTTAGACCGGCCCTTACATTATTGTTACTGTTTATCCTCATGGGGCCGTCGAGATAAGAGATCCCGACAATGCCAAGGAGTTTAAAGTAAATGGACATCGATTAAAACCATTTGTCAAGAATTTTGATTCAGAGGACATGTCCATGCCTCTGACTGCTCTTGTTTACCAGGACTGATCTCCTAGTCTGATGGAGGTATAGGTAAGTTTATTGCTTTCATAGGACTAGGGTAGTGATCTATTTTGTCTGGCTGAAGACGGTAAACTTAGCGCTCCTGGGAGGCAACCCAGCTTTTCATTTCATTTTTCTAGTTCAATGTTTGTGGGTAACATTATTGCAAACCCTCACGAGACTACAACTCGTCCACTAGGGGTTTAAAGGCTTGTTGCATACGCTAAATGCAATCGAGAGCACCTGCAAAAGTGGTATAGGTAGAATTTTATTTTTGTTATTTTTGTTTTACTTTCTCTCTCATGCTGACTGGCGTCCATGCTACGATCTCTTGGAAAATCTCTCTCTCAATTCGTTATCCAGGTACTATCCTCCCATCACTTCTCATTTACTTTCTTTGTCCCATGTGCATGACATGTTCATTTCTTTTACATTGAGGACAATGTAGATTTTAGGTTGGGGGTGGGAGATTAGGTTTCCTAATTAGTGATTTTCTTGGTCTTGAGCAAAAATTGTGAAAATTTTTAAAATTTTTCTAAAAATTCCTGTGAAATCGAAGTGATTTTGACAGATATCCTTAATTTAGAATTTCACGACACGTGATGTTAGTAATTTATGAATCTTGAATTCAGTGTCTGTTAAATTTCATAGTTAAGTTGAATTGTTAATCCAGAATTAGAGGTTGTAAACATTGATTGAATCATGATTTCATATGTCACATCTTGCTTCCACATTAAGATTTCAGTTTGATATTGAAGGGTTAACTTGGTAATCATTAAGCATAAAAGGAACTAACCTAGAACATTTTCATAACAGGATTGATATGTAAAAAAAAAAAAAACTTTGGAAAGAGTTAGGCGAACAATTTTCACCATAGGTTTGCTCCCTATAAGTTAGGGATAATTCCCCAAGAATGACAGTGAAAAAGGTCTAGGAGTTCGGTTCTCATCATAGGTTTGCTCCCTATAGGTGAAAATTCGATTCCCTTTCTTAGTGTTACTTTTAACGAAAAAATTAAAAACTAAAAGAATGAAAAGATGATTTGTGAGGTAAGTTTTGGTTATCATAAATTCTCTTGTTGATTACCAATGATATCCTGAAATAGAGAAGTGAATTTTAATATTGATCACGCCGAGATTAAAATATACACCCATGGAACTCAATGTTTAAATATTTTCTAATTGATGGGTTAATATATTGAACTTGATTGTGAAGTTTACCGTGCACTAGAGTAAAGGAGAAAGTAATATCCAACATTCACGCATCTTAGAATTCTCGTATCTGGATTGTTTTGCAAAATTCACTCGAGTACATAGAAATTGTCTTATAATTCTCAACTTATTTTTCGCATACTTAGCTCGGGACTAGCAAGATGCTGGTTGAGGGTTGTGTTTAGGGTCAAATATTACATATCAGACCCCATTTATTGCCTAGATTGAGGAACAAGATACTGTTTAATGGCTTGTTTTAACCGTGTTTGTGTTGCAAGGTGTAATTACGAGCTTGAACTGAAATTAGATGCTAAAAGAATGAAATTAATGCCAAGATTCACCAGAGCAAGGGACGGACTCTAGGGGACCAAGATCGATGGAATTACACATCAAAAATCCATAAAAATCGGTGAACTGAAGCTCAAATGGCCTAAAACTCGTCCATAATGCAAGATAATAAAGTTCCCATCATCTGTTCAGCTCCAAAATTCATACATGGCCTGAATGCCATTAATTAACTGTACATGTCAAAAATCAGCCATTGGATCGCTGTGCAAGTGGTCCAACTATCAAATCAGCCCATAAAACAGTGAATTGGGGTCCGCTGGATATCTGGATATACCTCATTTTTTGTCCCAACGGCTCAAATTATATGGTAAACAAGATGGATGGAACGGATTTCCAAGATGCATCACAGTGGACCTTATCCTGCAGTGCACGCATACATCACAAGAGAAGCACACGCGCCGCACCAAAACCGTGCTGACCCGTTCAAACCCGAAGAAAATAGGATTTCGCAATCCTGCTGCGAAACAGGGGCTGCGGACGAATCCGTGTGGGTCACCATCATGGTCCACGTGGATAATCCGAACCGTTCATAAGACTACCACGGTCCCTTTCATTCAATCCTAGATGACGGAATCTCAAAAGACAGTAAGAATGGGTTTTTCAACCGTTCAAACGCCAGACGGATGGTAATGAGAAAAATCTGTGGGCCGCACTGTAATCAGTCCAAAATCGTCCATTTTCGACTAGTTTTTCTAGGGGAATTTAATGGACGGAGTGGATTTCCTTTCCGGCCTCGATCATGGACACCACCATGCTTCAACGCAAGAGTTTACGCAGCAGACTACACATTCAAAGAGGTCCAAGTAATTTGTTCCGTTTGGTGATCTTGGCCAGGATCGGACCGTCGATCCTAGCCGTCCAAATTACTCTCATTGGGCTTTCGACCAAGTCCAAGGAGCCTGACTGGATTGGATCTCGCATCAGATCCCTGTTGTTGCTGCGAAGGGAAGAGCTTTCTAGGTGCATTTTTCACCTACGCACGCTGCTGCAGAAGCCTTTCCGTTCTCATTTTTGGTGCGTAAACAAACAGCCACCGACTGTATTAGTTATAAAAGGAGAGAGAGAGAGGGCAGGGGGATCATCGTGGAGCATTGAAGGAGAGCTTAAAGCTTGGGACGTGGATAGAGGAAGAGAAGGGAAGGAGAATAAAATATTATTTTCCTTTTATTTTTTTTAAGATGATTAGTCAAACCATGTTGGGCTAAACCTCTTAGATAGGGCTAAGAGGTGAAGCTTGTAGTATGATGGGAGATTATTTTTTTTAATACCTTTAATTAAATTTTAATGTATGAAATGATGTTGAGTATAGTTTAATCATGGGGAATGTTTTTAGTCTTTAATGGTCTGTTGTGACTGAAATTACAATGGGTCTGCAATGACTTTGAGCATGTTCCTATTCTTTTATGTTTATAACGTCAGGAAGCCCTGTTGTTCGCCATAGTCTCCTGGGCATGGTCGGATGTCGGTACCCTTCCTAACCTTCATACATGTGATTGGTTGGTAATTAGTTTAATTCTGTTGTTTGCCATAGTCTCTTGGGCATGGTTTGGTGATGGAATCCATTTTAATTCATATACATTTCATCTCTTGAAAACTAGATCAATGATAGTTCAGTTTAAATTCCATGATTCTTGAAGCAAGCATAAGATCTCCCTGCTCCCTACAAGTGGATCCTCTAAATCTCTAGTTTCCTATCTCTGAAGTTTCGTAAGTTTTAGAATAATTATTCCACCATTATTCCTTAAATTCTATTTGATTTAGATTTCATCTTAGTCTAGTTCTAGTTCTAGTTAATTTTAGATTACGTACAAGTTTCAGTCCCTTGGGATTCGACCTCGGTCTTACCGAGTTATTACTACATCACAACCTTACACTTGGGGAGTGACCATAAGCCCCTATTGATGCGACGAAGATATTTTCGCATATATTTAAACTGCATATCGTGGGCTACACTCATGTTATCAACCTTCTCCTCCAATGCACGAAGGCGTGCATCATAACTAGATGGATCGTAATCAGGATCATTTGGTGAATCAGTTTCTATCTCATCAAATTAACATTCTGTTGAGGAAGATATCCAGCTTCCCCTTCATTTCTAGCTACACCACCATCACCACCAACATCACCTTCATCAACTTGACCAGGAAGAAAATTCAACTTCATCTTATTAAGATTGGTATTGTTGAAAATAAGATGATGAATGGGTGCCTCATTAATAGGTGTATCGACAAGCATATGAGTGGCTAACACAGTCATAAGATAACCAAACGGAATATCACTATGACCCGGATGAAGACGAACTATATGATAAAATGATAGATCAATGAAGGAAGGTAGACCATGGTACCAGAAGCAATAGAATGCAACACACGAACCATGAAAGAAGTCAACTCAGTTTTATTACCGGATCGAGGATACAAATTTGATATGAAAAAATGATGTAACACTCTGTATCTAGGTAACAGATACTTTGAAGGGAGCGCATTCCCTTTGTGTGTCCATTACACATTAATTTTGCATAAGTCTCTTGTTAACGTGCGTTTTTTCGATTCAGATGGTTTGTCGTATAGAGTATGAATCGGAATACCTTCATCTTTGATGGATATATCCATAATACCCGATATTAAATGTCTGTCTATAAGAAATTTCCCTTCTCTAGTATCAATTAAAAAAGTTAAGTTGTCAAGGCAAAATTCTAAGATACATGCAATCACTGATTGTGCAATATACTGGTATGCAGGCCCACCCCAAAGTAAAATGTTAGCCCAGCCAACAGATTCAAGGACAGGAATAATACCATATGGAGCAATGTGATTGATATCAGCGGGATGCTCAACGATAACATTACGGACTCGTAAATCCCGTACATCCTGAGGATCATCTTCGGGTGACCGAAGGTGCCGTTTTGTTAACGGTGTAGTTCTAGATGAGGATGGACCACGGGATGTTTTCTTCTTCCCTCTAGCATCCATCTTCAACAAGATATACGAAAGAGCAAGAGAAATGCACAAAAAGAAGGAAGGGTTTTTTCTATATCAACAATTTGAACCCTTGAAAAACCCAACTAAAAGATGAAATCAAGCTACACAATGATCAAATCAAAGCATAAGAGAACATAAAACTTCAAGAAAAATGAAGAAATAGGACTAACCTTGAAGAAATACAAGAAATCCTATGACTGATCGAGCCACGACTCGTCGTAGGTAGGAGTGGAAATGAAGAAGAAGGAGGTTTTTCCCAAATTATATCATGTTCACGAGCTCTACGACCGGTCGAGTGCTGTGTACGACCGGTCAAGCATCGACCAAAAATACATATTTAATGTAAACAATTAAAATTTCAACACATATAATACCAAATATAATACACTATGATACATGCAAGCAAGAATACTCAGTGTAAAATGCACATACCAAGATCAAATTTCAATTTATTAAACCTGCTTTTGTCGAGCGGTTTAGTAAATATATCAGCAAGTTAAGTTTCGGTTGGTATATATTCCAAGGAGATAACTTTTTCTTCAACCAACTCACGAATGTAATCATACCTAATGTCAATGTGCTTAGTACGTGAATGCTGGATTGGATTTTTGGAAATATTTATAACACTGGAATTATCACAATGTAAGATCATTGAATCTTGATTAATTTCATAATCGCTTAGCATGTGTTTCATCCAAACTAGTTGAGTATATGCATATCCAGCTGCAATATACTCAGCCTCAGCAGTGGAGAGTGATATTAAGCTTTGCTTCTTGCTGAACTAGGAAACTAAGAAATTTTCAATGTAAAAATAACTACCACTAGTTGATTTTCTATCATCGATATTACCGGCCCAATCAGCATCTGAGTACCCGGCTAATTGAACACTAGTATCAAAAGGATACCAAAGACCTAGATTTATAGTACTTGCAACATATCTAATAATCCGTTTAACAGCAGTAAGATGTGATTCCTTAGGATTAGACTGATATCTCGCACAAATACCAACACTAAACGCGATATCAGGTCTACTTGCAGTTAGATACAACAAACTATCAATCATACTACGATACAGTTTAGGATCTATATCTTTACTCGTAGAGTCTTTTGAGAGTCTTAACGTTGTACTCATAGGAGTATCAAAGTTTTTACCATTCTCAAATCCAAATATTTTAACCAAGTTTGTAGCATACTTGGTTTGGAAAATGAAAACTCCATCAGGTTGTTGTTTTACTTGCAACCCTAGGAAATAATTTAGTTCACCAACCATGCTCATTTCAAACTTTGATTTCATTAACTTTGTAAACTCAATAGACATGTTAGTGCAAGTTGATCCATAAATAATATTGTCAACATAAATTTGAACCATTAAAATATCATTATTATGCTTCTTAACAAAGAGCATCTTATCGACACTACCTAGTTGAAAGCTATGACTAAGTAAGAATTTAGTCAATTTCTCATACCATGCCCTGGGCGCTTGTTTTAGACCATAGAGAGCATTTTTGAGACGAAATACATGATCAGATAACTCAGGGTCTTCAAACCCTAAAGGTTGTTCAACATACACCTCTTCATGTAAATCACCATTCAAGAAGGCACTCTTTATATCCATCTGATAAATCTTAAATTTTCTAAAGCATGCGATGAAAATAAAAAGTCTGATTGATTCAAGGCGAGCGACTGGAGAAAAGGTTTCATCGTAATCGACGCCTTCAATCTGAGTGTACCCTTGTACAACCAATCTAACCTTGTTTCGTATTATATTTCCAAGTTCATCAGACTTATTTTTAAAGATCCATTTTGTTCCGATAATGTGTTTATCTTTAGGTCTAGGAACAAGATACCAGACATCATTACGAACAAATTGATTAAGTTCATCCTGCATAACAACTATCTAATTTTCGTCAGAAAGTGCTTCTTTCACATTGACAGGTTCTATTTGGGATGTAAAACAAACATAATTACATATATTCTCAAGTTGTTTGCGAGTACGAACTCCAGTGAGAGGGCTTCAAGAATTTGATTGGTAGGATGATCTTTGACAGTCCTTGGTTCTGATTCTTTTTTACTTGATGAGGTATCTTGATTGTCGATAATAAGAACTTCATCATCATCTAAGCTCGGAGCTGGTATATTCAAATGATCATCATTGATCACATTGATGGACTCTTGAATCACACCAATTCTCTTATTTAGAACCCTATAAGCTCGACTGTTCAAAGAATAACCAAGAAAAATACCTTCATCACTCTTCGTATCAAACTTTCCCAAATTTTCACGATCTCGTAAAATATAACACTTGCTGCCAAAAACCTGAAAGTATTTGATAGTAGGTTTCTTTTCAAACCATAATTCATAAGCAGTCTTACTATCAGATTTACCGGTATAAACCCGATTAATAATATAGCATGTGGTATTAACTGCTTCAGCCCAAAGATTTCTAGAGATCTTCATGCTATTCAACATAACATTAGCCATATCCTGAAGCACTCTATTTTTTCTTTCAATTATACCATTTTATTGCGGTATTTTGGATGCAGAGAATTCATGCGATACTCTTTGATCGCTATAGAATTTTTCAAAACTACTATTTTCGAATTCGGATCCATGATCACTACGAATCTTACTAACATGAGAACCTTTCTCATTTTGGATTCGTTTAATGACCTTTTTCACTTCATCCAGGGTTTCAATTTTATCTTTTAAGAACGATACCCAGTGAATCTAGTATAGTCATCTACGATAACTAAGATGTATTTTTTGCCTCCTCGACTCTCCGTTCTAGTTGGTCCAATAAGATCCGTGTGGAGAAGCTCGAGTGGTCTAGATGTGGTATTGGAGTTTACTTTCTTATAAGAGCTCCTAGTCTGTTTGCCCAACTGGCATTCACCACATATTTTTTCTATTTTTTGTAATTTGGGTAGACCTCTAATTAGTTCTCTTTTGCTCAATATAAATAAGTTCTGGTTGTGTACATGTCCAAGGTGTTTATGCCATAATTCAGTCTCATCGGTATGGACCATATAACACGTTTAAGTAGATGAGCTTGCATCATTAACGATGTAGCAGTTTTCAGAAGTTCTGCAACCAGTTAATATAATAGAACCCTTTTTATTAACTATCTCACAACCTTGATTAGAAAACCTCACACTATGGTTGTTATCGCATATCTGAGAAATGCTAAGTAGGTTGTGTTTCAAGCCCTCAACATATAAAACATTCTTAAATAAGGGAAGGTTATAAAGCTGAATTGTACCTTGGCCAATGAGCTTACAATTGCTTTCATCACCAAATGTGACTGACCCGTCAGTCATATCTTTTAGATCGGTGAATAAAGACTTGTCGCCTGTCATATGCCTGGAGCAACCACTATCTAGGTACCACTTTGAATGGCTTGTAGCTTTGAAAGCAATGTGGGCAACCAAGCAGGTAACTTTAGGAACCCATTTCAGAATTGTTTTGGGTTTAGGAGTATAGATGGTCTTTTTCTGTCTGTTATTATAGGAGAGACCTATAGAGTTAGACTTTAATAGCTCCTTGAGTAGATCAATTATTTTTTCAGCCAATGGATTTCGGTTTTGAAAATCAAAGTTGACATGGCTACCTTTAGGTTTTTGAAAAGTCCTTGAATTTTTGAAAAAATCTTGATATGTATTCTTTTCTTTTGAGGTTGAAGACTCTCCTTTTACAAATTTAGGAGCAATATTCTTTTGTTTAAGAGATGTATTCTTATCATAGCCCAACCCGGATCGATCGCCACATTTTCTTGATCCGGACAATAATTTTTTCAATTTAGCATCACCTTGAGCATATCTCCATGTGTCTTTCAAACTCAAAAGAGAAGCTATCTCATTTTTGAGTTTCTCATTTTCGGATCTCAAATCTTCAATTTTGGAGGTTTTGAAATCTAAATCACATTTGTTCTTTTCAAAAAAATCGAAAATATGAGACTTTTCTAAAACGAAAGACTCATAATCTTCTTTGAGCTTAGAAAATTTTTCTTTTTGTAACTTAAGCTTGACGACAATTTTACAACTCTCCTTATAAAGGGCATTATAAGCATCCTAAAGATCATCTTCATTATCGCAATCACTATTTAGATTTTCTTCACTAGATATTTCATCATTATCTGAAAAAGTGATCTTGGCTAGAGTCATAAGGGCTTTAACATCATCGCCCGACTCAGTTTCAGAATCTTCTGATTTAGAAGAGGATTCAGAATCAGACGATTCATCCCAAGTAGCCAACATGCTGTTCCTTTTTTATTTGTCCTTTTTAGGACATTTGTTGGCTAAGTGCCCATACTCTTGACAGTTGTAACATTAACTATCTTTCAAAGATTTTTGAGCTCTAGGTTTAGATCGTGTCTTATCATTTGACTTTTGAAAATTAACTTTTTTCTTGCTTATGAAAATTTTGTAAAACTTTTTTCTAAAAGTGCCATATCATCTTCGAAATTTTCTAAGTCCGAAGTGCTTTCTTGTGAAACATTTTTAGACGATTTGAGAGCAATTCCTTTAGGAGTCCTTTAGGAGCTTTAAAGGTCAACTCGTAGGTTTGTAGTGAACCAACTAGTTCCTCAACCTTCATGGTATCCGTATCACGAAGTTCCTGAATCGCGGTTACTTTAGAATTGAACCGTTCAGGAAGTGAGCGTAGTATCTTTGCGCACACTTTACTTTCTAGGATTCTATCACCAAGACCCCACATAGAGTTCACAATGTCATTCAATCTAGTATAGAAGTCCATAAACATCTCATTCTCCTCCATATGAATTTCTTCAAAGTTAGTTGTGAGGAATTGGACTTTAGATTTCTTGACAATTGATGTACCCTCGTGTGTCATTTCTAATACATCTCATGCTTTTTTTTGCATTTTCACAAGAGATGATTCTTTTGAATTCATCTGGTGATAATGCACAAGTAATTGCATTTAGTGTTTTTGCATTGGCACTACTCTCACTTTTTTGAAGTGTGGTACAATGAAAATAAGCCGTTACTTTCATTGATTTTGAACCATCATCATTAGTTACTTCAATGATAGGACGGTTTCATTCATTCACTGTGGCCAGCCACACGCTTTCATCCATGGATTTGAGGAAGATCCTCATCCTGGCTTTCCAATAGGCATAGTTTGTGCCATTAAAGGGTGGTGGCCTAGTGACTGATAGGCTATCAAAATTTGACATCCTAATATAGCTTAGATCATTAGCTCAGGAAATAAATCCAATAAATAAACAATAAGCACGAGCTATTAGGCTCTGATACCACTTGAAAGGGCCTAGCTATATGCCCTAGAGGGGGGGGGGGGGGTGAATAGGGCTATGCCAAATAAAACTTATAACAACGGAATAATAAAGCAAGGAAATAACTTGCAGGAAATTAAACCTAAGTTATTACAACATTCCCCACACTGGCTTGAAATAAAATGATTACAACATTCAATCACAGATACAATCCACAAAACTGAATAAATAAAGGAATGAAGGAATAAAACACATCCACAACACAAAAATATATAGTGGTTCGCCTGTGTGTACACCAACTGTTATCCAACAGCCACACAGAATGCTACTCCACTCCTAATATCCTCACACAGGGGATATTAGCATGCACTATTAAAATAGGTTTCACAGGTTCACCTAAAACCTTCACAATTGTGTCTTTTTATCACGGGCTTACACAATCCAAAAACCCACACAATCTGAGTTTTCTGGCTCTCCTCAGATAACCAAAATAATGAGATTTTTCTGACAAATCTCAAACAAAACCAAAGAATATAAATTACACAAATGTAAAATACCTGAATCTCCTTTTGAAGTAGCCCGGTAAAACCAATCGGAGTAGAAGTTTGATTTAACGTTCAAAGTCCAATACTCACTTTATGAATGGTTCTAAGTCTAATTGATTTTAAATCAAAAGGGCTAGTTCTATTTGATTTTAAATCCAAGAAGAAGGAATATAAAAAATTTCTCTTTTCTAATAAGATTGGAATGTAGATCAAAATTAAATACAAAACAAGATAGCAAAAGGAATATTAAATGACCACAAAGTAGCTTAAAAACAAACACGAACTTATCTCAGAGTATGACCTTAAAATTGCTTGAATTGAATTGAATTGAATTTAAATTGAAAAACTTTGAAATTCGTGCTCTATTTATAGCTTGAAAAATCCCATCTATGACTAGTCTTAAGATCCCTAGGACTGGTCGTTACTTCAACTGATTTTCAAAGATTTCCGCGGGATAAGGATTAGCTGATCCACGACTAGTCCTAGGTAGCCTACGAACGGTCGTGGGCCACTTACGACTGGTCGTGGGTCACCTACGACTGGTCGTAGGACCTCCCAAATTAGTTGCTGGAGTTCGAGTCGTAGGGCTAAGACTGCTCGAAGGACGAGTCGTACATCTCACAAGATTGGTCATAGGATGTCCAGGACTGGTCGTAGGACAACCAAAAAAATCTAAAAATCTTCAAGAACCTATGACTGGTCCTGAAAAACTTAAGACTGGTTGTAGCAGAGCTAGGACTGGTCTTGAAGTCCCTAGGACTGGTCTTAGAATAGCCCATGCAAGCATATTTAAAATATACGAATTATGTATCCAGAATGACTTATAATAAAGCCCAAGGTAAGGTTAATCTAAGGTCAAACAAATCTTGAAAGTGAGATGAACATTGATATTCTGTACTCTCAGATGACCCTTAAGTGAAGCTTGAGAATTTACGAATCTTGTTGTAGGCCTTCTCGAGCTTGAACCTTTCTTGACTTGATAAAGTCTTCTTTTGTACTTGATAGAATCTTGAACATGCATACTTGAAGACTTCTATTCTTGTATGGTTCATCCATGACTAGACTTGAAACTTTCTTCATTTAAGTTCTTGTCTTGAAATATGATGTCTTGAAGCAATGAAAAGTCTCAAACATGAAACATAAGATATACAAGACATAAATATAGGTTTTGGCACCACAAAATTTGACAACCAAAGGGATATGGAATCATAGCACTTACAACACTGCACTTAAGATTGATTGCGAACTTGCTTGAAGAAGTGCCAGTGATGTTTTTGTACCTAACATGGCTGATCTGTACTCGTGAGGGCTGCACAAGTTCACAAACAAAGAAAAAAAAACACATCAGATTGGAAGGTGTGGACTGGGCACATACCATGTTTAAATGTATGATTCCTAGTTGCAAAGCTGTTATTTTAAATTCAACAAGAAGCTCGTAAAATCATTGGATTTGATTTAGTTTATTACTATGAAGTAAAATGGTTATGCAAATCAAATGATTCCAGCAGCCTAAATTGGGCGGAAAATATGACTTTTGCCGTATTTGTGTAATTATTTTCATTTATTTGTTGGGCAGTTGATTATAGCAGTATGTTTTTATGTGCACCTGTAGGAAACCAGAATAAATAATATTTTGTTAATAAAATTTGGACTAGATGTGGGTTTTCTGCTCTCTCTCTCTGTTTTTCTTCAAAATTTAATAACACTAGAGCAAGGAGAAAACTCAAAATTTCTCATAGAATAATAAAATGGATAAATAATCCAATAGAATCAATTTTGTTCAATCAATACATGGTAAATCATGATCTGATAGTCGTTTTCCCATTCCTAACTAGACGACACATTCTTATAACTTAACACACTCAAAAAATTCAAGTGCAAAGAATTATGTATTGAAAGTTACCGTCTTTGTGCAAGGATGGACTGGACAGTATTTTCGGTCGGTGATAATTGGATTAGAAACTCTATCCATTATGATATCTTCGAATGTGATTAGAACCAAAACAATCACAATTAGAATTAAAATCAAAATCACAACAGAAATTCAAATAAAAAGAACGGAATCGAAATAAACACAAAGCAATACGGCAGCATTCAACAATCAAATTTTAGTGGCTTAATAAACATTAAATGACACTTGAATCGGATAATCACCAGTTCAAACAAAAACTATACCAACTTCATCTCTAATTAATTCTAATTGCTGAAATTTATGTGAAATGTTATTTCTAACCAGAAAGATATTTAGAGAATTCAAATTACAACTTTCATTATAGTCCCCTACATTTAGGGAGTATTAAAATTTATTTATTTAAAATTTATAGGTTTAGGTTTAGGTTAAGGTTATAAGTTTAGGTTTAGGTGTAGGTTATAGGTAAGTTATAGGTTATAGGTTTGGGTTTAGGTTTAGGTTTGGGTTTAGATTTAGGTTATAGGTTATAGGTTTAGGTTACAGGTTATAGGTTATAGGTTTAGGTTTAGGGTTAGGTTTAGGTTATAGGTTTAGGTTTGGGTTTAGGTTTAGGTTTAGGGATTTGAGAATAGGTTTAGGTTTAGGTTATAGGTTGTAGGTTTAGTTTATAGGTTATAGGTAATAGGTAGGTTATATGTTATAATTTATAGGTTTGGTTATAGGTTTAGGTTATAAGTTATAGGTTTAGATTGAGGTTACAGGTTATAGGCTTATGTTATAGGTTTAGGTTATAGGTTTAAGTTTAGGTTATAGGTTATAGGTTTAGGAATTGGGGTTTGGGTTCGGGTTTGGGTTTAGGTCCGTGGTTTAGGGTTTAGGGTTATAGGTTATAGGTTTAGGTTTAGGTTTAGGTTTAGTTTATAGGTTATAGGTTTAGGTTCAAGAATTTGGGTTCGTGTTCGAGTTTAGATTTAAGTTTTTGAGTTTAGGTTTTGGGTTCGAAAATTATTGTACCCACTATAAATATATGTAGTTTATCTACATCGTCCATCTGCTTTTCCAGATCATTTACGAGGTTAAAACCAAAATTGAATCATATCCAAAACTCAGGTGGACCATACCACAAGAAACAGTGGGTACAATGATTTCCACCATTGAAACCTTCATAGGGCCTATAGTGATGTTTATTTATCATCTAACCTATTCACAAGAACACAAAGATAGTGATGAAGGGAAAAAATAAATTTATCAGCGATTCCCACCTTCCAAGGACCCCCGCTCAACTTCCGAATAACTTCGACGCACATCCAGATCTGCTTCATCTATTTCGAGATAATATATAAACACGGGCCTATCCAAATGACTATGCTATCCATATTGCTGTCTATAGGAAATGGACAACTACATCATGGTCATAAAAGCGTTTCTCACATTCCAGGACCCCCCGTTCAACATCCGGATAGCTCCGACACAAACTAATCATGAACTTACAACAACGAAAGGTACTAGGTCTTTGGTCCAAGGGTGATCCACAATAAAAGGTACCATTGACTATGAACCAAAACCATATATTATCCATACCTTGATTGGACTCACTTTAAGGGTAATCTTTCAATGATGGCCCATTGCTTCTAATAACCACTACTGGGATAAGAAAATTACAAAAAGTAAGACTTATGAGATGAAATATGTACAAATAGTGACAAGACTAGCTGGTAATGACAGGAGGCTAAGACATCAAATCATTTATAAAGAACAGGAAAAAAAAAAGATAAAATAAATAGTTAAAAACTTTACCATTTCAATATTGAACCTTATAGTGGCAACATTGATCTGTGGGGCTAAAAATACGTCAGCCTGCATATAAAAATATCAAGTTAGTTGGGCCTTTGAGGTCCTCCAATGATAGTAGAAGAACAAGGAAAAATATTGAAATTAACCATCAAGCATTTTAAAAATCCCTCTCAGAAAATGAATGAAAAGTATACAACTCACCTTGATGCCCATTCTCCCTCCTCCTTTACCCGGGCTTGGGACTGGCAATGCAAGGAGTTGCACTGGTGGAGTTAAAAAAAGAGCTTAGGCTCCATTTAGTTTGTGACAACCAAATGGAGTCTAATATGTTTAAATATAGAGTTTAAAATTCATTCAAAATTATAAAAACTAAACTAAAGAACATATAGAGTAACTAAAAAAAAATGTAGATCATCAATATGTTGAACTATAAAGTGCAAATTAGTTCAAAATTAAGGAAAAAATAAGTGAAACATCATATAAAGTAACTAAAAAAAGCATCCACACCAAGTTCAATTAAAGAGTACTAAATTTGTTCAAATTATCGAAATCTCAAAGATTCCTTCCCCCATTGCACAAATGATCCTAGACCGGCCTCTCCAAGTATAGATGCGAACCCATCTTCTTTCCACAAATTACGAGTGTTGAGATGTATAATCTCAGTCAGGATAAATACAAAAGCTCCCTCCTCCAATGGTTCGCAATGGACAACTGCATTTAGATTAACTTCGTGTACTTGACCACGAGCAACTATGTCACAATTTTCCCAACCAAGCAAGTCGCATCTCTTACCAATATATATAATATTCAGCTACATGTACACATATAAAATGACATTAGTATTGTTATGGTTTATAAAATAATTGTAAGTTCAATACAGTAGCAAATTTATACTTGCAAACCGACGATCCCTGAGCAGATCTAACAATTGTTGATGATGAGAGGTTTTGAGTAGATTATGCATATTGTTGCATCTCTATCCAGGCTTTCATCTCGACCAATGATTTCTTTATATCAGATATCTCCTGCACTAGGCTCTCTCTTTCTTTTATCAAATTCTCTACCTTTGAACGGGCAGGGGTTGACATCTTCAGTCCTGTCTTGGTTATTGAGCAACGTAAACCCCGCATTCGCCCTCTACTGTCAGAACCAACTAACTGTAAAACATAGCAAATCAAGTTATTAGCAAATTCATAATTACCATGAATCTCATTGTAATTTTTAAATTTTATTATTACCTGTGTAAGGGCATCGTCAAAGCCGGTAATCTTAAAAGAAGGATTGTTAGAATAAAGCTCATCTAATTTTTCTTGTGACAAAATATAAATGAATGTAAAATAATTCAAAGTTACACATTGATATCTCATAAAGGTATTGGTTAGTGGTAGAAGGGGATGTACTTACAAAAAGGTCAGTATACTGGACAACTTTGTTCTTGCTTGTATGGGCTCTTAAGTAAACATCATCTTTACTTATCTCAGCATTAGAGGTAAGATTCCTCTCCTTCGCCTTTGGCACATTACATATTAAGGGAGTTAGATGAGTGATAATTTAAAAGTAAATTTAATATTAAACTATAATACCTATATTTATAAATAAATAATACATACCATCTGATGGCAAATAACAGCCATGATGTTCCTCCCAAGACAAGTCGATCCTTTTAGCTTAGACCGATTGACTTTATTCCTTTCACTTGTTCTTTTGAATTCCTTTGTGCTATGTTGATTCACGAAGACCAACCAATCCTCCATAGGGATACCTTGGGGGGGGGGGGGGGGGGGGGCGCAGGACTATCTCTCATAACTACAAGATCCTTACTTTTAATATATTTTACAGTCAACCTTTTCTTGTAATTCCGCCATGTTTCCTTGATGCATTTTGTTACATATGTAAGACTCGTATCCCAACTTTGACCCTCAAACTCATAAGCCCGTGACAATGACTCTATGATCATTTGAATGTGTACATGAGGCACCTAGCAAAAGTCCTAGTATATGATCGGGATATGATTACGGGTGAGGATACCGATATGTAATGTAAATTGCTTTTGTTCAAGACAATTCTCATTCGGTTGCCCGAATTCATTCGTCTTTAGGACTTTTTTCCTATCAGGTTGCTCATGTAAAAAATCCTTGGTGATAATGAAAAATACCATAACACCTTGGCAGATACTCGAGATTGTTTTTCCTTAACATCCATTTCTATCTTGAACCTAAGAGCTTTACAAGTTGGACAACTGGTTTTCATCTCGTTCTCTTTCTAGTACAAGATATAGTCATTTAGACAAGGATGAATCTACACATAATCAAGACCTAACTTTGTAATGATCTTCTTCGCTTGGTAGGTATTAGTAGGGGCCTTGTTACCAGAAGGTAATGCCTTCTTTAGTAGTTGAATGAGCTTGTAAACCTTTTTTCGCTCCATCTATGGTTCACCTTTAATTTGAAAAGTTGTACAATAAAAGTCAACACGGTGAAATCTTGGGCCCCTAGGTATAGCTCAGTCATTGCATCTCATAGATTTTCTTCAAACTCTTCAGTTTCATTTTCTCCAAAGACGCCTTTAACTATAGGGGTCACATTTGACTCATCCTATACAACTTCATCTAGGTTATTACCACCAAGTTCTTGAACAATCGCATTGTGAACCTCATTTAAGTTCAGGACATTGTTGTACTGTTGGGAACTTGATGCATATTCAATACGCTTAGGTGATACATGTTCACCATGCATGTCCCAAACCCTATAACTTAGGTTGAATCCATTTTTCATTAGATATATTTTCAAATCATCATAAGAAACCAGTAATCATAAACATCTCCACGTGGCGCATGGACAAAGAATGGTTTCTTTACGAACAAGGTGTTCTCGTGCAAACTTCAAAAAGCTTCTGATTCCAGGAATAAAATGAGGGTTCGGAAAACTTAATGGCATCCACTCCTATCTATTATAGTCGGATCCTGATTAACCAAGGGGTTCATTTTGAACCTGCACCTTACAAAAAAATAATTATTTTTCACATATTCACGAATCTAATTCTAAACACATGCATCTATGACTAACATTGGAGTTTAGTCTTTGAATAACTTTAACTTTTTATGGGCATATCACGAGGGACCTGGTTGCTTACTGACGGTGCTGTGTGGGTCACTGCATGATGTATATGTTTCATTCATGCCATTCATCCATTTTTCTAAATCATGTTAGGGCATGAGACTAAAAAAAGGAAGATCAAAATCTTATGTGGATTACATAAGATGAAACAATGATTATTGAACGCCCATTCATTTTTGGGCTCATGACCCGTGATGATATGAAAAAATGAATGGACAATCAAGCTTCGGACCCACATCATGGAATGTCTAGATTAATGGACCATTTGTAATATGAACAATATAAACCATCAATTTCCTTAGCCATTAATTGGATAGTTAAGATCATCTAGTCAAAAGTGATTTTTTTTAAGAGGGGCAATTAAGGATGGACCCATTTGATGGATTTCCCATATTGAGGGTTGGGATCAACCTGGATTTAGGTACAAGGCATGTTCCATCAGTATCGGGCAAGTGTTTGCCATCAATGAGATTTTTGAGAGGAATCCCACCATTGTTGAGAACTACGGAATTTGGTTGCGGTACCAGAGCAGAACTGGTTACCACAATATGTACAAGGAATACCGGGACACCACTCTTAATGGTGTTGTCGAGTAGATGTATGACGAGATGGCTTCTCACCATAGGTTCAGGTCTCCTTGCATTCAGATCATCAAGACAGCTACCTTACCTGACTCACTTTGCAAGAGAGAGAATACCAATGCTTGTTGTTAGGATTAGAGTGATAGGTTTTTAAATTGTTATAAAATTATTAAAAATTCCTATTCACCCCCCTCTAGGACATATTGGCATATTCCAACTTCAACTAAAGCGGTCTTTACAGCAATTTCAAGGACATCCCTAAAACCGCATTCAGAACTCGCTATGGGCACTACGAGTTCCTGGTAATGTCCTTTGGACTTACAATTGCTCCGACAGTATTCATGGACCTCATGAACCAAGTCTTCATGCCATACCTAGATTGGTTTGTGATCGTGTTCATCGACGACATCTTGGTTTACTCCAGGAACACAAACAACACTTGTACACGGTCCTGAGTATGCTAAAGGAAAATTAGTTGTATGCTAAGTTATCAAAATGCGAGTTTTGGAAAAAAGAAGTGAAGTTTCTGGGGCACGTAATGAAGAAAGAAGGCATCATAGTTGATCCCGCTAAAGTCGAAGCAGTATCCAAGTGGGACCAGCATACCACAGTCACCGAGGTCCAAAGCTTCTTAGGCATGGCAGGATACTACAAGCACTTTATCAGGAAATTCTCCAGAATCACACGACCACTCACTCAACTGACAAAGAAGAACGCTTGATTCACATGGGATGAGAACACAGAGGTAGCCTTCTAGGAGTTGAAAATGAGACTGAAATCTGCACTAATACTTACCCTTGCACAAGAAAGAGAAAAGTTTATGGTGTATAGTGACCCCTCGAAGATGGGTCTTGGCTGTGTTCTGATGCAGAATGACAAAGTGATCACTTATGCCGCCTGCCAATTGAAGAAGCATGAAGAAAACTACCCGATTCATGACCTGGAGTTGGTAGTGGTAGTCTTTACCTTGAAGATATGGAGGTATTACCTATATGAAGAGGATTTTCAGCTATTCTACTATCATAAGAGCCTGAAATATATATTCACACAAAAAGATTTGAATATGCGCTAGTGTTAGTGGATGGAAACACTTAAAGACTTCCACTTTGATATCTCATACCACCCCGGCAAGGCAAACTTCGTGGCTGATGATCTAAGCCAGAAGAAGAAGCATGAGCTGGTGGCCACTCTAATGATCAAGGAGTGGGAGATGATGAAGTTCATACAGGACTTCAACATCCAGCTTACCCTCGATGAACCCGATGCTTATGTGGCTTTGTTAATCGCAGAGCTGACCCTGGTTCGACATGTGATCTCCGCTCAGGACCAGGAAGAATGGCTTGTCGAGATGAAAGGAAGATGCAAGAGCGAGGAGGTACTTGGTTGAAGAGTTAGTAGTGATGGCGGTCTTCGGTATCAAGGATGAATATGCGTACCCAACGATGTAGAATTAAGGAAAGAAGTGATGGCAGAAGCACATCACTCCAGGATGGCCATACATCCGGGGAGTACAAAGATGTACAACAACATAAAGAGATAATACTGGTGGAGTAATATGAAAAGGGAGATAGCCAGTTTTGTAGCAAGATGCATGGTGTGCCAGAAGATAAAGGCCAAGCATCGCAAGCCTACAGGCCTTCTTCAGCCACTACCAGTAGTAAAATGGAAATGGGACAACATCTTTATAGACTTCATTGTTGGGCTTCCCAGGACTCAAAGGAAGCATGACTCAATTTGGGTCATTGTGGATAGGCCGACAAAGTCTGCCTGATTCCTTCCTATCTAGACTGCAGATTTGACTAACAATCTGGCAAGGCTCTACATTCGCAAAGTTATTTGATCTTATGAAGTTCCTCAGGAGATCATATCAGATCATGACTCTTGCTTTACGTCCACCTTTTGGAGAAGGTTACAAGCGGAACTCAGCACAGAACTCAAGTTTATCATGGCATTTCATCCCCAGACAGATGGACAGATAAAGAGAGTATATCAGGTCCTAGAGGATATGTTAAGAGCTTGTGCCCTCGACTTCAAGGGAAACTGAGATGACCATTTGGCCCTCGCAGAGTTTTCTTACAATAACAACTTCCAGTCTAGCATAGGCATGGCACCATACGAAGCTCTATATGATCGGCCCTGTCGAGCCTCATAGTGTTGGGTAGAAGTGAGAGAGTGGAGTTTGTTAGGACCTAAGCTCATCTAGGTTACCACCCAAGTAATCGATGTTATTCAGAAATATTTGTGTACTGCTCAGAGCAGACAAAAAAGTTATGCGGACAATCAATGATGTGATCTGAAATTTGCAACTGGCGTTCACGTATTTTTTAAGGTTCACCTATGAAGGGTCTAATGCGGTTTGGACAAAAAGGGAAGCTTGCACCTCGTTTCATCGGACTTTTCGAGATCTTAGATCACATGGGTGCTGTGCCATACCGCCTTGCGTTACCGACTACACTGACAAGTATCCATAATGTCTTTCATGTATCGATGTTAAAGAAGTACATGTCAGATGAATCATACATTATTAGCTGGGAGAAAATTGAACTTACCGATGGCGCTTCTTATACTGAAGTGCCCATCTGCATCTTGGACCACAAGGAGCAGGTCCTACGGACAAAGACAATACCATTAGTCAAGGTTCTCTGGTCACATCATGGAGAAGAAGAGGCGACATGGGAACGAGAAGCTAAAGTGAGGGAAAGATACCCCCACCTATTCAGTAACACATCACAGGTAATTTCGAGGATGATTTTTTTTAGGGGGGTAGACTGTAACACCTCGTACCTTTGGTACACGGGTGTTACCACTGAAGACCCTGGTTATAGGGACTAGCTGTGATTAAACAAGACAACTTAAACCTTACACGTGTAGGTTGGGACTCTTGTTTAACGATAAAGCCAACCACCACGATTCGAAGGAGCCAAATCGAACCCAACACTAGCCCGAAAGGTAAAACTCAACAAATCCTTAGATTAAAGCAACTTATAAACAAAATTAATTAAGTCACATTGACACCATTCACCCACTAACAACCTTAGAAGGATAAATCATGGCAAACCAGGTATTTGGAACCCTTTGAATCCCTGTTCCACCGTTAAAACAAAATCTCATACACATCTGACCATTGGATCACAACATATGGGCAAGATGAGGCCCTGAATGGCATGATATGGCCCACATGGGCCTCAACCTCGCTCCAAACTAGGCCAGAACCCCTATATTGGGACCCCTAAATGAATGATTGATGTAAATCTATCACAAACACCACATTAGACCCCACACAAGGTGCATGTGCACCTTAGGCAATCATGCACGATGTGCACTAGACCAAGGGGGAGCGGTCAACTGACTGTTGACTGCCCATTTGCAAAATGAAAAATCTCTCTCCCACCATTTCAAAACATTTGGAAACTAGGGAACTTCAAGCTCCTAAGTGCGCCACCCTGACCACTTTCTGAACAATCCGGACCAACCATTTTATCGGTGGGGTCCACCCCAACAAAATCGTATAAGGAAGAGGCCCCTCGAAAATAAACGAAGGGAATTGATAATTAACCATCTGTTTTATCATGGATAACGGGAACTGTAGAAGGCGACCGGACTACTAGCATAATGGAGAGAGTTGCGTCGGTTTACCTAGAGGGTTGTCGGCATTTACACGCCAGCTAGGGAGGTGTCTCTCTTTCAAACCAAAAACAACTAGACAATGAGGAATGTCCAATCGAACTTTCCGTTTCGATAAAGCAAAGTCTGCCACCAACGGTCATTGCTTAGGGATTTGCATAACCAATCTCAACCACTGGACCTCTCCTCTCCCTGCCTAAAAATGGGGAGGTTCAACTCTCATAGATTCCACATAGAATGAGTGGAAAAGAAAGGAGAGGAGGGAGAAAACAGAGAGAAAGGGATGAGCGTTTGGTGAGCTCGACACGCACTGTCCCCACTCAGTCCATGAGAAATGGACCGAGCCGAGTTAGTGTGAGTCTACAGCCACACCATTCGAGTGATAGAGAGAGATAAGGGAAGAAAAAAAAAAGTGACTGAAAGGCGAATGGGTGTGCGCGTGCCAGCCCAAGCTCGGGTTGGACCCAACTTAAATAGGCAGAACACCTCCCTTCACCTTTTCTTCTTAACAGCTCTAAAATGAACTCTAAAAATAAACTCCCTCACACCTCACCCACACGCGTTCGTGACTGAAAGCAACCACCAGCAAAGAGCCAAGAATAGGCTCTGTTCTGAAGAGGAATTTAGCCTGCATTTGAGCATTGTTTTAAGGCCGAACCGGCCTAAGTACAGAGCATTTTTTAGGCCAAATAATGACATGTAAATGGCCCTAGCTAGAGGCTGAAACACAGCTTAGAAATAGCCTGTAAACAAGCTGCACTATGCCTAGATATCAGATTGAAAATGGTTCGAAAACTAGGGTGAGAACGCCCCTATTTAGGCCATTCTTTGGCTGGGAAGACGGCAACCACCATGCCACCGTCTAAGCGTTGACATGGGTTGGAAAACGGCTAGAGATGGGCCATGATTGAGCAAAAATTTGTGGCCGAAGGGGGGCTTCTAGTGGCAAGTAGTAAAGGATTGTCTTCACGTTGGCAGTGGATGGGCGGCCGTGGTCATGAGCCTTGCATAAATGTAGGTGGGCCTCACCCAAAGCTAGTGGGCCACTCATATGGGAGGTGTCCAAATGGCCAGCAAACCTAGACATGCCCTCTAAAAAAAATAAAATAATGTTTTATTGTATAATATGATATATGCTTATGTAAATGTAATACAATATTAAGATATATATACAGTATCTTGGTGGGCCACCTCCACGTAGGGCCTACTAGGTGTATATGTTTATATATATATATATATATTCTATATGGGCCTGCACAATTTCAGGTGGGCCTCACCTGACAACAGACAGACTGCACATCACTTGTGGGCCCACTGCACTTGAGATTCCAATCTCAGTGAGCCATGTCAGATGCTGAGATTTATATCCAGACTGTCCAGTGAGGGACGTTGTGTTCAAGCCATCCATCAGTGGATGACCAGCACTATACGTGGTTATGTGAAAAAAAGGAGGAAAAGAAATATAATGATAATGATAATATTTTAATATATACACACACACACATATACTGGAAGGAGTGGGGTGGCCCACTTACATGGGACCCACCCTAATGTATCTATTATACATCCACTCTGTCCCTCAAGGACCATTGATCCCTAGCCGTCCATCAATGGACACCTCTAGATAATCCATCTGTGGACGTCCAGTGCTAGATGTGAACAACTAGATCAATAGCTCAACTGGCAAACTGAGTGGAGTTACCTTGTTTCATCACGGGAGGTCTTGGTATCAATCCTTAGTAGGGTGGATAACATGGAGTGTGTGTGTGTACCGACATGGGTGGCGTCAGCACCATTAGAACCGTTCATTAGATGCGCCCCCATGTTGGTCATGGATGGCCAAAATACCCAAATGTTGTCTGATCGTTATGACTTTTGTGTGCCACACATATGGACTCCACCCTAATATATGTGATTCATCCAAACTGTACATCTGTGCAGTGGATCCCACCATAGTATAAGTCTTTTGTCTGCACCATTGGTGCAGTGGAACCCAACCTAATGTAAGTACATTGACCATATGATGGAGGGCCCTACCTTCGATGTGTGTGTTCTTCATCCACTCCGTTTAGCCCTCTGGACGGGTGGGGCCCACCCCATGATGTGTTGCATATCCGCACCATCCATGGGACTTTACTCTGATATATCTGTTAATCCAAGCCATGGAAATACCTGACAAATATAAACCAAAGTTTTAAGAAATTCCTTGAGTGACCTTGGGCCGCAAGAAGACTTGTACCGAGTTCACAAACACAACCCAATAGGTGATGACATTCCCCTTGAGCATTCTGTTTCCAAGCTAGCTAGACATAGTTTGTACTAGATTGCTATCATTAATTTAAAGTCGTTGTGTTCATTGCAAATATCAAATTATGATACCATGCTCACACTATACGATAGGCTCGCATGCTAGCTAACCCTTGAAAAATGATTATTATTCACATGTCTTAGTAATACATCATTGATAATCATTATTTAAAATATATGATGTCTCCTTGCATGTTTTATTTAAGGTCATATGTTGTCACATGTTAGCATGATTGTCTTCTTATATAATCTCATAATGCTACACGTGGAGGATTCCATAATTGTATGCAAGCCACACTTGGGATGTAATTAGACAGAATGCGTGGTAAAATAGGATCCTTAAACTAGTGTCATTTTTTATCAAGGGATTTTATTAAAACATCCCAAAGTGAAGGACCTCATGACCCGAGGATGGTGGTCATGGGATACTATGCTCGAGCTGTCGGCCTACGCTGGGTGACGAGCCCCCCATAGTGACTGCTGAGTTTACTTAAACTGACTGATTGTAACTGAAATAATAATAGGTTGCTTAATCATGCATCTATAGCATATTGGCGATGTCAGATGGCTAATTCTGGATACTGTAACACATGCCCTTAGGATCATCGATGTATCATTTTGCTAGCTCTCAGATCATCGACTATCAATCTATCGTTCTAACTGGATGATCATTCTCAGGTCGATGATTGCATGGGTGACAAGTCCAAGTCTGACTGGATGAGCATCCCCAGGTTGATGTGCATTCATACATCCATGCATCTAATAAGACTGCATATTGCCTGTTTTAGATTATTGCTTTGTTTTCCTTTAAACTATGTTTGCTAAGGCGACGATGTGTAATCTTGAGGGAAACTCACACTGAGCTGGTTTCTCATTCATCCACTATCTAACCATACAGATTATGCAGAGATAGATGTAGAGAATGATAGCGCTGGCCCTGATGGCGCGACCGTGAAGCCTGAGGAAGGGTACTATGACGACGAGCCGCAATAAGAAGCAACAGCATATTTTAGGCTTAATCAGTAGACAAATGTTTTAATTTCAGTAGTTTAGTATTTTAGAACTTATGAAATTTTATAATTAAGACTCCCAGCTAGGTGGGTCAAATATTTGGGCTCAATGATTATCTACGCTTCATTTTGCTATCGCACTTTGAATTTGCACTTCCGCTAGTTCTTTAATTTATAAACTCCCGGGTTTTTGAAGCGAGTCTCACACTCGAGTTTTAGAAACTAGGGCGTTACACAGATATAAACCAATGTGCCTCTTGGGCTTTGTGGGGTCCACTCAAAAGTTACTACTTGAATCCATTCCGTTCATCTATTTTAAAATAAAACAATAAAACATAATATTAATAAAGAAGAAGATCTAACACTCAATTAGGACACACCAACAAAACAGTGGAAATAATAATGTATACCATTAAAACAACAAGAAATTTGAGGATGGTTCAATACCGTTTCAAATCAGGAACGACTTAAAGCCATTTCTGAACCAAAATCATAACCGTTCCAGTTAAATGATTTTGGTGTAGTGGCTATTTAAGATTATGTAGTGAGCTTATGCAACTTGAACACAGATATCCCTATGTGACGAGGGGCACGGATTTCTAACTAAAGTATTATGACATTGAAAACCTAATCTGTTGACATGTTCATTCAAATATATCATGTTATTGGAATTGTCTAATTCTATACATTTCTATTCATTTGTACTATATATACATAACTCAAACTTTATCAGAACTATACAAATAGTAAATATGCACTACGAAAATAGAAGAATAAATGGAAAATTTTAGTTTTTTACTTGTGGATTTGCTGATGCATGTCCGTCACAACAATCATTTCTAAAAAATGGAGTGTCTTTGTTCCATGATGGCTAATGTGTTAAAAATTCCTCGTCAAATATTTGAGGCTAGTGTTAACGCATTGAATGGCTAACCCATCTGCTGGAATTGCTTGTAAAGTGTCAATTGAAGATTACATTTTGTTTCGTTTACCTACATATTTCCCAGTACAAAGCACACATCTTTGAGCTAAACATGCACGCAGAGGCATAGGCACTCGAATACAAGCAAAAGGTAGATTTCCACTTTTTAGGTACTTCTGCAAATTTGATTTTTTGGATGAAGACTTGAGGAGAGGAAAGCACCTTGTACTTTCTTCAACTAACAATGTTTGGTCCTTGATACAATTTAAAGAATTGGAAGCCATGGCACAACAAGTCAAACCTGAATTTTGTCATCCCATGTTGTTACAAACTCGACAACAACAAAAACAGAGAAGAATGTGGTGAAATCCCGGGGTTCTAGTTCTCCTTTCAAATGCATTGGATTGGGCCTGGTGCAACAAGTGAGAAGGAGATGACTGAAGGAAAACGTTGAATAGCAGAACTTGAAGTTTTGGCTGCGAGTCGACAGAGGGAGGTATTTCTCCACCCATTCATTATGCCATCCTAGAATATTCATTTTATAATTGAAGTACCTTGATTCCCTTTTCAGATATTCATGTTAAATACCAGGCTAGCAGCAGCAAAGAGCATGACGCACGATGTCGTTCAGGATGTATTAGGAGTTAAGCTGGACATGGCTAACTATGCTATAAAATGCCAACTCCCTAATCCATTCCTTCCAAAATTTTCTTTAAATAAGTTGGTATATTATCATCTGCAAAGCTATGTGATTTTGGCCTTTTCCATAATCAGTGTAAGCGAAATTGGATAGTTTGTCCATTTTTGTCATATTGTTACAATTTTTTTAACAAGTTAAAATTCTTGCTCCATGCATTGAAATAGATTTCAAGCAACTAAATTTATTTGTAAAGTGAAAGAAAGAAATTGAGGAAAACCAAATTTCTTCAATTTTTACCCTTTAAAATTGGTATATAATTGTAGTAAAAATACATATTGATGACGGGGAACTGATTTACAAATTGGTTAGAATCTTTTAACCTTATATATATATATATATATATATATATATATATATATATATATATATATATATATATATATATATATATATTCAAATTTCGACGAAGCAATCGACGTAGTACTCTCCCCGAACAAAGGTAGTTTACCCGCCCCCATCGGCCCCTTTTTTTTTCACAGTCATTCTATCCGACGTTCCAATCCCCGCCCTTAAACGATAGGGCGAGCGGTCTCAAGCGTTTTAGCCCGAGCTTTTTGTGTATATATATATAAATTAACAACAAAATTTAAAGGATGATAAGCACTTCTATTAAAAAACTACGCCGCAACAAATAAGATAACGAAAATTACAAAGAATACAACCAGAGATGGTCTGCATTACAGACCAAAACAAAAGGTAGAATTATTTTTGACATGATCAACCCTTGTTGCCCATTCTAATACATCCATATCCACTGTCAGCAACATCCCGTCGATATAATTACTAGAGCATGGTTCTAAAACATGAACTTGACTCTTTGTAGCCCCAATCCGAGGTCTTTGACTTCAACATGGGCAACTATCTGATTATTTAATTGAGGTTTTCCAGTTTTGAAAATGATTATGTTATAATTGAGGCTTTGTACAAATATTTTTTCAGCTCTTATGGAGCCATGATATGGACCTGCACTTATATTTTTCTTCATGTGACATGAGTATTTTGAACTTATATTTATTGTATAAATACAGTTACTGATGGCTGCTATCCTGGAGCGACATTGGATCGGAATGGATTGCTCCCCAGTCACTTTTACATCACACATAGTGGACACGTGATCATGGCTAATGAGGTTGGTGTTGTAGACATCTTCCTAGAAGATGTGGCTAGGAAAGGAAGACATTTATAGTTTGTTTTGAAAACTTTAAATCACTACATGAAAAATGGAAAAAGAAAAAAAAAAAGGATGGATTTTGAGATGGTTGTGGGCCGTCTGCAAAATTCCTTAGTTTATAGACAGTTTAGAGACTGCCGTAAACCATCTCTAAAATTTTAGACGGCTCTTGACTGTCCTTAATATTATCTTAAAAATGTTGAACATCCACAAATCATTTAAGATGGTTAGAATCCGTCGGTAACTACGGAGAAAAGACTGCTATCGACCGTCTGGAATAAAAGACGGTCTTTGACCGTCTTATATGCGGTCATATAAGATGGTCAAAGACCGTTTGCATTAGAGACGGTCATTGGCCGTCTT
Source organism: Magnolia kwangsiensis (assembly GCA_037074715.1). Lineage (NCBI taxonomy): Eukaryota > Viridiplantae > Streptophyta > Magnoliopsida > Magnoliales > Magnoliaceae > Magnolia > Magnolia kwangsiensis. Next base: position 45,179,782 of record CM073589.1, on the reverse strand, counting down.
TTACTAGTAATCTAAGACTATCAAGTACCATCTGCATTAGAGACGGTCATTGGTCGTCCTTTACTGGTAACTGGAGATTGTCAAAGACCGTCTGTATTAGAGACGGTCCTTAGCTGTCTTATAGCAGTCATTTGAGACTGTCAAAGATCGTCTGAATTAGAGACAGTCAAAGATCGTCTGAATTAGAGACAGTCCTTAGCCATCTTATAACGGTCATTGAGACTGTCAAAGACCGTTTGCATTAGAGACGATCCTAAACCGTCTCTAATGCTCAGGTCAAAAATTAAGAAGTTTAAAAAAATTATGAATTTTTTTATTAAAAAATAGTTTAAAAGCTTAGAAAAATAATTAACAATGTTTAAGAAAAATTTAGATTTTGAAAAAAAAAAAAAAAAAAACCGTGATTTTATAAAAATCTAGATTTAAAAAAAAAAAAAAAAAAAAAAAAAAAAAAAAAAAAAAAAAAAAAAAAAAAAACCTGTGATTTTATAACAATCTAGATTTTGAAAAAAAAAATAAAATTTAAGAACTTTGAATAATGTTGATAATTTTGGGGAAAAAAAAAAGATTTTGATAAAAAATGATATTTTGAAAAAGAAAATTAAAAAAATTAAACAAAATTGTGAAAAACTTGACAAATTGTAAAAAAATATATTTTTTAAAAAAGAAAACTAGATTTTGTATTTTGACAAGAAAAATTAAAAAGTTATATAACAAAAGTGAAATTAAAAAATGATATTTAGAAAAAGAAAATTTAAAAAATTAAACAAAATTTTGAAAAAATTGACAAATTGAAAAAATATATATTTTTTAAAAAAGAAAACTAGATTTTATATTTTGACAAGAAAAATTGAAAAGTTAGATAACAAAAGTGAGATTTTGATGATGTGTTGTATATCCTTGTTGCCCCTATGTTTCTTCAATCCATTTTTGGGTCAGGTATAAAAGCTTGTGTATATTTAAATCGTAAGTGGGTCACACCACTGGAAAGAATGATAATGTAGTACCTCGGCATTAAAAATTATAAAGAGCTCATTATAAGGTTTTAGTAATATTTATTTGCAATCCAACTTGTTGGTAATGTAAAGAAGATCTAGATGAAGGTAAACTACAAAGATCAAATTGATCTTTGTAGTTTATGGCCTTCAAAAGGTTTTTAATAGTTATTCATCATTGTTTTGATTGGTATGACCCACCTGAGATTATTGAGTTCTTATGATTTGAAATCACATCCTAAAATTTGTTGGACAAATATATGGACAGTGTTGATATACATAAAATATATCAAGGTGGGCCCTACACGGTTAGAGTAACACCCAAGGAGTTACCTAAATAGTGAAATGGTACTATAAGGTCACCTCATGGGAACTTCCCATGAGGTTAATCTATGTGCGCCCCACCATGACGTGTGTAGAACATCAACACCATGCATTTGACGTGTCCCCTTTAAATCCAAAAATCAGTCATATATGAATAAACTTAGGTGGGCCATAACATCTAAAACTATGTGAAGACATCCCTAAAACATATAAAAGCATTTAGTGGGGCCCACATGAGTTTTGGATTTGTATGAAACTTGGTCTGACTCCTCATCCAAGCGGGACACACATAATGAATGGGCTGGATCTATGAACCACATCTAGGTGGGCCCAATAAATGATTATGAATGTTTTAATGGGAGGGTAACCCTCTCAACTACAGTATGTGGTGTGGCCCACCCAAGTCATGGATTGACTTTATTTTTAAGGTCGTGGCCCACCATTGAATGGTGCATCTGACTGATGGGGCAGATCCAAAGTTCAAGTGGACCCACCATAGAAAAGAGTGGGATAGTGACACCCATTATTGAAACCTTTTTAGGGCCCTCCGCGATGTTTATTTGAGATCCAACCTATTTATAAGTTAATACAAACATGGAATAAGGGAAAAGATATATATTAGCTTGCTTGAAAACTTCTACGGCCCAGAGTAAGGTTTTAATGGTAGGCATTCAATCCCCACTATTTTTTGTGATGGGGCCCACTCAAACTTTGAATCTGCTTCATACTTTGGCTCAATCACAAGAAGTTTTTAATGTTGGATATTCAATCAACACCATTTTATGTGGTGTGGTCCAAATACTTAGATGAATAGGAAAAATAAATTTCATATTGATCTGAAATTGGATGAATGTAATGGATGACATACATACATCATGGTAGGGTCCACAGAGCACTAACCACTAGCCACGAGGCTGGTGTAAGGGGAGTAGCAAGACTAGCTACTGAAGTGACGTCAACAAGTTCCATGGACCCCAACATGATGTATGTTTTGTATCCACACCTTCCATCCATTTGGAGAGATTATTTTAGAGCAATATCCAAAGAATGAGTTAAATTCAAAGCTCCAGTGGACCCCAACACAGAAAACAGTGGGACAGTGATGGCCACCATTCAAAACTTCTTAATGCCACAAAAGTTTTAGAACAAGCTGATATTTGTGCTTTCCCTTATTTCATGCCTTTTTAAACTTTTGAACAGGTTGGTTTTCAAATAAACATTATGATGGACCTTAGGATAGTTTCAATGGTGGGAATCACTCTCCCCACATTTTTCTTTGGTGAAGTCCACTACAATCTTTTTTTGCCTCATTCTTTGGTTCTTACACCAAAATGATATCTAAAAATGGATGGACAGTGTAGATATAACAGATACATCATAGTAGGGCCCACAAAGCTTGGTAACATCAGCATCCAAACCACGTGCGTCCAGAGACAGATGTGGATTTCCTGCTCAAGCCTTTAGAAGGAACTTCCTGCGCAAGAATGCTGGGTGGGGCCCATTGAGATTATTTTGTGAAATCCACCCCGTCCATACGTTTTTAGAGCTCATTTTATGATGTGCAACCAAAAATTAGGTGTATACAATACTTAAGTGGGCCACACAAGAGTAAATAGTGGCAATTCAGTGATCACCGTTCAAGCATTCTTATGGCCATAAAAGTTTTGTATTGGTCTATATTTTTGGTTTTTTCACTTAATCCCATTTGGAATGACCTTATAAATGGTTTAGATAGCATGTAAACATCAAGGTTGAGCTATGGAAGGTTTCAACAGTGGAAATTTATTTCCCCAATTTTCCCTCCTATGTGACCGACCCCCTTAAGCGGACTGGTTAGGGCACCAGCCCTAACCAGTCTCGGTTTCATCTCTACCTCATACGCTTGCCTCTCTCTCTCTCTCTCTCTCTCTCTCTCTCTCTCTCTCTCTCTCTCTCTCTCTCTCCCTAGATCTCTCCTTCCTCTTTCTCTTCTTGTCGATCTCTCTCCCTCTTCTCTCTCTTCCTTGCTCGATCCCTCTTCCCACTATCTCTCTCTCTATCCCCACCCAAGATCCTGTTGCCGATCGCCCTACCCACACACGCCCTCTTGCTCTCTCTGAATCTGTGGTTGAAGGTTTAAGTCTCTAGGAACATTAAGGTAATTCTCTCTCTCAAAAAATGAGGTAGATCTAAAACTTGATTTGATGTGGACCCTCATTTAGAGATTTTGGGGATTTTAGGGCTTACAGATTTGAATGTGAAACCCGAATTGGGGTTTTTTTTTTAATTTTACAAATTAGGGATTTGGAGATTTTAGGATTTTGGGGATCTGAGGAATTTTGGAATTGGGGATTTCACCTTCTATGTTTTATTTATTTATTTCTCTTTCTTTATTGACATTTTGAAGTCCCCAATCCATTATTCTAGACTGTTCATTAAACATCATACCAATCTGAGCCAGATCTTAAGGTCTATCAAGCAGATTTGAATGTGAACGCCAAATTGGGTTTTACTGATTTGAATGTGGAACCCAAATTGGGTTTTTCTGATTTCAATGTGGACCCTTATTTCAGGATTTGGAGATTTTAGGGATTTTACAAATTTGAACGTGGACCCCAAATTGGGTTTTTTTTGATTTTACAAATTGGGGATTTAGGGATTTTAGGATTTTGGGGATTTGAGGACTTTTAAAATTGGGGATTTTCTGATTTTACAAATTGGAGTTTTTAGGAATCAAGGATGTGAAGATTTTAGGATTAAAGAAAATAATTTTTTAATCTTGGGTTTGAAGGTTAAGCATTGGCTAATTGATGTGGGTGTTTGACATTTTATATGACTCATACTAAAAGCCAACATTTTGGGTACTAATATGAGAAACAACAATCAGGTACTAGATTGAAATCCTTATTTAAGCATTAATTCGATCTGGTGTAATTTCAGTCATGATTCATATAGAATCTGGTCTAGTTTGGATCTAGATTCAAATAAGCATGATTTTTTAAATGCTTAATTTTTGCATTCCTTGTGTTGTGGCCTAAGTTTTGGATTGGAATGATTTTTAAGAACTCATGGCGAAAATCTGATGACTCGCCTGATGGAAAGGGTGATCTGATGTACATTTGTCACATCAAGCGCTTAGCTTGTGGCAAGCAAGCCCATCCAATGCCCACAGGAGTCAGGCTAGCGTAGTGCATTGGCAGCTTGTTGAAGATTCCCTTATTGGTTCCATTGGATTTGAATTTTGACTAGTCAAAAGGCTGGTGAAATCTAGATGTATCTGGTGAGGAAGATCATGAGTACATGGCAAGCTAAAGAATTTGATATGCAAACATAGGTGATATTTTGGTTGATCATTGGTGATTTTTCAAATTCTAAAATGTTTAAGAAATGAGTCTAATCCTAGTTTACCAGTCAAACTATATATTTACCAACAAAGGAAGAGAATATTTAACGTACTCTGTTCCCTTGCCCTTGCCAATTGGTACTCTTGTTTTTAGTTCTAGCACTAAATAGATTTTTTTATTAGTTTATGAATGTGAAAGCAATGCAAAGAGATGCCCTCTACATTTCTAATGCCCAAATTTCATACCTTTTTTTGTAGGGTTATAGAATGCTTTAGAGGGAACTACCCCTATTATGGGAAAGTAAAAAGTATAAAGATCAGGAACTATAGCTTTTTTCTGTCGAAATTATATAGCTATATAATTTTTACTCATGGTATCTGAGGAAATTTCCTTATGTTTTAATTCTACATGCAAATAAATTTCAATTCCATGGATTTTTAGAGTATGAATAATTCATAAATTGTGGTTGTGATGATTAGGGAGTTAGGATCATTCAATTAGGGAAGCCTTAGGAGCATGGAAATCAACAGTGGGATGCAATAGGCAAATGGTTTGGATTATCAAGCCATGGGCCTAAACAGAGTTGAACTCATCTTGTGCAAAGAAACTCTTTGTGAATCATATAATTCCTTTTTCTTTATTTTTTCTTTATTTTTTTTTACAAATGCCTTTCTTTAAAGCTTTAAAGACAGTGCATCATTTCTACTCTGATTGCCACAACCTACTCTGGTATGGTCCTCGACTTGGGACTGAGGTCTTTTTCCTAGTGGGTCCCACTTTAAAAACCTCGACCTAGGGCTGAGGTCCTCGACCTAGGTTAAGTTACAAATTATTATAAAGATTTGGTTGGATATGTTTTATTTTTTATAAATGTTGTTAATAGTTGGTTGGATGATGAATGTATTTGCGAATGTGAATGAAAATAAACAACTTATAATATATATATATATATATATATATATATATATATATATATATATATATATATTTTTATTTTTTTTTTGTGTGTGTTATCAATAGAGGATACCTTGTTTAGGGGGATAGGAAATTCTTGTAGCTTATATTATGGTGCTCCAATATTCATTGTATGTTACTAGTATGTAGTAGATAATACTAGGTTCAATAGTAGATAATACTAGAGAATACCTAAACCTGATCTGAACCCGAAATCGAACCTAATTCCCTAAACCTAAACTTAAGCCTATAACCTAAACCTAAACTTATAACTTGCAGCATTAACCTTAACCTAAACATATACTTATAACCTAAACCTATTTTCAAATCCTAAAACCTATAACCTAAACCTAAACTTATAACATAAACTTAAACCTTAACCTATAACCTATAACCTAAACTCAATTCCCTAAACCTTAACCTATAACCTAACCTAAACCTAATCCTATAACCTACACTTATAACCTAAACCTGAACCTATAACCTAAACCTATAACCTATAACCTAAAACCTAAACCTAAACCTAAAACCTAAATGTATTCTCAAATTCCTAAACCTAAACCTACACCTAATCCTAATCTCAACTCCCTAACCTAAACCTAAACCTAAACCTAAACTTGAAAACCCAACCCTAAACCCGATCCCTAACTCAAACCCAATTTCCTAAACCTAAACTTGTAACCTTAACCTAAGCATATTCTCAAATCCCAAAACCTATAACCTAAATCTAAACCTTAACCTAAACCTAAACCTTAACCTATAACCTAAACTTTTAACCTAAACTCAATTCCCTAAACCTTAACCTATAACCCAACCTAAACCTAAACCTATAACCTACACTTATAACCAAAACCTATAACCTATCACCGTAACCTAAACATAGAACCTAAACTTAAACCTATACTTATAACCTAAACCTATTCTTATAATCTAACCTATACTTATAACCTAAACATATTCTTATAACCTAACATATACTTATAACCTAAACTTATTCTCAAATCCCAAAACCTATAACTACAACCTAAACCTATAACCCATAACCTAAACTCTAACCGACAACCTAACCTAAACCTATACTTATAACCTAAACCTATTCTCAAATCCTAAAACCTATAACTACAACCTAAACCCATAACCTATAACCTAAACTTAATTCCCTAAACTCTAACCTACAACCTAACCTAAACCTATTCATAAATCTCAAAACCCATAACTACAACCTAAACCTTAACATAAACCTATAACCTATAACCTAAACCTATAACCTAAACTGAAACCTATAACCTAAACCCCAACATAAACCCGAACCCAAATCCGAATTCCTAAACCTAAACCTATTCTCAAATCCCAAAACCTATAATTATAACCTAAACCTTAACCAAAAACCTATAACCTATAACCTAAACCTATAACCTAAACCTATAACCTAAACTCAATTCCCTATACCTAAACCTACACCCTAACCTAAACCTATACTTTTAACCTAAACCTATTCTCAAATCCCAAAACCTATAACTACAACCTAAACCAATAACCTATAATCTAAACTCAATTCCCTAAACTCTAACCTACAACCTAACCTAACCCTATACTTATAACTTAAACCTATTCGCAAATCCCAAAACCTATAACTACAACCTAAACCTATAACCTAAACCAGAACCTATAACCTAAACCCGAACATAAACCCAAACCCGAACCCAAATTCCTAAACTCAAACCTATTCTTAAATCCCAAAACTTATAACTATAACCTAAACCTTAACCAAAAACCTATAACCTATAACCTAAACTCAATTCCTTAAAGCTTAACCAATACCCTAACCTAAACCTATATGTATAACATAAACCTATTCTCAAATCCCAAATCTTATAACCTAAACTTAAACTCAAACTCGAACCTGATTTCCTAAACCTAAACCTACACCTATTCTCAATTCCCTAAACCTTAACCTATAACTTAACCTAAACCTAAACTTATAACCTACACTTATAACCTAAACCTATAACCTTAACTTAAACTTAAAACCTAACCTAAACCTTAACCTATAACTTATAACCTAAACCTAAACCTAAACCTTAACATATAACCAAAACTTATAACCTTAACTTAAATATATTCTCAAATCCCAAAACCTATACTTATAACCTAAACCTAAACCTTAAACTATAACCTAAACCTATACTTATAACCTTAACCTAAATGTATAACCTTAACCTAAACCTATTCTCAAATCCCAAAACCTATACTTATAACCTTAGCCCAAACATATAACCCGAACCCGAACTTGAACCCGAATTCCTAAACCTAAGCCTAAACCTAAACCTATAACCTTGTAAGTGCTACGGTTTTATGCTCCTTTGGTTTTCAAATTTTGTGGTACCAAAACATCAACCTATGTCTTGTGTAGCATGAGGAGATATACTTGTTCAATACACTGCATCACAATGTTACAAGTTGAGAATGAAGCTCTACGTCAAGACGTACAAGGTATGCAAGGTCAAGTATGTTGTTCACTCCTATAAACTTCGATGATAAGAGTCTTTCAAAAGCTATAGCAAAAGACAAGTACAATTCAAAACTCAAGAAAGTGTACAACTCAAAAATAAGTTTTCAAGCTTTTGAAGATCTCAAAATTCAAGCTACATCATGTAGAGATCTCAAGCTTCAAAGGTCAACCATCATCTGAAGAACTGAAGTTTCAATGTTCATACTTCATGTCCCAAGTATGAAAGACCTTAGATTGATCTTAGGGTAGGTCATTTTGTATACATAATTCAATTACTCTTTTTATAAGTGTTGTAGTCTATTCTAAGACTAGTCCTAGACTTAGTTCGACTACTCCTAGCACTAGCTCGACCAGTCCTAGCACTGGCTCGACTAGTCCAAGTTATTTCAGGGAAAGTCTTAAGTTTGTTGCAAATTTTTAAAATTTTTGGTTGTACTACGACTAGTCCTGGAGACTGTTCTACCAATCGTGTGAATAGTGTCGACTCGTCCTACGACCAGTCCTGGATCTACGACTCAAAGTACAGCAATGAAATCTAGTGTCTCATAACTAGTCGTAGGGTGCTTACAACCAGTCGTGGATAGCCTTTGACCAGTCATAAAATTCTTTCAACTAGTCGTGGAATGGTCTGATCTGATCATACTTAAAATTTCAAAAATCTGTTTCTCCTACGACCAGTTGTAATGTCTACAAGACCAGTCGAAGATGCGATTTCTGTAGATATAAATAGATGATGAATTTTAGAGATTCATAACTCAATTTAAGTAAAATCAAGGGACCACTCTGAGATAAGTTTGCGTTTATTTTAAGCTACATTGTGCATATTTAAGATTCTCTTTTGTTAGCTTTTTCATATTTTATTTTGTTTCTATATTCCAATCTAAATTGAAAAGAGGAATTGTTGTATTCTTTCTTCTTGGAATCAAAATCAAATAGAGCTAGCCCAACTAGTTTAATTTAAAATCAATCTAGAACCTAAAACCATTTTAAAGTGAGTATTAGACGTTGAACTTCTACATTCAAACTTCTACTCCAATTTGGTTCTTTTGAGCTATATCAAAAGGAGAATTCAAGGTATTTTACATTTGTGTAAATTTTCTTTATTTTGGTTTTATTTAAGATTAAGCAAGAAAAATCTCATTGTATTGGTTATCTAAGGAGAGCCAGAAAACTCAAAAGTGGGGGTTTTTTAATTGTGTAAGCCCTTATTAAAAAAGACACAATTGTGAAGGTTTTAGGTGAACCTGAGAAACTTATTTTCATAGTGAACGCTAATATCCACTGTGTGAGGATATTAGGAGTGGAGTAGCAAGCTATGTGGTTGTTGTTTAGCAGTTGGTGAACACACAAGCGAACGACTATAACTCTCTATGTTTAGTAGATGTGTGATTTATATTTTCTATCTTTTATCATTCAAAGCTGTGGGATGTATACGTGGATGTGAATGTTGTAATATTTACATTTCAAGCATTGTGGGGAATGTTGTAATAATTTAGATTTAAATTCTTGGAATTTATTTCAATTCCTTGCTATTTATTTATACCTCTTCAGTTTGAGTTTTTGATACGAAGACCTTTCTAGAAATAAGGTTTTCCTACCATAAACCCTTGGTTTTTATGGTGTAAGATTGTCCTTAGAACAACTTTTGTATCAACCTCTCAATACTTGTCATTGAGATTGCATTTCATAACAGTATTATGAATTGATTTTCTTTATTTGGTTATTTTATTATTTAATTTCACTTTTATTATTTTAAATTTGGCATAATACTATTCACCCCCCCCCCCCCCCCCCCCCAGGACTTATAGCTAGGCCTTTTCAAACCTAACCTAAACCTTAACCTTTAACCTATAACCTAAACCTATAACCAATAACCTAACCTAAACTTAATTCACTTAACTTAAACCTACACCATAACCCAAGCATATAACCCGAACCTGAACCCGAATTCCTAAACCTAAACGTAAATCTAAACCTATAACCTAACCTAATCCTAAACCTATAACTTTAACCTTTAACCTATAACCTTAACCTAAACTTATAACCTATAACCTAACCTAAACCTAAACCTATAACTTTAACCTTTAACCTATAACCTTAACCTAAACTTATAACCTATAACCTATGCTAAATCTAAAGCTAAACCTATAACCTAAACCTATTCTCAAATCCTTAAACCTATAACCTAAACCTAAACCTATTCTCAAATCCCTAAACCTAAACCTAAACCTAAACCTATAACTTAAACCTATTCTTAAATCCCTTAACCTAAAACCTAAACCTACACCTTTAACCTATAACCTATAACCTAAACCCAAACCAAAACCTAAAACCATAACCTAAACCTATAACCTTAAACCTAAACCTAAACCTATAACCTATAACCTATAACCTAAACCCAAACCTAAACCCGATCCCGAACCCAAACCTAAAACTTAACCTATTCTCAATTCCGTAAAGTTATAACTTATAACTTAAACCTAAACCTAAAACTCTAACCTTAATTTAAACCTAAAACCTGAATGTATTCTCAAATTCCTAAATAAAAACCTACACCTAATCCTAATTACAACTCCTTAACTTAAACTTAAACTTGAAAACCTAAACCTAAACTTGAACCCGAACCTAATTTCCTAAACCTTAAACCTTAACCTATTCTCAATTGTCTAAACCTTAACCTATAACCTAACCTAAACCTAAACCCAAACCTATAACTTAAACCTAAGCCTAAAACCTAAACCTAAACCTAAAACCTAAATGTATTCTCAAATCCCAAAACCTATAACCTAAACCTAAACCTAAACCTACACTTATAACCTATAACCAAAACCTAAACCTAAAACCCAAACGTAAACCCGATCTCGAACCCGAGCTCGATTTCCTAAAACTATACCTTAACGTATTCTCAAATCCCTAAACTTAAACCTACACCTAATCCTAATCTTAACTCCCTGACCTAAACCTAAACCTAAACTTGAAAACCCAAACCTAAACCCGAACCTAATTTCCTAAACCTAAACTTATAACCTTAACCTAAACCTATTCTCAAATCTCAGAACCTATAACCTAAACCTTAACCTATAATCTAAACCTTAACCTATAACCTAAACTCAATTCCTTGAACCTTGACCTATAACCTAACCTAAACCTAAACCTATAACCTACACTTGTAACCTAAACCTAAACTTATAACCTAAACCTATAACCTTAACCTAAACAAAAAACCTAAACCTAAACCTATACTTATAACCAAAACCTAATTCTTATAACCTAAACCAATTCTCAAATCCCAAAACCTATAACCTAAACCTAAACCTTAACCTAAACCTAAACCTATAACCTAAACCTAAAACCTAAACCTAAACCTACACTTATGACCTATAACCTTAACCTAAACAAAATACCTAAACTTAAACCTATACTTATAACCTAAACCTATTCTCAAATCCCAAAACCTATAATCTAAACCTAAACCTTAACTTAAACCTACACTTATAACCTATAACCTAAACCTATAACTTAAACCTAAACCTAAAACCCAAACGTAAACCCAATCTCAAACCCAAACCTGATTTCCTAAACCTAAACCTTAACATGTTCTCAAATCCCTGAACCTAAACCCAAACCTACACCTAATCCTAATCTCAACTACCTAACCTAAACCTAAACCTAAACTTGAAAACCCAAACCTAAACTCGAACCCGAACCCGATTTTCTAAACCTAAACTTATAACCTTAACCTAAACCTATTCTCAAATCCCAAAACCTATAACCTAAACCTAAACCTAAACCTAAACCTTAACCTAAACCTAAACCTAAACCTTAACATATAACCTAAACCTATAACCTAAATTCAATTCCCTAAACCTTAACCTATAACCTAACCTAAACCTAAACCTATAACCTAGACCTATAACCTAAATGTATAAACCTAAACCTACACCTAATCCTAATCTCAACTCCTTAACCTAAACCTAAACTTGAAAACCCAATCCAAAACCCGATCCCGATTTCCTAAACCTAAACCTTAACCTATTCTTAATTCCCTAAAGCTATAACCTATAACCTAAACCTAAACCTATAACCTAAACCTAAACCTTAAACCTAAATGTATTCTCAAATCCCTAAACCTAAACCTACACCTGATCCTAATCTCAACTCCTTAACCTAAACCTAAACTTGAAAACCCAAACCTAAATCCAAACCTGAATCCAAACCCATTTTCATAAACCTAAACCTTAACTTATTCTCAATTCCCTAAACCGTAACCTATAACCTAACCTAAACCTAAACCTATAACCTACACTTTTAACCTAAGCCTAAATCTATAACCTAAACCTGTAGCCTTAACCTAAACCTATAACCCAATCTTTTAATTTATTGCTTAGTTTCAATAAGATTGTATATAATCTGTTGCAAAGGAAAAGAAAATGGCTTAATTTTTAAGTTCTTTTAAGCTTCTTTATCATCCATGCATGGCAATGCAAACCTTTACTAAACTGTAACTCTAATCGGAACTTTATGTGCAATCTAATCAAGTGCATTAATATCTAATACTATCCTATTCCTTTATAGGATAACATTGTCGTATTTATGGGCCCTTGTACTGCGATTCTTCTCATCATCATCATTAGACTCTCATGCATGGGACTAAAGGATGTATCCCTTTAAAACATGCCCCTTTTTACAAAGCTTTAATTTTTGTTGTTGTTTCTATTAACTTGAATTGAAACACTTTTTTACATTATTTTCTTACATTAGTTTTATTTTAATGATCAGTTTTATTTTAAAAAAGTATGCCCACTTTTTTGAAAAAAAAAAAAATGAATGAAGTTTCTGCAATTCTTCATGATTCTAAATTATAATGTTTTGTTGGTTAAATATTTTTTTTATTAGATGAAAGATACAAAAAGAAAATTGTTGCTGATTTTTTCATTTTTTTTTATTTTTTTTAATGCAAGAAATTTTCTGACAGCTTTAGGCCGTTTGTATTTTTTCTAAATATTCAAATCTGAGACGGTCCATAATTGTCCTTTTAAGGTTCATCAGAGACTGCTCATAACAATCCTTTTTAAGGATGGTCATGGACCATCCTCTTTTTAAGGACAGTCCATGACTGTCTTTTTAAGGTTCATCAGAGACTGCTTATAACAGTCCTTTTTAAGGACGGTCCATGACCATCCTTTTAAAGTTCATAAGAGACTATATCTATTGACAGTCCATGACCTTTATTCTTTACAGACGGTCCATAACCGTCCTTTAAATGTCTAGAGAAATGACGGTTCATGATTGTCCTCTAAGTAATACAACGCCCCAAAATAGGACGTCCCATGCGATGGTCCAAGACCATCCTTTATTGTCTTTTGAGATGGTTTTCAACCGTCCTTTTTTCATTGTTTTGGCGTAGTGAATAGACCATTAATTATTTTGTTGATATTGTGTTGATTGTTGTCATGATGAATGTTGAATGGGTAAATGAAGGATTGTAATTGATTCATTATTGAATGAATGATTGTAATTAAATAAATGAATAATTATGTAAGTGGTAATTGAATGAATGAATGATTATAATTTTTTGAAAATGTAGGTAATAGCTACAGATATTGACTGTAGCTAGTAATCTAACAATCGTAATGCTACGGATTATATCCGTAGCTATTGTAATCTAAGGCTACAGATTAAATCTATAGCTATAGGTTCTAGACCTATGGCTACGGCATCTACGACTACGGTCTTGCTATGGACGAAAACCATAGCCACAAGTCTTTACCTATTGCTTTTATCCGTAGCCTTTGACCAATTTTCTGGTAGTGCGAGTCACCCTATTGGTGGACTTCCTGGTGGTAAACACACCATTGACATACAACGTCATCCTCAAACAACCATCCCTTAATGCAATGAGGGTTGTGGCATCCACGTACCGCTTAGTGATGAAGTTTCTTATGACTTGAGGGATCGGTTACCTCCAAGGAGATCAGAGAGAAGCTAGACACTATTACACCATAGAAGTCAGAAAGGGTTTAGTAAAGCAAGCCCTCGCAGTTGACATGCTCGACCCCAACGAGGATATTTCGAATGAAAATTCCTCCACAAAGGACATCTTGACTGTCCCACTCGATGACACCGACCCAGCCAGAACAATCCAGCTTGGATCGTCACTAACTGCTGATCAGCAAAAATAGATGTCGGAGTTCCTATGGTAGTATCGAGACATTTTTTTCTTAGTTTCATCATGACATGTCAAGTATCGCTCCTGAGGTAATTATCCACAGACTAAACGTGGACTCAGAACATAAGCCGGTTAAGCAAAAGAGAAGAGCCTTCTAGCCTGAGAGATATGTCGCAATTGCCAATGAGGTTACTAAGCTCCTCGATGCAAGTTTCACTGAGGAGATTCATTATCCAGATTGGATTACAAACGTTGTACTTGTAAAAAAGGCCAACAAGAAATGGAGAGTCTGCATGGACTCCTCAGATCTGAACAAGGCTTGTCCTAACGATAGCTTTCCCCTTCGCAGGACGACCAGCTGGTCGATAGCACTGTCGGGCACGAGCTCCTCACTTTCAAGGATGTGTACTCTAGTTACAACCAGGTTGTAATGCATCCTCCTGATAAACAGAAGACGATGTTCATCACAAATAAAGGGTTCTACAGTTACCGAGTGATGCCCTTTGGCCTGAAGAATGCGGGATCTACATATTAAAGGTTAGTAAACAAAATGTTCACTCAATAGATTGGCCAAACCATGGATGACATACTTGTAAAGGGTAAATGGGCATCTAACCACATATCAAACCTTGGGGAAACATTTTCTATCCTACGGGAGTATCGGATTAGGTTGAATCCTACCAAGTATGCAGTTGGTGTGGGCTTTAGTAAATTCCTTGGCTTTCAAGTGAGCCAGAGATGCATCAAGGAAAACCCCTACAAGATCAGAGCCCTCCTTAATATGAACTCACCTCAAATAATAAATGAAATCCAGTGTCTCACCGAAAGAGTAGCTGCACTTAGCCAGTTCATCTCCAGAGCTATAAATAACTACCTCCCTTTCTTCCAACAATCGAAGGGTCATAAGAAGGCATAGTGGACCTCGGACTGTGAACAAGCTTTCTAGCAGCTGAAACAATAACTAGGATCGCCCCCATTACTGTCCAAACCAGAGAAAGGGGAGCCTCTCTTCCTCTACTTGGCAATCTCAGCATTACTTGTCAGTTCGGCCCTCATCAGAGAGTCTGGAGGAAAGTAACATCCTGTTTATTATACCAGCAAGGCATTGGTTCCAAATAAGATGAGATACCTGAGCATGGAGAAGCTAGCCATGGAACTGGTTGTGTTTGTGCAACGATTGCTTCCATACTGTCAAGCACATTCGATAATCATCCTCACTAACCAACCACTTTGGCAGGCGTTGTGGAAGCCAAAAATATTGGGACGTTTGACCAAGTGGGCCATAGAGCTCAGCGAATTCAACATTGAATATCGACCGAGGATGGTCATCAAGGGTCAGGCAGTAGCTGACTTTATAGCAGAGTTCACCACTCCAAACATTGAATTCGCGGGACCTAATCCAAAGACACCTGTAGCCTTGGAGACAGGCCTTGATACGTCCCAAGTTCCTCCACCTCCCGAGGATGTTAGGACAGAGATGAGAATTAATAAATGGACCTTATTCATAGATGAGTCATCTAACTGGAAGCGAGGAGGAGCAGGAATCATTTTGGTCGCGCCCGATAAGATGACCATTTAGTATACTATAAGGCTCAGATTCAGATCATCAAACAACAAAGTAGAATACAAAGCTCTGCTAGCTGGGATCATGTTAGCGATTACCCTTGCAGTCCAGTTCATCGATGTTTGGTGCGACTCCCAACTTATTGTAAACCAGGTATTAACAAAGTTCGAAGCCAGGATGATAACCTATTTATACGAAGCACAAAAAATCATGGGAAAATTCAAGAAGTGTGCAGTGAGTCATATCCCGAGAGCCAAGAATTCCTAGGCCGATGCCCTTGCAAATCTAGCCTTAGCAACTGAAGGTAACATCTCAAGGATTGTCCTTGTGGAGTTCTTAGATAAGCCTAGCATCGATGGTGTTGACTAGGGAATCATCAACCCAGTATAGACGGTTAAGAGTTGGATGGATCTTAAAGTCAGGTACCTCAAGAGCGGTGAAGTTCCTGAGGACAAATTGGAGGCTCGGCATCTAAGGGTTAGAGCAACGCGATGCACAATCATGGGAGATGCTCTATATAAGAAAGGATACTCTCAGCCATATCTAAGATATCTATAACCCGATGAGGCTGTTGAGGGTCAAATATTGCATATTAAACCCCAGTTATTGACTGGATTTACAAGCATGATACCGTTTAATGGCCCGATTTAATTATGTTTGTGATGCAGAGTGTATTTACAAGCATGGACTGAAAAATGACGCTTAAAGCATGGATTTAATGCTTTGATGACACCAAAGGCAAGGGACAAACTCCAGGGGACCAAGATTGACGGAATTACATGCCAGAGATTTAAGAAAACTGAGGAACTAAAACTCAAGTGACTCGAAAATCATCTAGAATGCAAGATCATGAGGTTCCTACCATCCGTTCGTCTTGAAACTACATACATGGCCTGAAGACCATAAATTAACCGTACACGTCAAATTTTAGTCATTCGATCATTGTAGAAGTGGCCCAATGGATGGATCAGCCCATAAACTCTTAATTTGGGACCCACCTGATCCCTAGATATGCTTCAAACTTGGGCTTGACCAGTTGAATTAGTTGGAAGAATGGATGGACGGAGCGGATTTCTTATAAATATCACAGTGGACCCCCCTTTACATGGTGTGTGCACGTGCACAAGTGCATTCTCTATACACTGCACTTCTAACATGGTAACCTCCTTTGACAGAGAAAATAGAAACTATTTCTGTTTTCATTTTTATTTCTTTAGCGTCTGCATAGGGACTTACATTTGGGGCTCTGTGGGCCACCATCACGACACATATGATGAATCTGGACCGTCCATTAGAATCCCACGGCCCATATTACAATCACTTAGGTGACAAAATTTCAAGGGACAACGGAGATTGATTTTTAACTGCCCAAACATAGGATGGACAGCTGAATAAAAACTACGTGGGACACACCGAAATAGGCTCAAAATCAGCCATTCCCGACTAAAATTGCATGGGGAATGCAATGAACGGAGTGGATTGTCCGTCAAAACTCAATCATGGCCCCACCATCAGTCCAGCGCAGAAATAACGTTGGTTTTATGTCCGAGAAAACCGGACGATGTGGGCCGGTTGTGTCACATTGTTCACGGTCGAATCATTGATCTGAATCGTCTGAAATGTCAGGCAAGGGGTTCTTATCCTCACCACGATGGCAAATTTCAAAGAAGGAAGGAATTTTCATCTTAAATTCACTTCAACCGCAATTAGTTTATGTGTTTTCTTGTGTAGAAACAGAGGTTCCGCTGCAAACAAGAATGCACAAAGAAAGTTGACTCCAGCTAGGAACTGTTCGTGGTTTCTATAAAAAGAGGAGGGTGCTTGGACGTGAAATCGAGGCAGGGGGTAGCCGTGGAGTCATTGAAAGGGGAGATCCGGCTCCATTTGATTGAGTTTTTCTTCCTTTTTAGTTTCTTTTGTCTTTTACTTAGAGATTTTAGTTTGATCATGTTCGTGATCGGGTAAACCTCTTAGTTAGGGCTAAGAGGTAAAGCTTGCAGTGTGATGCGGAGACTTTGCTTGTGCCTTTTATTTGGATTGAACTGATGTTGATTTTAGTTAATTAAGGGAATGTTTTTAGTTTTTAATGGTCTATTGTGACTAAAATTACAATGGGTCTTCAATAGCTTTGAGCATGTTCTTTTCCTTTTTATGTTTATGATATTAGGAAGCCCTGTTATTCACCATCGTCTCCTAGGCATGGTTGGATGACGGTACCCTTCCTATACTTCATAGCATGTTGATTAGTTAGTAATTAATTTAATTCTGTTGTTTACTTTGTCTCATGAACATGGTTTGGTGATGGAATTCATTCTAATTCATATACCTTTCATCTCTTTAAAACTATATCAAAGGAAGTTTAGTTTAATTTTCATGGTTACACCTTCAACTGGATGAAGATGGACTCTAAGTCCAGTTGAATTTATGATGCAGGCATAAGATCTCCCTGATCTCTACAAGTGGATCTTCTGAATCCCTAGTTTCCTTTCTTCTAAATTTATTAAGTTTTTAGATTAATCTCTCACCATTATTCCTCAAATTACATTCGGTTTAGATTTCATCTTAGCCTAGTTATAGTCCTACTTAGTTTCAGATAATGTATAGGTATCAGTCCCTTGGGATTCGACCTTGGTCTCACCGAGTTTATTACTACATCACAACCCTGCACTTGGACAGTAAACAAAGGCGAAGTATGTAACTCGAGAGATACATGAAGGAATTTGCGAAAATCACTCTAGCAGCCGAGCATTGACACAAAAGATCATCCGTCAAGGATACTTTTGGCTGACAATTTAAGAAGAGTTAAGAGATTTTTTTCTGAAGATGTGATAAATGTCATAGGTTCGCCACTGTCACGAGGTAGCCAGCAGAATAGTTGACCCCCATAAATGGATCATGGCCATTTATTTAGTGGGGGATCAACATCATTAGGCCCTTGCCCTAGGGTAAAGATCAAACTAAGTATGCGATCGTAGAGGTGGATTATTTCATCAAATGGGCCGAGGCCAAGCCTATTGCAAAAATTACTGAGCAGGAAATAATGGATTTCGTTTGGAAGAATATTATCTGTCGGTTCGGTATCCCACGCACTATTGTGTCAGACAATGGGAAGCAATTTTACAACGACAGATTCAAGGGTATGTGTCAAAAGCTCGGCATGATCAATGCCTACTTGTCACCTTGACATCTTCAATCCAATGGTCAGGTGGAGGCTGTGAATAAAATCATCAAGAACCATCTTAAGAACAAGTTAGAGAAGGCCAAAGGCAACTAGGCTTATGAACTCCCATTTATTCTGTGGGCATACAAAACTATGGCGTGGTTAGCTACAGGAGAGACCCCCTTTTCCCTTTGTTATAGCACAGAGGCCATCATCTCCATTGAGATAGGGCTTCCCAAAACTCAAGTACGGACCTATCAAGACGAGAAGAAGGCCAAGCAGATTGCGATAGGCCTCAACCTGCTTGAAGAGTTAAGGGAAATCACAAAACTGCGAATCGTAGCTCGACATCAGCAAGTCGTCCGTTTCTACAATTCCAGGGTTAGAATGAGGCATTTTTGACTAGGAGATCTCTTCATACGACGTGTGTTCCAAAACAAAGTAGGACCCAGAGTAGGGTCCTTGTGCCCCAATTGGGAAGCACCCTATTGAGTAGTCGGCTTAGCTAAATACGCATCCTACGGCCTTGATGACCTTGAAGGATGACCTCTACCACATCCCCGGAATGCAGAGCATTTGAAAGTCTACTATCCTTAGGGAAATCAATGTAAGAGTCGGGCCTACTTGTTATGATGGTATTTTGAATAAAAGATGCAATCTTCTACATAATGTTGATTATTTTTACATGGTCTACATGGGACTTCCCTTGCAGGGGAGAAAACACCAATGATGGATTGACCCCTTATAAAAGTGATTGCCCCGTCAATCAAACAAGCTACAAAGGACCATCCCTCATGTGCAGAGATGAAACCCTCCAATGATCTGACTCTTAAAGAAGAGGTCAATGTTCACAACCCTAAGTGTTAGGTCGCGATGTAGTAATAATCTCAGTGAGACTAAGGTCAAATCCACGAGGACTAATCTTGTGCGTTCATTCTGAAAGTAATTAGAATCAAAACTAGGAGAAGATCTAACCTAAACCAGGAAAGTAGAGAGTAATTGTGAGATGATGAATTTAGAAACATAAGAATTTAAAGGTGGGAACTAGGGTTTCCAAGGATCCACTTGTAGTAATTGGGAGGCTACCTTGCATGATTCAAGAACACAAGTAAAATTAGAGTCCTATCCTACTCAATTGGTAAGAAGAGATTTGTCAGATCTCTAAACTTCTCATGGATTTAATCATCAATGGATGCAAGTGGTAAGATTTTGAAGTAATTATGTCACCTAACCATGCCCAACAGACAAGACAAATAACAGGATTTACAAATCCCACAGCCAATCATAAGAGAATTGTGAAAGTTAGGAAGGATTCCATCATCCTACCATTCCCAAGGGACAATGGTGAACAACAGGATTTCCTAATTTCACGATCTCAATTCAGGAAAAGAAGATATCTCAAGCTATCGCAGATCTATTGTTATTTGTCACAATAAACCATTAAAAACTAAAAATATTCCTTCATAATCAAACTAAAATCTAAGAGAGTTCAACAAAGCATGAATCAAAACAAAACAAACATCCTATCACGCTACAAGATTCACCCCTTAGCCCTAGCTAAGGGATCTATCCAACCTTAGACATGATTAGATTAAAAACCCTAGAAGAAAGATTAAAAACTAAAAAGAAGGGAAGAAGAACTCTTGGGAGTGGCTCCGCCCTTTTGCTTGGCTCATCCAAACCCTAGATCTCCTAAAAAGTTGTCACGCCCCAAACTCAAAAATCGGGCTCATAAAATTTTCGATCGCCGAATCCGGCGCCGACAGCCTCTATAGAGCCTCATTCTCGGCTCCTAGCGCCCATTCGCCAGGTTCCGATCCTGGGATGCTACGAGAAGGATTTTCAACGTCAGTTTGATTCATAATGAGCATAACCAAAGGCATAACCCACAAACAACAACCAAGAACTCCATTGCATTTCCACTATGATAAAAAAAACTTTACAAGTACAATGAGCATAAAGGAAAATATAATGGTAAGGAATAAAAACTCTAAACTATCTGCAAAGCGCTCCTGCCTCAGCGCTGCTGTGAGCCAATGTCACCTGCACACAACGGTCGTGCATAAACTTATAGAAAGCTTAGAGGGTGGTGAAAGTGTGTGCGCAAGGTAGTAATATGATCATGTAATATCAGAGTAATGCGGAATATGTAGATGGATCCATAATATTATGAGCCGTACCAAGGCTATGCGATACAAGATGCAAGTCAAGCATACAATCCTCATCTAAGTCCACATGTCAATACAGCTCAACTCTGGGATATCACCGGGGTCTAGTACACTCTAAACCAGATCGCCGCCTCATCGCGTGCAATAAGGTAAGTGGAAGAGACCTCACTATCCGTCTGCCAATATTGGGCTCGACTCGTCGATAGCGGACCCATTCCTCGAGCTGGTTAGACTCAGCCTAGCATTGCCCCTTACACTCGGGCTGATAAGGCCGCACCCCCTTCCAACCGACCACGACACAGTGGAGAGCGCAACCGTCTGGTAATCGGCACTCAATACTCATCTACCCACTCGGTCTAGACGTTGGAGCAACCTCTTGGTACCATAAGGGTTTAGGGACTTTCATCCACGGATATCTATAGCACCCCATGTAGAATAAGATTTTGGGTATCCAATCCTGCCAACCATGATACGTCTGTGGCGGGTACGACCCCGATGTCGCTAGGGCGTACAATAACCATATCACACAATGCGAAATGCATGAATCATACTATCCAATCATATAGTAAATCCTACGCGTATCGTGCGCTCATGTCGGGAAACACCGCCTAATCGGGAGCCCATAAACAACCTGCTCGAAGGCATATGCTATGATCAGTCACTTCTCATATTAGGCATACATATGATACGTATGATCATGAGTCATGAAACTATACTAAACATGTTATAATGAAATGAACTATCTTTACAATGCAGATGGGCCTGGACGGCCTATACACAACAAGTACAGGACTAATAATGGGCACTAAGGAGAGTCGTAATGTGGACATCCAACCAGCATTACACTCGCAATGTGGACATCAAACCAACATTGCTCCCAAGGCGCGATCATTGTAAACATCATTACATAATCCATGTTGGGATCACACATTGCAATGGACCTTAGGTACATCCCATTAGGCCTTTTATTCATCAAATGGGCCACATCAATGGGCCGCACCAATGGGCCTTATGTGCATTGCAATGGGTCATAACCTGTGGGCCTTAGATTGCAATAAATGGGCCTAATCTCATGGGTCTTATATGTTACAAAAGGACCACACCAATTGGGCCCCATATGTACATCAAATGGGCCTCAACCCATAGGCCCTAATACATCTCAATGGGCCTTAACCCATGGGTCCCTAAAACATCAAATGGGTCTCAACCCATGGGCCTTACATGTATATTAAAGTGGGCCTCAACTATGGGCCACAAATACATTGAATGATCCCATGACATGGGCCTTACATCCACATCAAAGTGGGCCTCAATGAACTACCACAAATTTATTAAGATGGTCCTCATAACATGCTAAGGTGGGGTCCACTTAGACTATGGATTTGACTCATTCTTTATGCCCATGCCATAAAATGGGCTTTCCAAAAGGATGGATGGATTGGATGCAACCCATACCTCATGGTGGGGGCCTACATGAAGGCCCACTATCATGTATATCATATGTAATATAATATACAACTATATATAATATATATACACAATATTATATATAATATAATATTATATAAATATAAATATACACATACACACATACATTAGGCCACATGTGGAGGGGAAGGTCCCACCATTAGATCACACGTGAGACCCACAACTCTTTGGACGGTAAGAGACAGAGAGGGAGTGAGAGAGATATAGAGAGAGAATGAGAGATATAGAGAGAGAGATATATATAGAGAGAGAGAGAGTGAGGGCACGTGGCCCTTTTTCTCCTTTTTCTTTCTTTTTTTTTTCTCTTTTCTTGTCCTTTCACGCTGACACAAGAGGGGTGGGTCCTACGTAGGGCCCACCATACAATTGTATATGGGAGAGGGTGGCAGCGAGCTCTCCACGAGGTGGAGCTGTGTTGGCCCCACCGTTGAGGTGGTCATACATCTGACCCACCAGTCAGATGCACAATTCTAGCGTGGGCCTTGGTCTCAAAAAAAAATCAAGTCAGGCCGTGATTTGTGTGGGCCGCAGCAGATACAACAGTTGGGAGGGCTACCCTTCGTTAAAACATTCAAAATCATTTATTAGCCCCACCGATATGGGGTCCACAAATCCAGCCCACCCATCATGAGTGTCCCACTTGAATGAAGGGTCAGATCAAGCTCTACCGCATTTAAAACTTGGGTGGGTCCCACGTAGGCCACCCTCACGGTGATGGATACCAAGGCCTCACGTGTTGAAGCGTGGTATCTTCACTCAGTCTGCACGTTGAGCTATGGAACTGGGTGTGGGATCACACCAAGGTGCGCCCCACACGTGGAGTGGGGTGTGTGGATGGGTCCCATGGACCCCACGTCAATACACCCCTATGTCAGTACACACCCATGTTAGGACACACTCCATGTAGCCACCTGCACAGGGATTGTTGCCATGACCTCAAGTGTTGCAGAGAGGTAACTCCACCCCGTCTACCAGTTGAATTAGGAGTTTGGGTGTGGGTGTGGGTCCCACGTGCCAAGGAAGGCTCCACATGGACATGGTCCCACCGTCCAGGTGGTGGACGGTTCGGATACAACACATACATCATTGGTGTGGCCCTTTGGAGGGATGGAGGACGGAGGTGGGTCCTATTGACCCCACCGTTAGTCCACCCACACCATGTTAGCTACACCCACTGTCAGCTATACTCGCTGTCAGATACCACTTCACTATTAGCCATTGTCCACGGGTGCGTTCGCCTGGATGGACGGTGTGGATGCACACCTCATCAAGGTGGGTCCCACATGGCCCACATGTTTGGATCAGCCTTATGTTTGGGTTCTACCCATGGCACTTACCAGCCATGAAGATAGTGGGATCCACATCAATGAATGGCATGGATGAGGTCATGCATCAGATGGGCCACAAGCCATCATACACAAAGAAAAGAGACAATGGAGAGAGAGAGAGAGAACGTGAGGATGGAGGGGCCCCGCCACTATGGGCCCCTCTTGCATATAAATATACATCAATACGGGGCCCCTCTTGCATATAAATATACATCAAGGTGGGTCCCACATATATGGACCCTTAATCAAGCAAAATGGATGAAAAATAAGGAATTAAGATCACCCACCGGCTTCTTCTTACACCATATGCTTCCTTAGCTCCTTAGCTTCGATTCCATTGGAGGAGATGAGAAATAGATGGCTAGGATGGGAGATCAAGGGGTGAAAAGGTGGGTCACACTTGTGGTTTGGAAGACTTGGAGAATTCCCATACGTGGGATATTTTTTTATTGCTTGGAGAAGTAATTTGAGAAATAAGAGAGAGAGATTTGTAAAGGGAGAGAGAGATGGGTGATAGATGTTTGATATGGTGGTGATGGGTGTGTAAGACACCTTTTTGACTTTGGTGCCCTTTTGTGTAAGAAAGGCATGGCTTTGTAAGAAACTTTTGAACTTTTGTGGTTGTTTAGGTATGGGTGAAAGGTGATGTGTACTTTACATGTACTTGACATGTGATAGATTGATGGATTGATTGATTGATGGGATTGAAGTGACACATCGTAGAGATTCTCTTAGATTTCACAATGTGCGGCGTTTTCCTCGCACCGAACGTTGGCCCACATCTCTTGACCAGGGTATCGCCTCGACGCACAAGTCGCGGCATCGGAACTGCAATGACGGCGCGGTCGCTATGGTATTGGTCTTGGGTTGAGTCGATACGGGTTAACAGCATATGAATCAGGGTCGTGCGTTAATATCGGTTAAGGATTGAAGGTTGCCAGAATTCGACCGGTAAGACTGCGGAAGTCTACGGAACAGTACGGACTAAGATACGGGTCTTACAACTCTCCCCTCCTAAAAAAAAATTCGTCCTCAAAATTTACACAATCATCGCAACTAGGCATAACTTATGAAGAAGAAGAGACATAACATCACTATATAAAACCACAGATAGCATACAAAATACATCACATGATCAACCATCAAAGAGATGAGGATAACGCTCTCGAATCTCGGCCTCACGCTCCCAAGAAGCCTCCTCTATAGAATGGTGACCCCAATGAACCTTCACCAACGGAATGACCTTGGTTCTGAAGACCTGCTCCTTCCGATCAAGGATACAGACTGACTGCTCAATGTAAGAAGCGTCCTCACGAACCTCTAGCGGCTGTCAATCAATAACAGGAACTATGTCTGACCCACACTTCCTCAACATGGAGACGTGAAAAACGTTGTGAACACCAGACAACTGAGATGGCAAGACAAGCAGATAGGCTACGGCGCCAACGCTCCCAGTGATCTCAAAAGGTCTTATGAATCTCGGGGCAAGCTTGCCCTTCGCTCTAAATCGAACTACGCCCTTCATGGGCGAGACCTTGAGATACACATTGCCCCCTACATCAAACTCCAAGGGACGACGCCGACGATCAGCAAAACTCTTCTGTCGGCTCTGAGCTGTACGCATCCTCTGCCTGATGATGTCAATATGTCATGCCCCAAACTCAGAAATCGGGCTCACAAAATTTTCGATCGCCGAATCCGGCGCCGACAGCCTCCTTAGAACCCCATTCTCGGCTCCTAGTGCCCATTCGTTAGGTTCCGATCCTGGGATGCTACGAGGAGGATTTTCAATGTCAGTTTGATTCGTAATAAGCATAACCAAAGGCATAACCCACAAACAACAACTAAGTACTCCATTACATTTCCACTATGATCAAAAAATTTACAAGTACAATGAGCATAAAGGGAAATACAATGGTAAAGAATAAAAACTCCAAAAAAGCTCAGCAACGTGCTCCTGCCTCAGCGCTGCTGCGATCCAACGTCAACTGCACGCAACGATCATGCATAAGCTTACAGAAAGCTTAGAGGGTTGTGAAAGTGTGTGCGCAAGGTAGTAATATGAACATGCAATGTCAGAGTAATGCGGAATATACAGATGGAACCATAACATCATGAGCCGTACCAAGGCTATACAATGCAAGACATGAATGGTATCGGCCATCCAAAGGTCATGCTATGTGCAATGCAACTCAAGCATACAGGTCCTCATCTATGTCCACACATCAATACAGCTCAAATATGGAATATCACCGGGGTCTAGTACACTCTAAACCAGATTGCTGCCACATCGCACGTAATAAGGTAAGTGGAAGAGACCTCACTATCCGTCTGCCAATATCGGGCGCTACTCGTTGGTAGCGGACCCATTCCTCGAGCTGGTCAAACTCAGCCTAGCATTGTCCCCTACTCTCCGGTGGGTAAGGCCGCACCCCCTTCCAACCGACCACGACACAGTGGAGAGCGTAACCGTCTGGTAATCGGCACTCAACGCTCATTTACCCACTCAGTTTAGACGTTGGAGCAACCTCTTGGTACCATAAGGGTTTAGGAACTTTCACCCAGGGATATCTATAGTACCCCATGTAGAATAAGATTTTCAGTATCCAATCCTGCCAACCACGATACATCTGTGAAAGTTACGACCCCGATGTCGCTGGGGCATACAATATCCATGTCATACAAATGCGATATGCATGATTCACGCTATCCAGTCATGCATCAAATCCTGCGCATATCATGCGCTCATGTAGGGCAACACCACATAACCGGGAGCCCATAAACAACCTGCCCGAAGGCAAATGCTATGATCAGACAATTCTCACGTCAAGCATACATATGATGCGTATGATCATGAGTCATGAAACTGTACTAAACATGTTATAATAAAATGAACTATCTTACAATGCAGATGGACCCGGATGGCCTATACACGATAAGTACGGCACAGTAATGGGCCTTAAAGAGAGTCGTAATGTGGACATCCAACCATCATCACACTCGCAATGTGGACGTCAAACCATCATTGCCCCCAAGGCACGATCGCCGTAAACATTGCTAGTTAATCTGTATGGGAATTACACATTGCAATGGACCGTAGGTTCCTCCCATTGGGCCTTACATGTATATCAAATAGGTCATATCTTATGGGCCTTTTATTTATCAGATGGGCCACATAAATGGGTCACACTAATGGTCTTATGTGCATTGCAATGGGTCAAAACCCGTGGGCCTTAGATTGCTTCAATTGGACCTGGTCACATGAGTCTAATATGTATCAAATGGGCCACACCAATTGGGCCCCCAAATGTATATCAAATGGGCCTTAACCCAGAGGCCTTATATAAGTCGAATGGGCCTAAATCCCTAGGCCTTAAACAATTCAAATGGGCCTAATCCATGAGCTTGCATGCATATCAAAGTGGGCCTAATCCCATGGACTCAAAAATGCAACAAATGGGTCCAATTTCAATGGCCTTGGAATACATCAAAAGGGCCTAGTCCTATGGACTTAGAACATAACAAGTGGGCCTAAACCCATAGGCCTTTTACAAAGCAAATGGGCCTAGCCCATAGGCCTTAAATAGTCCAAATGGGCCTAACCCATAGGCCTTGCATGCATAACAAAGTGGGCCTAAACCCCTAGGCATTATATGATCTTTATAAGTGGATGGACGGTCTGGGTGCATCACATGCACCATGGCGGGTCCCACTGTCCAGTGGACAGTGCGGATAGAACACATATATCACAAAGGGGCCCCACCGTCCGCCGAACGGTGGAGTATAACACATGTATCATGGTGGGAGTCCACCGTCCACGGCTGTGGATGGTGTATTAAAACACATACATTAATGGTGGGATCCACGTGTGTGGCCCAGCATCAGATTTTCCAACCATCCAGACCGTTGATAAGGTCACGTAGGCCTGGATGAAGAGTAAAAATAAATTTTATTTTGAATCCAAAACGTCTGTGGCCCAGCAAGAGGTTTCAATGGTAAAAATTCAATTCACATTGTTTCACGTGGTGTGGGCCATCTGAGCTTTGGATCTGACTCATTTTTGGAGGGGGGCCCGCCACTGGGGTGGCCCACCTCATGAGCAAGTCGGATGACAAATAAACATTACTGCGGGGCCCACGTGCAGAGTCGCTGGCCACCCACCCGCTTCACGGCTGCACGCAGCAGCGTGCAGCGCTGCCACCCGCTGACACAAGATGCAGAGGCTCTGCCTCTTCACATTTTTGGGGAAAAAATGTTTTTTCGGGGTTTTTCTAGTGTGGGGTCCGCTTTAAATAGATCCACTCCGACCATAGGACTCCTCGCCTTGCAATGAATACAACAAGTCCAAAGTTTGAATATTTTTAATGAAAGAAAATGAAATAAAATAAGAAAAATGTATTTGAAAGGTGAGGATGAAAATTTTGACGCCATGGCCCACCAAGTGATTGGATCAGCTCCAAATCTTGGCCCAACGCATGAATTTAGGAGAAAAATGGGATGGATGGCGTGGATTGATTACATACGTCACAGTGGGGCCTAAGCAAGGGGACCACCAAAGGTCCCTTCTTTTCTTCTTTCCCTTTCTCTTTTTTTTTTTTTGTTTTTTTTTTTTTTTTTTTTTTGTTTTGAAATGTCCAGCGTCTCAGACGCTGGACGGTTTGGTTTTCTTTAAAACATGCATTGGGTGGGCCCTGATGAAGTGGGCCACCACTGATGGGTGCGTGGGGTACAACGTATATGATGGGCCCCACCTGAATACATCTTGAACAAGATAATGTTCCAAGGTGGGATCCATACAAGTGGGCCACACAATCCCCTTTGCATAAAAATAAAATAAAATAAAATAAAAGAGAGAGAGAGACATGGAGAGTGGGACACGCTTGTGATGGAGGGACCCCGACATTATGGGCCCTCCCTTACATGAAATCATACATCAAGTGGGTCATTTTGCACATATGACCATCAAAACTTAAGATCAACGGTGGGGATCCTTTCCCCACCAATATGGATGGTCTAGATGACCTTTCTAAAGAAAATAAACATCATGATGGGGTCCATGGAGAATGGCCCCATCATGGAATGATCATGATGATCCAAGTAGGCCATCGGCCTTATCTTAGGGTCCCAAGTGAGATCCACACCATTGATCGGTGGGCCTCACTTGGTCCACCATAAAAATAAGAAAAACTACCCTATAGAGGCACCCACCGTCTGATCTTCTTGCTTCTAGAGGTTCCTTGGCACCTTCGCTTCAACTTCAATGGAGGAGATGGAGAATGGAAGGTTGAGATGGGAGATGATGGGGTAGGAAGGTGGGCCACTTGGAGTTTAGGAATTCTTGCAAAATTCCAAACGTGGGGGCTCTTTGTTGCTTGAGATTTTTAAAATGAGAAAGAGAGAAAGAGAGAGAGTGATGTAGAGAGAGATGGATGGATGGATGAATGATGGGGGTGTAAGAAATCTTTGACTTTTGAGGCTTTTGTGTAAGAGAGGTATGGGTTTGGGAGACTTTTGTGGTTGCTTGGGAAAATGGAATAAAGTGATGTGTACTTGACATGTGATGGATTGATGGGTTGATTGATTGATGGGATTGATGTGATTGATGTGACACATCGTAGAGATTCCCTTGGTTTTCGCAACACACTGCGTTTTCTCGCACCGACCATGGTATCGCCTTGGAGCGCGAGTCGCGGTATCAGAACCGCAACGACGGCGTGGTAATTATGGTATTGGTCTCGGGTTGAGTCGACTCGGGTTGTCGGTACATGAATCAGGGTCGCACGTCGATATCGATTAAGGGTCGAAGGTTGCCGAAATTCGACCGGTAAGACCGCGGAAGTCTATGGAAAGGTAAGGACCAAGATACGGGTCTTACAGCTCTCCCCTCATAAAAATTTCGTCCTCAAAATTTACACAAGCATCGCAACTAAGCATTACTCATGAAGAAGAAGTGACATAACATCATCATATAGAATCGGAGACAGCATACAAAATATATCACATGATCAACCATCAAAGAGATGAGGATAACGCTCTCGAATCTCAGCCTCACGCTCCCACGAAGCCTCCTCTACAGAATGGTGACCCCACTGCACCTTCACCAGCGGAATGACCTTGGTTCTGAGGACCTGCTCCTTCCGATCAAGGATACGGACTGGCTGCTCAATGTAAGAAGTGTCCTCACGAACCTCCAACGGCTGTCAATCAATAACGGGAACTATGTCTGACCCACACTTCCTTAACATGGAGACGTAGAAAACGTCGTGGACGCCAGACAACTGTGATGGCAAGGCAAGCCGATAGGCCACAGCGCCAACGCGCCCAGTGATCTCAAAAGGTCGTATGAATCTCGGGGCAAGCTTGCCCTTCGCTCCAAATCGAACTACGCCCTTCATGGGCGAGACCTTGAGATACTCATGGTCCCCTACATCAAACTCCAAGGGACGACGCCAATGATCAGCAGAGCTCTTCTGTCGGCTCTGAGCTGTGCGCATCCTCTGCCTGATGATGTCAATAGCATCTGAAGTCTCCTGCACAAGCTCGGGACCTAGGAGATGACACTCTCCAACCTCGGTCCAACAACTCGATGATCTGCATGGTCTGCCATATAGGGCCTCAAAAGGAGCCATGCCGATGGTCACCTGATAGCTGTTATTGTACGCGAAATCAGCCAATCACAGATGCTCATCTCACCTACCCTCGAAGTCAATCGCACAGGCCCGAAGCATATCCTCAAGTATCTGGTTGACCCTCTCGGTCAGGCCATTGGTCTTCGGATGGTACGCGGTGCTGAGCTGCAAATCAGTCCCCATCGCTCGCTGGAAGCTCCCCCAAAACTGAGACGTGAACCTCGAGTCTCGGTCAGAAATGATCGAGACTGGAACGCCATGCAGTCTCACAATCTCCTCGATGAATAATCTTACAAGCCGGTCCATAGACCAAGTCGCACGCATCGCAAGGAAATGTGCCGACTTCGTCAGAAGATCCACAACAACTCAAATGGCGTCATGACCGCGCTGAGTCCTCAGCAGACCCATAATGAAATCATTCGACACGTGCTCCCACTTCCACATCAGGACGCTCAACGGCTGCAATAGACTAGGAGGTCTCTGATGATCCACCTTGACACGCAGGCACGTGTCACACTCGGCCACAAAACTGGCGATCTGGCGCTTCATTCCTGCCCAAAAATACTGTCGCCTCATGCCGCGGTACATCTTCGTCGAGCCCAGGTGGATAGAAAACCGCGATCGATGTGCCTCGGTCATAAGATCTCTGCGCAACTCTGGAATATCCGGGACACATAATCGGCCTCTGAAGTGAAGTCCACCGTCTGTACCGATCTGCCAATCAGTCTGACCCTCAGATGTAGCCTCAATCATGTAACTCTGCAATGACTCATCAGCCTGCTGAGCCTCGATCACCCTAGCGACAAGAGAGGGTTGAATCGACAAGCTCGATAACTGTACAATGGAAGACTGCAGGCCGAACTCAAAGTCATACGCTGCGATATCCTCAAGCTTCCGCCACTCCTGAATCATCATATGCGCCACTAAGCCTCGTGGCTGATGGCTGAGGGCATCTGCCACCACGTTCGCCTTTCCCGGGTGGTACTGGAGGTCAAAATCATAGTCTTTCAAGAGCTCCATCCAGCGCCTCTATCTCATATTCAACTCAGACTGCGAGAAGAGGTACTTCAAGCCCTTGTGATCAGAGAAGAGCTTGAACCTGATCCCATAAAGATAGTGCCTCCACACCTTCAGTGTGAAGACAACTACAGCCAGCTCCAGATCATGTGTAGGATAATTCAGCTCATGGACCTTGAACTGACGAGACGCGAAGGCCACTGGTCTCCCGTGTTGCATCAGGACAGCACCCAAACCGATATGCGAGGCATCAGTGAATACAATAAAACCGTCACTCCCAGAGGGAAGAGTGAGGACAGGAGCGGACGTCAGACGGTCCTTCAACTCCATAAATGCTAGCTCGCAAGCGTCACTTGAAATAAACTCTGCGCCCTTCCGAGTCAACCTGGTCAGCGGGGCTGCAATACGAGAGAAGCCCTCAATGAAATGTCGATAATAGCCCGCTAGACCAAGGAAACTACGGATCTCTATCGCAGTCGTGGGCTGACCCCACTGACGCACTGCCTCGACCTTCGAGGGGTCCACTGCGACACCCTCCCTCATCACCACGTGACCGAGGAACTTCACCTCCTCCTGTCAGAACTCACACTTCTCCAGCTTCGTATACAGCTGGTGTGCGCGGAGGGTCTGCAAGGTAATCTCTAAATGCTGCTCGTGCTCCTCACGAGTCCTCGAATAGATCAGAATGTCATCGATGAATACTACAACAAACTGATCCAGATATGGGAGGAAAACCTCGTTCATCAGTTGCATGAAGACTGCGGGTGCATTGGTCAGTCCGAAGGACATGACCTGAAACTCAAAATGACCGTAACGTGTCCTGAATGCTGTCTTCGGAATGTCCTCATCTCGGACCCGAATCTGATGATAACCGGAAAGCAGGTCGATCTTCGAAAAGAACTGTGCACCCTGCAGCTGGTCAAACAAATCATCAATCCTAGGGAGCGGGTATTTGTTCTTGATCGTGACTTTGTTGAGCTCGCGGTAGTCAACGCAGAGCCTCAACGAGCCATCCTTCTTCTTCACGAAGAGTACCGGCACTCCCCACGGCGAACTGCTCGGACGAATAAAACTCAACTCTCGCAACTCGTCCAACTGCTTCTGCAGTTCCCGTAACTCCAACGGTGACATACGATACGGGGCCTTCGAAATAGGCACGGTACCGGGTACGAGATCAATCTGAAACTCGGTGAGTCGGCGAGGCGGTAATCCCGGAATCTCCTGGAACACATTGGGAAAATTACAAACCACGGGTAAATAGTCAATGCAAGCGGCAACAGGCTCCTCTATGGCGTAGGACATCAAACAAGACAACTGCTCTCCTCTGGCCTCTGCAACGAACTGAAACTGTGGCACGCCGGGTATACAGAACGTGACGGTCCTCGCGGCGCAGTCCAATATAGCATAGTACTCGGCGAGCCAATCCATGCCCAAGATGACGTCGAACTCAGACATCGACAAAACAAACAAATCGGCAGACAGAAAGGTATCCCCAACTAGAACGGGGCAAGACGAGCAAAATCGTCCCAACGCTGCAGTCCTCCCCAAGAGAGTCGATACTGATAGGCCCTCATCAGCAGACTCCAATGGTAAGCCAGCCGATCGACAGAAGCTCTCGGCCACAAAAGAATGCGATGCATCGGAATCAAACAGCACTCGTGCAATGCATGTAGAAACTGGAAGTATACCCTCAACAACTCCTCCAGAAGACTGAGGGTCCTGCTGAGCTGCATAAAACCTAGCCTGAGCCGGCTGAAGAGGTGTCTGTCCCCTCTGAGCGTGCTGCTGCTGCTGGTGGGGTCGCTGAGGCGGTCGAAACTGCTGCCTCTGTTGTTGTGGCCTCTGAGGCTGGTGCTGATGCTGATGCTGCTACTGAGGTGGCCTCGGTGGTGGAGGCTGCTGTCGCTGCTGCTGCGGGCCTCTCTGCTGCTGCTGGGGGCTGGGACACTCCCATGAACAGTGTCCCGTCGCACCGCACCTAAAGCAAGTGCCGGTGAACTGCCTCTAAGGTGGTGGTGGAGGTGCTGCTGGTGCTGAGGCTGCTCGGAAGGCTGGGCGACCTGTGCGCCTCTGCTGCTGTGGTCGACGCTGCTGGGAAGGACTGGAAGAAGCCTGCCTCTTCCGGTCTCTCCTCTGACCGCGATCAGACTGAGAACCGGCCCACTCAGTCTCATAAATCTGAGCTCTCCGCACTATTGCCTGGAAAGTAGGGAGCTCATGTCCAATAATATGACCTCGAAGGCCGTAACGTAAGCCGTGCTCGAAACGGTGGGCCTTCCGCCCCTCGTCATCAACCATATATGGTACAAATCTCGATAGTGCTACGAAACGGGCCGCGTACTGTGCCACGGTCATATCTCCCTGCACCAGAGTCTCGAACTCTAAAGCTCACTGACGGCGGATATGGTCGAGGAAGTACTGCTCCTCGAATCGATCAATAAAGTCCTCCCATGTCCAGACATACTCAGGTCCGGCAACACGGGTAACAGAGGTCCACCAATGCTCGGCCTCACCGTGGAAGAGAAATACGACTAGCCGGACGCGCTGCTCGGTCGTACATGACATGGTATCAAAAATCTTCTCCACATCAGAGCGTCATCTCTCTGCTGCGGTCGGATCTGGCTCACACTGGAAACGTGGGGGATCAAGCCGTCTGAACTCACGAAGTAAGGCGCTCACGTGCTCCTGCTCTGCCTGAGCTGGTGAAACAGCTGGGCGTCTGCCCTGTCCATGGAGTGTGGCTGTCACAGCCTGTAACATCTGCTGTAACTGAGAGGCACTCACAGTCACGGTCGGCTCCTCATCGGCCTCAGGTGGAGGAATGTCATCCTCAGGAAAAGAAGCAGGGATCTCTGAGGGTGGAACGGGAGACGTAGGGGGTAAAGCTGGAGCCTCCGATGGTGAAGCAGAATCCTCAGGTGGTGGTGTGGGAGTCGATCGGGTAACTCTCTCAGGTGTCATGTCCTACACGAAAGAGCGAGACGCCTATCAACTTAAAAACTCTCGAAGGCACACACATTAATGATCTGTATTGGAAGGTCGCGAAGCTATCCAAACTTTGGGACTTAGCTATTCTTCACTCATAGCAGACATGTAATGTTGTTCTCAGTTATTCCCAAGTTATGCTCTAAAACCAACTTCTGTCACGCCCCAAACTCAGAAACCGTGCTCACAAAATTCTCGATCGCCGAATCCGACACCGACAGCCTCCGTAAAACCCCGTTCTCAGCTCCTAGCGCCCATTCACCAGGTTCCGATCCTGGGATGCTACGAGGAGGATTTTCAATGTCAGTTTGATTCGTAATAAGCATAACCAAAGGCATAACCCACAAAAAATAACCAAGTACTCCATTACATTTCCACTATGATCAAAAACTTTACAAGTACAATGAGCATAAAGGGAAATACAATGGTAAAGAACAAAAACTCTAAAAAAGCTCAGCAACGTGCTCCTGCCTCAGCGCTGCTGCGATTCAACGTCACCTGTACGCAACGGTCGTACATAAGCTTATAGAAATCTTAGAGGGTGGTGAAAGTGTGTGCGCAAGGTAGTAATATGAACATGCAATGTCAGAGTAATGCGGAATATACAGATGGAACCATAACATCATGAGCCGTACCAAGGCTATACAATGCAAGACATGAATGGTATCGGCCATCCAAAGGCCATGCTATGTGCAATGCAACTCAAGCATACCGGTCCTCATCTATGTCCACACATCAATACAACTCAAATATGGAATATCACCGGGGTCTAGTACACTCTAAACCAGATTGCCGCCACATCGCGCGCAATAAGGTAAGTGGAAGAGACCACACTATCCGTCTACCAATATCAGGCGCGACTCGTCGATAGCGGACCCATTCCTCGAGCTGGTCAAACTCAGCCTAGCATTGCCCCCTACTCTCGGGCGGGTAAGGTCGCACCCCCTTCCAACCGACCACGACACAGTGGAGAGCGTAACCTTCTGGTAATCGACACATAACGCTCATCTACCCACTCAGTTTAAACGTTGGAGCAACCTCTTGGTACCATAAGGGTTTAGGGACTTTCACCCAGGGATATCTATAGTACCCCATGTAGAACAAGATTTTCGGTAACCAATCCTGCCAACCACGATACATCTGTGGAAGTTACGACCCCGATGTCGCTGGGGCATACAATATCCATGCCATACAAATGCAATATGCATGATTCACGCTATCCAATCATGCATCAAATCCTGCGCATATCGTGCGCTCATGTAGGGCAACACCACATAACCGGGAGCCCATAAACAACCTGTCCGAAGGCAAATGCTATGATCAAACAATTCTCACGTCAAGCATACATATGATGCGTATGATCATGAGTCATGAAACTGAACTAAACATATTATAATAAAATGAACTATCTTACAATGCAGATGGACCCGGACGGCCTATACCCGATAAGTACGGCCCATTAATGGGCTTTAAAGAGAGTCGTAATGTAGACATCCAACCATCATCACACTCGCAATGTGGACGTCAAACCATCATTGCCCCCAAGGCACGATCGCCGTAAACATTACTAGTTAATCTGTATGGGAATTACACATTGCAATGGACCGTAGGTTCTTCCCATTGGGCCTTACATGTATATCAAATGGGTCATATCTTATGGGCCTTTTATTTATCAGATGGGCCACATAAATGGGTCACACCAATGGGTCTTATGTGCATTGCAATGGGTCAAAACCCGTGGGCCTTAGATTGTATCAATTGGACCTAGTCACATGAGTCTAATATGTATCAAATGGGCCACACCAATTGGGCCCCCAAATGTATATCAAATGGGCCTCAACCCAGAGGCCTTATATGAGTCGAATGGGCCTAAATCCCTAGGCCTTAAACAATTTAAATGGGCCTAATCCATGAGCTTGCATGCATATCAAAGTGGGCCTAATCCCATGGACTCAAAAATGCAACAAATGGGTCCAATTTCAATGGCCTTGGAATACATCAAAAGGGCCTAGTCCTATGGACTTAGAACATAACAAGTGGGCCTAAACCCATAGGCCTTTTACAAAGCAAATGGGCCTAGCCCATAGGCCTTAAATAGTCCAAATGGGCCTAACCCATAGGCCTTGCATGCATAACAAAGTGGGCCTAAACCCCTAGGCATTATATGATCTTTATAAGTGGATGGACGGTCTGGGTGCATCACATGCACCATGGCGGGTCCCACTGTCCAGTGGACAGTGCGGATAGAACACATATATCACAAAGGGGCCCCACCATCCGCTGGACGGTGGAGTATAACACATGTATCATGGTGGGAGTCCACCGTCCACGGCTGTGGACGGTGTATTAAAACACTCCACGGCTGTGGACGGTGTAGTAAAACACATACATTAATGGTGGGATCCACGTGTGTGGCCCACCATCAGATTTTCCAACCATCCAGACCGTTGATCAGGTCACGTAGGCCTGGATGAAGAGTAAAAACAAATTTTATTTTGAATCCAAAACGTCTGTGGCCTAGCAAGAGGTTTCAATGGTAAAAATTCAATTCACACTGTTTCACGTGGTGTGGGCCATCTGACTGTTGGATCTGACTCATTTTTGGAGGGGGGCCCACCACTGGGGTGGCCCACCTCATGAGCAAGTCGGATGACAAATAAACATTACTGTGGGGCCCACGTGCAGAGCCGTGAGTGGCCAGCGGCCGACCGCCCGCTTCACGGCTGCACGCAGCAGCGTGCAGCACTGTCACCCGCTGACACAAGATGCAGAGGCTCTGCCTCTTCACATTTTTAGGGAAAAAATGTTTTCCCGGGGTTTTTCTAGTGTGGGGTCCGCTTTAAGTGGACCCACTCCGACCATAGGATTCCTCACCTTGCAATGAATCCAACAAGTCCAAAGTTTGAATTTTTTTGATGAAAGAAAATGAAATAAAATAAGAAAAATGTATTCGAAAGGTGAGGATGAAAATTTTGATGCCATGGCCCACCAGGTGATTGGATCAGCTCCAAATCTTGGCCCAACGCATGAATTTAGGCGAAAAATGGGATGGACGGCGTGGATTGATTACATACGTCACGGTGGGGCCTAAGCAAGGGGACCACCAAAGGTCCCTTCTTTTCTTCTTTCCCTTTCTCTTTTTTTTTTTTTTTTTGAAACGTCCATGCATTGGGTGGGCCCTGATGAAGTGGGCCACCACTGATGGGTGCATGGGGTACAATGTATATGATGGGCCCCACCTGAATACATCTTGAACAAGATAATGTTCCAAGGTGGGATCCATACAAGTGGGCCACACAATCCCCTTTGCATAAAAATAAAATAAAATAAAATAAAAGAGAGAGAGAGACATGGAGAGTGGGACACGCTTGTGATGGAGGGACCCCGACATTATGGGCCCTCCCTTACATGAAATCATACATCAAGTAGGTCATTTTACACATATGACCATCAAAACTAAAGATCAACGGTGGAGATCCTTTCCCCACCAATATGGATGGTCTAGATGACCTTTCTAAAGAAAATAAACATCATGATGGGGTCCATGGAGAATGGCCCCATCATGGAATGATCATGATGATCCAAGTAGACCATCGGCCTTATCTTAGGGTCCCAAGTGAGATCCACACCATTGATCGGTGGGCCTCACTTGGTCCACCATAAAAATAAGAAAAACTACCCTATAGAGGCACCCACCGTCCGATCTTCTTCCTCCTAGAGGTTCCTTGGCACCTTAGCTTCAACTTCAATGGTGGAGATGGAGAATGGAAGGTTGAGATGGGAGATGATGGGGTAGAAAGGTGGGCCACTTGGAGTTTAGGAATTCTTGCAAAATTCCAAACGTGGGGGCTCTTTGTTGCTTGGGATTTTTGAAATGAGAAAGAGAGAAAGAGAGAGAGTGATGTAGAGAGAGATGGATGGATGGATGAATGATGGGGGTGTAAGAAATCTTTGACTTTTGAGGCTTTTGTGTAAGAGAGGTATGGGTTTGGAAAACTTTTGTGGTTGCTTGGGAAAATGGAATAAAGTGATGTGTACTTGACATGTGATGGATTGATGGGTTGATTAATTGATGAGATTGATGTGATTGATGTGACACATCGTAGAGATTCCCTTGGTTTTCGCAACACGCGGCGTTTTCTCGCACCGAACGTTGGCCCACATCTCTTGACCATGGTATCGCCTTGGCGCGCGAGTCGCTGTATCGGAACCGCAACGACGGCGCGGTCGTTATGGTATTGGTCTCGGGTTGAGTCGACTTGGGTTGTCGGCACATGAATCAGGGTCGCACGTCGATATCGATTAAGGGTCGAAGGTTGCCGGAATTCGACCGGTAAGACCGCGGAAGTCTATGGAAAGGTACCGACCAAGATACGGGTCTTACACAATACCCTCTGACGTCTCTTGCACAAGCTCGAGACCTAGGAGACGACGCTCTCCAACCTCGATCCATCAACTCGGTGATCTTTGTGGTCTGCCATATATTGCCTCAAAAGGAGCCATACCGATGGTCGCCTGATAGATGTTGTATGTGAACTCATCTAATCGCAGATGCTCATCCCATCTACCCCCGAAATCAATCGTGCAGGCCCGAAGCATATCCTCAAGGATCTGGTTGACCCTCTCGGTCTGGCCATCGGTTTGCGGATGGTACGTGGTGCTGAGCTGTAAATCAGTCCCCATCGCACGCTGGAAGCTCCTCCAAAACTGAGACGTGAACCTCGAGTCTCAGTCAGAAAGGATCGAGACTGGAACGCCATACAGTCTCACAACCTCCTTAATAAATAATCTCGCAAGCTGGTCCATAGACCAAGTCGCACGCATCGTAAGGAAATGTGCCGACTTTATCAGACGATCCACAACAACCCAAATGGCGTCATGACCTCGCTGAGTCCTCGGCAAACCCATAATGAAATCAGTCAACACGTGCTCCCACTTCCACATCGGGACGCTCAACGGCTACAATAGACCAGGAGGTCTCTGATGATCGGCTTTGACACGCTGGCACGTGTCACACTCGGCTACAAAACTGGCGATCTGGCGCTTCATCTCCACCCAAAAATACTGTCGCCTCATGTCACGGTATATCTTCGTCGAGCTCGGGTGGATAGAAAACCGCGATTGATGTGCCTCGATTATAAAATCTCTGTGTAACTTTGGAATATCAGGGACACATAATCGGCCTTTGAAGCGAAGTCCACCGTCTGTACCAATCTGCCAATCTGCCTGATTCTCAGATGTAGCCTCAGCCATATAACTCTGCAACGACTCATCAGCCTGCTGAGCCTCAATCAACCTTGCGACAAGAGAGGGATGAATCGACAGGCTCGTTAAATGCACGATAGAAGACTGCAGGCCGAACTCAAAATCATACGTTGTGATATCCTCAAGCATCCACCACTCCTGAATCATCCTATGTGTCACTAGGCCTCGTGGCTGACGGCTGAGGGCATTTTTCACCACGTTTGCCTTACCCGGGTGGTACTGGAGATCAAAATCATAGTCCTTCAGAAGCTCCATCCAGCACCTCTGTCTCATATTCAACTCAGACTGCGAGAAGAGGTACTTCAAGCTCTTACGATCGGAGAAGAGCTCAAACCTGACCCCATAAAGATAGTGCCTCCACACCTTCAGTGCGAAGACAACTGCAGCCAGCTCCAAATCATGGGTAGGATAGTTCAGCTCATGGACCTTGAGCTGACGAGACGCAATGGCCACTGGTCTCCCGTGCTGCATCAGGACAGCACCCAAACCAATATGCGAGGCATCAGTGAATATAATAAAACCGTCACTCCTAGAGGGAAGAGTGAGGACAAGAGCGGACGTCAGACGGTCCTTCAACTCCATAAATGCTCGCTCGCAGGCGTCACTCCAAATAAACTCTGCGCCCTTCCGAGTCAACCTGGTCAGCGGGGCTGCAATACGAGAGAAGTCCTCAATGAAACGTCGATAATAGCCCGCCAAACCAAGGAAACTACGGATCTCTGTCGCAGTCGTGGCCTGGCCCCACTGACACACTGCCTCGACCTTCGAGGGCTCCACTGCGACACCCTCCCTCGTCACCATGTGATCGAGAAACTTCACCACCTCCTGCCAAAACTCACACTTTTCCAACTTCCCATACAACTGGTGTGCGCGGAGGGTCTGCAAAGTGATCTCCAAATGCTGCTCATGCTCCTCACGGGTCCTCGAATAGATCAGAATGTCGTCGATGAAG
Source organism: Magnolia kwangsiensis (assembly GCA_037074715.1). Taxonomy (NCBI): domain Eukaryota; kingdom Viridiplantae; phylum Streptophyta; class Magnoliopsida; order Magnoliales; family Magnoliaceae; genus Magnolia; species Magnolia kwangsiensis. Next base: position 45,138,949 of record CM073589.1, on the reverse strand, counting down.
ACTACAACAAACTAATCGAGATATGGGCGGAAGACCTCGTTCATCAGCTGCATGAAGACCGCGGGTGCATTGGTCAGCCCAAAGGACATGACCTGAAACTCAAAATGACCATAACGCGTCTTGAATGCTATCTTCGGAATGTCCTCATCTCGGACCAGAATCTGATGATAACCGGAACGTAGGTCGATCTTCGAAAAGAACTGTACACCCTGCAGCTGATCGAACAAATCATCAATCCTAGGGAGCGAGTATCTGTTCTTGATTGTGACTTTATTGAGCTCGAGATAGTCAACGCAGAGCCTCAACAAACCATCCTTCTTCTTCATGAAGAGTACCGGCGCTCCCCATGGTGAACTGCTCGGATGGATAAAACCCAACTCTAGTAACTCGTCCAACTGCTTCTGCAGTTTTTGTAACTCCAACGGTGCCATACGATATGGGGCCTTCAAAATAGGCACGGTACCGGGCACGAGGTCAATCTAGAACTCGATGAGTCGGTGAGGCGGTAATCCCAAAATCTCCTGGAACACATCGAAAAAATCTCAAACCATGAAAAAATGGTCGATACAAGCGGCAACAGGCTCCTCGAGGGCACATGACATCAAACAAGATAACCGCTCTCCTCTGGGCTTTGCAACGAACTGGAACTGCGGCACACTGGGTATACAAAACGTGACTATCCTCGCGGTGCAGTCCAAAATGGCATATTACTCGGTGAGTCAATCCATGCCCAGGATGACATCGAACTCGGACGTCGACAAAGCAAACAGATCGACAGGCAAAAAGATATCCCCAATTAGAACAGGGCAAGATGAGTAAAATTGACCCAACACTACAGTCCTCTATAAGGGCATCGATACTGATAGGTTCTCACAAGAAGACTCCAATGGTAAGCCAATCGATCGGCAGAAGCTCTCGGCCACAAAAGAATGTGATGCACCGAAATCAAACAACACACGTGCGATGCATGTAGAAACTGGAAGTATACCCTCAACGACTCCTTCAGAAGACTGCGGATCCTGCTGAGTCGCATAGAACCTAGCCTGAGCTGGCTGGGGAGGTGTTTGTCCCCTCTGAATGTGCTGCTGCTGCTACTGAGGTCGCTGAGGTGGTCGAAACTGTTGTCTCTGCTGTTGCGGCCTCGGAGGCTGATGATGATGCTGATGCTGCTGCTGAGGTGGCCTCGGTGGTGGGGGCTGCTGTCACTGCTGCTGTGGGGGTCTCTGCTGCTGCAGTGGAGGCTGTTGTGGTCCTCTCTGCTACTGTGGACCTCTCTGCTGCTGCTGGGGGCTGGGACACTCCCATGAACGGTGTCCCGACGCACTGCACCTAAAACAAGTGCCGGTGAACTGTCTCGGAGGTGGTGGTGGAGGTGCTGAATGTGCTGCTGGTTCTCGGAAGGCTGGACGACCTGTACGCCTAGGCTGATGTGGTCGACGCTGCTGAGAGTCACTGAAAGGAGCCTGCCTCTTCCGGTCTCTCCTCTGACAGCGATCAAACTGAGAACCGGCCCACTCTGTCTCAAAGATCTGGGCCTTCCGCACCACTTCCTCAAAAGTCAGAAGCTCATGCCCAATAACACGGCTGTAAAGACCGTAACGTAAGCCATCCTCAAATCGGTGGGCTCTTCGCTCCTTGTCATCTACCAGATAAGGTGCAAATCTAGATAGTGCAACAAAACGAGCCTTGTACTGAGCCACTGTCATATCACCCTGCACCAGGGCCTCAAACTCCAACGCTCGCTGTCGTCGGATGTGATCTGGGAAGTACTGTCGATCAAATCGATCCATAAAATCCTCTCAAGTCCATACAAAATCGGTGTCTGTTGCTCGAGAGACTGATGTCCACCAATGCTCAGCCTCACCCTGGAGAAGAAATACGGTTAATCGAACTCGCTGATCTGTCATACATCCCATCGTCTCGAATACCTTCTCTACATCAGCGCGCCATCTCTCAGCTGCCGTCGGGTCTAGCTCACCCTGGAAACGCGGCGGATCGAGCCGTCGAAACTCACGAAGGAGAGGACTCGCAAGATCCTGCTCTGCCTGTGCTGGTGAAATAACTGGCTGTGTGCCCTGTCCCTGAAGTGCAGCCGTCATAGCCTGTAACATCTACTGCAACTGTGAGGCACTCACGGATACGGTCGGCTCCGCACCGATCTCTAGTGGAGGAGCAGCATACTCAGGATGGGCAGTAGAAATCTCTGGTGGTGGAATGAGCATCGCAGGTGGTAATGCATGAGCCGCAGGTGGTGGAGCAGGATCCTCGGGTGGTGGTGCGGGAGTCGAACGGGTCACTCTCCCACGCGCCATGTCCTACAGGAAAGAGTAAAGGCGCCTATCAACTTCAAAACTCTCTAAGGCACACACGTTAAAGGCCTATAACGGAAGGTCGTTAAGTTATCCGAACTTCGGGACTTAGTCATTCCACACTCATAGGAAATATGTAATATTATTCTCGGTTATTCCCAAGTTATGATCTGATACCAACTTCTGTCACGCTCCAAACTCAGAAACCGGGCTCACAAAATTCCCGATCGCCGAATCCGGGAACTCCATTGCATTTTTACTATGATAAAAAAACTTTACAAGTACAATGAGCATAAAGGGAAATACAATGGTAAGGAATAAAAACTCCAAAACGATCTGCAAAGCGCTCCTGCCTCAGCGCTGCTACGAGCCAACATCACCTGCACACAACGGTTGTGCATAAGCTTATAGAAAGCTTAGAGGGTGGTGAAAGTGTGTGCGCAAGGTAGTAATATGATCATGCAATATCAGAGTAATGCGAAATATGTAGATGGATCCATAATATCATGAGCCGTACCAAGGCTATGCGATGCAAGATGCAAGTCAAGCATACAATCCTCATCTAAGTCCACATGTCAATATAGCTCAACTATGGGATATCACCGGGGTCTAGTACACTCTAAACCAGATCACCTCCTCATCGCGCGCAATAAGATAAGTGAAAGAGACCTCACTATCCGTCTGCCAATATTGGGCTCGACTCGTCGATAGCGGACTCATTCCTCGAGCTGGTCAGACTCAGCCTAGCATTGCCTCCTACACTAGGGCGGGTAAGGCCGCACCCCCTTCCAACCGACCACGACATAATGGAGAGCGCAACCATCTGGTAATCGGCACTCAACGTTCATTTACCCACTCGGTGTAAACGTTGGAGCAACCTCTTAGTACCATAAGGGTTTAGGGACTTTAATCTAGGGATATCTATAGCACCCTATGTAGAACAAGATTTCGGATATCTAATCCTTCCAACCACGATACGTTTGTGGTGGCTACGACCCCGATGTCGCTAGGGCGTACAATAACCATATCACACAATGAGAAATGCATGAATCACACTATCCAATCATGCAGTAAATCCTGCGCGTATCGTGCTCTCATGTCGGGCAACACCGCCTAATCGGGAGCCCATAAACAACCTGCCCGAAGGCATATGCTATGATCAGTCACTTCTCATATCAGGCATATATATGATGCGTATGATCATGAGTCATGAAACTATACTAAACATGTTATAATAAAATGAACTATCCTTACAATGCAGATGGGTCTGGATGGCCTATACACAATAAGTACGAGACTAATAATGGGCCCTAAGGAGAGTCATAATGTGGACATCCAACCAGCATTACACTCGCAATGTAGACGTCAAACCAACATTGTTCACAAGGCGCATCATTGTAAACATCATTACATAATCCATGTTGGGATCACACATTGCAATGGACCTTAGGTACATCCCATTGGGCCTTTTATTCATCAAATGGGCCACATCAATGGGCCGCACCAATGGGCCTTATGTGCATTGTAATGGGTCATAACCCGTGGGCCTTAGATTGCAACAAATGGGCTTAATCTCGTGGGTCGTATATGTAACAAATGGACCACACCAAATGGGCCCCATATGTACATCAAATGGGCCTCAACCCATAGGCCCTAATACATCTCAATGGGCCTTAACCCATGGGTCCCTAAAACATCAAATGGGTCTCAACCCATGGGCCTTACATGTATATTAAAGTGGGCCTCAACCATGGGCCACAAATACATTGAATGATCCCATGACATGGGCCTTACATCCACATCAAAGTGGGCCCCAATGAACTACCACAAATTCATTAAGATGGTCCTCATAACATGTCAAGGTGGGGTCAACTTAGACTATGGATTTGACTCATTCTTTATGCCCATGCCATAAAATGGGCTTTCCAAAAGGATGGATGTTCACTCCCCAAGTGCAGGGTTGTGATGTAATAATAACTCGGTAAGACCGAGGTCGAATCCTAGGGGACTGAAACTTGTACGTTATCTAAAACTAACCAGAACTAGAACTAGATTAAGATGAAATCTAAACTGAATGTAATTTGAGAAATAATGGTGAAATAATTATATAAACTTAAGAGAAATCAGAAGAAGGGAACTAGGGATTCAGAGGATCCACTTGTAGAGATCAGGGAGATCTTATGCATGTTTCATGGAAATTAACTGAACTGACATTGATCTAGTTTTCAAAGAGATGAAAGGTGTATAAATTAGAATGGATTCCATCACCAAACCATGTCCAAAAGACTATGGCAAACAACAGAATTAAACTAATTACCACCCAATCACATGCATGAAAGTTAGGAAGGATACCGTCATCCAACCATGCCCAGGAGACTATGGTGAACAACAGGACGTCCTGACGTCATAAACATGAAAAGGAAATAGAAATATTCAAAGCATCGCAGACCCATTGTAATTTCAGTCACAACAGACCATTAAGAACTAAAAATATTCCCATAATAATTAACTAAAATCAAAGTCAATTCATGCATTAAAATTAAAATAAAATCAAATCTCTCATCTCACTACAAGCTTCACCTCTTAGCCCTAGCTAGGAGGTTTTAGCCTGCCATGGATGGGCTCAATCCAAATAAATAAAGAGAAAAAGAAAAGGAAAAGAAAAGGGAAAGAAAAAAACCAAGCTCCTCTCTCTCTCCTCTGCCCACGTTGAAACCCAAGCTCGAGCCCTCTATTCTTCCTCCCAAGACCTTGAATGAATGCTTCCCATGTCCAAAAACCTCCTTTTACAGCTGCTGGAAGGCTGGAGTCAGTGACAGAGTTGTAGCAGGACACGAAGTGTAATTTTCGCAGCCAAGTTCAGTGCCTCGGAACACGCTACTTTCCTCGCTCAAATTCCAAAGAAACATCGTCCCTTAGTACTTTCTTGAGTCCTCTACATGATAGACGGTTCAGATCTGCCATATAATCAAAGATGGTGGGCCAAAACTGTCTGAAAAAGTCAGTTTTCACGGATGTGCGAAACCTTTCGCACCATTTCACTGTTGTGATCGGTGGGCCCCACAGAAGCATTTTCTGGAAAATCCACCCCGTCCATTGGATTCAGAACGAAATTTCAGTCAAGAATGGGTGGTTTTCAACGTCCATTGACGTGGCCAAGAGAAGAAATCACAGAAGAATCAGTTTTGAACATTACCGAGCAGCCCTTTTGTGGCCTCTGTATCTCACACGTGCGTACGCATGGGTACAAAAAGTCAACATATTTTTGTAGTATTCGATGCCCCTCTACACGGTGAACGGGTCAGATTTTTCATATGGTCAATGGGTAGAGCCCACAAACGTCCACAAAAATGGCCAGCGGCCTGCGTTACGCGGTGCGATTTTTTATTTTTTATTTTTATTTTTATAAGAAGAAAGTCGGTCAGCGTCTTGCTGACCGACTTAACTCGTTTGGTGCATGACAAGTGCACATGTGCATTGTACACACTCATCTCATATGGAGTCCATTGCACTGTTTTGGAGAAATCTGCACCGTCCATCTGTTTTGACTCCTCATTTAAGGCGTAAATAATAATTTTGAGACAGTTCCAGATATCAGGTGGGCCCAGAATCAACGGTTTATGGGCTGATCTGTCAGTTGGGGCACTTCCCGAGATCTTCAAAGGCTGAAATTTTATATGTACGGTTAATTTATGGTCCTCAGGCGACGTATGAAGTTTCAAGCCGAACGGATGGTGGGAACCTCGTGATCTTGCATTCTGGACGTCCTTCAGGCCACTTGAGCTTCAATTTTTAACTTTTCTCGGATTTCTGACCGTGTATATTTGTCAATCTTGGTCCCCTGGAGTGTGTCCCTTGCCTTTGGCGTCATCAGATCGTTAAATCTCAACTTTTAACGTCCTTTTTCCATCCATGCTCATAAAATCACCTTGCAACACAAGAATGAGAAAACAAGCCATTAGATAGCATTATATTCGTAAATCCAGATAATATCTGGGGTCTAATATGCAATATTTGACCCTCAACACAACCCCCAACCAGCATTTTTCTAGTCCCGAGCAAAATATGCGAAAAATAAGTTGAGAATTATAGGAGAACTTTCTATGAAATCGAGTGAGATTTTGAACAAAATACGAGAAATTTAATATCCATGAATGTTAGAAATTGTTTTCTCCTGAGCTCAAGCGCACGGTAGACTTCATAATCAAGTGTAAAGTATTAATCCATCAATTAGAAAAATTTTAAACATTGAGATCCATGGATGTATAGTCTATTCTCGGCTTATCATCATTAAGCGATCCAATCGTCAATTTCATGATATCATTGGTAACCAACAAGATAATTCATGACAACCAAAACCTAATCCAAAACTTGCCGCATAGATTAACCTATTAACTTGTGATTTTTCTATTCAAAGTAATGCCAAGGAAGGGGAATCAAATCCTCACCTATAGGGAGCAAACCTATGGTGAAGATCGTACACCTGACTCTTTTTCACATATCATTCATGGGGAATTAACTCTACACCTAAAGGGAGAAAACCTATGGTGAAGATTAATTATCCAACCTTTCCAATTTTTATACCATAATGGCAAGATATTTTAGGCTAGTTCCTTTCGTGCTTAGTGATTACCAAGTTAATCCTTCGATATGGAACTGAAATCTTAATGTGTAGGCAAGACGTGTCCTGAAATCATGATTCAATCAATGTTTACAACTTCTAATCATGGATTAATAATTCACTTAACTATGAAATCTAACAGATACGGAATCCAAGAGTCATAAATCCACCATTATGTACCTTGAAAATCTAAATTAGGGATATCTGTCAAAATCACTTCGAATTTGTAGAAATTTTCAGAAATTTTTTTTTTTTTTAAAAAAAATTTTTACAATTTTTGCTCAAGACCAAGAAAATACTGATTAGGAAACCTAATCTCCCACCCCCAACCTAAAATCTACATTGTCCTCAATGTAAAGGATATGAGCATGCAATGCACATGGGACAACGAAAGTAAATGAGAAGTGATGGGAAGATAGTACCTGAATAACGAATCAAGAGAGTTTTCAATAGATCACGGCATGGAAGCTTGTCAGCAAGAGAGAGAAAGCAGAATAAAAATAACAAAAATAAAATCCTACCTATACCACTTTCGCAGGTGCTCTCGATTGCATTTAGCGTATGCAACAAGCCTTTAAACCCCTAGGTTACCCCTAGCGGACGAGTTGTAGTCTCGTGAGGGTTTGCAGTAATGTTACCCACAAACATTGAACTAACTAACCTATGAAAGCGACTATCCTAAACCTATGAAAGCGATAAACCTACCTATACCTCCATCAGACTAGGAGATCAGTGATGGTAAACAAGAGCAATCAGAGGCATGGACATGTCCTCTGAATCAAATGTCTCAACAAATGGCTTTAATCGATGTCCATTAACTTTAAACTCCTTGCCATTGTCGGGATCTTTTATCTCGACGGCCCCATGAGGATAAGCAGTAACAACAATATAAGGGCCGGTCCAACGAGATCGAAGCTTATCCGGAAAGAGATGTAGTCAAGAGTCATACAAGAGGACTTTCTGACCTGGCGTGAATGATTTCCGTAGAATATGTTGATCATGAAACGCCTTCATCCTGTCCTTGTAAATTCTAGAGTTTTCGTACGCATCGTTCCGGATTTCTTCAAGTTCATTTAATTGAAGTTTGCGTAGTCCAAATTGAAATTCAGATTTTTGATCGCCCAGTATGCTTTATGTTCCAATTCCACCGGCAAGTGACAAGCCTTTCCATAGACAAGTCTAAAGGGAGATGTTCCAATAGGAGTTTTAAAAGCAGTACGGTACGCCCATAAGGCATCAGTCAATCGAATTGACCAGTCCTTACGATCAGGGTTAACCGTTTTCTTTAGGATATGTTTGATCTCTCTATTGGAAATCTCAGCTTGTCCACTTGTTTGTGGATGGTATGGGGTGCTCACCTTATGCGAGATACCGTATTTCTTCATTAAACTCTCGAATGGTCTATTACAGAAGTGTGAGCCCCCGTCACTAATGATGGCTCGAGGTGTTCTGAACCGCGACAGGATATTTTCTTTCAAAAATTTAATGACTGTGCGATGGTCATTTTTGCGGCACGGAATTGCTTCGATCCATTTAGTGACATAGTCTACGGCGAGCAAAATATATAGATTTCCAAATGATTGGGGGAATGGTCCCATGAAATCAATGCCCCAACAATCAAATGCTTCTATAATAAGGATGGGATTCAAGGGCATCATATTTCGATGGGACAATGCTCCCAATTTCTGACAACGCTCACAAGCCTTGCAAAACTCATGAGTGTCCCTGAACATAGTGGGCCAGTAGAAGCCACACTGTAAAATCTTAGTCGTGGTCTTTTTAGCAGAAAAGTGACCACCACAGGCCTGTGAGTGACAGAAGGAGATGACACTCTGATGCTCATCGTCTGGTACGCATCTCCTTACGATTTGGTCTGGGCAATATTTAAACAAATATGGATCATCCCAGAAAAAGTTACGCACCTTGGTAAAGAATTTCTTCTTATCTTGTGACGTCCAGTGTGTCGGTATGGCACCTGTAGCAAGATAATTAGCAATATCAGCGAACCAAGGTGAATGGGAGACTCTAAACAGTTGTTCATCAGGGAACATGTCATTGATATGGGTTGCCTCAAGGGAATCAGAGGTATTAAGGCGAGAAAGATGATCGGCCACTACGTTCTCTACTCCCTTTTTATCTTTAATTTTCAAATCAAATTCTTGGAGTAGAAGGATCCATCGTATCAGGCGGGGCTTAGAATCATTCTTAGAAAGAAGATACTTAAGTGCTGCGTGATCTGTGTAGATGATGATCTTGGATCCGATCAGGTAGGACCTAAATTTGTCCAAAGCGAACACTACGGCTAAGAGTTCCTTTTCCGTATTCGAGTAGTTCACTTGGGCAGGATTTAGAGTCCTACTTACGTAGTGAATAACGTAAGGCCGTTTATCTTTTCTCTGGCCTAGAACCACTCCAAGAGTATAATCAGAGGCGTCGCACATAAGTTCAAAAGGAAGACTCCAGTCGGGTGGCTGCATGATAGGTGCAGTGGTTAACATGCCCTTAAGCTTAGTGAAAGCTTCTTGGCACTGCTCAGTCCACTCATATGGTGTATCCTTTTGAAGAAGATTACATAAAGGACGAGAGAGGAGACTAAAGTCCTTTATGAATCGTCTGTAAAAGCCTGCGTGTCCTAAGAAGGATCGCACATCTCTGATATTCTTGGGTGGAGGTAGGTTAGAGATAAGATCGATTTTTGCCTTATCTACCTCGATTCCTTTGGACGAGATGATATGCCCAAGGACAATTCCCTTTTGAACCATAAAATGACACTTCTCCCAGTTAAGTACCAAATTCTTTTCTTCACATCTTTTCAGCACACATTTAAGACTTGCTAAGCATTCGCTAAAAGATGAACCAAAAAAAGAGAAATCGTCCATGAAGACCTCTAGATATTTCCCCACCATGTCAGAAAAGATGCTCGTCTTGCATCGCTGAAAGGTGGCAGGGGCATTACATAGCCCGAATGGCATCCTTCTGTAAGCAAAGGTGCCATAGGGACATGTAAATGTGGTCTTTTCCTGATCCTCAGGGGCGATTTCAATTGATTATAACCTGAATACCCGTCAAGGAAACAATAATAGGAATGACCAGCTAGCCTTTCTATGATTTGATCAATGAAGGGCAAAGGAAAGTGGTCTTTCCTTGTGACGGTATTCAGCTTTCTGTAGTCAATGCACATTCTCCAACCAGTAGTAACTCTGGTTGGAACGAGTTCATTATTGGCATTGGCTACGATGGTGATCCCGGACTTCTTAGGAACCACCTGAGTTAGACTCATCCATTGACTATCGGATATGGGGTAAATGATCCCTACTTCTAATAGTTTGAGAACCTCGGCCTTAACCACTTCCTTCATATTTGGATTTAGTCTACGTTGTGATTGCCGAACAGCCTTTGCATTGTCCTCAAGATATATACGGTGAGTACAAATCGATGGGTTAATTCCCTTGAGGTCCGCTATCGTCCATCCAAGAGCTCCCTTATGCTCAATGAGAGTAGATATCAACATACTCTCCTGTTCTTTCTCCAGGTGGGCAGAGATCACCACCGGATATGTCTCATCTTGACCTAAATAGACATATTTTAAATCAGAGGGCAAAGGTTTTAGGTCAAGCTTCGGTGGCTTGAGGTTAGATGGTAGAGGCACTACATCGGTTTGGGGCAATTCTTCAATTTGTGGCCTCCACCGGTTAACTTCAAGTACCGGTGTAGTATCAAGCATGACACACGTCTCCCTAATTATATCATCGTCAAGATCATGGGAGTGGGCTAGGCACGTCTCTAGAAGATCAGAGGATAAGGTGAGAGGCGTTCTATCTTCCATAAAAAAATCAATCATGTTAACATCGTGGAAATCGTCATCATCCTCTGAGTTGCTGCCGTTATTGAAAAAGATATTCGATTCCAATGTCAAATTTTCAAAGGACATAGTCATGACACCATTCCTGCAATTGATAATTGCATTTGAAGTAGACAGGAATGGGCGACCAAGAATGACGGGAATCTGAGTGCTCGTGTCATTGATGGGTTCGGTGTCCAAGATGATAAAATCAACAGGGTAGTAGAATCTATCCACCTGGACCAACACATCCTCGATGATCCCTCTTGGTATACGAACAGAATGATCAGCAAGTTGTAGTGTGGTTTGAGTGGGTTTTAATTCACCCAAACCTAACTGTTGGTATACCGAGTAAGGAATCAGATTAACGCTTGCTCCTAAGTCAAGAAGTGCGTGATCAATTCGATTGTTTCCGATCACACATGATATGGTTGGGCAACCGGGATCTTTGAATTTTTACGGCACATCTTGTTTCAGGATGGTACTCACTTTCTCAGTCAAGGAGATCTTCTTTTGAACATTTTTCCGTCGTTTGGTAGTGCATAAATCCTTTAAAAATTTAGCATATGAAGGAATCTGTTTTACAACGTCAAGCAGAGGAATGTTGACTTTCACTTGTTTCAACACCTCTAGGATATCCTGAGAGTTAGATAGACGTTTTGGTTCAACCAACCGTTGGGGAAACGGAGCAACTGGCTTTTCTAGAGGTTCCGGTTCAAATTTTTGTGGGGTGCCACTAGATCCATCATTGTTGTCCTCTTCTGGTTCTTGAGGCTTTTCGGGCCTCACCGGAAGAGTTTTATCAATAACCTTCCCACTCCTAAGAGTGGTGATGGATTTAGCGTGTCCCATTTGATTTGAAGAGCTGGGATCACCTGTCTTGTATTGCGGTTTCGGATTAGGGATTGGTTGTGCAGGGAGCATCCCTTTTTCCATAGCCGTCATACGTGAATCTATTTTTTGCATAAAATCTGAAATTCCTTGCATTGTCCGCGCCAGCTCTTGTATGGAAATTTGAACCGATTCTTCTTGAGGTTTTCCCTGATTTGGATTTTGATTGAAGAAACCTTGAGGGGTAGCAGTTTGTCCGTTCCTCCAACTAAAATTCGGGTGATTTTTCCAGCCAGGATTGTAAGTATTAGAGGGTGGTCCATTGAAAGGTCTTTGATAGTTATTTACGGCATTAGATTGTTCATTCAATACATCTTGAAAGGCAGGTATTGAAGGACAATTTTCAGTAGTATGAATGTTGCAATCACAGATGCCGCAAACACTTTCATTAACCTTTTCCTTCCTTCCTTCCATGGCCTCAAATTTTCTGGTGAGATTGGCCACCTTAGCGTTAAGATCATTATCCTCTTTCAGGAGATATATTCCTCCTTTTTCTCTTGAATGAGTCGGCCTAGACGTGGTGTTCGTTCTTGGGTAATAGTCCCATGATTGTGTTTTTTCCGTGAGACTATCGAGGTAATCCTATACCTCGTCGACATTTTTATTAATAAAATCTCCGTTACACATTGTCTCGACCATTTGGCGCATGGAAGATGTTAGCCCATCATAGAAAAAATTCGTAACGCGCCATATTTCAAAGCCATGTTGTGGGCATGCATTAACCAGATCCTTAAACCTTTCCCAACATTGGCAGAATGTTTCATCTTCCTTTTGGGCAAAGTTCATGATTGCTCTCCTGAGGGTAATTGTCTTATGATGTGGGAAAAATTTCTTTATAAATTCCCTCTGCAAATCATTCCATGTGCCAATGGACCTAGGACGCAGTGAATGTAGCCACGTCTTGGCTTTTTCTTTCAAGAAAAATGGAAAGAGTTTCAGCCTAATAGTATCCTCAGATACATTAGAAAAGTATAAGGTGCCTATGATTTCATCGAACTCTTTCAGATACAAGTATGGTTCTTCAGACTCAAGCCCATGGAACTTAGAAAGGAGTTAGATAACCCCTGGCTTAATGTCCATATGTCTTGTATTCTCAGGAAAAATCATGCATGAGGGCGTACTCACCCCCGCCGGTTGTAAATAATCTCGTAAAGTACGAGGCGGGGGTGCCTGATGCATCTCATTCTCATCATGTACTTCCTCAACCCTTGGTTGGGGTAGTGCTTGAGGTTAATTTTCAGCCATAACGTCTTCTAACTCAGGATAATTCAAGTGGTGTCTAGTCCTGCGACGGACAGTCAACCCCTCAACTAATCATCCTTCAGTCACGAGACGTTGAGTGTTGTCGCGTGCCCAATGAGGCATAAAACACACTCAGCCCTCAAATTCTAACTTAAACCTAAAAAAAAGGAAGAAGAAATCTAAAAAATAAAGGGGAAAGATGGAAAGAGGTTACCAAAGTTGGAGTCCTAGGTTAAGAATCTGCAAAACAAAACAAAATAAGTTAGTTTCTAAAAATAGAAAGTTCTAATTAAAAGTAAACTAATTTCTAGAGAAAAGAAAAAAAATTCTAAAAAAATAAAAATAAAAATTAGAAAGAGCTTACTAAATTAGAAGTTTCCTACAAAACAGAAAAATTAAGTTAGTTCTAAAAATCAAATAGAAGGAAGAATAGTAAATTTCTTAAGTTAGGAAAAAGTTCTAATAAGGAAAATAATCAAGCTTCTAAACCTAGAAAAAATTTCTAAAAAAAAAAATAAAATCTAATCCTAAACTAATCCTAAAACTAATTAATTTCAGAAAAACGTAGCCGACAGTTCCCGGCAACGGCGCCAAAAACTTATTCACTCCCCAAGTGCAGGGTTGTGATGTAGTAATAACTCGGTAAGACCGAGGTCGAATCCCAGGGGACTGAAACTTGTACGTTATCTAAAACTAACCAGAACTAGAACTAGATTAAGATGAAATCTAAACTGAATGTAATTTGACAAATAATGGTGAAATAATTATATAAACTTGAGAGAAATCAGAAGAAGGGAACTAGGGATTCAGAGGATCCACTTGTAGAGATCAGGGAGATCTTATGCATGTTTCATGGAAATTAACTGAACTGACATTGATCTAGTTTTCAAAGAGATGAAAGGTGTATGAATTAGAATGGATTCCATCACCAAACCATGCCCAAAAGACTATGGCAAACAACAGAATTAAACTAATTACCACCCAATCACATGCATGAAAGTTAGGAAGGATACCGTCATCCAACCATGCCCAGGAGACTATGGTGAACAACAGGACGTCCTGACGTCATAAACATGAAAAGGAAATAGAAATATTCAAAGCATCGCAGACCCATTGTAATTTCAGTCACAACAGACCATTAAGAACTAAAAATATTCCCATAATAATTAACTAAAATCAAAGTCAATTCATGCATTAAAATTAAAATAAAATCAAATCTCCCATCTCACTACAAGCTTCACCTCTTAGCCCTAGCTAGGAGGTTTTAGCCTGCCATGGATGGGCTCAATCCAAATAAATAAAGAGAAAAAGAAAAGGAAAAGAAAAGGGAAAGAAAAAAACCAAGCTCCTCTCTCTCTCCTCTGCCCACGTTGAAACCCAAGCTCGAGCCCTCTATTCTTCCTCCCAAGACCTTGAATGAATGCTTCCCACGTCCAAAAACCTCCTTTTATAGCTGCTGGAAGGCTGGAGTCAGTGACAGAGTTGTAGCAGGACACGGAGTGCAATTTTCGCAGCCAAGTTCGGTGCCTCGGAACACGCTACTTTCCTCGCTCAAATTCTAAAGAAACATCGTCCCTTAGTACTTTCTTGGGTCCTCTACATGATAGATGGTTCAGATCTGCCATATAATCAAAGATGGTGGGCCAAAACTGTCCGGAAAAGTCAGTTTTCGCGGATGTGCGAAACCTTTCGCACCATTTCGCTGTTGTGATCGGTGGGCCCCACAGAAGCATTTTTTGGAAAATCCACCCCATCCATTGGATTCAGAACAAAATTTCAGTCAAGAATGGGTGGTTTTGAACGTCCATTGACGTGGCCTAGAGAAGAAATCACAGAAGAATCAGTTTTGAACGTTACCGAATAGCCCTTTTGTGGCCTCTGTATCTCACACGTGTGCACGCATGGGTACAAAAAGTCAGCATATTTTTGTAGTATTCGAGCCTCTCTACACGGTGAACGGGTCAGATTTTTCATATGATCAATGGGTAGAGCCCACAAACGTTCGCAAAAATGGCCAGCGGCCTGCGTTACACGGTGCGATTTTTTTTATTATTTATTAATTTTTTTTTTTTTAAGAAGAAAGTCGGTCAGCGTCTTGCTGACCGACTTAACTCGTTTGGTGCACGACGAGTGCACATGTGCACTGTACACACTCATCTCATATGGGGTCCATTGCACTGTTTTGGAGAAATCTGCACCGTCCATCTGTTTTGACTCCTCATTTAAGGCGTAAATAATAATTTTGAGACAGTTCCAGATATCAGGTGGGCCCAGAATCAACGGTTTATGGGCTGATCTGTCAGTTGGGGCACTTTCCGAGATCTTCAATGGCTGAAATTTTATATGTACGGTTAATTTATGGTCCTCAGGCGACGTATGAAGTTTCGAGCCGAACGGATGGTGGGAACCTCTTGATCTTGCATTCTGAACGTCCTTCAGGCCACTTGAGCTTTAATTTCTAACTTTTCTCGAATTTCTGACCGTGTATATTTGTCAATCTTGGTCCCCTGGAGTGTGTCCCTTGCCTTTGGCGTCATCAGATCGTTAAATCTCAACTTTTAACGTCCTTTTTCCATCCATGCTCATAAAATTACCTTGCAACACAAGAATGAGAAAACAAGCCATTAGATAGCATTATATTCGTAAATCCAGATAATATCTGGGGTCTAATATGCAATATTTGACCCTCAACAATGGATGGATTGGATGCAACCCATACCTCATGGTGGGGGCCCACATGAAGGCCCACTATCATGTATATCATATGAAATATAATATACAACTATATATAATATATATACACAATATTATATATAATATAATATTATATAAATATAAACATACACATACACACACATACATTAGGCCACATGTGGAGGGGCAGGTCCCACCATTAGATCACACGTGGGACCCACAACTCTCTGGACGGTAAGAGACAGAGAGGGAGTGAGAGATATAGAGAGAGAATGAGAGATATATATAGAGAGAGAGAGATAGAGAGAGAGAGAGAGAGAGTGAGGGCACGTGGCCCTTTTTCTCCTTTTTCTTTCTTTTTCTTTTCTTTCTTTTTTTTTTTCTCTTTTCTTGTCCTTTCACGCTGACACAAGAGGGGTGGGTCCTACGTAGGGCCCACCATACAATTGTATATAGGAGAGGGTGGCAGCGAGCTCTCCACAAGGAAGAGCTGTGTGGGCCCCACCGTTGAGGTGGTCATACATCTGACCCACCAGTCAGATGCACCATTCTAGCGTGGGCCTAGGTCTCAAAAAAAAAATCAAGTCAGGTTGTGATTTGTATGGGCCAGCAGATACAACAGTTGGGAGGGCTACCCTCCGTTAAAACATTCAAAATCATTTATTAGCCCCACTGAGATGGGGTCCACAAATCTAGCCCACCCATCATGGGTGTCCCACTTGAATGAAGGGTCAGATCAAGTTCTACCGCATTCAAAACTTGGGTGGGTCCCACGTAGGCCACCCTCACGGTGATGGATACCAAGGCCTCACGTGTTGAAGCGTGGTATCTTCACTCAGTCTGCCCGTTGAGCTATGGAACTGGGTGTGGGATCACACCAAGGTGGGCCCCACACGTGGAGTGGGGCGTGTGGATGGGTCCCATGGACCCCACGTCAATACACCCCTATGTCAATACACACCCATGTTAGGACACACTCCATGTAGCCACCTGCACAGGAATTGTTGCCATGACCTCAAGTGTTGCAGCGAGGTAACTCCACCCCGTCTACCAGTTGAATTAGGAGTTTGGGTGTGAGTGTGGGTCCCACGTGCCAAGGAAGGCTCCACATGGACATGGTCCCACCGTCCAGGTGGTGGACAGTCCGGATACAACACATACATCATTGGTGTGGCCCTTTGGAGGGATGGAGGACGGAGGTGGGTCCTATTGACCCCACCATTAGTCCATCCACACCATGTTAGCTACACCCACTGTCAGCTACACTCGCTGTCAGATACCACTTCACTGTTAGCCATCGTCCACGGGTGCATCCGCCTGGATGGACGGTGTACACACCTCATCAAGGTGGGTCCCACATGGCCGACATGTTTGGATTAGCGTTATGTTTGGGTTCTGCCCATGGCACTTACCAGCCATGAAGATAGTGGGATCCACATCAATGGATGGCATGGATGAGGTCATGCATCAGGTGGGCCACAAGCCATCATACACAAAGAAAAGAGACAATGGAGAGAGAGAGAGAGAAAGAGAACGTGAGGATGGAGGGGCCCCGCCACTATGGGCCCCTCTTGCATACAAATATAGTGCCACATATATGGACCCTTAATCAAGAAAAATGAATGAAAAAAAAGATTTAAGATCACCCACCGGCTTCTTCTTGCACCATATGCTTCCTTAGCTCCTTAGCTTCGATTCCAATGGAGGAGATGAGAAATGGATGGCTATGATGGGAGATCAAGGGGTGAAAAGGTGGGCCACACTTGTGATTTGGAAGACTTAGAGAATTCCCATACGTGGGATATTTTTTTTTTGCTTGGAGAAGTAATTTGAAAAATGAGAGAGAGAGAGAGAGACTTGTAAAGGGAGAGAGAGATGGGTGATAGATGTTTGATGTGGTGGTGATGGGTGTGTAAGATACCTTTTTGACATTGGTGCCCTTTTGTGTAAGAAAGGCATAACTTTGTAAGAAACTTTTGGACTTTTGTAGTTGCTTGGGTATGGGTGAAAGGTGATGTGTACTTGACATGTACTTGACATGTGATAGATTGATGGATTGATTGATTGATGGGATTGATGGGATTGATGTGACATATCGTAGAGATTCTTTTGAGTTTCGCAACGCGTGGCGTTTTCCTCGCACTGAACATTGGCCCACATCTCTTGACCAGGATATCGCCTAGGCGCGCAAGTCGCGGCATAGGAACCACAACGACGGCGCGGTCGCTATGGTAATGGTCTTGAGTTGAGTCGATACGGGTTAACAACATATGAATCAGGGTCGCGCATTAATATCGGTTAAGGGTCTAAAGTTGTCGGAATTCGACTGGTAAGACTGCGGAAGTCTACGAAATGGTACGGACTAAGATACGGGTCTTACAAAAGTACCTAAATAACCCTATTTATAGGCAAAGTTCTACAAAATCGTAAAACTGGATCTATTTTACACAAATTGCGTAACACCTTTGATGTCATCAAAGGGGTTTGAATTCGAAAGTTGTGCCTTTTCTTCTTTTATACTGAATAAGTCTCTGTGTCATCGAACTATCTTTCGATGTTAGCGAGTGAAGCTTCGATCCATCGAACAGGTCTTCGAGTCATCGAAAATGCATCTAAAAAGTCCAGTGAGTTGCCTCAATTTCTTTAATAAATTCGATGTCATCGAGTACCTTCCTTTAAGTCATCAAACATTCCTTTTATTGATCGAGAAAAGTACCCAACATGTCCAACAACCAAATTATTTTCCCTCATAAATTCAATGTCATCGACGAGTGTTTGATGTCATCGAATGATTCTGGATGACACAGTCTTTGTGATTTCCACACTTGATCTTTCGACTTCCTTCCTTCTCCACTTAGTTTCCATAGACCTTTGAGTCTTGAAATCTTCAATGTTAGTCTCTAAATATCACTTCTTTGCTTTGATGACTTTTGAGCACTAAATCCATGCTTTTAGCCTTCTTTTCAATCCAAGCCCCCTAAATTCACCTTGCAATACAAACACATGAAAATATACCGTTAAGTCATATTATGTTTGTAAAACCAAGAAATAAATGGGAAAAATATGTAATATTTGAGTCTCAATAGTCAGCTCGTCACTCGAAAATTTATGCAAGCATAATCCACGCAATTAACGACAACCATTTCCACAAAAAGGGGGGTTCTACAAGTATAGCATCCAAAATAGCGCCGATGCGCAATATGATTCAGTCACAAAAGATAAAGCAAAAAAAAAAAAAAAAAAAAATTAGACACGACCTAGCTGGCCTGTGGGGGATCGACACTTGGGGGCTGGTCACCCGGAGGAGGATCTTCGGTGCTCAAGCTTAAGGTTGAGGTAAAGCCTCTTGACGTATATCCTCTACACAGGCATTATACCCATAATTGTAGACCTTCTCAGCCTCGGCCTGTTGCTCCTTCGAATTCTTGAAGGCCTCGACAGTGGCAGTAGCTATCGAAGCGGCTTAGGCCTCAATCTTGGTGCATTGAGCAGCAAGAGCCTTCTCAATGGCCACCTTTGCATCGGTAATGGCATCAAGCCTCGCCTGCCCTAATTTGCCCACCAATCGGGTGTTATCATCGTCCACTGTACCAAGGACGGCTTTCACCCTCACTAGCTCAGCATCTGCAGAGTCCAGGTGAGACTGGAGCTCATTGACTTCCCCTTGGAATGCCAACTCCCTC
Organism: Magnolia kwangsiensis; assembly: GCA_037074715.1. Classification (NCBI taxonomy): domain Eukaryota; kingdom Viridiplantae; phylum Streptophyta; class Magnoliopsida; order Magnoliales; family Magnoliaceae; genus Magnolia; species Magnolia kwangsiensis. The sequence goes on along the minus strand of CM073589.1, from coordinate 45,119,668 downwards.
ACTTGGCCCTCAGCAATAAGGCCCATGAGCTCATCTCGCTCCTCCTTGCTGACTTCAAGAGAAAATCTGCCCCGACTATCTCTCCTCGGAGGACCTCTACCTCTCTCTAAAGAGCCTCAATCTCCTCATCTTCCCTACTTATCTCCCGCAGCCTCTCACGAGTCGATAAGAACATGGGTAGCACTTGCATGGTATAAAAATCAACCGATATGTTAAAACTAAGAAAAGGCAAATGCAGTTATGGGAGGAAAGTTACCTTATAACAGACTGAGGAGATATTATTGATGAAGGATTCATGGCGCTATGTGAAAAGCTCAGCTACCTCCACCTTGGGGGCATGCTTCGCCACCCAATCGACCAGCTGAGACATGTGATAATCAGGGGGGAACTGCCAAACCTCAGGGAGGGATGCAGACCCTACGACCTCACTGATCCTGCTTGCAGCCGAAGCTTGATGCTCCATCATAGGCTTACCCCCATCCATGGGTAGAGAACGAGCTCCCCCAACCGAGCGTTTAACCTTGGTGGGAACTAGGGTAACATCCTTGTCGCCTACCGGAGCCACTCCTCTGAGCTCGAAAGAGGAGGGGACGACATTGGCATCTTCCCTGACCGCCTCCCCCTACACTTTGAGTTAAACTAGGGGGGTGGTCGAGGGCAATTCAGGAGCAGGGGTAGGAGCGAGAGCAACTGCGACTCTAACCTCAGCAGTGGTGGATGGGTCAGCTTCAGCCCAAGGAGTCTCCTTCCTCTGGACAATGACTTTCACCTGGGGGTCAGAGCATAACATCTCCTGAAGATAAGGAGGCTTTCTCTTCCTCGAACTTAAGGTGTCACCCATACCTGTGCAAAGAAGCTCAATTAACAGAAACGGCTTCATTGAAAACTCAATAATCATGAGGTGAAACTAACTTAAGGCAAATAGGGTAGGTTTGAATTTGTAAAATCTGAATTGATAGAGGTCATTCGGATTTATGACGTGATGCCAGACGCATTGCTCAGCGTTAAGCAATAGCGCCCTGACAACCTGGGCACGATGGAGGAGGGAGAGCTCAAGGACACCCTTCGGATAATCTACAAGAGAATAGTTAAAGATTAGGTAAGAACGATAGAATGTAAAAGTCGACGATGGAGCAGATACTTTAAGGAACCCAACCTGGGGTAGAAAACTTAGTGGGGGCCTTGACCCACAGACCACTGAGCTTGGCTGCAGACGCCTCCCACTCTCCCGAGGCTCAAAACCATTTATTCTTCCAATCTTTGTTGGAAGTAGAGAGCATAGTAACAAGGCCAGAACCCTGCTGAGTCCTCGCTAAGAAATAATACCAACACGGCTCATGACAGTCGTGGTTGGCTTGATAGATATCCATGAACTCGTCAGGCATCAATTCTTGATTCTTAAGTCGACACCAAATCAAGTAAGATGATACTAACATCCTCCAAGCATTGGGGACAAGCTGGCCCAAGGCCAACTTCAGACATGCAATCATGGCACGCACAAAGGGTTGGATCGAAAATTGGAGCCCGCAGTGAAGGGTGCATATGAAGATTGCGACGTCACCATCAGCTAGGTCCCTGGGGGCATCCAGAGGAGCTAGTGCTCGGATATGCACTGAGCTCAAAATCTAGTAATTCTCTCGAATCTCATCCATCTAAGACTCCACTAAGATTGAGCCCCCGAGGACGAGCTCAACAGGGCAGCCACCCGACGATCGAGCAACTACTCTTCCCATCGGATCTTGAGGTATTCTCTTGGAACCTTTAGAGTGAACACCAACTTTAGTGCCTTCGTCTTTCTTGGCATAAGGTCAGAGGGGTATCGCTTCTAGTGGGCCTTCCAAAACCTAGTGCCTAGAGTCTGCATTTGCTCACTCTGAATCTTATGCTTCATGAGCTCCACCTGACCAATTTGACATCTCGAAATGAACGGAAAAGGAGAAAACAAGAGAAAAAGAGGACCAGAGAGAGAGAGAGAGAGAGAGAGAGAGAGAGAGAGAGAGAGAGAATTCACCAGAAATCACCTACTCTGGGGATTTGCTAGCAACAAGCGTCTTCTAGCAGAAATGAAGAAGAGATCCAAATGAAGAGGAATGACTAGCTTTTATAGTCTTAACCAACCAATTATAATGATGACAGATAGTTGTACCCAAAGCTAGATCGCCACCGAGCTGAACCTTTCGGGGTACATGGCAGTACACTGTTGGTTCGGAATCACATTCACCGACCCACACGCTATTTGCATTTAATGGAAGTTAATGCGCAGACGTCTTCTTACCTTTTGAAGTCCATGCGGAAGCTCCCCATGCACTCCAACAATTTTAATCCTTAACTGTCGCCACGTGTTCGCATATTACAGGCTCGAAGTCGAAAAGCTGCCTCTAAAGTACGACGCCTCAGTAACAGAGAATCATGATTACGATTATCTACCTCGATTCTGCTGAGTCTTAAATGTGAATGGTGTGACATACCATCTCCCTATGCGTTTACTCCTTGAGTCCGAGCTCGAACTCAGAGAGCAGGGGGTTTTTGTTATAAGAGAATTTGAGCCTACCCTAATTGGGCAAGCATAGCTCGGCCAGTTGAGTGACCATACTAGGGAATAGAGATGGCCAAGCAAGACAAGCCGACCCTCGATCAAAGACGATCTATATTAACCTATCTAAGCTCTTTGGTAAGGCTTTCACATCAACTTGGAACCTAGAGGAAGTCATTGCACACCTTGTCCGTTGACCTCGAGTAGGATCTCATCAACAATATGATTAAACTGTCATAGGAAGGACTCAAATTACAAGGTCGACTTGGATGGAAATGTGCCCTACAATTGCGCTCAAGACTTAACTCTAGTAACGCATGTAAATAGTAATATCCGGTGCACAATCTCAGGGTAACTGCCAACTTTAGCACATGCGACGTTCACACTAAATGGCATGAGTTGTGCCGAGAAAGACAGACACGACCATTCAATGCAAAAGGTATAAATAGGTGATTCATTGGCATAAAAAGGTATGTAAAATCTCTCACTCAAAACCTACCTACATTACTTAGACCCAGATTCCTATCTTGACTTTGGCATCGAAGGGTCCCCTGCTCTAGCCAGGGTCTCCTTTGTCCTTCTCTTGTGCAAGCTCATAGGGCTCAACGCGAGTGTTTGGAGCTTGGCGAGGGTGAGCCAAATCTTTGCATCAACAAATACTAAAGGCTCTAGTAGACAACACCGTACAAAACAGTGGGATTTGAATGCCAATGAGCATGTTATGTCCTATTGAATTGTATCATGTAGGATTAACACCATTATTGCACAATGACTGTATGTTTGAAAATACAACAATATTCGAGATAAAATTCTTGTTATGGGAAAAACACCAGATTAAATAAAATTTCGTTTGATGGACCTTAGAATTGTAATCTATATTGAACCAAATTTATAACAGATGTCAGTCACTTCTACACGTGTAGCTAGAATGTCACATGTAAATGAACAACATGAATAAAACACATGCATCAATGTGGATCCCACATGTGTAATGGATTTCAAAATCCATCAAAAATTTGCATGGGACCAAATGGAATTCCATCTCACATAATTCCAACCTTGCCCATGCTCCCTAAACGCCTAATGAAATTTGTACGGGACTGAATGAAATTCCATCCCACTTAATCCCTGCTAAGCTCATTAAAACATCTTGAGAGCTACAACAGTTTTGAATCTAAGATAATATTTATATTTTTCCTTTATCTATGTTGTGTGACCCTATGAACGCGTTGGATGAAAAATAAGCATCATTGTAGGCTAGAGGAAAGTTCCAACATCATTATCTCCACCGTTTCTTGTAGAGTAGTCAACTTGAGCTTGGATATGCTTTAATTCCATGCTCACGCCGATGGTGTGGATAAGACATATACAACATAGTGGCCCCATGAAGTTTACTCAGTTCGCTGCTCAATTCATGCTTGCAACTAGCCTCTTTACGAGACCAACTTCCTCTCTCGTTTGTCAATTTCTATCCCTTCGGTTGTGAAAATGCTTGCATGACTTTTGCATGAACAATAGGCATTACTTCAACGAATGGGCGCTGATTCAGCTAGGTTGAGAGCTGAGAGTTCCATCATGTCTTGAGTGTAAAGCCCACCTTGATGTATGTGTTGCATATTTATATCGTTCAATTGTTTTTCCAGCTCATTTTTAAGGCATGGGCCCAAAAAAATGAAATAAATCCAAATATTTGTGTTTAAAACTTATCTTAATCCACAAAAACTTTGGATCAAGCTAATATTTATGTTTTCATTTCATTCAAGTACGTGTGACCTCATCAGGTAAATAAACATTACAGCAGACCTTAAAAAGTTTTTAATGGTGAGCGCTCAATGATCCTTGTTTCCTGTGGTGTGGTCTACCCAAGATGTGGATCTACTTCATTTTTTAGGCCATGCCATACAATGAACTCGCAAACTTATACAAAACACATTGAGGTGGGCACATAGCCAAAGACGTAACTAAATCCACACCCTTAACTAAACATAGACAGACTTCACCTGGATGAACTACCAAAAAATTGAGCAAAGGCAATGGAGGTTGAGAGCTTTTAGATACAGATTTAATCCATAGCTATAGCCTAAGTGCTCTATCGCTAAAGCTACCTCCCCACCGAAAACATATTAAATATATATTAAATATAAATGGTGCTTAAGGGGATCCATGAGGTCCACTGGAATATATGCTTTTGATCTAAACCGTCCAAAAATTCTGATATATAATTTTAGTGCATGAGCCCAAAAATTATATAGTTTAAATGTCTAAGTGGACCACACCATTAGAAATAATATAAATTAAATTTATACTGTTAATATATTGTGTGGTCTCCTTATAGATTCGATCTAACTCATTTTTTTTATCAACACTTATAATAATAATTTAAAATTAATGGATGGAGTGGATATATGAAATACATCACGGTGGGCCCCACGGTCCTAAAAACATCAAACGTCTAGGGAGCCGTCCGTCACACGCCCCTCCAAAGCCCCAAACCCCTCCAAAACCCAAAAATACCCGCCCGTCCGCCATTTTCTCCCCCTCGCCCCATCTCTCCATCTCTCTCTCTCGCACTCAGTCTCTCTCTTTCCCTTGCCCTCTCTCGATCTCCCGATCTCCCTCACCCTCTCTCCCTGTCTCAAGGCTGCATTCCCCTCTCTGTTTTCAAAAACCCATTTCGCTGCAAGAAGGAGAAGAAGAAGGAGAAGGGGAAGAAGACGGAGCACGTATGGTCAGTTTATTTCTTTCTCCCTCTTTATCTTTTTCTCAAATATTTCAATCCTTCAATCCGCATTTCCCTCTCTTTGTTTCTGAAATCTAAGGGCCCATTTGGCTAGTCGGATTGGAAGGGATTGGATGTTATTGGAAGTTAAATCCTGGGATTGGTCGGGCGTGCCAAACAGAGTCGATGATCTGATCCCAATCCCTGAGACGTGTTTGGCTTGAGGGATTGGAAGGGATGGGAAGGTTTAATCCCGATATTGGCCGGGCTTGCCAAACAGACTGGATATATCAATCCAGGGATATAACAATCCCATGTATCTGAAGACAATCCACTGATAACACCATCAATTCCTAGAAATCTCAAGTGGACCACACCATCATTTTTTCCAGCTCATTTTAGGGCCAAATCTCAGGTGGACCACACCATAGGAAACTATGGTGATTCAACACCCACCATTAGGGCCTATTTGGCTGGGTAGATTGGATGGAATTGGATGGTATTGAGTGGATTGCACAGATTGGATGGTATTAGAGTGGATTGCACAGATTGCACAGATTTCAATCTCGCGAAGCGAAACATGATGCTTTGGGAGGTGGTCACTGCAAGGATGAAGGAGAGGGTATAGGAGGAGCCCCGATCAGTGCAAATGCAAGTGGAAGAATCCCGTCAATCGACATAAGGTGAATCTTCTTCTCCTCCTCCTATCTGATCTTGATGTGATTCAATTGATTTCTTGATTTCATTCTCTCTGATTGTTGTGCTAAGATTTATGATATAGTTTTTTCTGATTTTAGGTTGAATTTCTCAGTAGTTTTGGTTAGGTTTTGTGATTTTAGTGGGATTTGTTAGATCAACTACTTCCTTTGTTGATTGCATTATGGATCAATTAAGATAGTTTGGGATTGAAAAAATGCTAAACTTCATGGGCTATTATATGGAGTTCTGTGAATTGTAAACCAGAGCATGTCATCCATACACACAACACTTGTGTATTATGATCAGGACCATTGATTTGTTGGGTAATCACATGGATGAGCTAGGAATTGGAAAAGCAAAGGAATTGAACAATTGTATCCATCTGATCATGCAAATGGACAGTTGATCAAAGCTTGAGGGAGAAGTAAAAGAGCTGGTAGTCAAGTTCAACTGGAAATGCTCATAATTACGGCAAGCTTTTAGAAATGGCCAAAAATTGTGGGGGCCATGAGATGATCCCGACGATCATACTTAGAACTCGTATGAAGCACCCACAGTAAAATGTATCTTGGAAATAAATACAATTCAGCTCATTGTTTTCTAATAAATACAATTCATCTCATTGTTTTCTTCTCCTCTTTAAATAGGCAGTTAGTGATAATTGCCCAATTTAAATAGAGACTTTTGCTGGCGCAGAATATAAATAGGAGTGGGCCAACTTTCAGTGGTTGAGGGTGTTCATCTATTGGGCCTTGTCAGGATCAGGCGATGCTCCATCAATAGATACTACTGCCCAATTCGTCATCTGTAAATGAATCGTCTGCCTTTCAATGATCAAAGGTGTTTTATTTATTGGCCTCGTTAGGGGCGGGCCATGCTCCATCAGAAGATATAGCTGCCCAATTGGTCATCTGCAAATAAGTTGTTTACCTCTCTGTGATTTGAGGGCGTTCAACCATTGAGCCTCATCAGGAACAGATATCCTCAATCTGGAGATATAACTATCCAATTGGTCATCTGCAAATGACTTGGCCTTTCAGTGATCAAGGGTGTTCATCAATTGGGCCCCATCAGGGGTAGGCCAGGATCCATTGGAAGATATAACTAGCCAATTAGTCATCCACAAATGATGTTTATCCGAGATCGAGAATCGAAACTCTATTTCATGCATCTATATTTCTATGTACTCTGTAATGGATTGTTGCTATTTTCATGTGCAGGCATTTCAACAACTCACAAGAATCAATATTATCATGTACTACAGTCCCACAATTGTGCAGATGGCTGGATTTGGTATTTCATGCACTACCTAAAATATAGTTTATTTTCTGCTTTCTTTGCTGCTATCTATATTACACATCAAAATGAGTCGAAGTTGATGTTATTTATGTGTGTTAATTTGGTTTTGAACAATGCTTAAGAGATCAAATGTATGAAAAAACCTTATTTTTTTTATGGATTAAAATGACTCTAAATACACATGGCTCTATTTTCCAGTTCCATCCATTACCCGAGAAGTGTTCAGACAGATTACTTGCAAAAATGTGGGAGAAAATAGGGCTAGTAAGAGTGTACACAAAGCCACAGGGGAAACAACCTGATTTTTCAGATCTTGTAGTACTTTCAACGGTAGGTTGCACATTCCTCTTGAAGAAATAAACAGTGTTCATTGAACATTTGCTTGGTCTGACAAATTGTATGTATGGGGAGCACTTTTGGTGATCCAGATGATTTTGTGGTGGGCCCATGGTGGATGGAAGATCTATAGCAACGGATTTTGCTCCTTTTTTTGGTAGTGAAAACATACTCACCGTTCTCCATAATGTCTCATCCATTTTTGGTCCAGTCCTTCTAATTTGCTTATGTCCTATGAATTTTGTAGGTATATTGGACCAATCTTCACACTCTTTTGGACTGTATGTTTTAATTGTATTTGTGGACTGCGTCCTAAGTACATCTTATATAGCTTGATTATAGTTGCTTCTACAAACTGGACATGATAAATGTAATGCATGTTTTGGAGAAAATAGGAGAGCAAACTTGAAAGATCTAGGCAGGTGAGTTTCTGTGGGAACTATGGCTCCTTCAGTTGATTTTTAATATTGTTCTGGCATTCTAGCACTGCTCAGTGAATTTTCAGCGCTGCCTAGCTCTGCTACCAAACTTGTGTGGCGTAAGATTCCTTTTAGATACATTATCAAGTTAGCTTTTATCTTGTTTATTTCATGTAATATTGGGACTGAGCTTACACTAGGTGTCCTGCACTAGCTCATAGATTGTGTTTATGCTTCACAGGTATCCATATGGTCATGAGGAACTTGTTGGTGGAAAACTTAAGCTTTGTAAGGCAAGTATTACGCCTTTCTCTAATCAATTTTGACTGTCTATTTTCATGCTATTGATAGGAATCTTAGGATCACAGCTTATCCCACTCCATGGATATTTAGGAAGTAAGTGCTATGATTTCATATCCCTTTGGTTGTCAAATTTTGTGGTGCCAAAACCTATATCTATGTCTTGTATATCTTGTGTTTCATGTTTGAGATTATTCATTGCAATCAAGACATCGCATTTCAAGACAAGAACTTAAATGAAGAAGTTTTCAAGTCATGGATGAAGAATTCAAGTATTGAAGTCTTCAAGTTTTACATGTTCAAGATTCAATCAAGTTCAAGTATATTAGAAGATTTTGTCAAGTCAACATCAAGCTCAAGAAGGCCTACTATAAGATTTTTATATTCTCAAGCTTCTCTTAAGGGTCATCTGAGTGTACAGACTATCAATGTCCATCTCACTTTTAAGGTTTGTTTGACCTTAGATTGACCTTAGGATGGGCTTTATAATAGGTCATTCTGGATACATAATTCGTATATTTTAATATGCTTGTTTGGACTGTTCTAAGACCAGTCCTAGGGACTTCAAGACAAGTCTTAACTCTACTATGACCAGTCTTAAGTTTTTCAAGACCAGTCCTAAGTTGTTGAAGATTTTTGAATCTTTCTAGCTGTCCTACGACCAATCCTGAACATCCCACGACCAGTCCTGTGAGTTCTACGACTCATCCTTCGACCGGTCGTAGCCCTACGACTCAAACTCCAGCAACCAAATTAAGGGTCCTACGACCGGTCGTAGGTGTCCCATGACCAGTCGTAGGTGGCCCACGATTGGTCGTAGACCACCCAGGACCAGTCGTGGAACCGTAAAATCTTATCCTGCGAAAATTTTTAAAAATCTTTGATGCTACGACCAGTCTTAGGATCCTAAGACCAGTCGTAGACGGAATTTTTTAGGCTAAAAATAGAGCACGAACTTCAGAGTTTTAGTAATTCAATTCTATTCTATTCAAGCAATCTTTAGGCTATTCTCTGAGATAAGTTTGTGTTTATTTTAAGCTACTTTGTGCTTATTTAATATTCCTTTTGCTAGCTTGTTTATTATTTGATTTTGATCTACATTCCAATCTTATTAGAAAAGGAAAATTTCTGATATTCCTTCTTCTTAGATTCAAAATCAAATAGAACTAGCCCTTTTGATTTAAAATCAATTAGACTTAGAACCATTCTTAAAGTGAGTATTGGACTTTGAATGTTGAATCAAACTTCTACTCCGATTGGTTCTACCAGGCTTCTTTAAAAGGAGATTCAGGTATTTTACATTTTTGTAATTTACTTTCTTTGGTTTTGTTTGAGATTTGCCAAAAAAATCTCATTGTATTGGTTATCTGAGGAGAACCAGAAAACTCAGATTGTTGGGTTTTTGGATTGTGTAAGCCCGAGATCAAAGATACAATTGTGAAGGTTTTTTTGATAGTGAATGCTAATATCCCCTATTTGAGGATATTAGGAGTGGAGTAGCATTCTGTGTGGTTGTTGGATAACAGTTGGTGTACACACAGGCGAACCACTATATATCGTTGTGTTGTGGATGTGCATTATTCTTTCATTCTTTTATTCATTCAGTTTTGTGGTTTGTATTCGTGGATGAATGTTGTAATCTTTTTATTCCAAGCAAGTGTGGAGAATGTTGTAATAACTTAGGATTTATTTCTGCAAGTTATTTTAATTTCCTTGCTTTTTATTCCTCATTGGTTTGTGATACAAAGGACGTTCTAGAAATAAGGTTGTCCTACCTTAAACCTTTCGTTTTTGGTGTAAGGTTGTCCTTAGAACTGATAAAGTATCATTCTCTTTATTTTAGGCTATTCAGATTACTTTAAATTTAGCATTGTGCTTTATTTCTTTTATTATTCCGCTATTATTAATTTTATTTGGCATTGCCCTATTCACCCCCCCCTCTAAGGCATATAGCTAGGCCCTTTCATAGGACCATCTAATCGTTGTATTGCATAGTAGCAGAGGAAGGGTGGACTGGACCTGATGGAGGGTCCAACTGTCTGGTTTTTCTCTCTTTGCAAATTTCTTTCACAATAATGTTTTCGTTATCTTTCAACTGAAAAAAGAAAAGAAAAAAAAAATGAAGAAGTGGATGTAGAACAAATGAAAGTAGAAATTTGAATCACCTCAAGTCAATCTATGACAACCTTTATTGTTGTTCTCATGGGAAAATTAATGTTGTAGTATGCAATTCTCTAAATTATTTCTCTCTAAAAACCAACAGTTTTCTTCAAATGGGGGCTTTCAACATGCAAAAAGCAAAGGATATGTATTGAAAGATGTTGAAGTGGCATAGTGACTTCAACGTTGATATAATTGAAAAGGTGTGCCCCATACCAAGCTCTACAATGATTTTTACACAAATGAGAGGTTCTAATGAAATTTTAGTTTGAAAATTTACATTACCTTATCCTTCTCTTGTCTATCATGTTGTATCAAAGCTTCAAGGTGACTCTAGTAGCTTGGATCTGGCACACGTCCATGTTGGCACATGTGGCAGTAGCTTGGTGGGCTGGGATAACATGCATGTGGATTAACAGAAAAAAAAAAAAAAAGTAAAAGAACTCACATTGCATATGTCAAAAAAAAAATTTATTTTGTATACAAGACTAACTGCATTTAATGCAGAACTAAATTCAATTGGAATGGAGAGAATGAAAAAATTTAATGACTTTTCCCAGAATTGATATTCTGCTGGTCATGCTATTTGACACTCTAGCCACATTTCACACTTGATACACAAGCATTTAGAAATGGTGCACGTGGGATCAAACCACTATATCTAAATTATAGCCCACATTTTAGACTGGTCCTTCTGTAGCCATTTGGCTTCGAAGCTTAATTGTAAAGTTATACGTGCTTGTTAATGATTGGGAATGCCTATTGAGTAGTTAACAAGGGCCCTCTATTTTTTGAAAATTACCTTGTCTGACAACTTGTTACATATGCATCAGCACAACTATTCAGATTTTGGAACAAAACCTTATTTATCTATTATTCTTGTACCAATTACTGTTTTATGGAGAATGATCACATGGGGTTTTCCACGGTCGTTGACTTAAGAAAAAGTGGCAATCTCCTGGTCTGTGTATGTCATCCAACCCGTCCATTAAGTGTGCCTCCAAAAGTTGTGGGGGTTCCCAAAAATTAGGCCGTTCCAATCATCAGTTAGGTCACACCATAGGCATCAGATGAATTGGAAACCTATTATAGAAATGGCTAGATTTGCAGAGGCCTAGTGTGTGTATGAAATCCAACCCGAGCATCAGGAGGACCAACTATGATGATTAGACACCCCAAAAATGAGACCAATCTGACCATCATCCGCAGTACCCCACCTATCTATGGATGGCCATGTTACATTGCCTATTCATTATTTAGCAAATACAAAATCAGGGCCTTTCAATACTCTGCTTGCTCAATCAAAGAATTATGGACTGCTTGTGAGTAGGTTGTCATCCATTATGTGGAGCCTTAAAAAAAAAGGTCCTCGAGTACCATATTGATTTCATTATGCATTACTGGGTTGGTTCTAAACATTCAATTATGAGGCTATACATCTAGAGCTTTATTCTTTATTCTTCTTCTTCTTCTTCTGGACGTTTCTGTCTTCTCATGTATTCTACAATGTTCTTGAATTCTACCAGAACAAATTTCTCTTTGTAGAAATAGAGTATATGCAGCAGAGGGTAACTGTAATTTCTCACATCTATTCTTACATTACAACATTGGTTGGCCCCACTTCTTATCATTCAACATAGCTTAGCAATGAGTTTGATACCATCAGAAATGCATACCATGACATCAGTATTAATGTTATGTAATTTGTAGCGTTCTTGTAGTTCTGATGCCATTCATTTGCTAATAGTACGTTTAGTATACTAAATATCATGAATTTTATGATATTTGGGTTCAACCAAATGCACCCCAAAATAGAAATTTGTTTCATGATTTCATTATTTCTCATCTTACTATGCAGGAGATTGACTTGCAAAATGATAATATGTATCTCCGACTAAGGTACCTATTTCTCTCTATATGTACAAGACATCTCTATTGTACATGTAGCGCTAGTGTATGTTTATTAGGATTATTATTTTAATTTGGGCATAACACATGGATGGGCCAATTGAAAAAAAATTAAAAAATCATGGAGATTAGACTGCGGCAGCCACTCAATGAGTTGCTTAAAAAGGAATGGCCTGCTCAAAAATAGATTAATGGTCCACATTCAGCAGTAGAAGTCAAGTCAAATTAGTAGTCAGAACTGTGGATCACATGGACATTCAGCTGGAGGATGGCTTGTCTACATGGAAGAATTAAAAACTATCAGCACTAACAATGTAAGTTCACTTTTCTCAGCCTTAGGCATTCATGCAGTTTTAAACATGAGCATTCTATTATTTCCGGTTGTTCTGCTCAGACATTGAGTTTCCATCTAAACGTAGGCCAGCAAAAAGATAGCAGTTTTGAGATAGTTTCAGAAGGCACAACGGCTTGCAGCTGAGAGAGAAACAATATATGCCCCTTTTGTTCCTCAAGCAGTTCTTCCTTCCAGGTAAATTGGACAGTGTAGCATGTTCTACAGTTCTACCTGTTTAGATTTGGAGATATTTTCCTTGTTTATCATTTGTCGCATCCCCAATCACTGCCCTAAATCTAGTAGCCAAGATATTAACCAATAATTTATAAGGACCTCCCAAGTGACTAATTGACCTAAAATCCCGAAGCGATTCTGCTCATATTTTAGGATAAGAGAAATGAAAGTGGCTCCAAGCTTTGGAGCCACTTTCATTGTGTGGAGCCTTTTAAAAAAAAAGTCCTCTAGCCTTAATCAAAGAATTATGGATTGATTTATGATTTTCTTGGTTATGCATTATCAATTATGAAGTCATCAACTAGGAAGGGTAGTTCTACTATTTTATTTGGGTATCTTAAATATGTAATGTTAGTTACTGTCAAAAGAATGTGCAAAATATTTTTTCTTGGTCAAAAATTTCATTGTTTGTTCGATGTTTTTGATGCAACAAATTATAGGATTAGTTTATTTGCTAGATTGAATCCCAGTGCTTTGCCATCTTCAGTAATACTTTACCTTTTCAATTAAAGAATGATCTGAAGGGCCTGTTTACATTGGTTTATTTACTTGTTTATCATCATTGTAAGACATTTTTTTAGAAACAAATTTCACTTTTTGACCATTGACCATTGTAACAGGAACAAAATCCAACCGCTTTTGACTGCACCCAAAATCGTCAAACTAGTATGGTTAGGATTTTGGTAAAGAGTTTTCACTTAGGCAACATCTACATTTTCCATGATTGTCCGTTGGGCCCACGATTGAGTGAATCCAACCAATCTGTGCAATCCACAGGCCATGTTTATGTATTTGCTAGAAATTAATGGAGCAGACCTGGATGTGCGTCGGAGCTATCCGGATGAGCGGGGGTCCTTGGAAGTTGGGAACCATTGTTATGACCATGATGAAGCCGTCTATTTCCTATGGACAGCATTGGAGGGGCCTGGCCATTTAGACAGGCCGTGTTTTTGTATTTACTCGAAATTAATGGAGTAGACCCGGATGTGCGTCGGAGCTATGCGGAAGAGCGGGGGTCTCTGGAAGGTAGGAACAGTTGTTATGACCATGATGAAGCTGTCCATTTTCTATGGACGGTATTGGAAGGGCCTGGCCATTTGGACAGGCCATGTTTATATTTGTATTTGCAGGTATCATACCCTTAACCTAAACCTGAACCGATTGTCAAATCCAAAAACCTATAACCTAAACCAAAACCAACACCAAAAACCTATAACCTAAACCCGAACCCATTCTCAAATCTTAAAACCTATAACCTAAACTAAAACCAAAACCTAAACCTTATCCTAAACCTATAACCTATAACCTATAGCCTAAACCTAAACCAAAACCAAACCCAAAACCTAAGACCCAAACCCGAACCCATTCTCAAATCCCAAAACCTATAACCAAAATTGAAATTAAAACCTATAACCTAAACTCGAACCCATTCTCAAATCCCAAAACCTATAACCTAAACCAAAACCAAAACCTATGACCCAAACCGGAACCCATTCTGAAATCCCAAAACCTATAAACTAAACCGAAAACATAACCAAAACCTATAACCTAAACCCGAACCCATTTTCAAATCTTAAAACCTATAACCTAAACCCAAACCTAAACCTAAACCTTATCCTAAATGAATAACCTATAACCTAAACCAAAACTATAACCAAAATCTATAACCTAAACCCGAACCCATTCTCAAATCCTAAAACCTATAAGTTAAACCTAAACCTAAACCTATAACCTATAACCTATAACCTAAACTAAAACCTATAACATAAACCAAAACCAAAACTAAAACCAAAACCTAAGGCCTAATACCGAACCCATTCTCAAATCCCAAAACCTATGACTTAAACCCAAACCAATTCTCAAATCCCAAAACCTATAACCTAAACCAAAACCATAACCAAAACATATAACCTAAACCCGAACCTATTCTCAAATCCTAAAACCTATAACCTAAACCAAAACCAAAACCTAAACCTTATGCTAAACAAATAACCTATAACCTAAAAACAAACCAAAACCAAAACCAAAACCTAAGACCTAAACCCAAACCCATTCTCAAATCCCAAAACCTATGACCTAAATCCGAACGCATTCTCAAATCCCAAAACCTATAACCTAAACCAAAACCAAAACCTATGACCTAAACCCAAACCCATTCTCAAATCCCAAAACCTAAACCAAAACCATAACCAAAACCTATAACCTAAACCCGAACCCATTCTCAAATCAAAAAACCTATAACCTAAACCAAAACCCAAACCTAAACCTTATCCTAAACCTATAACCTATAACCTAAACCAAAACCTATAACCGAAACCTAAACCAAAACCAAAACCAAAACCTAAGATCTAAACCTGAACCCATTTCCAAATCCCAAAACCTATGACCTAAACCTGAACCCATTCTCAAATCCCAAAACCTATAACCTAAACCAAAACCAAAACCTATGACCTAAACCTGAACCCATTCTCAAATCCCAAAACCTAAACCAAAACCATAACCAAAACCTATAACCTAAACCCGATCCCATTCTCAAATCCTAAAACCTATAACCTAAACCTAAACCTTATCCTAAACCAATGACCTATAACCTATAACCTAAACCATAACCAAAACCTATAAACTAAACCCGAACCCATTCTCAAATCCTAAAACCTATTACCTAAACCTAAACCTAAACCTAAATCTTATCTGAAACCTATAACCTATAACCTAAACCAAAACCTATAACCTAAACCAAAACCAAATCTAAAACCAAAACCTAAGACCTAAACCCGAACCCATTCTCAAATCCCAAAACCTATGACCTAAACCCAAACCCATCCTCAAATCCCAAAACCTATAACCTAAACCAGAACCAAAAACTATGACCTAAACCTGAACCCATTCTCAAATCCCAAAACCTATAATCAAAACCTATAACCTAAACCCGAACCCATTCTCAAATCCTAAAACCTATAAACAAAACCGAAATCAAAACCTATAACCTAAACTCGAACCCATTCTCAAATCCCAAAACCTATAACCTAAACCAAAACCAAAACCTATGACCTAAACCTGAACCCATTCCCAAAATCCCAAAATCTATAACCTATAACTAAACCTAAACATATAACCTAAACCCGAACCCATTCTCAAATCCTAAAACCTAAAACCTAAACCTAACCCTTATCCTAAACCTATAACCTATAACATAAACCAAAACCATAACCAAAACCTATAACCTTTTCCTAAACCTATAACCGATAACCTAAACAAAAATCATAACCAAAACCTATAACCTAAACCCGAACCCATTCTCAAATTTTAAAACCTATAACCTAAACCTAAACTTAAACCTAAACCTTATCCTAAACCTGTAACCTATAACCATAACCAAAACCATAACCAAAATCTATAACATAAACTCGAACCCATTCTTAAATCTTAAAACCTATAACTTAAACCTAAACCTAAACCGTATCCTAAACCTATAACCTATAATCTATAACCAAAACCAAAACCAAAACCAAAACCAAAAACTATGACCTAAACCGGAACCCATTCTAAAATCCCAAAAACTATAAACTAAACCGAAAATATAACAAAACCTATAGTCTAAACCCGAACCCATTCTCAAATCCTAAAACCTATAACCTAAACCTAAACCTAAACCTAAACCTTATCTTAAACCAATAACCTATAACCTAAACCAAAACCATAACCAAAACCTATAACCTAAACCCGAACCCATTCTCAAATCCGAAAACCTATAAGCTAAACCTAAACCTAAACCTAAACCTTATCCTAAACCTATAACATATAACCTAAACCAAAACCTATAACCTAAACCAAAACCAAAACCTAAGACCTAATCCTGAACCCATTCTCAAATCCTAAAACCTATGACCTAAACCCGAACCGATTCTCAAATACCAAAACCTATAACCTAAACCCGAACCCATTCTCAAATCCCAAAACCAATAACCTAAACCTATAACCTATAATCTAAACCAAAACCAAAACCTAAGACCTAAACCTGAACCCATTCTCAAACCCAAAACCTATGACCTAAACCCAAACCGATTCTCAAATACCAAAACCTATAACCTAAACCAAAACCATAACCAAAACCTATAACCTAAACCCGAACCCATTCTCAAATCCTAAAACCAATAACCTAAACCAAAACCAAAACCTAAACCTTATCCTAAACCTAAAACCTATAACCTAAACTAAAACCAAAACCTAAGACCTAAACCCGAACCCATTCTCAAATCCCAAAACCTATGAACTAAACCCGAACCCATTCTCAAATTCAAAAACCTATAACCAAAACCTATAACCTAAACCCGATCCCATTCTCAAATCCTAAAACCTATAAACAAAACCGAAATCAAAACCTATAACCTAAACCCAAACCCATTCTCAAATCCCAAAACCTATAACCTAAACCAAAACCAAAACCTATGACCTAAACCTGAACCCATTCTCAAAATCCCAAACTCTATAACCTATAAGTAAACCTAAACATATAACCTAAACCCGAACCCATTCTCAAATCCTAAAACCTATAACCTAAACCTAACCCTTATCCTAAACCTATAACCTATAACATAAACCAAAACCATAACCAAAACCTATAACCTTTTCCTAAACCTATAACCGATAACCTAAATAAAAATCATAACCAAAACCTATAACCTAAACCCGAACCCATTCTCAAATTTTAAAACCTATAACCTAAACCTAAACCTAAACCTAAACCTTATCCTAAACCTGTAACCTATAACCATAACCAAAATCATAACCAAAACCTATAACATAAACTCGAACCCATTCTCAAATCCTAAAACCTATAACCTAAACCTAAACCTAAACCTAAACCGTATCCTAAACCTATAACCTATAATCTATAACCTGAACCAAAACCAAAACCAAAACCTAAGACCTAAACCCGAACCCATTCTCAAATCCTAAAACCTATAACCTAAACCTTATCCTAAACCAATAACCTATAACCTAAACCAAAACCATAACCTAAACCCGAACCCATTCTCAAATCCTAAAACCTAAAAACTAAACCTAAACCTAAACCTAAACCTAAACCTTATCCTAAACCAATAACCTATAACCTAAACCAAAACCATAACCAAAACCTATAACCTAAACCCGAACCCATTCTCAAATCCTAAAACCTATAACCTGAACCTAAACCTAAACCTAAACCTTATCCTAAACCTATAACCTATAACCTAAACCAAAACCAAATCTAAAACCAAAACCTAAGACCTAAACCTGAACCCATTCTCAAATCCCAAAACCTATGACTTATACCCGAACCCATTCTGAAATCCCAAAACCTATAACTAAAACCATAACCAAAACCTATAACCTAAAGCAAAACCCATTCTCAACTCCTAAAACCTATAAACAAAACCAAAATCAAAACTTATAACCTAAACCCGAACCAATTCTCAAATCCTAAAACTTATAACCTAAACCAAAACCAAAACCTATGAACTAAACCCGAACCCATTCTCAAAATCCCAAAACTTATAACCTAAACATAAACCTAAACCTATAACCTAAACCCGAACCCATTCTCAAATCCTAAAACCTATAACCTAAACCTAAACCTTATCCTAAACCTATAACCGATAACATAAACCAAAACCTATAACCTAAACCCGAACCCATTCTCAAATCCTAAAACCTATAACCTAAACCTAAACCTTTTCCTAAACCTATAACCTATAATCTAAACCAAAACCATAACCAAAACCCGAACCCATTCTCAAATCCTAAAACCTCTAACCTAAACCAAAACCTTATCCTAAACCTATAACCTATAACCATAACCAAAACCATAACCAAAACCTATAACCTAAACTCGAACTCATTCTCAAATCCTAAAACCTATAACCAAAACCTAAACCCAAACCTAAACCTTATCCTAAACCAATAACCTATAACCTATAACCTAAATTAAAACCAAAACCAAAACCAAAACCTAAGACCTAAACCCGAACACATTCTCAAATCCTAAAACCTATAACCTAAACCTAAACCTAAACCTTATCCTATACCTATAACCTATAACCTAAACCAAAACCATAACCAAAACCTATAACCTAAACCCACACCCATTCTCAAATCCTAAAACCTATAACTTAAACCTAAACCTAAACCTAAACCTAAACCTTATCCTAAACCTATAACCTATAACCTAAGCCAAAACCATAACCAAAACCTATAAACTAAACCTGAACCCATTCTCAAATCCTAAAACCTATAACCTAAACCTAAACCTAAACCTAAACCTTATCCTAAACCTATAACTTATAACCTAAACCAAAACCTATAACCTAAACCAAAACCAAAACCAAAACCTAAAACCTAAACCCGTACCCATTCTCAAATCCCAAAACCTATAAGCAAAACTGAAATCAAAACATATAACCTAAACGCGAACCCATTCTCAAATCCTAAAACCTATAACTTAAACCATAACCAAAACCTCTAACCTAAACCCGAACCCATTCTCAAATCCTAAAACCTAACCTAAACCTAAACCTAAACCTAAACCTTATCCTAAACCAATAAACTATAACCTATAACCAAAACCAAAACGAAAACCTAAGACCTAAACTCGAACCCATTCTCAAATCCCAAAACCTATGACATAAACTAGAACCCATTCTCAAATACAAAAACCTATAACCTAAACCTAAACCCAAACCTATAACCTAAACCTAAACCCATTTTCAAATCCCAAAACCTATAACCTAAACCTATAACCTAAACCTGAACCCATTCTAAAATCCCAAAACCTATAACCTAAACCATAACCAAAACCTATAACCTAAACCCAAACCCATTCTCAAATCCTAAAACCTATAACCTAAACCTAACCCTTATCCTAAATCAGTAATTTATAACCTAAACCAAAACTTATAACCTAACCCAAAACCAAAACTAAAACCAAAACCTAAGACCAAAACCCGAACCCATTCTCAAATCCCAAAACCTATGACCTAAACCCGAACCCATTCTCAAATCCCAAAACCTATAACCTAAACCGAAACCAAAACCTATAACCTAAACCCGAACCTATTCTCAAATCCTAAAACCTATAACCTAAACCTAAACCTATAACCTAAACCCGAACCCATTCTCAAATCCCAAAACCTATGACCTAAACCCGAACCCATTCTCAAATCCCAACACATATAACCTAAACCTAAACCTATAACCTAAACCCGAACCCATTCTCAAACCCTAAAACCTATAACCTAATCCTAAACCTATAACCTATAACCTAAAGTAAAACTTATAACCTAAACCAAAACCAAATCCTATAACCTAAACCAAATCCCAAAATCTATAACCTAAACTAAAACCAAAACCTATGACCTATAACCTAAACCCGAACCCATTCTCAAATCCCAAAACCTATAACTTAAACCTAAATCTAAACCTTATCCTAAACCTATAACCTATAACATAAACCAAAACCTATAACCTAGACCAAAACCAAAACCAAAACCTATAACCTAAACCCGAACCCATTCTCGAATACCAAAACTTATAACCTATCCCTAAACCTTAACCTATAACCTAACCTAAACCTATACTTATAACTTAAAACTATTCCCAAATCCCAAAGCCTATAACCTAAACCTATCCTTTCCCAAAACCTATAACCTAAACTCAATTCCCTAAAGGAAAACCTATACCTAATCCTAATCTCAACTCCCTAACCTAAACCTAAACCTTAACTTAAAAACACAAACTTAAACCCAATCCCGAACTTGAAACTGATTTCCTAAACCTAAACCATAACCCATTCTCAAATCTAAGAACCTATAACCTAAACCAAAACCTATAACCTAAACCCGAACCTTTCTCAAATCCCAAAACTTATAACCTAAACCAAAATCAAAACCAAAACCTATAACTTATAACCTAAACCCGAACCCATTCTCAAATCCCAAAACCTATAACCTAAACCTAAACCTAAACCTTATCCTAAACCTATAACCTATAACATAAAGCAAAACCAAAACCTATAACCTAAACCCGAACCCATTCTTAAATCCCAAAACCTATAACCTAAACCAAAACCAAAACCAAAACCTATAACCTATAACCTAAACCCGAACCCATTCTAAAATCCCAAAACCTATAACCTAAACCTTATCCTAAACCTAGAACCTATATCCAAAACCAAAACCTATAACCAAAACCAAAACCTATAACCTAAACCCGAACTCATTCTCGAATACCAAAACTTATAACCTATTCCTAAACCTTAACCTATAACCTAACCTAAACCTATACTTATAACCTAAAACTATTCCCATACCCCAAAACCTATAACCTAAACCTAACCTTTCCCTAAACCTATAACCTAAAGTCAATTCCCTTAAGCGAAACTGACACCTTATCCTAATCTCAACTCCCTAACCTAAACCTAAACCTAAACTTAAACTTAAAAATCCAAACTTAAACCCAATCCCGAACCTGAATTCGATTTCCTAAACCTAAACCATAACCCATTCTCAAATTCAAAAACCTATAACCTAAACCAAACCCAAAACCAAAACCTATAACCTCAACCCGAACCTATTCTTAAATCCCAAAACCTATAACCTAAACCGAAACTAAAATCTATAACTTCAACCCGAACCCATTCTCAAATCCCAAAACCTATAACCTAAACCCAAACCTAAACCTATAACCTATAACCTAAACCAAAACCTATAACCTAAACTAAAAGAAAAACCTATAACCTAAACCCGAACCCATTCTCAAATCCCAAAACCTATAACTTAAACCTAAATCTAAACCTTATCCTAAACCTATAACCTATAACATAAACCAAAACCTATAACCTAGACCAAAACCAAAACCAAAACCTATAACCTAAACCCGAACCCATTCTCTAATACCAAAACCTATAACCTATCCCTAAACCTTAACCTATAACCTAACCTAAACCTATACTTATAACCTAAAACTATTCCCAAATCCCAAAGCCCATAACCTAAACCTAACCTTCCTCAAAACCTATAACCTAAACTGAATTTCCTAAAGCAAAACCTACACCTAATCCTAATCTCAACTCCCTAACTTAAACCTAAACCTAAACTTAAAAACACAAACTTAAACCCAATCCCAAACCTGAAACTGATTTCCTAAACCTAAACCATAACCCATTCTCAAATCAAAAAACCCATAACCTAAACCAAAACCTATAACCTAAACCCGAACCCATTCTCAAATTCCAAAACCTATAACCTAAACCAAAACTAAAACCAAAACCTATAACCTATAACCTAAACCCGAACCCATTGTCAAATTCCAAAACCTATAACCTAAACCTTATCCTAAACCTATAACCTATAACCTAAACCAAAATCAAAACCTATAACCTATACCCGAACCCATTCTCAAATCCCAAAACCTATAACCAAAACCAAAACCAAAACCAAAACTAAAACTTATAACCTATAACCTAAACCCGAACCCATTCTAAAATCCTAAAACCTATAACCTATAACCAAAACAAAAACCTATAACCTAATCCTGAACCCATTCTCGAATACCAAAACGTATAACCTATCCCTAAACCTTATCATATAACCTAACCTAAACCTATACTTATAACTTAAAACTATTCCAAAATTCCAAAACCTATAACTTAAACCTAACCTTTCCTTAAACCTATAACCTAAACTCAATTCCTTTAAGCGAAACATATACCTTATCCTAATCTCAACTCCCTAACCTAAACCTAAACCTAAACTTAAAAACCCAAACTTAAACCCAATCCCGAACCTAAATCTGATTTCCTAAACCTAAACCATAACCCATTCTCAAATTCAAAAACCTATAACCTAAACCAAAGCCAAAACCAAAACCTAGAACCTAAACCCGAACCTATTCTCAAATCCCAAAACCTATAACCTAAACCGAAACTAAAACCTATAACTTAAACCCGAACCCATTCTCAAATCCCAAAACCTATAACCTAAACCTTAACCTAAACCTATAACCTATAACCTAAACCAAAACCTATAACCTAAACCAAAACCAAAACCTATAACCTAAACCCGAACCCATTCTCTAATCTCAAAACTTATAACCTAAAGCTAAACCTAAACCTATAACCTAAACCTGAACCCATTCTCTAATCCCAAAACCTATAACCTAAACCTAAACCTAAACCTGTAACCTAAACCCGAACCCATTCTCAAATCCCAAAACCTATAACCTAAACCAAAACCAAAACCTATGACCTAAATCCGAACCCATTCTCAAATCCCAAAACCTATGACCTATCCCTAAACCTTAACCCATAACCTAACCTAAAACTATTCCCAAATCCCAAAACCTATAACCTAACCTATCCTTTCCCTAAACCTATAACTTAAACTTAATTCCTTAAAGTTAAACCTACACCTAATCCTAATCTCAACTCCCTAACCTAAACCTAAATCTAAACTTGAAAACCAAAACTCAAATCCAATCCTGAACCTGAACCCGATTTCTTAAACCTAAACCATAACCCATTCTCAAATTCAAAAACTTTTAACCTAAACCAAAACTAAAACCTACAACCTAAATCATAACCCATTCACAATTCCCTAAAGCTATAACCTATAACCTATAACTTAAACCTAAACCTATAACCTTTTCCTAAACCTTTAACATAAACCTAAACTTAAAACCTAAATGTATTATCAAATCATTAAACTTAAACCTATACCTAATCATAATCTCAACTCCTTCACCTAAACCTAAACTTGAAAACCCAAATCTAAACCCGATCCCGAACCCGAACCCGATTTCCTAAACCTAAACCTTAACCTATAATCAAGTTCCCAAAAGCTATAACCTTTAACCTAAACCTAAACCTATAACCTTAACATAAACCAAAACTTATAACCTATAACATAAACTTAATTATAACATATAGCCTAACCTTAACTTAAACTTTAACATAAATGTATAACCTAAACCAAAACTAAAACCTATAATCATATGGTGAGATCATTTCTTTTATGTCAATTTCATTCCTCTTTGAGTTTTTTTTAAAAAAAATTTATTAAGGAAAAAAAAAGTTGTTATATATGATGCACTTCTTTCACTTTGTCTTTCTTTTTCCCAATGAGTATTCTAATTTGTGTATGACATGATTGTTTGTAGGATGATAGAATATACAAACCTATTGAAATTTTAGGGTGAAGTCGAGCACATTTCTCTAATGAAGCCAAAGATTTGTATTTTCAGCATTATTGTAATTATAATTGTAATTAATTGAATGAATTGATTTGTAATTGATTGAATGAAGGATTGTAATTTGATTGTAATTAAATGAATGAATGAGTGATTGTAATTGAATGAATAAATGGTTGTACATTTGGTAATTGAATGAACAAATGATTATATATAATTTTGTAAGGTACAAAATAGCTATGGTTATTGACCGTAGCAATTAATCTGACAAAGAGTAGCCTTTGCAATTTAGATATATTTCTACGGACTTTTAGATACAAATAATATCCGTAGCCATTAATCTGACAGGTATAGCCTTTTTAATTTAGGCATATTGCTACGAACTTTTAGTTACAAATAATATCCGTAGCCATTAATCTGACAGGTGTAACCCTTTCAATTTAGGCATATTGTTACGGACTTTAGCCACAAATAATATCCGTAGCCATGAATCTGACAGGTGTAGCCTTTTCAATTTAGGCATATTGCAATAGGCTTTTAGATACAAATAATATCCATAGCTGCTTGAAGTTTTCGCTACAGATAAAATTGCTACAGATTTTATCTATAGCTATTGTACTCTATAGCTACGGATTAAATCCGTAGCTATAGGTTTAAGACCTATTGTTATGCCAACTACAGCAACGGTCAAGCTAAGGACAAAAACCGTAGCCGTACGTCTATGGCTACGGTTTTTGTCCGTAGCCTTGGCTCAATTTTTTGGTAGTGATCAACACACCAACAAGGTTGGTGGTGTATGGTACACCGGACAATCTTCTTCCCAATCTGACAAATATTAACCATTAAAGTTGGCATTCTTTTATTTCATTTATTTTTTTACTTTGTTATATAATATTTTCCAGTCCATAGGTTTGCCACCTTTTGTTTAGATTGGGGCATAAAATTGAAGCCTATTCAACATAAGGTGGGTTATGATATAGGAAACAGTTGAGACTGGAGATCCCATGATCAAAATTATTTAAGTTGCGGGATTTTAAAACAGCTGACATTTCAAGGATCATGTCAGCCAAACCATGTAAAATATTTAAATGTTTTAGAAATAATTTTATATGTTTGTTGTGCCCATCTAAGTCGTGGACTTTATGGATTTTAGGTGAAAATGTGACCATCCACGTGGACAAAGTGGATAAAAAGCATGCAGTTCCCATGTAGGTCAGAGTACTAACGCCTTCATTTCTTTATTCCTTCCTCTCTCTCTACCTACGCTGTTGCAAGTGGCATACCTCGTGATCTACGTATTTCTTTTCTCTCCCATTAACGTATTCAACGGCTAGAAAAACGATGTGTACCACACCGAGGGTGAGACGCGCACGTACTATAGCTGGAACTATGCAAAGCTCTTTCATCGGGTTACACTGCAAGAATCACCGGCTGACAGTGTGGATTCAAAGTACAAGTCTGGCCCACATGGTGAGTGGACCAAGGTGATTCTCTCACGGCGGGTTACTTTCAGACCCGGATTCCCTCCAGCACCGACATGGTATTAGTTGGTGCTCTATGGCCCCACTACAATGTATGTCTTTTGTCACGCTGTTCCCCTAAATTTTCATCTCGTTTTAAGGTATGAGCCAAAAAGGTGAGACTGATCCAAATCTCAGGTGGACCACACCACTGGGAACCCGGTGTGAGAGCGAATTGGATACCAACTCAGTACGCTAAACTCTATAGGTCCCATAGTCATGGGTCTCTTATCCACGCCGCGCGTCCATCCATTTTACAAGGTTATTTTTAGGCATTAGTTCAAAATTAAAGCATGTCCATGGACCATATCACGAGAAACAGTGTCAATTTAACACCTACCATTGAAAGCTTCTTGGTGACATGGAAGTTTTGGATTAAGCTGATATTTGATTTTTCTGTTCATCATGTCTGTGGGACATTACAAACAGGTTGGATGACAAATAAATAACACTATGGGCTATATGCAAGTTTCAACAGTGGATATCATTATTTTCTATGGTGTGGTCCACTAGAGCTTTTGATATGCTTTTATTTTGAGCTCACGCACTAAAATAAGCTGGTAAAATCTAAATGGGTAAGACACATACATCATATATGAGCCCTATGGAGTTTACTCAGTACACAATCTGCTCTCACCTTTCATTAAAAACTTCTTGGGGTCCACTTTAATGTTTACTCGCTATCTAATCCGTTGACTAAGTCACATGGGATGAAGTGAAAGCACAAATATTGGCCTAATTCAAATTTTTCGTGGCTCTTAAGAAGATTTTTACAATGTAAGTTTAACTATCTTATTGTTTTTGTGATTCGATCCACCGTAACTCTTGATCTTGGAATATGTAAGGGCTTTGAGTGCCACCGTAATGTATGGATTTTATCCACACTGTCCATGCATTTTTCCATGTCATGTTAGAGTATGCGCCAAAAATGAGGCAGATACAAGTTGTAAGTGGGCCACACCACAGGAAGCAACGGTCCTAATAACAGCTACTATTGAAACCTTCCTAGGGCCCACTGTAATGTTTATCTGCCATCTAACCTATACATAAGGTCACAGATACATGGATGATGGGAAAATACAAATATCAACTTGATTCAAAACTTCTATGGCACCTAAGAAGTTTTCAATAGTAAGCATTTAATCCCCATTTCGTGGTCCACTTGAACCTTGGATTTGCCTCATTTTTGGATCTATATCCTAAAATGACATGAAAAAAATGCATGGACAGTGTGGATAAGATCCATACTTCTCGATGGCGCTCAAGACCCTAGCTTATTCCCGGAATTGGTACCCAATACGCCCACCATATTATGGTGGGTCTACGAAGTCAGCGTGTGGAAGTAAAAGATACGGGTACGCACTCCGTGGGGCTAAAGTCATTTATTTATTTTATCCACTATGTCCAATGATTTTAACAGATAATTTTAGTGCTTTAGCCTAATAATGAAGCATATAAAAAGCTCAAGTGAAACACACCATGGGAAACAGTGTGATTTGAACCTCTACCATTGAAAAATTCCCCGAGGCTACAAAAAATTTGTATCAAGATGATATTTATGATTTCTCTTCATCTGTCTTTTTGATCCTGTGAACATGTTGGATGATGAATCAACATTATTTGTGCCCTAGGAAGATTTCCATTGTTTCCAGTGGTATGGTTCACTTAGCTTTGGATATCCTTATTTTGGTCTCAACCCTAAGAGTAGTCGGAAAAACGGATGGGCGGTGTGGATAAACCATGTACATTCGCATTTACAAGGTGCAATAAAAGCATACCCAGGAACTCAGTACCCAACCCGATTTGGTCTCACGTGGTCAGCATCTATCAGTAGGAGACGGATTAGCTACCGACACGTTGAGTAGCAAGCCAGAGTGGCTATTGGAGTGACGTCACGAAGTTGTATGTCTTAACATGATGTATGTGTTGTATCTACACCGTCTATCCTTTTGGAGAGATCACCTTAACCTATGATCCAAATGATGAAGTAGATCCAAAGCTATAGTGGACCCGCCACAGAAAACAGTGCAGAGACTGACACCACCGTTGAAAACTTTCAAGGTTCACTGTCATGTTTATTTGAGATTCAACCTGTTACAAGTTAGCAAAGACAATAAAGAAGGGAAAACACAAATATCAGCTTGGTCAAAAATTTTTGTGCCCTTTGAAAGTTTTTAATGGTTAGCATTAATCTCTCCATTATTTTCTATTTTGGGTACACTGAAACTTTGGATCTGGCTCATTATCTGGTCTCTCTAAATGGATGGACAGTGTAGATACAAAACATACATCATGGTGCGACACACGTAACTTAGTGACGTCACTTCAGTACCTAGTATCTCTACTCAAGCTGCCAGCAGCTAATTCGCTTCCCAGTGGGGAAGGGGTCGTCACAACCAAATCCGAGTTCCTTATTTTCCTAGACTGAGTCATCAACATACATTGACAAGTTGGCAAGACAGGGGTTGCCGTACATAAAACTTTCGAATTCACAATTCACACCGTCCGTGCGAGGTTTGTTCTTAATACATCCCACCGGCTCTAGCTATCGATCTCATGAAAATACAATACTGTTGAAGGTAAATCTGAGACTTTAAAATCAATGGCCCACAAAGCAATGCAACGGTCACTACAAGAAACATGCTTTTTAGCGGCAAAGTTTTCCCCGACAAAAAAAAATTCCTCGGTGAAACTACTGTTTTACCGACAAATTTTTTTTTTCATCAGGAATAATTTTTTAACCGACAAAAATTATCGTCGATAAAAGTAATTTTTCCGTTATTTTGAAAATTTTCCCGCCAAGAGTTTTACCAACGAATATTTTCGTTGGTAAAAAGCAGAAAACCACTTTTACTTAACAAAAATTTTCATTGGTAAAAGTGGTGTATTTAAGTTAAGAAATTTTCACCCTAACTTTTACCGACGAACCAAAACCCTTGGGAATAATAATTTTACCGACGAAAATTTTCGTCAGTAAAAGTAGCGTATTTAAGCTAGAAAATTTTTGCCCTGACTTTTATCGACGAACCAAAACCATCGGGAATAATATTTTTACTAGCGAAAAGTTAATTCAGTAAAAGTGCTGTATATTTAAGGTAGAAAATTTTCGCCCTGACTTTTACCGATGAACCAAAACCATCGGGAAAAATATTTTTACCGACGGTAAAAGTTCTATTTATTTAAGTTAAAAATTTTCGCTTGCCTTTCACTGACGAACCAAAACCGCCGTAAATAATATTATTGTCGACAAATGTTCGTCAGTAAGTGTTGCAGAAAATTTTCGCCCTGACTTTTACCGACGAACTAAAACCGTTGGGAATAATATTTTTACTGACGAAACCTTTCATTGGTAAAAGTGTTGTTTATTTAAGTTACAAAATTTCAGCCCTAACTTTTACCGACGAACCAAAACAGTCGGGAATAATATTTTTACTGATGAAAACTATCGTCAGTAAAAAGTGTTTTGAATTTTTGAAAAAATTTGAAAAGTTAAACTTTTATCAACGAAAATTTTCGTCGGTAAAAAAGTTTTCATTTTTAAGATAGAAAAATTTTACACATTGTTGGAAAATTTGGCGGTTAAAGTTTTACTGACGAAAAGTTTCGTCGGTAAAAAGTTTTAATTTTTCAAATAGAAAATTTTCACGCTATATTGGAAAAGTTGGCAGTAAGGCTTTTACTTTTCGTTGGTAAAAGTCTTTTTCGTAAATCATTTTTCCAACGGCTGGAAACCGTCGGTAAAAATGTTTTTACCAATAAGAATGGCTAAGCCTCCATCTTTTTCCCGACGGCTGAAAACCGTCGGTAATAATGTAAAAATGTGTGTATGCGTGTATATAATTTTTATATCAAATGAGTGGAATTTTTTTATATATAATTAAAAGGTAATATTTAAATGATTTGTAATATCACATGAAAAAGAATATTGAGAAGTTTAGAAATTTTAACAATGTTTGAGAAAAATTTTGAGAACAAAATGATGCTTTTGAAGAAAAAAATTGGCAATTTAAAATTTTTAAGAACAAAAATTAAAATATGAGAAAAATTTTGAGAAATTGAAAATAAAAATTCAGAATTTGTTTTTAAAATTTTTTAAAAATATTTTATAATAAAAATGATATTTTGTTAAAAGAGAAAAAAAATATACAATTTGAAAAAAATAAAATGTTATTTTTAAATGGAAATTGAAATTTATCTGTGAAAAATAAAATTACTAAATTATTAGGCACATCCACCAATTAAACCTTTAATCATTTTTAGACAATTTAATCCGCTCAGATTGAAGAGTAAATAACTTCAAATGTTTAAATCAAATTTCACTGAAATTGTTGATCAATCTTGTATGCCCAATGTCTTTCTCATATGTAGCCTGATTGAGATGAGTAACTAGTCAAATTGAGAGTATTGATCAATAAAATAGAGTGAATGGACCAGACATGTAAAATGGGTTATATATTCTGGTCAAAATCGTGACCTAACTTACAGACCTCGTGACAACGTAAGAATTGATGATAGTAAGTTTTGTGGGGCCCATCATGATGTGTGTCGAACATCAACACCATGGATTTGATGTGTCCCCTTTAGGTTATGAGATATCTCAAAAATCATCTGTATATGAAACTAAAGTGGGCCATACCATCTAAAACTATGTGAAGCCATCATAAAAAATATAAAAGCACTTAGTGGGGCCCACATGAGTTTTGGATGCAGTTGAAACTTGGTTTGACCCCTCATCCAACTGGGACACACACAATGAGTGGGTTAGATATATAAATCACATTTAGGCAGGCCCAATATATGATTATGAATGTTTTAAGGAAACCCTTCTCCACTGCATATAGGTGAGTTACTCGTTACCCTTACCAGAGTAAACTCTATGGGGTCCGCTATTATTTATTTATTTTATCCACTCTATTCATCCATATTAACAGATAATTTGACGTATAAAGAACCAAAAGGAAGCATATCCAAAGCTCAAGTGGACCACACCACAGGAAATAGTGTGATGGAACCTCTACCAGTTAAAATTTCTTGGAGGCCATACAAGTTTTGAATGAAGCTGATTTTTGTGTTTTCTATTCATTTATATATTTTTAATATTATGAACAACCTTTAACCGTTTTTGGACAATTTGATCAATCCAGATTGAAGAGTAAATAATTTCAAATGTTTAAATCAGAATTCACTTAAATTGTTGATCAATCTTGTTTGCTCAATATCTTTCTTATATGTAGCATGATCGGGGTAAGTAACTAGTAAAATTGAGGGTAATTATCAATAAAATAGAGTGAGTGGACCAGATATGCAAAATGGGTCAAATATTCTAGTCAAAATTGTGACCCAACTTATTGACACCCTGAGAATTAATGTTAGTAAGTTATGTGGGGCCCATCATGATGTGTGTCGAACATCAACACCGTGCATTTGATGTGTCCCCTTTAGCTTATGAGATATCTCAAAAATCATCTGTTTACGAAACTCAGGTAGGACAAACCATCTAAAACTATGTGAAGGCATTTAAAAAATATATAAAAGCACTTAGTGGGGCCCACATGAATTTTGGATGCGGTTGAAACTTGGTATGACCCCTCATCCAAGTGGGACACACATAATGAGTGGGTTAAATATGTGAATCACATTTAAGCAGGCCCAATATACGATTATGAAAGTTTTAAGGAAACCCCTCTCCACCACATTTAGGTGAGTTACTCATTACCCTTATCAGAGTAAACTCTGTGGGGTCCACCGTTATTTATTTATTTTATCCACTCCGTTCATCCATATTAATAGATAATTTGAGGTCTAAAGAACAAAAAGGAAGCATATCCAAAGCTCAAGTGGACCACACCACAGGAAATAGTGTGATGGAACCTCTACCATTTAAAATTTCGTAGAGGCCATAGAAGTTTTGAATCAAGCTGATTTTTGTGTTTTCTATTCATTCATATATTTTTAATATTATGAACAACCTTTAACCATTTTTGGACAATTTGATCAGTCCAAATTGAAGAGTAAATAACTTCAGATGTTTAAATCAGTATTCACTTAAATTGTTAATCAATCTTGTTTGCCCAATATCTTTCTCATATGTATCATGATCGGGAAGAGTAACTAGTCAAATTGAGGGTAATGATCATTAAAATAGAGTGAATGGACCAGACATGCAAAATGAGTCAAATATTCTGGTCAAAATTATGACCCAACTTATTGACACCCTGAGAACCTGAGAATTAATGTTAGTAAATTTTGTGGGGCCCATCATGATGTGTGTCGAACATCAACACCGTGCATTTGATGTGTCCCCTTTAGCTTATGAGATATCTCAAAAATCATCCGTATACAAAACTCAGGTAGGACATACCATCTAAAACTATGTGAAGGCATTTAAAAAATATATAAAAGAACTTGGTGGGGCCCACATGAGTTTTAAATGTGGCTGAAACTTGGTATGACCCCTCATCCAAGTGGGACACACATAATGAGTGGGTTAAATATGTGAATCACATTTAAGCAGGCCCAATATACGATTATGAAAGTTTTAAGGAAACCCCTCTCCACCACATTTAAGTTACTCATTACCCTTATCAGAGTAAACTCTGTGGGGTCCACCATTATTTATTTATTTTATCCACTCCATTCATCCATGTTAATAGATAATTTGAGGTCTAAAGAACAAAAAGGAAGCATATCTAAAGCTCAAGTGGACCACACCACAGGAAATAGTCTGATGGAACCTCTACCATTTAAAATTTCGTAGAGGCCATAGAAGTTTTGAATCAAGTTGGTTTTTGTGTTTTCTATTCATTCATATATTTTTAATATTATGAACAACCTTTAACCATTTTTGGACAATTTGATCAGTCCAAATTGAAGAGTAAATAACTTCAGATGTTTGAATCAGAATTCACTTAAATTGTTAATCAATCTTGTTTGCCCAATATCTTTCTCATATGTAGCATGATCGGCGCAAGTAACTAGTCAAATTGAGGGTAATGATCAGTAAAATAGAGTGAATGGACCAGACATGCAAAATGAGTCAAATATTCTGGTCAAAGTTATGACCCAACTTATTGACACCCTGAGAACCTAAGAATTAATGTTAGTAAATTTTGTGGGGCCCATCATGATGTGTGTCACACATCAACACTGTGCATTTGATGTGTCCCCTTTAGCTTATGAGATATCTCAAAAATCATCCGTATACGAAACTCAGGTGGGCCATACCATCTAAAACTATGTTAAGGCATTTTAAAAAATATAAAAGCACTTGGTGGGGCCCATATGATTTTTAAATGCGGCTGAAACTGGGTCTGACCCCTCATCCAAGTGGGACACACATAATGAGTGGGTTAAATATGTGAATCACATTTAAGCAGGCCCAATATACGATTATGAAAGTTTTAAGGAAACCCCTCTACACTACATTTAGGTGAGTTACTCATTACCCTTATCAGAGTAAACTCTGTGGGGTCCCCCGTTATTTATTTATTTTATCCACTCCATCCATCCATGTTAATAGATAATTTGAGGTCTAAAGAACAAAAAGGAAGCATATCCAAAGCTCAATTGACCACACCACAAGAAATACTGTGATTGAACCTCTACCACTGAAAAATTCTTGGAGGCCATGGAAGTTTTGGATCAAGCTTATGTTTGTGTTTTCTCTTCATTCATATCTTTTTGATATTATGAACAGGTTGAATGATAAATAAACATTACTATGGGCCCAAGGAAGGTATCAATGGTGGGCGTCACTCTCCCCACTATTTTCTATGGTGGGGTCCACTCCAGCTTTCCATATACCTCATTCTTTAGTTCATGTCCTAAAATGATCTCTCCAAATAAATGGACAGTGTGGATACAACACGTATATCATGGTGGGGTCCACATAACTTGGTGATGTCACTTCAGTTGAGAGTCTCGCTACTCAACCTATCAGTAGCTAATCTGCACGTGCCCTAATCCTTTCTATCTGCCTTGTCTCTCTCCCTAATCTCCTCCCTCTCCTCTCTATCTCTCTCCACCCACGATTCCCCCTCTCTCTACCCCCTAACCTCTGTCTCTCTCTCTGAGTGTGTTTGATCTAAAGAAGGGAGGAGCTGAAATGACACCCTCCCTACCCACTCTCTCTCTCTCTCTCTCTCTCTCTCTCTCTCTCTCTCTCTCTCTCTCTCTCTCTCTCTCCCTAAAGCTCGGTTGAAGACTCATTCATGAACGTTGAACACGAGGTATCTCTCTCTCTCTCAATCTCAATGTTGATTTAGGAATTTTGGGATTTAGTAATTTACGGATTCCCGATTTGATGTGGACCCCTATTTAGGAATTTGGGGATTTTAGGGCTTACCAATTTGGGGATTCCCGATTCAATTTCTCTCTCTCTCTCTCTCTCTCTCTCTCTCTCTCTCTCTCTCTCTCTCTCTCTCTCTCTCTCTTGCTTTCTTGCTCCATTAGTTTCCTTCTTTGGGTGATGACAGCTTCTTCCTTCTCTTGGGTAGAAGGCCTTTATATCTTCAGCAATGACTTCTCAGGTGAAGTTGTTGAGCGGATAAATCTGAATATTATTAAATGGGCGGAATAATGTGAACTTGTGGGATGTTGCGCATGCATGGGTCATCATACACCTACATGATTCTAATGCTTCAGTTTACCAAGAAACTGAAAAATCCAAGCAAGATATAACTATAGTCACCATAGATCAGTGCTTAGCATTTCTTTTGTTTCTCAAGGGATCTTGATCATTCATAACAATGTTTATTTGAAAAGGACCACAACTTCCAAGCTTCTAGGATGTACAAGGAAATCTGGGAATTTGATGCATGAGATACTCGGAAGAGAATTCAAGATATAGGGAGTAGTTCTTTGTATTGATTTTGAAAAGAATCCTTTCCTTTTCCAAGTTTAAAATAAAAATAATAAATAATAAATAATAAAATAATTTTAAAAAAATAGCCTGTATGAGCTACACAATTTAGCACTTCGTAGCAACAAACGTTGGATTTAAACCACAATCACAAGTATCATGATGTACTTGTTAAGATACTTCTAATATTGGTTGGGGAAAATCCAATTTCTACATCTAATGATGAGTGAGCCATGTATGGATGAGACTTAGAACTAAGTAGGAATGAAATGTCTAGATTGATTAAATTTTGGGCTGAGGATAAATACTTGCATTTGTTCTATCTAGATACTTCTAATATTGAATGAAATTGAGTTTTCTCTTTGACAGAGTGAAGAAGAAGAGTGTGGATTTCAGTTTCCGTTCTTCTTTATACTTGGACGTTGGGTTTAATATTGCTCTAGTCATTAGGGTATAACCCATGTATGGAGCATTTCATGTTTCCATGCTTGGGCCACCAACCAAAAATAGAGTTCTCAGCTTGTGGCTGGCCATGATGTGAGTTTTTGTGTTATTTGGATGACAAAGAACCATCAATTCAACAAAACAATTGTTAACATTGGCAAGTCACATTCCAAAACCAGATTGAGTCTGAACAATTCTGACTAAGTTGGAATGATTCAGGTGACAGATACTAGTTTCGATCTCTGGGTACTTGCACTGTAGAACTTATGCTTAAAACCATGTTCTCCATCATTGATTTCTTTGAGAATTGTCAATCAATTCTGAAGGTAATACGACCATTATAAAATAAGAGGCTTTTAGTGTATTTAGTGTGAATTGGGACCAAATACACTCTTCCAAATGTACTAACCTTACTGATTCACACCAACTACCACCAAATACATCCTCCCAAATAACCCTTTACAGTTCATTTTAAGTAACTGGTGTTTTCAGTTCTTATAACCAAATGCTTAAGCAAGGGGCTACATGTTCTTTGTTCAGGCTTCGAGTTCATTAGGGAATATAGCTATTGGTATAATCAAGAGTTAGAGTATTGATTACCACCAGCCCAACTTGTAAGAACATGTTCATGAGTTGTTTTCGTATAAATAGTAGCACCTTATTTTTAAGTTTTAAATAGGGATTTGGTTTGCAAGTCTTTCTTTTATAGAAGAAGCTTCTTGGCACATGTGAGGCAATTGAATGTGATATAGTGAATGGTTGCCAATGAAAGTTCATTTATGAATGGTGTGAGATATTTAGAGTAAAGACTTAAAACAAACTATTTCTCCATGTTTATTTTGCTCCCAATCTGGTCACTCTTCATCAAGAGAGGAACTACACTTGTAGCATTCACAATTATAAAAGGATTTTCACCTGTCCTTGTACAATTTACTTTAATTTTAGCTATATTCATGGGATGTTAACTATAAAAGGAAAGACTGAAGATTCAGTGACTAGGATTTTCCATATTTGGGATTTTTGTGTGTACGTGCATGTGACACGTACAAACTCGGCATAACAGGGATCTTCCTTGTTCTTTACAAGTAGGGAACTTGCCCTCTTATAATGGATCATTTTCTTTTGAAAGACAATTATTGAGAATGATCTCTCAATAACTTTATTAACATTACATCTACTTCCCAGAATTGATATCCTTAATCATAAAGTACATCTTCTTGATGAGGAATAAATGCTAAATCAAGTCAATGAAAGAATGTTAAATCAATCCAGTGGGTTGAGGAATAAATGATATGTGGTCTCTTCTACAACACAACTTGATACTCACCATCAACACATTGAAACAAATTTTGTGAAAAAGACTTGCACTCTTATTCACTTAACTATC
Organism: Magnolia kwangsiensis; assembly: GCA_037074715.1. NCBI lineage: Eukaryota > Viridiplantae > Streptophyta > Magnoliopsida > Magnoliales > Magnoliaceae > Magnolia > Magnolia kwangsiensis. Next base: position 45,083,293 of record CM073589.1, on the reverse strand, counting down.
AGATGTCGACTTTTATCTTGATGATAGAATCACTATAAGCATTTGTAAGAGTCATGGCTCAATCTCTTATTTTATGTAACCATTTCTTACATTATTTACTTAAAACTAGTCCAAAAACTTTATAAACCCATTAACTTAGCAGATACCTAAATAGATTTATATAGTTTTTTGCATTCTTAAGATAATAACACAATATAAACATCTTTCTTCAAAATTATACGTTTAGCAAAGACACTTCAAGAGCTTGTTGAAAGAATTTTTATGTACTAGCTATATTCTGTTGAAAACTGATCCACATCAATACGAGTAGGGAACACAATTAGTAATTTATCTAGGTTAAAAACTTGATTGATAGAGTCCAAGTCAACTTGAAAACCTTTGGCCAAGCTATTTTTATAAGTTTAAAGAGCTTATGTTATTTCCTTCTTGATTGAGGGTATTTTTTATTTTTTATTTTTTATTTTTTAAGTAAATCAATTTTTTTGTACTCAGAGATGTGCTTTTTCAAGGACTCGATCAAGCTCTTTTGGGTTTTTACAAAGGATGGTTTTCCCTTCATTTAGACCCAAGTCTTGACTGAATTGAGTTGAGGCTGCAAGTGTTTCATGCACTCTATGGAATTTTAGACCTTCTATATAATACTATACTCACTGCAATCTAGTCATGCAGACCTATAATTTGTAGATCTCCTCTAACATTGCAATATTTTATTCTTTACGAATGTGCAAACCACAGGATAGATGATCTGGGTTGGATGGTAGCGTAGGTGACTAGGATGCTCCTAGATGTTGATCCCACTTACCTTACCAAAAAAAAAGAAGTGAAGATTAGAAAGACTCACTGGAGCATTCTTGAGGATACCATGTGAAGGACATGATTAATGGCGTTAGCCAAACTACTACACCAAACTTCAAGTCCTAATTAATGGCACAAACCCTTACAATTTGTTATATATTAGTTCATTAATCATCCATTTGATTACTTTGAAGAGAGTCCTCAGTGGAGACGTTCTCCACCTACTGTTAGAGTGGAGCAGATGTAATGAATACTGTTATTTTTGTTATACTTTACATTTAATGTATGAGTTTATGCCATTTCTGAAGGTCCATGAAAGAAAAAAGAACCTGCCAGAATTTGGTATTGTCACTCAATGCATTGCGCCTCAAAGAGTCAATGACCAATGCCTGACAAATGTTCTTTTGAAGATAAATGCTAAGGTGAGTTGTCACTGAAATATCATGTCCCTTCACTATGGACTTTCAAGTGTGATCTCTCTGTCTAGCTAACAACCTCCTTGTCCTTTCTTTTCAATAGTTTGGTGGAATGAATTCCTTACTTGCAGTTGAACACTCACTTTCCTTTCCCTTGATTTCTGGAGTTCCCACAATCATCTTGGGGATGGATGTATCACATGGTTCCTCATGCGAGTTCGACGTGCCACCAATTATGGCGGTAAGATAAAATACATGATTTTCCTTTTCAACTATTAATCATATAGTGACAGTACTTATTTCAATTTTCTTGGATGGATGATGAATGTATTTACGAATGTAAATGAAAATAAAGAACTTATAATATATATATATATATATATATATATATATATATATATATATATATATATATATATATATATATATATATATATATATGTTATCGATGGAGGATACCTTGTTTAGGGGGACATGAAATTCTTGTAGCTTATGGTATGGTGCCCCAATATTGGTTGTATGTTACTAGTATGTAGTAGATAATACTAGGTTCAATAATAGATAAAACTAAAGAATACCTAAACCCGATCCAAACCTGAAACTGAACCTGATTCCCTAAACCTAAACTTAAACCTATAAACTAAACCTAAACCTAAACCTAAACCTATGACCTAAACTAAAACCTATAACCTAAACCTAAACTTAAACCTATAAACTAAACCTAAACCTAAACCTATGACCTAAACTAAAACCTATAACCTAAACCTAAACCTATGACCTTGTAATGCCTCATGTTTTCAGGACCCAAGTATATGACCCGTTTACCAAAAACCTGTGTTAACCTTAAAGGATGGTCAAGTTTAAGTATGTATATGTGTGTGTGTGTGTGTGTGTGTGTGTGTGTGTGTGTGTGTGTATGTATTTAACTATCAGAGTAAGAAGATGAGTATAGTATGGACAAATTAAACACAAAGGAAAGTTGCATTATCATTTAAATACACAAGAAGCTGCCCATAATGACTTATACAAACCAATGTCTCCATTTTTACAATACAAATGAAATAACATTATATTTGAAACAAAGTAAATTGCAACAATCTTGAGCTGTGAGATCCTGTAGCAGCATTTAACAAATACAATCATGCACCCTTGTCAATAATAGTCTACGCCTCACCAATATGAAGGTGAACATCATTTGTGTCACTTGTACTACCTGTACGGTTGTATATTTGATGGATGAGTGACCAGCTTAGTGTGAATTCCCCTCAAAATTACACACCACCGCATTAGGTAAGCATAGTTATAAAATAACAAGGCAATCAAAACAATATATGATGTAGTCTTGTTAAATGCATGGATGCGTGAATGCACATCGACTTGGGGATGCACATCCAGTCAGACTTAGGCTCGTCACCCATGCAAATCATCGACCTGAGAAAATCATCTAGTCGAATAGGGGTCGATAGTCGGTAGTCTGGGAGCTAGCGAAACGATACCCCAAAGATCCTAAGGGCACGTGTTACAGCATCCAGAATAGCCACCCGTCATCACCAACATGCTATGGATACATGACTAGTCAAACCGTTATTAGTCCAGTTACAAATCAGCCAATTTAGGTAAGCCTAAGATCATTACGAGGAGCTTAGAGCCCAGCGTAGGCCAACAGTTCGGGCATAGTGTCTCATTACAACCATCCCTGGCTCATGAGACTACCACCTTAGGATGTTTAATGGAAAACCGTCTACTAGTGGTCAATCATATTATAACATATGGAGCTTACCATCGCATGGTTGCATAGTATAAAACGTCAAGCCCATATAGGAAAAATACCAGGACAAAGACACATAAGGCGATATCAAAGCAAGACACATAAAGTAAATATCAAAATAAACCACATAGGGTGAGTATCAAAATCATACGATAAAAGACCATTCTTGAAAATTGTTGGACACAACAACCCTAGATTGTAGGCCCATATCACCGGTTAATTTAAACCACCATTCAATAACCACTAAACCGAAGGTTCATTACTATCACAACCAGTCGAGTTACATCCCAAGTATCGGTGTACACATATAGGTGGGGGTTTTCCACTGGTGTACTAGTTTAAGTTCCATAATCAATCTACAAATAATCCATAAGCATTAATAAATATGCAGAATAAACATTAAGCAAGCAATATAGCAAATCAATTTCCTCCAACTAGCACATGTGATTATAAGAGAGAAATATCAATTATAAATTTAAATAAAAACTATAACTTAAGTTAATGGAAAGATGGAAAACGTAAGGGGAAGAATCATCACCTTATTTGATGACATGCCTTCCAATGTTATTAGGAAGAGCACACGCCCTTTGGATCCTATCAGGAATTGTAAGTTGTATGGTTAGATCAAGTCCTACATACTATTTATGGTTGAGATTATAACTTGGGGTTTGGATTACCTAGGTCTAGGGTTGACCCTTAAGTTTAGGTCTATGATAAATTTCTTTGAGGATTTGGATTGTAGTTGGCATATGATAAATTATCATATTAATTTATTAATTGAAAAGTAATGGTTAACATTAGTGTTATAATTAATGTTAGCCAATTTATTAATAATAATCATTATAATGCTAGTAATGCTATGATCTATTATTAATGATTGTACCTAATAATGATAATTAAATAATTAATATGTAATAATGAAAAATTTGTTTGTAAGCACTACTATTAGCGTGGATAATCTGCTAATGGTTAGTTGTGTTTAATGACCATAATTATTATTGTAATACTAATGATAATAATATTATCTATCAAGTATTAATAGTGGATTTAATTATGATAATATGTACTATAATTTAAAGCATTCATAATCATTTGTTGGGCCCACCAAGTTGTGGTTCACAAATTCAACCCATCCATTATGTGTGTCCCACTAGGTTAAGGGGTCAAACCAAGTTTCAAGTGCATCTAAATCTTATATGGACCCTACAAGTGCTCTTATATGGTTTAACATATTTTTACAAGATTATAGGTGGAGTGGGCCCTCTGAGCTCTATGTATGGCTGATTTTTTGGGGCACCTCATATATAAAGGGGACCCATCAAATGGACGGTGTGGATTTGTCTCAAGCCTAAGGACGAGCTCACCAAATGGAAGGGTGGCTTGAATGAAAAACATACCTCGTGGTGGGACCACAACTTTCTAATGTCAAGTACATCAGCTATATAACTGGTGCGTGGGTTACACTAGCCAATATACTTTACGTATCAGGTGGGCTCCATTGTCTGTATGGACGGATGTTATAGATGAAACACATACATCAGAGGTGGGACCCACCAAGTTGCTAAGGTTCGTTCAGCAGCAACTGCTGTAACTACATGGCATGTTGGCTCACAGCCTAGACAATGGACGACTAGGACAACACATACTTCATGGTGGGTACCCACCATTTGCACAACCCACCTACGTTTGGTGGGGCCCATGAACTATGCAAGGCCCATGGACTGATCTTCTGCCCATTCCCTGCAACAGTAGAAAGGCATTCTCCTGGCCTGGTTTTGGTGCTACTCACGCCAGCAAGGGGCCAAACTCGTGGCCTAGTTAGAGGCCATTCTTGGCCAAAAACGGTCTGATCTTAGGCATAAAGAAAACCAAACCTTCAAACCATCTTGTAGCTCACATTGCAGCTCATTTTTCAGTTTCCTGTTTCTATTTTCAAGTTGAACCCTCAACTATCTGTCAGCTCAAACGGGGCCTGTTTATAGGCTATTTTTTTTTACTGAGTTCCAGCTCCATTCACAGGCCATTGTTTTGCCTCAAAAAGAGCCCACACTCAAACCATGCTTGGCTTTAAACAGAGCCTGCATTCAGGCCATGTTTATCCTCAAAACAGAGCCTGTTTTCAAGCTTCTCTATGGTCAGATTTTTGGCCCCAACGTGGCTTATAACAGGCCTCATAACTTTATGAAAATGAATACAAAGAAACAGTAAGGAAAAGGCTGAATTTTTTGGATTGTTTACCTAGCCGAGCTTGGCTCCATACTCTTATTGCTCTCCCTCTCTTTATTTTCTCTCTATCCTTCCTCTCTATTTCTCTCTCTCTCTCTCTCTCTCTCTCTCTCTCTCTCTCTCTCTCCTCTTTGTTTTTTCTCTCTCTCTCTCTCTCTCTCCTCTTTGTTTTCTCTCTCTCTCTCTCTCTCTCTCTCTCTCTCTCTCTCTCTCCTATCTCTGTGTGGAAATCAAGAGAGTATTGGTGCTTATTTATAGTCAGGGCAAGGCAACGTTGATCGGTCAGGATTTAGTCTACCTGAAATCGTCACTCAAAACTGTAGGTAGAAATCGAAACCGGCCCCCAGTTTTGCTTTATCAAGCTACCCTAAACCTCATGGGGAATGGATGGCTATAATGGGTTCATTGAAGGAAGACAAATGTGAGGGTTATCGGTTCGGCAGTGAAATGATTAGCTATAGTTTCCATTTTTGAAACTCTGAACTGCCTACACTCTCCTTGCACCTGATGTTATGTGCATACGCATGTGCATGAATTTACAAAAACAACGTCGTCTCGGTCAATCTTAGCATCCCATCATGATGGACGACTTGGATTATCCTAACAGGGCCGGACGGTGGGCCATTGATCAAAGTTCTTGGATGATGGCCCGTCCGCTGCCAGCGCAAAAGGAAGAGAGAAGTTTCTCTTTTTTTGAGGAAGACAGGTCAGAGGCCTTGATCGAGCGTCTCCTACTTGGTGCACGGCGAGTGCACATTAATGCTATGCATTCAAGCTGTGAGGTGGGGCCCATTGTGATGCATGTGAGAAGTCTACTCTGTCCATCCTTCTAGGGAGCTCTTTCAAGGGATCTTAGGCCATTGATCAGGCTGATCTAATGTCTAGGTGGGGCCCATAACTAGATTTGGGGTCATATTGGTGAGGTCTACTATTTTAGTTTCCAGAAAATCCATTCCTTCCATCAGTTTTGTAAGGTGGTGCTACGCTAGGGGCCAAAATATGGGGTGGATTCGAGTTTTGGATGAGCTACACCACTAGTCAACGTGTGGTGATAATTCCGTCCCTTCCAATTTCATGTTCGCTGTTGTCTGTTACAACATGCAGAAAGGATTGTTCAAAATAGATGAGAGTTCACCTGTGATGACCTTTCAGAGAATCCATGCCATTTACCACTTTTGTATCGCTATGTTAGGACACATGGTCAAATATGAGGCAATTTGGTTAGTCGAGTAAGCCATTTGGTGTGTCCAATAGCAACCAACACTCACCGTTAAATCCATGCACGAGAGTCGTAGCTTGCTATGAAAATTTGAATGAATCGAGTTATTTTGTGTGAAGTCCACTTAACTACTTATAGTTGTATGATCCACTATGTTCATTGCATTTAACATGCCCTGCTAGGATTAAGGTTCAAGAATGGGGCAGATCTGTTGATCGAGTGGGCCATACTATCCGATCAAGCATCAATGGTGGCATGTAGTGGCATTCACTATTTACGAACTAGCCATCCATTTCCCAACCGGCACCCGATGCCCATTATGTCGAAATGTGCCGTCCGAATGTCTTGAAATTTGGTGAACATGCACATTTTCCATGCTTTTTCCTATGATCTAGTTTAGGTCCTGAACTCTCGAGGATGAATAAGATGTTCATTTAAATATACTTCAAAATTCCAAAATAATATTTATACACCTCTAATCAATAAGTTACCGGGCAGTTTAGACTTAGAACCTAAGATCTTTATGATGATCGGTTTACCGTGATGTTCTTGTGACCCATTTGATGGATCCAAATATGACGAAGGGTCAGATGACTAGCTAAAAATAAGAGAACTTGATGGTTAACACTCTTACTATGTATATAGGCGAGTATATGGTCAGTTTCGTATACAGATAAATGTAAAGCGGGTTTTAGGAGGATTAGGGGTAAAGCATGTGTATCGTCAGATTATAATGTCTTATTCACACGTGTAAGTTTCTCAAATTGTAATTCTAATGGTGGTTTAAGCATATTCATATGTTGTGAACAAGATGAATGAATCAAAATCTTGGTCTGATAAGTGTACGGATGAATGTAGAGATCAAGTAGCTAAATTAATGTGATCTAAGGACTGAAATTTGATGTGTACAGTTAATTTATGATAATTGGACCTGGTATAAAGTTTCACATGAAAGGGATCATGAGAACCTTGTGAGTTGGAATTCAGGGTATAGGTTGATGGCATTTTTATAATTATTGTTAATCTAAAATTTTATGAAATATAATAGTTCTAGATTATTATTTTTCATTTTCTAAATAATTCTTACAAAAGAACTTATATTTAAATCATTATAGATAAAGACTTATTCACTGATTTAGTTAAAGGAAGGTACATTTATCGAAATATATGAGCAATGGTCGGATGACTTGATTTATGGATGAATATCATTCATAATCGGTCAGACTCATGTTGAATGATGAATGTAGAGTTAGGTTGACTAAATTGGTATCGTACACGTATATATAATAGGTTAAATTTATGGTAACACTTGAGGACTTTTAATACTCGGGTATTGAAAAGTTCGGGGTGTTACAAACCTAAACCTATAACCTATAACCTATAACCTATAACCTATAACCTAAACCTAAACCTAAACCTATAACCTAGACCTAAACCTATAGCCTAAACCTAAACCTATGATCTAAACCTATAACCTAAACCTAAACCTAAAACCTAAATGTATTCTCGAATCCCTAAACCTATAACCTATAACTTAAACTCAAACCTAAACCTATAACCTTAACCTAAACTTATAACCTAAACTTAAACCTAAACCTCAACCTATAACCCAAACCTATAACTTATAACCTAAAACTTAAACCCGATCCTGAACCCGAACCCAATTTCCTAAACCTAAACCTTAAACTATTCTCAATTCCCTAAAGCTATAACCTATAACCTAAACCTAAACTTATAACCTTAACCTAAATCTAAAACATAAACCTAAACCTAAAACATAAATGTATTCTCAAATCCTTAAACCTAAACCTCACCTAATCCTAATCTTAACTCATTAACCTAAACCTAAACTTAAACTTGAAAACCCAAACCTAAACCCGATCCCGAACTCGAACCCGATTTCCTAAACCTAAACCTTAACTTATTATCAATTCCGTAAAGCTATAACGTTAACCTATTCTCAATTCTCTAAAGCTATAACTTGTAACCTATAACCTATAACATAAACCTAAACCTAACTCAAACCTATAACCTTAACTTAAACTTAAACCTAAAACATAAATGTAATCTCAAATCCTTAAACCTAAACCTACACCTAATCCTAATCTCAACTCCTTAACCTAAACCTGAACCTAAACTTAAAAACCCAAACCTAAACCTGATCCTGAACCCGAACTCGATTTTCTAAACCTAAACCTTTACCTATTATCAATTGTGTAAAGTTATAACCTTAAGCTATTCTCAATTCCCTAAAGCTATAACTTATAACCTATAACCTAAACCTAACCTAAACCTATAATCTAAACCTAAAACCTAAACCTAAATCTAAAATGTAAATGTTTTCTCAAATCCTTAAACCTAAACCTACACCTAATCCTAATCTCAACTCATTACCCTAAACCTAAACCTAAACTTGAAAACCCAAACCTAAACCCGATCCCGAACCCGAACCCAATTTCCTAAACCTAAACCTTAACCTATTATCAATTCCTTAAAGCTATAACCTTAACCTATTCTCAATTCCCTAAAGTTATAACCTATAACTTAAAAATAAAGCTAACCTAAACCTATAACCTTAACCAAAACCTAAAACCTAAAATGAAAATGTATTCTCAGATCCTTAAACCTAAACCTACACTAAACCTACACCTAATCCTAATCCCAACTCCTAAACCTAAACCTAAATCTAAACTTGAAAAGCCAAGTCTAAACTCGATCCCGAACCCAAACACGATTTCCTAAACTTAAACCTTAACCTATAATCAATTCCGTAAAGCTATAACCTATAACTTATTCTCAATTCCCTAAAGCTATAACCTATAACCCAAACCTAAACCTAAACCTAAAACCTAAATGTATTCTCAAATCCATAAACCTAAACCTAAACCTAATCCTAATCTTAACTCCTTAACCTAAACTTAAACTTGAAAACCCAAATCTAAACCCGAACCCAATTTCCTAAACTTAAAACTCAACCTATTCTCAATTCCCTAAACCTTAACCTATAACCTAACCTAAACCTAAACCTATAACCTACATTTATAACCTAAACCTATAATCTTAACCTAAATGTAAAACTTAAACCTAAACCTAAAACTTAAATGTATTCTCAAATCCCTAAACGTAAACCTATAACCTACAACATTAACATAAACATATAACCTACAGCATTATCCTAAACCTATACTTATAACCTAAATCTATTCTCAAATCCCAAAACCTATAACCTAAACCTAAACATGAAATAGCGAACCCGAACCCAAACCCGATTTTCTAAACATAAAACTCAACTTATTTTCAATTCCCTAAACCTTAACCTATAACCTAACCTAAACCTAAACCTATAACCTACACTTATAACCTAAACCTAAACCTATAACCTAAACCTGTAACCTTAACCTAAACATAAAACCTAAACCTAATCCTAAAACATAAATGTATTCTCAAATCCCTAAACCTAAACCTATAACCTACAACATTAACATAGACTTATAACCTAAACCTATAACCTACAACATTAACCTAAACCTATACTTATAACCTAAACCTATTCTCAAATCCCAAAACCTATAACCTTAACCTAAACCTTAACCTAAACCTAAACCTTAACCTAAACCTAAACCTATAACTTATAACCTATAACATATAACCTAAACTCAATTCCCTAAACCTTAACCTATAACCTAACCTAAACCTAAACCTATAACCTACACTTATAACCTAAACCTAAACCTAAACCTAAACCTAAACCTATAACCTTAACCTAAACGTAAAACCTAAACCTAAACCTAAAACCTAAATGTATTCACAAATCCCTAAACGTAAACCTATAACCTAAACCTATAACCTACAACATTAACCTAAAGCTATACTTATAAACTAAATCTATTCTCAAATCCCAAAACCTATAACCTAAACCTAAACCTAAACCCGAAACCGATTTCCTAAACCTAAACCTTAACTTATTCTCAATTCCCTATACCTCAACCTATAACTTAACCTAAACCTAAACCTATAACCTACACTTATAACCTAAACCTAAAACTATAACATAAACTTGTAACCTTAACCTAAATGTAAAATCTAAACCTAAACCTAAAACCTAAATATATTCTCAAATCCCTAAACCTAAACCTATAACCTATAACATTAGCATAAACTTATAACCTAAACCTATAACTTACAACATTAACCTAAACCTATACTTATAACCTAAACCTATTCTCGAATCCCAAAACCTATAACTTAAACGTAAACCTATAACATAAACCTAAACCTTAACCTATAACCTATAACCTAAACCTTAACCTATAACCAATCACCTAAACTCAATTCCCTAAACTTAAACTTAAACTTAAAACCTAAATGTATTCTCAAATTCCTAAATGTAAACCTACACCTAATCCTAATCTCAACTTATTAACCTAAACCTAAACCTAAAATTGAAAACCCAAATCTAAACTCGATCTTTAACCCGAACCCGATTTCCTAAACTTAAACCTTAACCTATTGTCAATTCCCTAAAGCTCTAACCTATAACTTATAACCTAAACCTAAACCTTAACCTAAACCTATAACCTAAACCTAAACCTTAATTTAACCTATAACCTTAACCTAAACCGAAACCTATAACTTAAACCTTAACCTATAACCTATAACCTAAACTTATAATCTATAACCTAACCTTAACCTAAACCTAAAACCTAAACCTAAATCTATAACATAAAATCTAAACCTAAACCTAAAACCTAAATGTATTCTCAAATCCCTAAACCTAAACCTATACCAAATCCTAATCTCAACTCCCTAACCTAAACTTAAACCTACACCTAATCCTAATCTCAACTCCCTAACCTAAACCTAAACTTGAAAACCCAAACCTAAACCCGATCTCAAACCTGAACTCGATTTCCTAAACCTAAACCTTAACCTATTCTCAATTCCCTAAACCTAAACATATAACATAAACCTATAACCTAGCATAATCTTAAACTTATTTCCGTAAAGTGACTTTAGTTTTTTCATTGTAGAGATGGATAAGAGTTGGATGCGAGCTAAAAACAATTGTCTACATTTTTCGATGTCATGGTACACCTAGCGATTCACTTACCGCACGAGGTGAAGCTTGCAGGCCATACAATATCATTGGATGTATCCGATCGTAGAACCTACGCCAGCACCGTCGACGGCACCCACGCCAGCACCAATGCAGCAGCTGCCGCCACCATCATGGATGAAGGCAATCCGATTCCCAGCTCGGCCCGAGTTCGGAACTCTCGGCTCAAAGTGTGTGGTCCATGTGAACCACTTCCTTGTCAATATAGCTGAGGATAAGGACCTATGCCACTATAATGTGAGATTTCCCTCCATTTAAAGTATTTCATCTGATTTTCGCTTCGGATCTAGTTTTTCTTACCTGATATATGTCTAATATTTCCATCAATCCTTTGTTTTTGTGTTTTGATCTGTTGTTTTTTGCATGGCTTATTTGATGCTATCTATGCCTTGAAAATGGCCTTGATCTTAATGCATTTCTCGTAAATGCTTCTAATCATGTTCTTAGTTTGAGATCTTATATATGTCTACCTCGTTTCTTAAATCCCTTAGCCTTTTTTTGATGATTTCGTTTGTATCTATTTTTCTGTGTTTTTATTTCTCTTTGTTAAGATCCTAATGTACTTTGCCTTATTCAATTTTGTCCCTTTTCGATTGTTCTAGTGCTTGATCTTCTCTGATTTTTCTTGTATCTCTTTGGTTTTTTCCTTTTCAAATCATTTTAGTATTTCCTTTACATCTCTGTTTTTTATATATCTTCTTTTGTTTTTATTTTCCATTTTGGATCATTTTAGAAAATTTCCCTTGCGATCTTGGTACTTGTTTTGGTGATTTGAATAGATGTAGTTTATGTTAGGATGGATTTACATAGTTTGTATTTAGATGGATGTGAATGTGAATATGATGAAATATATTATATAATAGGTGTATATCAGGAAGAATATGATGAAATATATTGTAACGGTGTATCAGGAATTTTGTGCTCAAAAATTGAAAAGAAAAAGAGAGAGAGAGAGAGAGAGAGAGAGAGAGAGACTTTTACCTACAAAATATTTCTTAGGTAAAAGTCTAATCCACGTTTTTTGCCTACGAAACTTTTCATATGTAAAAGTCTCATCTAGGTTTTTTACCTACGAAAATTTTCGTAGGTAAAAGTATCGTTAAATATTTTATTTACAAAAAAATCATTTTTACTTATTTTTTACCAACAAAAAGATTCATCAATAAAAGTTTTGTAAATATTTTTACCTGCGAAACTTTTCGTAGGTAAAACTCTTTTACTTTTTTTTTTCTGATGAAAAAATTCGTTGGTAGAGGTTTGTAAAATATTTTTACCTATGAAACAAAGCGTCGGTATAAGTTTTTTTACTTATTTTTACCGACGAAAAAATTCGTCGATAAAAGTTTTTAACTTATTTATTACCGACGAAATAATTCGTTGGCAAAAATTTTATAAATATTTTTACCTACGAAAAAAATCATCTGTAAAAGTTTTTAAATTATTTTTTATCAACAAAAAAATTCGTCGGTAAAAGTTTGTGGATATTTTTAGCTACAAAAAAAATCGTTGGTAAAAGTTTTTTAATTATTTTTTACCGACAAAAAAATTTGTTGGTAAAAGTCTTACCTTTGCCAATGAAAAAAAATTCATCGGTAAAAACCTTTACCCTTGGACTTTTATCGACGAATTTACCAACGAAAATTTTCATCGGTAAAATTCTTTGTCTATGAAAAAATAGCTTTTAGCGACGAAAATTTTCATCGGTAAAAGTGGCTTTTCTTATAGTGGGTCCATATTAGTCACGTAAAGTTAAATAATATAAAGTGCTTAATTATTCTAATAAGAAGTTCTTTTAATAGGTATCTTTCATCTGCGTTGATGCCAATCCTATAAACGGTTTAGATCAATGAATAAAACCCCTGATCTAATGACTATAGGCTGGACGTGTTGTATTGTAATATGTGGGATGTACTCAAGCAACCTCCATTCGTGTTTATTATGTTATCATGTCACGTTGTCTTATTCCTAATCTTCCCCATGCGACTAAAAAGCACACAATATGCAGGAACACTGCCTGTAGCAATTCGCTACTTTGGGTCCACCATGATATATGTGTCTTATCCACGCTGTTCATATGTTTTTCCAAGCCCATTTTATGGCACGAGCCCAAAAATAAGTTGGATACAAATCTCATGTAAACTACATCATAGGAAGCAACGGTGATTTAACATTCACCATTAAAAATTGCTTGGGAGCTACAAAAGTGGTGGATCAATTCGATATTTGTGTTTTCACTTCATCCAGGCCTTTAAGACCTAAACAACAACTTAGATGGCAAATAAACATTTCAGCCACCTTGTGAAGTTTTTAATAATAGTTATTTAATTACTAGTGTTTCCCATGTGATCTACTTAAGCTTTCATATACCTCATTTTGTTATTTGTTTATTAATTTTTTTCATATACCTCACTCTTAAGCTCTTTGCTTAAAATAATCATTTAAACTAGATGAACTCATATAAAATGTTGGGAATTTACATTTGGATACACTAAAAATATAAAAAATAAATAGAAATAAAATATTTCATTAGGCTGAATCACGTATAAAATACGTTGTCCTTAAAGCGTGATTCGCCCCCTTTTCAACTGCTGATGGGTTATAGGCGAATTGCTTCCAGGATATGTCATGCCCCAAACTCAGAAATCGGGCTCACAAAATTTTCGATCACCGAATCTGGCGCTGACAGCCTCCGTAGTACCCCATTCTCGGCTCCCGACACCCATATACCAGGTTCCGATCCTGGGATGCTACAAGGAGGATTTCTATTATCCATTTAATTCTTAATGAGCATAACCATAAGCATAACCCACGAACAATAACCACAAGAACACCATCACAAAATTCACTATGATCAAAAACTTTGAGTACAAGGTGTATAAAGGGAAATACAAGATAGTGCTAATAACAAAACTCCAAAAGCTCGACTGCACGCTCCTTCTGCTACTATGCTACGACTGCGTCCTGACGTTACCTGCACACATCAATCATGCATAAGCTTATAGAAAGCTTAGAGGGTGGTGTAAGCGTGTGCGCAATATGAGCGTGCTCGGAATGTAAATGCGAAAACATGATGATGGGTATTATGAATGCAATCACCCATACCAAGGCTATGCGGTGCAAGATATGAATGCTATCGGCCATATCGGGACCATGTGATGCAAGATGCAACTCAAGCATGTCAATCCTCGTCATATATCAGTACAGTTCTCATTTTGGATAATCACCGGGGTCTAGTACACTCTAACCAGCCTGCCGTCCCTATCCGAACGCACAACTGGGAGAGCAGAAGAGACCTCACTATCCTCCTGCCAATATCGAGCTCGGCTCGTCGATAGCGGACCGATTCCTCAAGCTGGTCAAACTCAATCTAGAAGTTGCCTCCTCACTCAGGCGGGTAAGGTCACACCCCTTTCCAACCGACCACAACATAGTGGGAGACGCGGCCTACTGGTATACGACCATCGCGCACTCATGTATCCACTCGATCTCGACATTGGAGTCATCCTCTGGTACCATCGGGTTTAGAAATTTTCACCCAGGGACATCTATGGCGCCCGTATGCTAGAATCAAATATTTTCGGTATCCAATCCAGCCACCCACGATGCATCTGTGGAGGCTATGGCCCTGATGTCGCTAGGGCATACAATAATCACAATCATATAAATGCTAGTACATGAGTCACACTACCAGTCATGCAACAGTCCTACGTGTACCATGCACTCATGTAGGGCAACTCCGCCTATCAGGGAGCCCATAAACAGTTCGCCCGAAGGCGTATGCTATGATCAATCACTTCTCATATCAGTCATACATATGATGCGTATGATAATGAATCATGAAACTATACTAAACATGTTATACAGTAATGCACTATCCTTACAACGCAAGTGGTCTAGACAGCCGACACACAACAAGTCCAGCCTATCAATGGGCCCTAGGGAGAGTCGTAATGTCGACTTCCAACCAACATTATACTCGCAATATGGACGTCAAACCAACATTGCTCCCAAGGTATAGCCTGTAGAGAATATCATTATGTAAACCAGGTTGGGATCACACATTGCAATGGACCTTAGGTACACCCCATTGGGCCTTAAATACATCAGATGAGTCATATCATATGGGCCTTTTTTTCTCACCAAATGGGCCACATCAATGGGCCGCACTAATGGGCCTTATGTGCATTGTAATGGGTCAAAACCCGTGGGCCTTAGATTGCATCAAATGGGCCTAATCTCATGTGTCTTATATGTGACGAATGGTTCACACCAATTGGGCCCCATATGTACATCAAATGGGCCTTAACCCATAGGCCCTAGTACGTCTCAATGAGCCTAATCCCATGGGCCTTACCTATGTATTAGAGTGGGTCTCAACCATGGGCCATAAATATGTCAAATGATCCCATGACATGGGCCTTACATCCACATCAAAGTGGGCCCTAATGAACTACCGCAAATTCATTAAGATGGTCCTCATAACATGCCAAGGTGGGGTCCACTTAGACTATGGATTTGACTCATTCTTTATGCCCATGCCATAAAATGGGATTTCCAAAAGGATGGATGGATTGGATGCAACCCATGCATCATGGTGGGGACCCACATGAAGGCCCACTATCATGTATATCATATGTAATATAATATACAACTATATATAATATATATACACAATATTATATATAATATAATATTATATAAGTATAAATATACACATACACACACACACATTAGCTCACATGTGGAGGGTAGGTCCCACCATTAGATCACACGTGGGACCCATAACTCTCTGGACAGTAAGAGACAGAGAAGGAGTGAGAGAGATAGAGAGAGAGAGAATGAGAGATATAGAGAGAGAGTGAGAGAGTGAGGGCACGTGGCCCTTTTTCTCCTTTTTCTTTCTTTTTTTTTTCTCTTTTCTTGTCCTTTCACGCTGACACAAGAGAGGTGGGTCCTACGTAGGGCCCACCATACAATTGTATATGGAGAGGGTGGCAGCGAGCTCTCCACGAGGTCGAGCTGTGTGGGCCCCACCGTTGAGGTGGTCATACATCTGACCCACCAGTCAGATGCACCGTTCCAGCGTGGGCCTAGGTCTCCAAAAAAAACCAAGTTAGGCCGTGATTTGTGTGGGCCGCAGCAGATGCAACAGTTGGGAGGGCTATCCTCCCTTAAAATATTCAAAATCATTTATTAGCCCCACCGAGATGGGGTCCACAAATCCAGCCCACCCATCATGGGTGTCCCACTAGAATGAAGGGTTTAGACCAAGTTTCACCCGTATCCAAATTTCAGGTAGGCCCCACCGAGTGGTTTTATATGTTTCAGGCATATCTTCACATGATTTAAGATGGTATGGCCCACCTGAGTTCCGTATACGGCTGATATTTGGCAGGGGGCCCACTGCCCTAAGGGGCGACCTAATGAACGGCATGGATTTTAGAACATACATCATGGTAGGGTCTACAAGTGGGGCCAAGGGGGTCCTCCTTTTTAACGTGGACGTCACTGGACGTCATGGCACAAAGTCATGCCAATTTTTATTTTTTTTTATCCTAGGTGGGACCCACATTAATCAGATCTACCCCGTCCATTGCATGTGTCCCACAAAAATAGGGGTCCAAAACAAGTTCCAGGTGGGTCCAAGCTTCTGGTGGACCCCAGCAATCATTCTTCCAAGTTTCAACAGAAAATACTACCATTCTTAATACCACGGCCCACCAGATGATTGGATCGGTCTCATTTTTGGGCTCAACGCCTAAAATGATCCCGAGAATAGAATGGATGGCTTGGATCATGTATAAACATCAAGGTGGGGCTTGCATGAGTGGCCCATTCTAAAAGACTACCTTTTTCTCTCTCTTTTTTTTTTTTTTAAAAAAAATATGGGGCCCACAATAAGATGATCCAAATCGTCTAATATGTGTGTCCCACATGGTGGACCGTTTAGTCCAAGTTTAAGATGCATCCAAATTTCAGGTAGGCCCCACCAAGTACTTTTATATGTTCAGGCATGTCTCCATATGATTTTAGATGGTATGGCCCACCTGGGAATCGGATTGGTCCCAAATTTTGGCTCAACGCCTAAAATAGTCTGAGGAAGGTGGTGGACAGCTTGGATTGAATACATGCATCAAGTTGGGGCCTACATGAGTGGCCCACTCTAAAAGAGTACTTTTTCTCTTTCTTTTTTTTTAAAACCATGCGGTGTGCTGCTAGTCCAGCGTCTAGAGACGCTGGACAGCTTACTAAAACAGATGCAAACGGTGGGTCCCACGAGGACATGGCCCACCTGATGTATATATACGTGTATACATACGTATATATATATATATATATGTGTGTGTGTGTGTGTGTGTGTGTGTGTGTGTGTGTGTGTGTGTGTGTGTGTGTATAAATGCAATATACCATATAAATTATGTCATCTCACGTAAAATGTGATGGGTCACCCATTTGATAGATGGAGTTGATTTAGTATAATTTGGTGGGGCCCACCACATTCAAGGGAGAGAAAAAAGGGAGGTAGAGAGATATACGGTGAGATAGAGGGACCCCGCCACTATGGGCCCCTCTCTACATTATTTACATCAATTTGGGTCCTATAACAAGTGACCCTAAAAAAAATCATGAATTAACGGTGGATCACCCACCTCTAAGCCTCCTCCTTGCTCCCTTGGCCTCCAATGCTCCTTGCCTTCGACTTGGACGGTGGATGATGGACCTTTGATGGTGTGGATGAGAGATGAGAGATGTAGATGGAAGATGAGAAGGTGGGCCACACTTGGGATTTGGGAGGAGCTTGGACGTGTGGATTTTTTTTCTTGGGAGAGATTTTGAGAATGAATGAGAGAGAGAGGGAAGTGATGGGTGAGTGATGTGGTGTGATGGGTGATGGGTTTGGTGATGGATGAGGTGATGTGAAAGTTGACTTTGGGCTTGCTTGTGTAAGAGAAAGGTATGGGTTGTTGTACTTGACTTGATGTATGATGTGTACTTGATTGATGGGACATCTCGTAGAGATTCCCTCGTAATTCGCAACGTGCGGTGTTTCTTCAAATTGAACGCGAGCCTATATCTTCTACCTTGGGTATCGGGTCGGTGCGCGAGTCGCGGCGTTAGAACCGCGACGACGGCGCGGTCGCTAAGGTACAGGTTTCGGGTCGAGTCGACTCTGATATGCGGGACTCGGCTTAGATTCAAGGGTAGACGTCGAATACAGGTCGAAGATTGCCGGAATTTGACCAGGAGGATCGCGAAAGTCAACGAAATGGTACGGTCTAAGATATGGGTCTTACAGGATAAGACAAGCCTTATTTGGATCTAGCATGCAGCAATCACGATAGGTCCACTGTGGAACAGTTTTAATGTAGCAGACTCCTTCTGGTAGACTTAGATGGTGGAGATGTTCTAAGTATTTTAGAATGGAGCTATGGATCGTATATAATTTGATGGGAGAGATGGTGTGTTGAGGTGATGAAATCGGACTGGAATGGTCCAGTTTATATAGGTATCAAGTATAGTACCGTTGTTGTGTGGTATTCAATGGTCTAAAACGTTTGAAAAATGTTTCTGGTTGTTGTCCATTTATCCCAGACGTTTCTGGTCATCAAATCAGAAGATTTGAGCGTTGGATCATCCTAGCCCATCTGTTTTTAGACCATTATGACTTTTAAGGTAGCTATCTGTTGTTAGAAATGAATAGACGCAAGTGCAAAGTGTGCCATCTAGCATCATTACAGCCACACTGCCTCACTGCCCACGCCTGTGCCCGAGCGCGAGTGCATGCACACGTGCATGCATGTGTTCCAGTGCTATACTTTGGAACACAACCCATGTTTCATCTCCTCCAAAAACTCCAAGTAAGAATACTCTTCACAAGTCCACATATAAACCATAAACGTTTTCTTCACGTTTATGATGTGGGACAAAGCACACACACTACACTTTTTAATTCAAAAAATTCAAAAGGCGTTTTGGCGGGAAAATCCTGAAATTTTGAAAAATTAAAATTTTCATTTTTATTATTTTTTTAAAAAAATCACTGATTTTCAACAATCCCCCACTGGTTTCTTACAAATAATGAAAACTCTGCTAGAATAATAATAGTTATTATACACAAAAAAAGATATCTTGCTATTTGAATCTTTTCTTAGTATAAGTATTTTAAAGTTATTTCAAAATTTTTGGTTGTTGCAGCATTGAACCAGTTATTTCTATATGATATAACCGAAAATACTACACACATAATAGCTCATGTGTTACGTGTTCCTTTATAATCTCGCTTAGCACTTTTAATGACCATGTATTTATCTTGTTTCATAAACGATCCCGAGATAACTCTAATTTTCACGAGAAGTGAGACCACTTTTATGTTCACATAGGTGAAATCCTTCCAGTATTTTCGTTTAAAACACTTGTCCTATTTGACTGGACTTCATTAAGAGTTTAATACTCATCCCTCTTTTGAAATGGTCAGCACTATCATCCTAGATGAGGTTATTAATTTATTTAGTGCTAAAACTTTTCATTTATCAGTGAATTGTTGTTACCCATTAAACCCAATATTTAGAAATTTTCTAATTTAGGGTTAGGTTTCTTTCATTGGCGAAACTTTGAGTAAAGAGTTTCAACCTCATCCCTTTAGATGTTGTCCTTACTACCTCTCTCGCTAGAGGTTTAGTAAAAGGATCAGTCCAGTTATTACTTCACTTTACATATGAGATCGTAATGATTTCATTTTGAATCAACTGCCTTACATAGTCATGTCTCAAACTTATGTATCTAGACTTCTCATTATAGGTACCACTTTAGACTCTCGCTAGAGTGGCTTCACTATCACAATGAAGTGAAACAGCTTGTATAGACTTTGCATAGAATGAGATTTCTAATAGAAGATCCCTTAACTACTCAGCCTCTTTGCCTATAAAAGCCAAAGCTATGAACTCAGATTCCACAGTTGAGTGCATTATGCAAGTTTATTTCTTGGATCCCCAAGATAAAGCTATACCTCCTAGGGTGAATATCCACCCTGTACTGAACTTTTTATCCCCTTCACTCGATATCTAACTTGCATCGGTATATCCTTCCAATACTGCTGAAAATTCTGAGTAAAATAACCCTAATTCTTTAGTTTTTTAAAGATAACCTAGAACTCTACTTGCTACTTTCTAGTGTTCAACACTTAGATTACTTATAAACCTGCTTAGTTTACTCACAACGTATGCTATATCCGGTCTTGTGCATTGCATTGCATTGCATACATAAGACTGCATAACACTAGCATACTCTAGTTGTGCAACTGCTCTTCCACTGTTTTCTTTTAACTTGATGCTTGGATCAAATGGGGTTATTGCCTCTTTAATTTTCAAGTGACTAAACTTGTTTATTATTTTCTTAATATAATGAAAGTGGCATAATGCAAAAACTCCCATTATATTTTTTTAACTTTGATACATAATATGGTATCCACTTGTCCAAAATCCTTCATTTTGAAAATTGAAGAGAGAAACTTTTTAGTTTCAGTTACACCTTTCATATTTATTACTGATTATTAATATACCATTTATATACAAGCATATGATTACAATATAATCATCATACACTTTTGAATATATGCATTTATCAGTAATATTATGTTTAAAAATCATAAGACAGAACTTTATAATCAAATTTATCATGCCACTGTTTTGGTACTTGCTTTAATCCATATAAAGACTTAACAAGTCTATACACTTTTCTTTCATTTCCTGGTAGAACAAACCCTTCTGGTTGTTCCATGTAAACCTCTTCATCGAGATCACCATTTAGGAATGCTATCTTCACGTCCATTTGATGGATATGAAGATGATGTATGGATACTAGAGCGAATAAGATCCTAATCGATGTTATTCGAGTTACTAGTGAATAAGTTTCAAAATAATCAATTCCTTCTTTCTATCGAAAACCCTTAGCAACTAATCTTACCTTAAAGGTTTGAATTGTACGATCTATATGATATTTTTTTCTTAAATTTTCACTTACAACATATTAGTTTAGAACCTGAAGGTAGATCTACCAATTTCTATATTTGGTTAGATATTATGGAAGCAATTTCATCATTAATGGCTTCTTTCCAAAAAGAAGAGTCTCTTGAAGATATAGCTTCACCAAAGGTTTTAGGTTCATCTTCTATAGTTAAAACCATAGGTATTTTCCTAATCACTTTCTCTCTATCACCCTCAACTAAATGAAAACAGAGTCGTTGAGAGTCTATTTGATCAGGATCAAGAATCTTTTCTACTCTTTCTCTTTGACTCCTACGAGGTTCGCTAGGAGTTTTCTCTTTCATTTGTGTTTCTTTTATATTTTCATTAGGATATTGAACCTCAGCATCTTTTTCCTTCGTGAATACAGAATTCTCAAAGAAATCTACATCTCTAGACTCTATAATTATATTGAAGTCTAAGTTTAGAAGTCTATAAGCCTTAGTATGTTGCGCATATCCTACAAGAACTTACTTGATAGCTCTTGATCATAATTTGGTTCTTTTAGGTTCTGATGTTCTACAATATGCAAGACACCCTCACACTCTAAGATACCATATGTTTGGTTTTCTTCGTTTCCATATTTCGTATGGAGAGGTCTTGATTTTCTTAGATGGAATTCGGTTAAAAACATGACATGCAACTAACAGTGATTCTCCCCATAGGTTTAATGACAACTGTGCTTATATTAACATTGAGTTGACCATTTCTACTAATGTCCTATTTTTTCTCTCTACTATATCATTTTGTTGTGGTGTATAGGGTGCGGTGCACTGATGTTTTATACCATGTTCTTTACAATAGTTAGAAAAATCATTAAAGAAATATTCTCCTCCTCGGTCATTACGAAGAATTTTAGTATTTTTGTCTAATTGATTTTCTACTTCAAATTTATAGATCTTGAATGCATTAAATGCTTCGTCTTTTAATTTTAACAGATATACATATACATATCTTAAATAATCATCTATAAACATTATAAAGTACCTTTTACTTCCATGGGTAAGAACGTCATTTAGGTCACATATATCAGTATGCACTATGTCTAATATTTAAGATGATCTCTCAACGCTAGAGAATGGTTTTTTGATTATTTTAGACTGTATACATACTTCACATTTATCTTTGTCACTATCATTGTATGATATTAGGCTATTCTTAGTTATAAGTTTTATAGTACTATAGCCAATATGGGCTACTCTACCATACCATAACGTCACAGACTTAATCATGTAAGCAGAAGAATTCTTTTCATTTAAAAAAAGTTTGATCATCCCATTATAAGAATAACCCTTACTCACAAAGTTCTCATTCTTAGATAAGATCAGCTTACCTGATTTAAACACAACCTTAATCCCAGGTTTGCTTAAGAGATTTCAGGAGACAAGATTCCTCTTTATATCTTGGACATGTAGCACGTTAGTCAGGATTACTTTCTTTCCAGAGGTAAAGAGTAATTCCATAGTTCCTTTTTCTGTAACTTTCGATCGTCCTTCATTTTCCATTTGAATCTCTTAATCATTGGTCTCGTCTTCATAGGTCTTGAAGGCAAATCGATCGTTGCATACATGGACTGTGGCACCAGTATTATACCACCAAACAGGAATTTTCTCTTGAAGTAGGTTCACTTCTATGACCATGTCTACGATTTCATCGTCTACTACATTAGCCTCTTTCTTAGGCCTTTTTCGGTCCCTACAGACTCGGGCGAAATGCCCGATTTTGCCGCAGACATAGCAAGCTCCCTTAGGTTTGTCATTTTTCTTCTTTTGAGTTTTCTTGAATTTTTCTTAATCTTTGTTAGGTTTAAGGGATTTAGCTTTCTCATAAGTATTATGTTGGGATGACCTTTCTACTGCTTTCACCTTGGATAAGGATGCACCATTAGCATCATCCTTTTTGTCTCGATTACGGGATTCTTCTTCAATATGAAGATGCTTCTGGATTTGTTCCATGGTGAAATCTTCGAATTTATGCAGTAGTTGTTTCCTATAGTCTTTTCAGCCCGAAGGTAACTTTTCGATTATAGCTCTGACTTGAAAGGATTCAGGAAGATCAATTTTTATGGCTTTTATTTTATTTACAATAAGCTATAATTCTTGGATTTGGACAAGCAGCGGTAGATTGTCTACCATCGTGAAGTTGAAATACTTAGCAATTAGAAATTTCTATGTACCTTTCTCTTTAGCTTTGTATTTGTATTCCAGCGCACTCCAAATTTCTTTTGCTGATGTGGTCCCCATGTACAAATCATACAACCGATCAGAGAGAGCATTAAGGATGTGGCCATGAAACAGCATGCATCTTCTTGTCTCTTGATTCTAGTAGCAACCTGTTTTGGAATATCAGTGTCATTTGCTTCAAGCAGAGGTTGGAGAGTCATGTCCAGGTTGTAAAAGATCTTCAGAGCGGTTAGCAGGAATTTTACTTTTTTTTGCCATCTAGTGAAATTCGAACCATCGAATCGGTCCAATCGGATCAGATCTTGGTTCATCAATTTGACTGATGCAATACTTTCGGTGTCCATGGAATCACATTTTAAGATTGTTGAGAATT
The DNA here is from genome assembly GCA_037074715.1 of Magnolia kwangsiensis. Taxonomy (NCBI): domain Eukaryota; kingdom Viridiplantae; phylum Streptophyta; class Magnoliopsida; order Magnoliales; family Magnoliaceae; genus Magnolia; species Magnolia kwangsiensis. The sequence goes on along the minus strand of CM073589.1, from coordinate 45,059,175 downwards.
TATGTTTGGATACACAGAAAATATAAAAAAATAAATAGAAATAAAATATTTCACTAGGTTGAATCACGTATAAAATATGTTGTCCTTAAAAGTGTGATTCGCCCCCTAATCAACTGCTGATGGGTTACAGGCAAATTGCTTCTAGGATAAGACAAGCCTTATCTGAATCCAGCGTGCAGCAATTACGATAGGTCCACTGTAGAATAGTTTTACGCAGCAGATTCCTTCTGACAAACTTAGATGGTGGAGATGTTTTAAGTATTTTAGAATGGAGCTATGGATCATATCTGATTTCATGAGAGAGATGGTGTGTTAAGATGATGAAATCGGACTGGAATGGTCCAGTTTATATAGGCATCAGGTATAATACCATTGTTGTGTAGTATTCAATGGTCCATAACGTTTGAAAAATATTTTGACCATTGTCCATTAATCCCAAACATTTCTGGTCGTCAGATCAGAAGATTTGACTGTTGGATCATCCTGGCCTGTCCGTTTTTGGACTATTATGGCTTTTAATGTAATTATCCATTGTTAGAAACGGATAGACGTTTTGGATTTAAGATCTAACTGTTCTTAATCACCTATAAAACCTAGGCTCATTTCGAATTTTTAAATTCACACTGCCTTAAGGCTCTTACCAGACCCTAAGTACAAAGTGCGCTATCTAGTGCCACTAGAGCCACACTGTCCATGCCCGTGCCCGAGCCCAAGCCCGAGCGCGTGCCTGTGCGTGTGTTCACTGGAACACACAACCCGTGTTTCATCTCCTCCAAGAACTACAAATAAAAAATACTCTTCATAAATCCACATATAAACCACAAAAGTTTTCTTCACATTTCTAATGTAGGACAACGCACACATACTGCACTTTTTAATTCAAAAAATATTTTGACAAAAAAATCTTAAAATTTTGAAAAATTCAAATTTTTATTTTTATTTTATTTTTTAAAAACCACCAATTTTCAACATAAAATGCATACATCATTATGGGCAACATAGAGCCATCCAGCAATGACTTTGGCTACTTACAGGGCGAGTAGGCAATCCACCTCTCACTAGGACAGCCAACGGACGGTCTTGTTAGGGATATATATATATATATATATATATATATATATATATATATATATATATATATATATATATATATATATATATATATATATATATATATATATATCCACACTGTCCATCTCTTTTCACAAAGCAATGGACCACACAACTTGAAGAGGTGGAGATTGAATTCCTAACAGTGAAAAATTCACATAGCCTACCGTGATGTTTAATCGACCTCCAACCTGTTCATAAGTTCATGTCAACCTGGATGAAGGGAAATCATAAATATTAGCTTCATCCAAAACATCCTTGGCCTCGAGAAGTATCCAACGGTAGGATTTTAATCTCCAATGCTTCGTATGGTGGGGTTCACTGGAGTCTTCCATCTGACTCCCAAGAGTTTCAACTCCCGTTCGAATGCCCATAGGTGGTGAAATTCCACTGGCGTGAGTGTGGGGGTGTGTGTGCGTGTGTTAAAAAAATAAAAAATAACAAACAACGAGTCTTCTATCTGACTATTTTACTTTTTTTTTCTTCTTAACTCATGCCCCCAAATAATCTATCAAGATGATGAATGGCATTGATAAAACAAGTACATCACGGTGGGCCCGACAGTGTCCCTTGCAGGATCGTCCGTCTCTAGCGGCAGCGGATTGGCTGGTGTACCAAACACCAGCCATATGTATTTATGTCACCAAGTCATGTGTTATATTTAAACCGTACATCTATTTTAAGAGCTCGTATTAAGGCTTGAGGAAAAACGTAAGGCAGATATAAAGATCAAGTACACCCCACTGCAAAATACACTGGAGGATTGAATGTCTACCCGTGAAACTCTTCTGGGAGTCACATAAGTTTTGGATCAATATGAAATTTATTTTTTCCCTTCGTCAATATTTTTGACCCGGTGAAAATATTGGATGAAAAATAACCGTTATATCTAGCCCAGCGAATGTTTTAATCAGTGAAAATCATTATTCCACTTCTATTTCCGGTGTGATTTATTTGAGCATTGGATATGATTTACTTTTTATTTTTATTTTTTGCTAATGCTCTAAAAAGATCTAGAAAAATGAATGAACAGGGGATATAATAAATACATCACTGTGGGGCCATGTAACTTTGATTTCCTCTGAAGCGTTCGCGTAGCTCGGAGATGGAAGAGCGTCGGCGCTCGCCTTCGCACGACGCGTATCTACGTCAGCTGCGTATCCCGCCTCCGTCTCTGGACAGATCCAGGTCTCTCCTGGTGGGGGCAGGACCCGGATTACCGGCAAATGGTTTTCCAATCCGTGTGCGGTAGTACCGGAAGCGGATTGCGTTCTACCCCCGCCCGGTAGATAATCCGTCCGGGTAGAGCTCTGTGGGGTCTACCGTGATATAAGGGTTTTATCCACACCGTTAATCCCTATTATCAGATCATTTGAAGGCATAAAATGGAAAAGAAGCAGGTTCAGACCTCCAGTAGACCACACCAAGGGAATCAGTGGTAACAATGACACTCACCATTGAAACCATTCTAAGTGGCGCTGTGATTTTTTTTTACCATTCAACCTATCCATACGGTCATCTAGACATAGATGAAGTGAAAACACAAATAACAGCTTGATCTGAAACTTCTACGACTCTTAAGAAGTTTTTAATGGTGAAAATTCAATCCCCACTTTGTGGTCCACTTAAGCCTTGTTTCTACGTAGTTTTAGGTTCACAATATAAAATGATCATTAAATATAGATGGACGGTGTGGATAAAACCCTTACATAACAGTTGAGCCCACAGAGCTCTGCCCGTACTGGATTTTGTCCGGGCGGGGGTAGGACGCAATCCACTTCCGGTAGTACCCATCGACGTCTTCCGGCAGTAAGCACGCGTCAGGCTCGCGACGAATTACTGGAGATCCTCGATCGAAGGCGTTTCCAGTATATACTGGGGTTTTGACTTCTGGAAAGTGGGGCACGTGGTTCAAAAATGTCCAGGCCATCGATCTAGTGGAACCCACTCTGGACACAATATCCCATAGATCTAAAAGACTATCTGGTGCAGGATCCGACGACTGCAAGGTGTAATGATACAGGGGCCTGAATTACTGAATTAAGTGGCCCACCTCGTCGGACCTCAACATGTCTACATCTAAAAGAGAGAACTGCAATAATCATACAACTAAAATTCTTCAATCAGGGCCTTTCATTCAAGGCCCACCAGATAGGATAGCATCAGTTTTACGCAGAGGCAAACCACCAAAGCTTGGTGGGGATCACCATTTTTCATCTGTAAATCCACTCTGTCCATCAGGTGAGAACCCTCATTTCAACCGTAGATATAAAAGATCAGCCGGATAATAAAAAAACTCCCATAGTCTACACCAACCTGAACGGTGTAAATTGATCCTAACACCTCTAAGTTCACACCTTGTTTCCTGCCCGAGTTTTGGATTATGCTGACTTTTGCCTCGCTTTATGAAATATATAAACCACAGTGAACCGACGCACAAACTATGGCTGGCATCCCATCTCCATTGTTCCTTGTGGTGTGTCCCACCAGTTACTTTTATTGAGTTGATTTTTGTCGTTAAATCTAGAATCGAGGATTAGAACGGGATGGACGGAGTGAATTTTACATATTTAAATTAGTGCCCCCCACAGATCTGGATGTTTTACGCGCCTGCCACCAGATAGAAAGTTCGCATGCATCAAGCAACGCAATCACGTGTGCGTACGAACCAAAGAGAGGTTCATCGCGACGAATCCAGAATCTCGACAGCTCTAAAACCGTTTTTTTTTGTTTTTTTTTTTTTTCTTTTTTTCTCTCCTTGCAAGGAATCCTCTCCCTCTGACGTTGGCTATATAAGCTGCCCGGACGTTCCAGAAAACCCAAATTCCAAGGTCCTATTCCTTCCGTTCGTTTCCTTTCTCATCGTGGATGTGAAATCTAACGGTCCATATGGCTCGAGACGGATACGACGTCCCAGCCGACCGTCAGGCCTCTCTAAAGAAGAGAACGGCCGTATCGAGGAGCTGGATACTGCTACGTTGCACGGGCGAGGACACGATCCTGGACATCGACAAGTACGCTATCATGAGCCGGATTCAGATTCACGCTCGCGATCTTCGTATCCTCGACCCGCTTCTATCCTATCCGTCGACGATTTTAGGCCGAGAGCAGGCCATTGTTCTAAATCTCGAGGTGAGGTTCCGGACCTTGTTCTAATTTTGATGACTCTTAGGTGATATTATTACTGTTTTTGTAATTTGTTTTTTTTTTTCCCCTTTATTTATTTATTTATTTATTTGCCTTTCTTCAAAAGCAGCATATCAAGGCCATAATCACTGCAGAAGAGGTACCCACTCACTGAAATTTCTAATCTGTATTTTCTTTTTTAAAAATTTGTATTGTCAATGCTGTGTTATTTTATAACAGTGCAATTTCTTTTTTTCTTTTTTCTTTATATATATATATATATATATATATATATATATATATATATAAAGAAAAAAGAAAAAAAGAAATTGCACTGTTATAAAATAACATATATATATATATATATATATATATATATATATATATATATATATATATATATATATGTTATTTTATAACAGTGCAATTTCTTTTTTTCTTTTTTCTTTATATATATATATATATATATATATATATATATATATATATATATATATATATATATATATATATATAATTTTGGTCTGGAGTAGAGAATTGTGCCGCGTTTGGATATTCAGTTGAACTCAGTTGCGATAATTCAGTTCAGAAATCATATGGAAAAAATTTAGGCTACTGACATACCATTCATAATAGGAATTAGCCCAAATTGGATCTACCGTTTCATCCTATTCATAATTAGAAGTAACTCTTAAGTTATAATTACATTCCCTACAGTTCAGAAATAGGCCTTCAATAGAGCTGGACACGAACCGAGCTATAGCTTGATAAACTTATTTGACTCGACTCGGCTTGTCTTGAAAGCTGAGTTGGGGCCCAGCCGTTTAATTTGAGTCTCCAATTTTCAATCGAACCAAAAAACAAGATGAGAGAGAATATATATATACACGCGCACACACACACAAACTTTAAGAATTCTATAAGGTGAGCTTCATTGATCAACAATTTATATTGTCCAAAGGGTTGGATAATGTGATTGGGCATACCAGTGGGTCCCACTAAGTTGTGATACATTCAAAAATTTATGTAATGAGTAGAGTGCTACAATTGTGATATACACAGAGTATTCTAGAGGGGGTCCCACTAAGTTGTGATACATTCAAAATTTTATGTAATGAGTAGAGTCCTACAATTGTGATACACACACAGTATTCTGGAGAAACTGAGATTGTCAAATTCGTGTGGAGCCATAGGAAGAAGAGTTTTGATGGGTTTCAAACTCCTCTTCCTTCTAAATGATAAAACAGGGTTAGGTCCCCAATCCACGACAAAAGCTTGAGCCCCATCATATATTCTCTAAAGGGCATTAGGAAAGGAAACCTCAGCATCCTTATCTACAGCAATGGTATCACAGCAAGGTAAATCATTCATCTCTTCCGATCTCCATATCCGGTGCACCGCAAGGTTTTTCAGTAATTCCGCATTGATAGAGATCCTACACATACTAGTTAGTTTTCAGTTTTCTAGAGTTTTTTTTTATTTTATTTTATTTTATTTTTTTTGGGGGGGCGGGGGGGGGGGGGGGGGGGCGGTGGAGGGGAGATCAATAATGAATTTATTAAAAAGGAGTTTCTTTTGACTAGGTGTTTTGGGGGGGGGGGGGGGGGGGGGGGGGGTGGAGGGGAGATCAATAATGAATTTATTAAAAAGGAGTTTCTTTTGACTAGGTGTTGCTTCAAGATCCCACGGATGACAATGTTATTCCCATTGTTAAGGAGCTTCGTAGGCGTTTGACACCTGCAAATATCATTTACCAGGCAGAGGGAGATGGGCAGGAACACCCAAGTGAGCAAAATGATGCTGAAGTTGGAGAAGAAGATGGTATGTCAATATACTTATGTTTTTCTGGTGTTTGTCTGTGGTATTGACTTTGCCTCTTTTTGTTTGAACCAACTTCATTCTTTTGTTTTGGGAAATCTGCGATTTCTTTTGATGCAAGTGGATAGTGCATCCCCACAAGTGGACACCACTTGATCACTTTCATGGGACCCACATGGTCACATGTGTGATCTCACATTAGGCTCATGTGAGAGAAGTTACTGTGGTTGTTTTTTTTTTTTTTTTTTTTTTTTTTTTGTGGATTATCATTTAAAAATAAAGGTAAAATACCAAGTTATTCTCTCCTATGGGCTACTAGTGAAAGGCATTGTAAGTGTGGACATTCTCATCTTTTCATCTAACATTATGGTTTTTTTTTTTCTCTAATATTTGAAATTATGCAAGTCCCTTATGGGATTTGTGACTCTTCTCGGCATGATTGCTAGTTTCTTCATTTAGCAAACTCTGGTGCTTCCAGTTGCATCAGCTTTTTAGTATGATCTGCTCTTTAATTTCATTTTCTATTTTTGATTTTAGAATTAAGTTTGCTTTCTTTCATTTAGATGTGTGCTATTGTTTGACGTCCTGATGGGGCTGACTCATGCAATGTAGAATCTCCATTTGAATTCCGGGCCCTGGAGGTAGCCTTACAAGCCATTTGCAGTTTTCTTGATGCAAGTACCACAGAACTGGAGACTACTGCTTACCCAGCTTTAGATGAGCTGACCTCCAAGGTAACTAGATAATTTCAATCCTACCACACCTCAATGAGTAGTTGTTGTTGTTGTTGTTGCTTATTTATATAAGGCACCTTAGAGGAGTTTTAGGTTGAAATGGGTGCGTCCCACTAATTTTCACGCAGTAATTGAAATCTTTGAAATAGTTTCAGTCACTTTGACCCATTGCCAGTGGGCATCATGTGGATTTTGCTGGTTGCAATCCTTATTGTGGATGAAATGCTAACTCCCTCAGTCTTTGCTTTGTTATGATTTTTTCATATTCTTGAATCATGATTGACATGTTCCAAATTCATCTAAAACGATGATACAAACTCAGTAGCTAGCTATTCTAGCAAGTGATATTGTGTAGTGGAAATTAGCTTGCGATATCAGAACATGACTTCCTTATCTAATTTATGTTCTTAGTTACCAAAACTCTATTTTGAATTGTGTTTTTGAAGAAAAAGAAGAAAAAGATACGCATAAAAGAAACTTCCAGGTTATCTTCTTCCTTATCTAAGTTATTTTCTTTTCTTCTTCTTCTTTTTTAAATCGTTTTATAAAGGGATTTTGATTTTTTTCTTTTTTCTGTTTTTTTTTGGGTGGGGGAATTAAATAATAAAGATCGGTGGTCACCACGAATTTAGTAGAAAGTGAGAATGTTTAGTAGAGATGGGTCGATTTATGATAAGGAAGGACATAAGAGATGCAAAGAATTATAATCCACAATTTAATTACCTATACACATTACTGCTCATGCATATTGAAACTCTAATATTTTAATTGAAGTTTTCTATTTTAACATTATCTATATCCCACATGCACATATACATGTGCATAGGCCCTTGTTTTTTCACTCAATTCTATTAAGTTAGGATGGCGTCGAACCCAAACTTTTCATTATCTGAATTTTGGTGTGCGGGTCGTGGACACTTTCATAGTCAAGATGGACCAAAGAAGGATTGATCGGAGGCGAAAATGATCAGGACCATTGGGACACTAAAACAGACATATCTTACAAACTGGAATGAGTTATTCGATGTACCATATATGAATTTAGGGTATGAGAAGCTACTTTAGTGAAGCAACCTGGCCATGCTGGGTTGGTCGTGCTGGATTTGCGAGATTTCATCAGATCAATGGTAGAAAGTCAATATTACTTTATTTTTACTATTTATAGTAAGTTTTAGTTCGATCGTGACTCTTGATCCTTTGAGTTTTAGGAGTTGTGCCCAACATAAAGAGGGTTTAGAAAAATTAACAGAATAGCATGGTTAAGCCAAATTGAACACTTACTATTTTTGTCAAAAACCACCAAGTCTAGTAGAAATCATGACTGTCTATAAATAGTAAGTTTAGTATTTATAGCAAGTCACATTTTGTAGGGAGTTTGAGTTGGAGTTTGATTATGAAACTTCTTACTAGGTTTGATGTCACTATTTAAAGGGTTGTAAATTTGTTTTTATCATCAATTAATTTATTTTTAAATTATTAGAATTTATTTCTATTTTCTATTTTTCCTCATGGATTGGAGGAATCTCTGTGAGGAATCTAGAGAATCTTCAAGGATTCCGAGTAATTATCCCCTGAGGAAGATGATGATCAACCTTATCACGTCCATCCCTACATTAATTGGTATTAAAGTGATGACTCCCCTCGGACCGATGACAAATAACAAAGGAATAAACCCAAATCCTGTGGATGATGATTCCGATATTCGTTATCTTTTGAAAAGAATAGAAGCTTTCCACTGACAGATTTATTTGACCATGCAAGGGCTACAGGAAATCCTTAACTGTCTTGCAGATATGTTAATTCTGCCCTAAGTTCAAGGTGATGCTTAGCTACCCGTGGTTACTATATGGCACAACCCTGATTTCCGTAGGGTACTTCCAGAGGTAAATCGTAGGTCTACCCCAGATGAGTCGAGCTCTAACAATAAGACCATCAATGGCCGCTTTGCCTAACGGCTAGTTCGTGGAGGTGATCGACTATATCGTACTAAAAGAGACTATCGAGGTAAGACCGAACTTCCCGGTTTTAATGGCTTATTACGTATATAAGATTTTCTTGATTGGTTAGCCGAAGTAGAACAATATTTTGATTACATGGATGTGTCAGAACATAAAAAGATAAAATTAGTAGCATTCAAATTAAAATTCACTGCTTCTGCATGGTGGGAGCAATTACAATTCTCACGTGCCAGACAGAACAAGGCGCCCATCTGATCATAGTCACAGATAAGATGTCTTCTTCGATCATAATTCTTCCCTAGTGATTACGAGCAAGTATTGTTTTAGTAATACCAAAATTATCGACAGGGGAATCGAACCATCATAGATTATACCTAAGAATTCCAGCAATTGGCGATGCAGAATGACCTGTCAGAAATCGAATCACAGAAGATAGCACGGTTTATAAGTGGGTTACGATCGATAATTCAGGACCGAGTTCAGATGCACCCGATCGAGATCGTGGATGGTGTGATTGAGTTGGTAGGTAAGATGGAAATATAGCTTGCAAAAGTCCTTACTCGACCCTATCCTTTGATTCAGCCCCCCATGATGGGTCCCATGCAGGATTCAGGGTTGACACAAGGAAATGAACTAGTAGAATGGTGTCCTCAACCTCATGTAATAGTAAACCTTGACATGGGTTGTGGTCCATCCAGGCCTCAACGTGTGGCACACACTACAACCGTCTGAGTAGGATTCTAAATCCTTATGGTCATCTAAGGACGAACACTTGTTACCATTGTCGCCAAATGGACCACTTATCAAACACATGCCCTTAACGCCTTGCAGCCCACTTGATCTTTAACAAAAGGGGGCATTAAAGGTGATGCAGTGGACCCTAGATTTGATGAAGATGAATAAGTCACTGAGGAAGGAGCTGGTGACGAAGAATGGTTGGCCGAGGATTATAGCGAATCTTCGGTCATGAAGCGATTATTGTACACTCCATAGAAGGAGTTACATCCACAACGACACAATATATTTCGTACAAAGTGTACCGTCAACGGCAAGGTCTATGATGTAATCATAAACAGTGGCAGTAGTGAGAACATTGTCTCAAAAGTGATGATGAACAAGTTACGACTACTTACATTCGTACCCGTTCAGCTGAGCCCTATTTTACCAATCAAGGTCATTTACTTGTGACTGTATGGATACACATGTGGTAGTCAGATGATTTCCTACAGATATATAAGTTTATGTCTTGAAAAGCAGAGCCACAATGTATCGATTACGGCCTAACTTTACAAAAGAGGTTGAGAGGACAAGTAACCGAGCTTTGACAATTAAACAACCGGTGCTAGGTGATAGAATTCACACAGTCACTTGACAGGTGGCTAAAGGAGAAACAAAAGAAGAAGAACATGGGAAGCATTCAGAAGACAAGTAATGAAGAACAGTTACCATAACCCTTGGAACATGGGAAGAATGCAGATGGTTGGATTAGATCTATAAATAGAAGAAGATCAAGATAAATAATTCATCTCATACCAAACCAATCAAACCAAATCAATTATCTTTTCAATTACCGGTTTCTTTAGATTCTATAGTGTAATCCTTTAGTTTCCCTGTCAACCGAGTTACATTTCTTAATGTAATATTTACATTCCAGATTGTTGTTTTACATTTCGTAGTGTAATTAGTAGTCTTAATCAAGTAGCTAGTAACTTTTCCCTATAATATTGGGTCTATGCTCATATGATGGATTTAGTTCTATATTAGAGAGGCGTTCTTGAACAATTTGCAGTAATTGACTATAAGGATTTTTTTCCCATTTCATTTAATTTGTATCGAAAAGTCCTTTTGTACGGAAGGCAAATAAGTAACCCAACTTCAGAGGATGAACCCCACCTTCTAACTATTTCCTGATCCATTCACACAGTGAGTGAGTGGATGAATAGGTGGCCGATCTCTCTTAATCACAGTCATACTTTGTCTACCTATCTTGGAACTCAGGGTCATTGTTGTTCGGTTCGAATTGGAGCCACAAATCCAATTCTGGCATGCTTCCATATACTGTATGAGAAATCAACGTCGAACAATTTTCTAACACACTTGGTGGGACCCTGTCTATTAACTACTAGTTCAACTTTTTTTAAAAATGAGGAGAAGTGCTTGTGCTTCTAGAATCCCTTAACACCGACCACAACACCTCCAAGTAATGATGTGCAGGTCCAAGCACACCTAGAGGCATCTAATTTGAATGTTAAGCCGACCAAAAATCAGGTTAGACCGTCAATGTCCCGAGATGTACTCCCAAAAGAGGTATATGTTGTACTTTAGGATGTTCAAATGAGCATCCAGATATTGCAAAAATATGGAAGGGCCCAAGCGAAGTAGTTTCGTATCTAGGCCGAGAGCACCAATCGTTACATGGTCAGTTAGACTGAAGCTATGCAACAATTATGGTCGTGATAATAGAACGGACGCCGTCAGCGTCGTAACATAATGGAAGCTTGGTCAGTAATGCAGTCCCATTACCAACCATGCCACCATTACAATGTAACCCACTGTTGATTCCTCCTTCGGAGGTTAGGAATTTGTCGCCTTCTATGGAAGTCAGGCAACTTGAACGGGAGGTTAGGGATTTCATGCCTGAGAATAGAAATCATGGATCTCCAGCTAGCTTCAATCTGCTGAAAGGCCCTAGATTCCATGATAATCGATTTGGGCCAGATCAACCACCAGTTGTAGAACCTCAGCGAGTCGATCGGGACCAAACAATACAACTCATTTAAGAGGTAGTAACCAAGTGTTGGGCTATAACACTATCCCTATGTATCACAAACCATACCCCGAGTGGGTAGATCGACAACATCCATTGCCGAGGAATTATCGACCAGATTTTGGTTTATTTTCTGATGAGCTCGGTCAGTCGACTATCAAGCACGTTGGTTAATTCATCATGTAATGTGGTGAGTTAGTTAATAATGATTATCATAAGTTACGGTTATTTGGTCACTTGTTGATTGTCATGACCTTCACATGGTATTCAAACTTGCCACTGGACTCAATACATAATTAGCAAGAATTGGAAGAAAAGTTTCATGCTCAATTCGTCTTTATAAATAGGGAGATAACCATAGCCGATCTCGCGTGATTCTGACGGTTTCCTAGAGAACCACGCGAGAGTTATATTACGCTATTCAAGTATGCGAAAAGCCACTACCCATTTTTTCTTTACCTGCAAAGTTTGACCCATTCATGAGAGGGAATTTTATTCACATTCCCTCACGATGTTGCTAGAAGCTAAACAGATAACATTAGTCTTGCACGTGGTTGGTCTCATGGGCGCTCTCCATACTCACATGGGTCTAAGCATGTGATTGCCTTCACAGGCTTTTTAGGGCCATTGGTTTTTCATTGCTGCCTGCATAATATAGGTCTTATGCATGGTTGGCCTCATAAGTACTTCCCATTGCCGTAAATGATATATCGCCATTACTGATAACATAGGGCTTACGCGTGGTTGGCCTCATGGGCGCTCTTTACTGCTGTAAATGATATATATATATATATATATATATATATATATATATATATATATATATATATATATATATATATTTGTAGTGAGATTAGCACAATACATCAGCTTGACGATAATAAAATTCCTAGCGATGATTGACAATAATTGATATATCTGGAGGGCTTTTCTAGATGAATAACCATATGTTGTATGAATTTGTTCTTCATTCGATATATGGAGACGAATACATGACTTTTAACTACCTGTTGAGGCTTTTTCATCATTTTAGTTGTCTTGCCCCCTTTTGATTAGGATAGATTGCTTGGACTATCTTCACAATTAAAATCATATTGATAGTTAATGATGATATTTCTTGATAAAGCGAGCATTGATAGGTATTTTGATGCCCTGTCCATTCTTATTTACAAATCGTCGAATATACCTCAATGATGACATATGGTCCATCCTATTTAGGATCAAATTTGTCTCCTATTCTGTGACTAAACACAATCGGCCTTTTCAACGTTAACCCTATACCACCTTTCTTGAAGGAGCGATGTTTGACTTATTTTTAAATGCAGTGGATATTTGTGCCTGATATAACTCTAATCATTGTTGTGTTGCTAATCACTTTTCGTCAAGTTTATCCAACTCTATGAGCCTTATTTTGGCATTTTCATCATCTGTGATTGATTCATGTATCGCCACCTTGAGGGACGCAAGTTGTGTTTCAATGGAGATGCAACTTCAACACCATAGACTAGCGAAGATTGCGTGTCTTTAGTCACAATTCGATGAGTCATTCGGTAAGCCCGCAAAGCTTTTTGCAAAATTTCATACCAATCACGTTTATTCCTTGTGACGATCTTCTTCAATATCTTGACTATCGTCTTATTGATTGCTTCAACTAATCCATTGGTCGGAGTATAATATGGTGTCGAGAAAGAATGCTAAATATCAAATTTCTGGCATAATTTCTCTATGCCCCTATTTTCGAAGGAGTGCCATTATCAATAATGATCTTCTTTGGAATTCCATGGCAATATATGATCATATGGCAAATAAAATTGATGACATCTTTTTCTTTAATGCCATACAATACGATTGCTTTAGTCCACTTGGAAAAATAACCTTCCACTGCCAAATATTGTTGCGCTTTGGATGAAGGAGGGTTGATAGGACCGATGACATCCAGTTCCCAGGCTGCGAAAGGCCAGGACGTTACCAACTGGTATAGATATTTAAGAGGCATATGTATGATATCGGCATGCACTTGGCATTCGTGACACCACTTTGCGTATGCTATTACATCTTTGAACATGGAAGGCCAGTAATATCCCATACGATGTATGTGATGAAATAGATTTTGACTAGCATGATGAGCTCCACATTCCCCTGAATAGGCTTTCCATAATATGCCTCTTGCTTCTTCCACATACAACATCATAATAAAATTTCATTATGAGACTTTTTGTATAATAATCTGTTATGTACGATAAACCTTTTTGACCTCTGCTTGATTTGTAATTTCTGTGACTGATCTTCTGGAAGGATGTTGTATTTCAGATAATCAATAAAGGGTTGATGCCAATCATCTATGCTAATTTCTAAACATAATGCCAACTGTGCTTCAAGATTCATTTACAGTTTTTGGTGATGGCAAAAATCTTCGTTCTTTAATTGTTACCTGGAGAGGACTCCAATCAGGACAAGATAAAACTGCAGCCAAACTAGCTAAAGCATCTGCCCTTGCATTCTCTTATTGTAGAATATACTTGATTTCGATATTATAGAATCCTTCTAACAACTGTTATGCCAGTCGATAATAGGGTAACCATTCTTGTTTTCTTATTTTAAACTCTGTCGTGAGTTGATTTATCACCAATTTAGAGTCCCTAAATATTTGTAAATCTTTTATTTTCAACTCTTGTGCTATTTCCATCCCTATGATGAGAGCATTGTATTCAGCCTCATTATTGGTACATGCAGTACTCAACGTGAAGAAATACGATAATGAGTCACCCTGAGGGCTGATAAATATTATTTCGGTGCCTGCTTTTAGCATCCGAGAAGCATAATCGAAATACATTTTCCATGAATGAGGTGATTCAATCAACAATACTTGGTCATTTGGCAACTCATCATAAATTTCTTCATTATCGGGGATAAGATGAGCTGCAAAGAAATCTGCCACCGATTGTCCTTTTACTACTTTTGATGATTCATAAGAGATCATATATTTAGAGGGGAGTAACATCCATTTATCTAGCCTTTCAGACAACATCGGTCTTGTCATCAAAATTTTTATCAGATCTACCCGTGAGATCAAAGTTATTTTGTGAGAAAGACAATAATGTCGCAGTTTCTTTGCATGTTAGGATCTGCCCGCGATACAATATGTTAGCCTCACACATAGTGCACATGTTAGGCATGTTAGGATTCTTCATGCCTAACATGTGCACTATGTGTGAGGCTGATGAGGGATCTGCTTGTTAAATCTTCCTTCACTGTTTGGTGTCATCGGCTATGTGGAACCATTTTCTTTGCCTCTTTGACATAGAACGAATCTTGAGGGAGAGGCTTCTCAAGTTGGTTTTCAATTGGGGCAGGGGTTCCTTCACAATGAGGTGATGTGGAGATTACTCCCTTTAGCCGTGTGCTGGAGATATGGAAAGAACGAAAGATCCGCAGCTTCAAGTACGAGCAGATCTCGTTGATCTGTCTATTCAACAAAATCAAAGCCAGTATCATTTAGTGGGCCTTCAATTCCCAATATGTTATGGTTGTTCAATTTCAGATTTGTGCTCATAGTGGAGTAAGGAGGTACAGATGACACCAAACAGTGAAGGAAGATTTGACAAGAAGATTCCTCATCAGCCTCACACATAGTGCACATGTTAGGCACATGTTAGGATAAGATGAGCTGCAAAGAAATCTGCCACTGCTTGTCCTTTTACTGCTTTTGATGATTCATAAGAGATCATATATTCAGAGAGGAGTAACATCCATTTAGCTAGCCTTTCAGACAACATTAGTCTTGTCATCATAATTTTTATCAGATCTGCCTGCGAGATCAAAGTTATTTTGTGAGAAAGACAATAATGTCACGGTTTCTGCATTGCGAACACCAAAGCCAGACACACCTTCTCGATGGTAGAGTAATTACATTTTGTGCCTATCAGAGTTCAGCTTAAATAATAAAGAGTGCTCTCCATGTTCATTGGACTGGGCCAACAGAGTCCCTAAGGAATTTTTTGTTATGGAGATATACAAAATTACAGGTTTGCCTTTTACAAGGGCTGATAATACCAGAGGTTATTTTAGTAACTATTTAATAGAGTCAAATGCATTTTGACATGCTTGGTCCCATATAAATTCTGTTCCTTTCTTTATCAGATGAGAAAATGGCTGGCACTTACCAACCAACTTAGAAATAAAGCGTTGAAACACTATTTAATTCTTTCAATATTTTTGGTGGTGACATATCTTGAATAGCTCTGATTTTTCCTAGATCGACTTTGATTCCTCTATGTTTGATGACATAGCTGAGGAATTTACTTGATGATATGCTAAAGGCACATTTCTCCAGTTTCATTTTCACCTGTTTCTTTCTATGCCGATGAAATACCAAAGACTGATGTTCACAATGTTTTGTGATCATTTGATCTTACTACCAAATCATTAACGTAGCATTCTACATGTTTATGCATCAAATCTTAAAAAATATTTTGCATTGCTCTTTGATATGTGGCGCCAACACTTTTGAGACCGAAAGGCATCACGTTATAGTAATAAATCCCAAGAGAAGTTCCGAATGTTGTAGCTTCTTCGTCTTTGGGTGTCATGCATATCTGGTTATATCTGGCGTATCCATCCATGAAAGATATAACTTCATAGTTTGTTGTGCTATCGATTAGCAATTCTATTATAGGCAACAAAAAATCATCTTTTGGGCATGCTTCATTCAAGTCCCTAAAATCGACGTATACTCTAATTTGTCTGCTTTTCTTTTTCACCCAGACAATATTAGATATCCATTTAAGATATTCGACTTCTCTTATGAAACTGATTTTGATCAATTTATTCACCTCCTCTTTTATCACAGGTATTAAATATGGATGAAGTCACCTTTGTGCTTGTTTCACTGATCTTCTATCTTTGAAAATGTTAAGTCGGTGCATCACCACTGATGGTTCTAAACCTAATACTTCCACATATGTCCAGGCAACACATCTCTATTTTCTTTCAACAATTTGATATATCGATCGGCCTCTTTTTCGAATAAACTGGCTTTTATGTATGTATGCCAATGTTCTTCATTTGTTACTAAATTTTACTTCTAACAGAGTATCAACTGTTGGTTGTCCCCCCCGTCTTCCATCTGTTTTAAAGCTATTTCAGTATGCTTAATCATTTTAGGATCTATCGTTTGACTAGCTGCTGGATTAGTATTGATTGTGTTCACTTGTGCACGCAAGGATGATGCTCCTAATCCGCGATATCTCTCTTGTTTCTTTTCATTCACACCAATTGGGATTTGTATACCTTCTCCATTATTTAACCCTGTCGGCTCTTCACAATCAAAACCCATATTTGCATAATTTTCCTGATAATTGGACTGTCTTCAAATCTTCTGGTGTCAACTTATTGCAAACCATATTGTCATTAATTTCCTCTTCCATTCCTTTCTCTAATGGGGCATAGAATTCAATTAGCTCATAATTCTTTAAGTAGGGTTTGACAAAAAATTGTTTTGGCATGATGGGAAATGACTTACTTCTTTTGACACGTGGTATCAGCATTGTATGGTTAGACTGTAAAATCTTCATTCGTTTCGACGACAATAATGTTAAAGGGGGCTGACCAGGCTACCTTAAATGGTTTGGGACAAAATAGAATTTCTTCTTCTTTCCTATCTTCTTAGACAATTCGATTTTTGTGACTTTATTTTCTATTCTTAGCATCTTATTGTTTGTTACCTTCATATCTTCTTTACTGTCCTCTGCCATGAACTCACTGTTGTAGCTTGCATCTGAGAAAAAGGATTCTGCTTTCGTGTATGGTTGTGTCAGCCATACTTTGTATTGAATTCCATTTTTATAGTATTTGAAGGACTGATGAAGGGTAGATGGTACGATGCCATATTGATGCATCCACGATCTCCCTAATAGGAGGTTATATGTCATTATTGCATTAATCACATGGCATATAACACTCGTAGTTAATTCACCTATTTCAAGCGTCAATGTGATTTTTCCCGGTGTAGGCTGACCGTCTTGATTGAAACCTTGAATAATCATCCTGCTAGGACGTAAATGTGATCAATGATATCTTAACTTTTAGTATGCTCATCCGTAATATTTTTTCTGCAGAATCGTTATCCAACATTATCCATTTAATTTGTTTATCGCAGACATGTTCAACGACCATCAACGGTCTATTATGCTCTTTGTCACTAATTAGATCTTTGTTAGAAAGGGTAATAACAGACATGCAATCATCCATTTCTGTCACTTCTAGCGTGTCAAAGTATGTAGGACAATTTTCTATCTTTGGTTCTGTGTTTTCCATTTTAACGAGTAATGCTTCTTTGACGTTATCATCTAACAGGGCTTGGATTAGTGTCTAATAGCAGTCCTTCAACAATCGTAACACATCGTATATGCTCAAATGGGCAAGAATGCCTTTTAGATGACTTATAACATCATAAGTTACTGACTCAACTTTTTTCTTTCTGTCCTTTTCATTACTAGGTAATGCTTCGGACATCTTACTTTGCCTTACTTCAGGTCCCTGATTTTGAAATGGACCTGTTATCTTCTTTCCTGAATGTAATGTGACCACCGCTACTTTGCATGTATTTGTTTATGGTATATTGGTCGTGTTCATTAGAAGATTTGATGGTAATCATTTTGCAACTTTCTCCTCTCTTCCATTCATGGTGCACATGCGGCCAATGTTGTTCATGCTTGTTCTCTTCATATTTTGTTTCTTCTTCTGTGATATTTCGAGCTAAAAATGTGTTTGCAATTGCTTTCTTATTTCTCTCCTTTTCTTTTCCAATTATAATTTCACCCATGTTAATCATCCTCTGTAATATATTCTTTAATGTAAAGTAGTTTTCCGTCGGATGTCCTAATAGACGATGGTAACGACAATAATTCTTTTGTTTCATCATTTTAGCTTCTTCAGGGTGCTTGGACTGAGATAATTCAATTGTTCCAGCAGTTAATAATTGGTTCATCATAAGGACGACATCCTCCCTTTGAAAATCGTATCCTTTATGAGAGTCATACAGTCTTAGTCGTTTATCATTTACTTGGCCTTTATTGTGTCCATATCTTCTCTTCTTTGTGTTCTTCGCCCATTACGTGGGTCTTCTCTTTTCCTCTCGTGATCCACAACATTAGCTATTAGTCGGTTTGATCCTCCTTCCGGTCTCGCTATGAAATGCTCACATTCTCTTGGTCATCATCTCAAGTGTGTGGGCCTTTGTAGCGAGGTCATGGAAGGTCCGTATGTCCACACTTATTATACCAAATGTGATTCCCGTCTCCATTGAGTTTAAACACATTTTCACTTGTTCTTTCTCTTTCGTCAATTATTTGCATGATACCCCCAATGTCTTCCACCGGTCGATAAACTTCTCTACTGATTCATTTTCTCTTTGTCGTATAGAAGCCAATTCAATGATGCTGACATCTCGATTGAATGAGAAAAGGTTTTCCATGAAAGTGTCTTGCATCTGATCATAGGTACATATGGATTCTGGCGCTAGACTGGAGTACCATCGAAATACCTTCCCTGTTAGAGAGGACCCAAACAGTCATAGACAATACTATGGAACCATGGAAAAATTACACATGGTTGTGATAATATGCATGAGGTATTCTTCCAGGGATCCATCTCCATTAAATTTCTTAAAATCTGGGTATTTGAAATTTGTAGGAAATGGTATGTCTTCAACTTCTCGAGGATAGGTCGTTCTAAACCTGAACCTTCCTTGGTGTTCTTGGTCTCTTTCAGTTCTAACAACCTATGTTATCACTTGTCATATTTCGTCTTACCTTATTGTTCTTGCTACTAGGGCCAATCCATGGAATCTTAGTAGTTGTAATCCTTCTGGTTGTTGCTCGTGGCCATTTGTTGTGGCCATCACAGGAGTCATAACTTGAGCTAAATTACGCGCTAGGGTAGCTAATGCTTCTTGGAGACTCCTGTATTCCTCCATTAAGGCCGTCTATGCACAAGTCATTTCAGCAAAATGTTCCTCTATAGATGGTAATGGATTTTGGCTTACATCAGCCATACAGATAGCAACTTCTTTGCTTTTTTATTGCGCCATTATCGGAGTAGGGGCTACAGAAAAATTTGGCGAAAAGGAATTTTAATTAGATCTTGTGACACTTTCACGGGATCCTGATGATTTAGGCATGGTAGTTTATGGAGACAATGTTTGAGACGGCGCGAGAGCGACGAGTCTAGAGAAAGTGATTCATTCTCTATGGGAGACTTTCATTTTTCTTTCCTGGTCCATCGAGTATCTGTGATAGAGAGAATTGGGAAGTCTTGTGGAGTGAATAAGCTAGAAAATTGTCCCGGATATAATGAAGGTGGGGTGGGTGCAGGATTTCGCTTTGCCACATTGCGTGTGATCGACCCTCTAATAATCTGCAACAGAATTGGGATAGCGGTTACGCGAGATTGAGCCCTTGATCTTCTCAGCAACACCACAGTCCATTCTTCTTTATCATCCCGGTGTATAGGTGATACATAAATCACTCCAGTTGTAGCTTCAGTCATGGTTGACTGGACTTCTTGATTTGAGGGTTTAGACGATATTTGCTTTTTACAGGCATAATTGATAATGAAACCCATGAATGTGAAGTAAAAGACTATCTGGTTCGTGATGAGCCATTGTAATTGAAGCTTCAAAAGTTCTAGGCTCTTGGGAGAGAGGGTTTAATTGTATGTTAGTATTGCATATTTTTACAATTATACATTTTATCTTAGAGATGAAGGGGTGGATGTTCCCGTTGAGTGTCACCATTTTGGCACCGTTTAATGATAAAAATTCTCTAGATAATTTCTAAGTTAATATTAAATATGTTAACTTCTCCCTAGTGGAGTCACCATTTTGTTTCGACAAGAAACAAATGTATTTTGATAGGGGATGTTTAATTCAATAATAACAAACAAAGAATATGAGAATAATCATCACAAAATGTTTTATTAATTTAAGGTTTGTTTACATCCTCATATTTCCCTTGATTCCAAGGTAAAATCTACAATAATGATGAAATATTATGATAATAAAACTCATTATGATGTCAATTTCGGTAGCTTTTCAACTTATTATATGATCTCCTTAATAAGGAAGTTGTTGTACGAATTTGATGATTTCTCAGAAAGTCTTTCATCTCTTCTTTAACTCAAAGTCCTTGGATTGATCATCAACTCTTTGAAAGAGCTATCAGCAAATCGCTGCTTGAAGGAATCTTAAAGTCAACCCTTGAAGCTTTATTGCAGACGCAACAAGCTTGTTGTGCGCCCCACAATGAAACATCCTTCTTTTCACCTCCTCCTCATGTAATACCTGGGAGAAATGTTGGAATCTTAATCTCCTTTTGGGTCTTTTGAAGCTCTAAAGTTTAAGAATGAATCAAATGAGGTGTGAGATATAAACTTCCATTACGTAGGGTGCAACTGACCATCATCAGACTCTATTGCATGCCTAATAAACTGTCTTTGTGCTTTGCATAATGGAATATTATATTGGCCCCCATTGCGTGCTGCGTAACAAAACTGCAATGCCCAAGTCAATTTCTTCTTAACTTCAATTCGTCAATGCTTCTTCTTTTCTCTTTCTTCTTAATTTATGTCCCAACATAGGGTCATTTATGTATGATATGTATAGATACGCATGAGATAATAAAAAATTTTCCTATAGATATGTACAGTTATGTCTTGGAAAGCGGAGCTACAACGTATCAATTATGTCCTAATGTTACTAAAGTGGTCAAGAGGATAAGGAGGCTAAGGGACCGAGCTTTGACGTTTAAACAACGGGTACTAAGAGATTGACTTCGCATAGTTACTTCATAGGTGCTAAAGGAGAAATAAAAGAAGAAGAGCGTGGGAAGCATCTAGAAACCAAGTAATGAAGAATGGTTACCATAACCATCAGAACGTGGGAAGAATTTGGAATGGCTAGATTAGAGTTATAAATAGAAGAAGATTGCAGCAAAATAATTTGTCTCATACCAAACTAATCAAACCAAATCAATTATCTTTCAATTACCAGTCTCTTTACATTCTGTAGTGTAATCCTTTACTTTCCTTGTTAAGCAAATTACATTTCTTAGTGTAATATTTACACTCTAGAAAGTTTTATATATATATATATATATATATATATATATATATATATATATATATATATATATATATATATATATATATATATATTGTGGTGTAATCAATATCGTTAATTAAGTAGTTGGTAACTTTTAGCTATAATCTTGGGTCTACGCTCATATGTTAGATTCAATTCTATATCGAAGAGGCATTTTTCAACAGTTTACAATGGGCGACTGTAAGGATTTCTTTTCCATTTCATTTAATCTGTATCGAAAAGTCCTTTTATATGGAAGGCAAAGGAGTAATACATCTTTAGATGAAGAACCCCACCTTCTAACTATTGCATGATCCATTTACATAGTGAGTGAGTGGCAGAATAGGAGGCTGATATCTCCTGATCTTGGTCATAATCTTTGTCTGCCTATCTTGATGCTTGGGATCATTGTTGTTTGATTCGAATTGGAGCTGAAAATCCAATTCTGGCATGCCCGCATATACTGTGTGAGAAATTAACATCGAACACCTATGATAAAACATCATTCCCCTTACTCAATTGGCTGGATAAAAAAATTTAAATGAGACCAAGGTAACCAAACAATGTACTGCCTCATTTTCAAATGGAAAAAATTATAAGGATCAAGTCCTGAGTGATGTGGTCGACATGTAAGCATGCCATATGTTACTTGGTCGACCATGATAGTCAGACTGTGATGTGACTCATCAAGGATGAGACAACATTTACGTCTTCATCAAGGACGGTCAAAAGATGGTCCTTTCCCCTATGGCACCAGAGAATGACATCGAAGCTTCTAAAGTGAAGGGGGTTCCCTCCTGACTATCCAAGATTTCATGGAGGAATCCAAGGAAACTAGCTGTAAAGCCCTGAAAATCGAGGGTGGAGCAGGAGCCCAACTCTCGAATTCCAACACATCACTTATGCAACATAGATAATGATGATTAAATTTTTTCCGTATTAATGCATTAAACATGAATGAGATTATACCAAAACAACATATCATACTGCAGAGACAGTTAAATCATGTAAGCGGAAGACTGTGATAGTTATATAAAGCTTATAAGTGATTGTAGGTC
This sequence comes from Magnolia kwangsiensis, assembly GCA_037074715.1. Lineage (NCBI taxonomy): Eukaryota > Viridiplantae > Streptophyta > Magnoliopsida > Magnoliales > Magnoliaceae > Magnolia > Magnolia kwangsiensis. The sequence continues at coordinate 45,036,466 of CM073589.1, read as the reverse complement.
CCTAGAGTATGAACATCACCAAGTTAAATAATTACAAGTATGGTCCCAAAATATATAAAATTAATGAAGTATAATGTCATCTATCGATGTCCTTGTAACCCTGATGCGCAACTCGAAGTCTACATAGACCTGCCTGATAGTTGCATATAGGAGAACTCCTCATCATCATAAAAGTTCGACTCTATCTCGCAAGCATTGCCATCATCTGCAACTATAATAGAGTCTCGTTGGTGTTTAGAAACACCATCCCAAAACGTGGGAGTGAGTGATTAACTCAGTGGAGCTATAAGGCAAAGGTTAACATGTTATCAATTCAGTCAAGCAGTAATGATAAAGCAGTACAACACTCAGGTCCTAAGTACTCTTGTTAATGTAAAGATGATATATGATAATGATGTATACCCTCACCTACACTCTCTCAGTAACATCTTAAGATCGCGACACATCACTCCAAGTAAACGTGCACTTCCTCGATAAAGCACCGTACAATGCTATGCATGATCGTGTTAGTCAGGTTCTTAGTTAGACCCTTTCATACAACAGGTTTGGGAAGCTAAGGTACTTCCCTTGTATCATTTACTCAAACAATGATCCATCTAGGGTCGTCTATCCTAGTTAATCACATATGATAGGCAAGTTCAGGTCACTACCACCAACGCCCTACCAACTGGTAGTCTATTTTTAAAGGCTCGTTACCAACCCGACTGGGGACCACAGCCAGGCTACGTCGGGGTATGCCTATTTTGTACTCGAGGTCACAACATTAATGCCCTACCAACTGACAGTTTATTTTCGAAGGCTCATCACTAACCCGACTAGGGACAAAAGCTAGGCTACACCAATGTAGACCGACAGCTCGAATACAGTGTCTCATACCACCGTATTCGGCTCACAAGTCTGGGTTACTCACTGGTCACTACGGGGAGGCTCGTCGTGCCAGTGTAGGCCGACAGCTTGACCACGATGTCCCATACCACCATACCTGACTTATGAGTCTTAGTGGATCGTGGTGTCATGGTTGAAACGGGTCTTTACATGGGTAAGGGGTACCTTAGATTCAAGCAGTAGTGTCCATACATGGTAAACACACAATAGGTTAATTGGTTAATTAGATGAGTTCGACTAGTAAGAGTGTACGCTGAATTAATCAATAAGGTACCGCTGTAGAAGATCATCGTACGACTCGAATTCACCGAATGCATCAATTGTGGTGAGACTAATTTGGCCACTCAAATAGGAATTATTACCGATTTCCTGGATTATGTAGTAGTCTCAATCATATTCAAATGCAGCATATGAAGATAGGTGATAATCATATAGGCATTTAACAAACATTCCCAACACGAATCACGTTCGAGCATTTCATCGAACACATTGCACATATTGCCATATATTGCATTTCATCCATAGATTGCATAATCAAAATTTAGGTTACATGAAGGAAATTATGCGTATAGATAAGGTAGTTGAGAATTCTATCTCAATGCCCTTATTAAATGCAGTTCATTAAACGATATCTCATTCAGACATTTTATCAACCACATAGAACATGTCATTATACATATACATTTTATACATAAACCGCGTAGTTAAAATTAAGACTACATAGAGGAAATTATATATCTAGATAAGGTAGTTGAGAATCCTATCTCAACGTCCTAAATAAATACAATTCATTAGACAATTTCTCATTCAAATATTTTATCAAACACTGGGTCTACACATTTCATCATATATAAAATAAATTAGTTACAACCAATACTCATGGCAGGCACAAATCATAATTCCATATTTATTCAGACATTTCAATAAACACATAGAATCCATTATTTTTAACATAGTTCATATATATATATATATATGTGTGTCTGTGTGTGTGTCTGTGTGTGTATTATATGAAAATCATCGCATCTAAGCGCATGTGACAGCAATCAAGTCAGTCATAAATCATTAACTAACATTGAAATTCTTGAAAATCATAACCTAAACATTTATAGTCCGCACCTTTCACCAGTAGACTAGTAACGAGCTCAGTTTGAACTTAATATCTTTGTTTACGACACAATAACAACCTTTATCATGAAATAGGTTAGCTATTTCATTCTCTACTCTATTTTAATCTCTAAAACAGATTAGGGTTTGGATTTCTTTCCCAAGAACAGAATTGGAATTGCCAGAATAGCGATACAGACAAGCCGATTTAACACGTGGAGTGGTAGGGAAGGATCCCAGGAAGAATCTCCCACTTTCTCTCTCACTTTTTCTCTCTTTACTGTCTTCTCTCTCCTAAGGTTTGCAAATTCGTATGTGAAGGGAGAGAGAGGGTTTAAGGCCCTTATATAGGCCCAAGACTGATGTAAATGGCCCCAAGGCCATGGTATACTTAGGTTATAGCCAAAAGTTGGCTGTTTCGATCCAACGGAGCTGATATGGAGGCCCTTTTTCTACATACAGTTGGGAGTAAGCTCCCTGACATTAGATCTAAGTCAAATTAAGATCTTAGTCTGGTTGGATCAGTGGATTGGCCGCGGGGGATCAATTTCAGTTCAACGGTGACCGTTACTCAATCAGGGCCACGAGTACACTGACATATGTTAGAAATTTTTCCTGATCTGAGGGTATAATTAGGTCAGAATTTAACAATATGAATCCTTAGATCTGGCCTATAAGCGTACGATTCAATTTACTTAAGTTTCAGTTCATTTCCTAAAGATATTCTCGTTTCTCATACACGTCGCTCATGGCTCAAGTTGTGTGTTTCTGGACACTATCTGGATCTGATTTCTGAGATGGTATTCAACCCCAGTAAGGCAGTTATAACCGTATAGTTTTGCGACAATCAGACTTTTGACACGCGGTCCAGGTCCGATACGGAGTTTCAATGAGCTTTCGAGAGCAACTGTGTTTTGAGATTGATCCTAGATTTCTCGGTAATATTGGGTTAGCGATTCTAATAGCTTTGAGTCATGCAGTTCATATAGAAAGTGGTTCAAGACAAATCCATCAATTGTTTAGTTTAGTACTTAACCAAATTCTGCCCTAATTACGACAGAATAAGGTCCTAGGGCAGTTCTATGCCCCTTTTTGGCACTTTAGTTCAGTATATTATTTTAATTATTTTTCTAGTAGTTCTTCATCAAATTTCTTCATCTCCACCAAATTTCATTAAATTTTATATTGTAAAAAAATTCTAGAAGTAGCAGCTGTTTGAACTAATAATTTTTAAATAGTTGCCACATCAACCTAGATTTAACTATCTTAAAAATTTTATTATATTTTTTTACTTATTTTTATATAAAACTAAACTTATCAAGATTCAATCTGACTTTTAAATCACCTAAATTGGAGTTATAACGAGATAGATATGACTTTTTGAAGTCAGTTAAAAAGTGCAGAAAATCTGCAGCGAGGGTCCACCGGTGGCGTGCCGCCGTCCTGGCGGTGCTGCCACCCGGGCGGTGTGTCGTCGACCTGGCGGTGGCGCCGCCTTCCCGTTGTATTGTTTTTACCTCATGATTTTTGAAATGACGTATCTTGCAAACCAGGATGAGTTGTTCAACATGTAATATATGATTTTGGGGTAGGAGAAGCTGATCTATCCAAATAACCTATTTATTTTGTGAGATTTCAAAAGTTTAATGATAAAAAATAATTTTATTTATATATTTACTATTTATACTAAAATTTAGTTTAACTATTGTTCTTTATCATTTATACTTTAGGATTAGTGTCTAATATGAAGGTACTTAGAAAAATTTGAAGAATAAGGTGATGAAAAGTGAGATTTTGAAGGAAATGAGTTAAAAGGGAATTTAAGGCTTTAGGATTGAGTTTTGAGAAGTCGATAAGGTGTTGTGATAAACCCATTGCCCAAGGACGTCCATTGTTAAGTTGGGAAAAATTCGAGATGTTACAATCTACCCCCCTTGAAAATAATTTCATCCACAAAATTGCCTGAGGATAATAAGTAAAGGTTTTATCATTTCATTTGCTTAGTTTTGTTGATTTTAAGTTTATATACATGTTAGGGTATATAATAACTACATTAGCCTAGCTCATGTTGGTCTACCCCCATTAAAAGTTTCTACCTTTGAGGTTTGAAAATAAATGTTCAAATTATTATTATCATGCCAAGTGTTTGATGATAAAGTTTACTTAAGGGTGGTATAATCTACTCTTTATGATTGGGCTAATACGGAAAGACAGTTGTGGTGGGCTCAAATTCGATACGTCGATTGCCCGCCTGACCAGGGAAGACAACTCATTGTATCCCTTCATAATCCTGATGGATCCTGGTCTTCTGCTCGGTCAAAGTAGTGAGTCCTTTAGTAATCACCCAGGATTGAGAATTGAGTTAAGCCGCGAATGCCTTGTAGGGATATGGTTCTGAAATTTTGAAACTTGATCATCTTAAGTATTTAAGGAGTATTATAATTCATTAGGAGGTTCAAGCCTCGTGTTTATAATGTTGTCCTTTAGGTGTTGTTCAACGAGAGTTCTTGTTTAACATATGTTTAACTTGGTGGATAATAAGTTCTTCCATAGTGCTCATAGTCAAAAGACTATACTATAAGGGTTTTTTAATCTCCTAAAATTACATTTGTATGTCACCATTTCAATCATACGGTTAGGGAGTTATGGGCAGATTGCACTTCGATTTCATTAACTTCGGGAGGGGAGGAAGAGTCGAAAGTTCTAAAATATTTTAAAAGTTTGAAATGTTAGCAACATAAGACCGCGAGAAAGGAAAGAAGAGGGACATCTCATCAATGCGGTATGAACCTTGAATTTACAAGGGAATAAGAAACTTATAACATTTTACTGTAGTCCACCACTAACATGAGCATACAGAGTATTAAACTATGAAACTCAATCCTACTCGAGGGTCTTAATTTAATTGCATAAAATTATTAATATATATATATATATATACACACAAGTATATATATATATATATATATATATATATATATATATATATATATATGTATAATTTCAATTTAATCACAGGATGATTCCTAGTATGATTACAAATAATTCCTAAATAGACACCAAATACTAAACTTTAACATGAAAAGGTATGACCAGTCTATTGGTAACTCGAAGTTGTAGAATTTTTATTTTTATTTTTTGTTTCAACCCTTCTATTATTTATAACATATTTGTCACCTCTTGTTACCATATTATTTTTATAATTTTTATATTAATCCATTGTTAGGCCCATTCTTTCATATGAATTAGTTTAATAGACCCAATGTCTACCAATAGGCATATAGGTGTACCCTGAATGTGGGCAGTGACCTTAAAGCCCAAAGGTGCTACAGTTGTTGACTTAGGTGTTTTGGCTCCAACTGCATACACACGGGCTTGTTGAGGATGATTTGGTTGTGCTGGCATAAGTTGTTGAGGTGACCTATTTTGGGGTACAGGTGGTCGGTAAAGTAGCTACGCTGGCAGTACAAATAGTGGAGGTGGAGTCGCTATATCATGCGATCGCTGACGGTTGATCTTTTGAGGTGACGTGATACCATTGTCTTTCATCTTGGTAAAATAGAAGGGGTTAATGTGTCCCTCTTTGTTACAGTATGTACACTAACGTTTCGTTCACCTTTGCTGGGCCAACAAAGCCACGAGCCTGGGAGGCGAGTTTACATGTGGCCTCTTACCTAGGATTGGCCGGTGCTGCAATTCAGGATGAGGCCTCGGGCCCATTGGGGTACTTGTCCGAGAAACTCTGTCACCATGTTGTTCAGCTCGTAAAGACATGTGGACTAACTCGGTGTAAGTGGGAATGCTAGCGCAACTTATCTTAGTGCGGACGTCGAGTCGTAGCTCATTTGAAAAATGCTGCATTTTCATCACTCATCTACTAAGATCAAAGGAGCGTATCTGGCTAGCTCCGTAAATCTATTCTCGTATTCTGACACGGTCATCCTCCCTGTCAGAGGTGAAGGAACTCACCCTCCTTTTCATTATGGTAAGTGGGGGGAAGTACTTTTCATGGAATCGAGTTTCGAATGTGTTCCATGTCCACACGTATCTTGCTGGAACGGTTTGTAAGATGATGTCCCACCATAGACTAGTCTCTTTCTCGAACATATAAGTGAGTAACTCAACTTGCTCTCCCTCGGTGCAGTGCAGCGGCTTCAACATCTTAGAGATGCGATCTAGCCAGTACTCAGCCACCTCAAGTCTGTGAGTACCTGCAAAAGTGGGAGGACAAATGCTGAAAGCACTGAAAAAGATTGCTGGTATTCCTATCCCCAGTAGGCTGCACAGGTGGTGCAGGAGGGACCACGCTCATGTTCTGGGCACGAGCCCTTGCGATGGTGGCCCAAATCTGCTGCTGCTGCTGTGTAAAGAGCATCATCTGCTCCAATCTATCAAGAGGAGGAGCCAATTGAGGTATGTGTGGTGTCAATGTGGACGCACAATTCTGCTCGGGAACAGATGGTGCAAAAGGTATTGGCCCTTTGGTGGGGCTAGTGGCTAGCTGTGAATCTGACATTGTCTCAAAGTCCAGGCCTAAGCTAGGGTTCGTATGGCTATCATTCGGGGGAGATGTTCCATCAATTGATCCGTCAAGTGCAAGATGTGTCGTACTCCGAGTGGTTTTCGAAAGCATTCCCTATATACAACATAGGGTGCACATGTGCAAGATTTAGAATAACAACACACACTTCTCCAACATTCTACATGTCTTAATTCAAAAGAAGCTTCATGCATTTCATTTAACAAAAATTATCATTATACATATGATGTGGCATTACCGGAATCATGACAGAAGATGCATGTGAGCTAATTTTTTAACACAAACTACTCTAACACCCAACTAAACCAACAAGGGCTGTTACATAGAAAAGAGAGAAACAAAGCAAAGCAATAGACTGCTTCTACATATGACTAGTCTGTTGACTCTGGTGAGGACGGAGGTGCCCCCCATCAGAATCTTAGGCTTCCCCCTCTTCTTCCTTACTTCCTTCTTCTATTTCATTTTCTTCCTCTTCTTCATTACTTTCTTCATCTTCACTTTCTGTTTCGCCCCCATACTCATTAAGTCAGGCTTGACATTGTCGTGGCCCAATACCCATATTTTTAAGAGTAGTTTCATTGATGAAATAGTTTGGCTCAAGCTCATCTGCGTTAAGTTTGTAGCCGAACTCACGAGCAAGCTTACATATAAGTCGGCCGAATGAGAGTAAGATGTCTGTCTTAGGAGAGCGTGCGGTCTGAACTATCTGATGTAGGATGTAGGTAGGCAGACACAGCTTGTCTCCTTGCCCAGCCCTGTATAGGAAGTCTACCATCAGACGCATGCATTTGTTGTGATTGCTCCACCTAGGATACACATTGTACTTGAATATGTAGTAGAGTAGGCGGAAGTCTACTATCATGTCAGTCGCTGAGAGGCAATTGCCTCCCTTCCAATGGACTAGTCGACCACAAAAGAATCGCATGCGGTGATCTCTTTCATGCATGCTCCTGAGACTCGTCTCGTCAGTGTGCACCTCTACACATGGCATCCCCATGATTCAGGCTATCAAGTCCACATTGACAATAGCTTCCCGCCTTCTCACGGGGATAGAGAACTGTAGAGGCTCCAGTAGTGGTTCTCGTATATGGGCGTAGAAAGCTCGGACAGTGGTTTCACATGCATGAGACTTGCCTTCAAATACGGGACCCCACCCAGATTCCAACAGGAGAAAGTCGATGACTGGATACGACCTAAGCAACTTCTCATCAATGTGTGCTTCAAACTTGACCTTGCGGTTGCGGAACTTACCAAGATTGACGCTCGGGGGTAGCGATCTTTCTAACGTGATTTGAGGATTGAGGTCCCACTTGGACCTTTGTTGCCATTGGAAGTGGAGAGAGTTTGGTAAATGGAATGGGTATGTAGATTTTGAGGTTTTGATACACAAAAATGGATTTGTGTACCCATATGGGAAGAAACAAGGGAGATGGAAGATGGTAAAAGATGGGTTTTCGAGGGAAATGGTAAAGATGGTGTAAAGTAGGGAAGAAGATAGAAAATTTGTGTGAAAAGTAGAATAAGGTGGTGTCTTGAATGTATGGAAGGGGGTGTTTTTGGAGGGTTTAGAGGGCTAGGAGTTGAGTGAAATAAAAAAAGGAGAGGTGAGGGGGGTTAAATAGAGGCCCTACACATGTGCACAGGCCCACCTAGTCGGGGGGTGGGCCGTCGGCGGTGCGCTACAGTCTGGCAGTGCCACCGCCCGGACTCTGGTCGTCCAGCGGTGGTTTCACCTGGGGGCGGTGTCCACCCCTCCCCGGGATGCGAAAAATACGTGGGACCCCCCTGAGTCCCTTTGTAAATTACAGTGTGGCCCCTCACATCCATTTGAGGCACTTTCGGACTTCAACTCGCATGTATTCATGCTTTTGGCATGTTTTGAGCGTGGGAAGCGCTGAACTACCATCCAAACACGTGGATTGATGGTTTAGAAAGGGATTGAGATCATTTTTACATGACCTTATACGCATGCGGTGTAATTCAACAGTCAGTATTGCTTCAACGGTGGTATAATCACCAATGGACGAAACTTAGAATCCTACAATTATTTTTACATTTTATCGCTCCCTCAAGATCAAAGTACGTCAGTGTGCATCATGTTACCATAACTCAGGTCCAGTTTAATCCAAATCATGCTCTGATACCAACTTGTAATGCCTTAAAAATTGGGGGTCAAGCAAGAGCCCAACTCACGAGTTCCAACACATCACTTATGCAACATAGATAATGATGATTAAATGTTCTTCGTATTATTGCATTAAACATGAGTGAGATTATACCAAAACAACATATCATACTACAGAGATAATTAAATCACGCAAGCGGAAGACTGTGATAGTTATATAAAGCATATAAGTGATTGTAGGTCCCCAGAGTATGAACGTCACTGGGTTAAATAATTGCAAGTATGGTCCTAAAATATATAAAATTAATGAAGTGTAATGTCATCTATCGATGTCCCTGTAGCCCCGATGCGCAACTCCAAGTCTACATAGACCTGCCCGATAGCTGCATATAGGAGAACTCATCATCATAAAAGTCTAGCTCAGCCTCACATGCATCACCATCATCTGCAATTACAATAGAGTCTGGTTGGTGTTTAAAAACACCATCCTAGAACGTGAGAGTGAGTGATCAACTCAATGGAGCTATAAGGTAAAGGTTAACATGTTATCAATTCAACCAAGTAGTAATGATAAAGCAGTACGACACTCATATCCTAATACTCTTGTTAATGCAAAGATGATATACCCTAATGATGTATGCCCTCGCCTCCACTCCCTCGGTGATAACATCTTACGATCACGGCATGCACCACTCCCAGTAAACGTGCACTTCCTCATTAAAGCATCGTGCAATGCGATGCATGGTGATGTTAGCCAAGTTCTTAGTTAGACTCTTTCATATAGCAGGTTTAGGAAGCTAAGGTACCTCCCTTGTATCATTTACCCAAACAATAATCCATCTAGGGTCGTTAATCCTAATTAATCACATAAGATAGGCAAGTTCAGGTCACTACCACCAACGCTCTACCAACTAGCAGTTTATTTTCGAAGGCTCGTCACCAACTCGACTGGGGACCACAGCCAGGCTATGCCAGGGTAGGCCTATTTTGTACTCAAGGTTACAACACTAATGCCCTACCAACTGACAGTCTATTTTTGAAGGCTTGTCACCAACCCGACTGGCCGACAACTTGAATACATTGTCCCATACCACCGTATTCGGCTCACGAATCTGGATTGCTCACTGGTCACTACGGGGAGGCTCGTCGCCCCAGTGTAGGTCGACAGATCGACCACAATGTCTTATTCCACCATGCACGGCTCATGAGTCTTAGCGGATCGTGGTATCATGGTTGAAACGGGTCTTTACATGGGTAAGGGATACCTTAGGTTTAAGCAGTAGTGTCCATACATGGTAAACACACAATATGTCAATCGGTTTAATAGACGAGTTCGCCTAGTACGAGTGTACACTGCATTAATCGATAAGGTACCGCTGTCGATGATCATTATACGACTCGAATTCACCGAACGCATCAATTGTAGCGAGACTAATTTAGTCACTCAAATAGGAATTATTACTGATTGCCTGGATTACGTAGTAGTCCCAATCATATTCAAATGCAGCATACGGAGACAGGTGATAATCATATAGGCATTTAACAAACATACCCAACACGAATCTTGTTCGAGCATTTCATCGAACACATTGCACATATTGCCATATATTGCATTTCATCCATAGATTGCATAATCCGAATTTAAGTTACATGAAGTAAACTATGCATATAGATAAGGTAGTTGAGAATTCTATCTCAATGCCCTTATTAAATACAGTTCATCAAGCGATATCTCATTTAGATATTTTATTAACCACATAGAACATGTCATTATACATAAACCACGTAGTTGAAATTAAGACTAAATGGAGAAAATTATATATCTAGATAAGGTAGTTGAGAATCCTATCTCAACGCCCTAAATAAATATAATTTATCAGACAATTTCTCATTCCATTTTATCAAACACTTAGTCTACACATTCCATCATATATGAAATAAATTAGTTAAACATATATTATAGCAAATCCTTTCACAAAGGAATTGCTACACATACAACAATCATGTATTCTCAACCAATACTCATGGCGGGCACAAATCGTAATTCCATATTTATTCAGACATTTCAACAAACACATACAATGCATTATTTTTAACATAGTTCATATATATATATATATATGTGTGTGTGTGTGTGTGTGTGTGTGTGTAGTACATGAAAATCATCACATCTAAGCGCATATGACAGCAGTCAAGTCAGTCATAAATCATTAACTGGCATTAAAAGCCCTGAAAACCATAACCTAAATATTTATAGTCCGCAACTTTCGCTGTTAGACTCGTAACGAGTTCAGTTTGAACTTAATATCTTTGTCTACGACACAAATGACAACCTATATCATGAAATGGATTAGCTATTTCATCGTTTACTCGATTTCAATCTCTAAAATAGATTAGGGTTAGGATTTCTTTCCCAAGAACAGAATTGGAATCATCGAAATAGCGATACAGGCAGGTTGATTCAGCACGTGGAGTGGTAGGGAAGGATCCCAGGAACAATCTCCAACTTTCTCTCTCACTTTCTCTCTCTTTCCTTTTGTCTCTGCTCTCTTCTGTCTCATAAGGTTTGCAAATTAGTATGTGAAGGGAGAGAGGGGGTTTAAGGCCCTTATATAGGCCTAAGACTGATGTAAATGGCCCAGGGCCATGGTATACTTAAGTTATAGCCAAAAGTTGGCTGTTTCAATCCAACGGAGCTGATCTGGAGGCCCCTTTTCTGCATACGGTCGGGAGTAAGCTCCTTGACATTGGATCTAACTCAGGTTAAGATCTTGGTCTGGTTGGATTAGTGGATCGGCCGCCGGGGACCTGTTTCAGTTCAACGGTGACTGTTACTCGATCAAGGCCACAATTACACTGACTGGTGTTGAAAATTTTCCTTGATCTAAGGGTGTAATTGGGTCGGAACTTGACGATCTAAATCTTTAGATTTGGGTTGCAAGCGAATGACTCAATTTACTTAAGTTTCAGTTCATTTCCTAAAGATATTCTCGTTTCTCATACATGTCGCTTCGGGCTTAAGTTGTACATTTCTAGACAGTATCTGAATTTAATTTTTGAGATGGTAGTCAAGCCCAGTAAGGCGGTCATAACTGTATAGTTTTGTGACAATTGGACTTTCGACGTGCGGTCCAGGTCCGATATGAAGTTTCAATGTGCTCCCAAGAGCAACTAGGTTTTGAGATTGATCTTAGATTTCTAGATAATATTGGGTTAGTGATTCTAATAATTTTGGGTCTTGCAGTTCGTATAGAAAGTGGTTCAAGACAAATCCATCAATTGTTTAGTTTAGTACTTAACCAAATTTCGCCCTAATTATGACAAAATAAGGTCCTAGGGCAGTTCTATGCCCCTTTTTGGTACTTTTAGTTAGTATATTATTTTAATTATTTTTTTAGTAGTTCGTCATAAAGTTTACTTCATCTTCACCAATTTTTTTTTTAGATTTCGTATTGTAGAAAAATTCTAAAAATTCTAGAAGTAGCAGCTGTCTGAACTAATAATTTTCAGACACTTGCCACATCAACCTAGCTTTAACTATTATAAAAATTTTATTATATTTTTTTTACTTATTTTTATATAAAACTAGACTTATCAAGCTTCAATATGGATTTTTAATCACCTAAATCAGAGTTATAACGAGGGAGATATAATTTTTTGAAGTCAGTCAAAAAGTACAGAAAATCTACAGCGAGGGTCCACCGAATTTCGGTGCACTGGCAGCGTGCCGCCATCCTGGCGGTGCCCCTGCCCGGGCGCTGTGAGGCTGGACGGTGCACCCTGACTTGGCAGTTGCTCCACCCACCCGCTATGTTGTTTTTGCCCCGTGATTTATGAAATGACGTATCTTGCAAACCAGGATGAGTTATTCGACATGCAATATATGATTTTGGGGTAGGAGAAGCGGATCTATCCAAGTAATCTATTTATTTCATGATATTTCATAAGGTTAATGATCAAAAACCCATTTTATTTATATATTTTCTATTTATAATAAAATTTAGTTTAAGTATTGTTCTTCATCATTTATACTTTAGGATTAGTGTCTAATATGAAGGTACTTAGAAAAATTTGAAGAATAAGGTGGTGAAAGGTGAGATTTCGAAGGAAATGAGTTAAAAGGGAATTTGAGGCTTTAGGATTGAGTTCTGAAAAGTTGATAAGGTGTTGTGATAAACCTATTGCCCAAGGATGTCCATCGCCAAGTTGGGAAAAATCTGGGACGTTACACCAGCAAGGTGTACGCTGTAGTGGTAAAGGGTGAGGAATTAAAGTCTTTAAACATTCTCCTAAGTTTAGGGCCTGTTTGATTTTCCATGATACATGTAAATCATGGTAAATAAGTAATTATCACTTTTTCACCTTGTTTGAAAATGTGAGAGTAATTCCACCTCGAAAATCGATACAAATATGTTGACTTAAATATGTGGACCCATGGTAATGTATATGATATATCTACACCATCCATCTATTTTATTAGAATATTTTGGGGCATGAGATGAAAAATGAGGTAGATCTAACACTCAAATGGCCCACACGAAAGGAAACAGTGGCCTTAATTCATCCATCATTGAAAGTTATTTCCTTCACTAGGCCCACATTGAGGTTTTTTCATTATCTAACCCGTTCATAAGGTTACGCAAACATGGATAAGGGGAAAATAAAAATATCAGCTAGATCTAAAAGTTTTAAGGGCCCCGAGAAGTTTTTAATGGTAGGCATTCGATTCCCACTGTTTCGTGTGGCGTGGTCCACTTGAGCTTTGGATTTGTCTCGTTTTTTTTGCTCATGCCCTAAATTCAATTAGCATAACAAATGAGCGGTGTGGATAAGTGATATACATCATGATGGACCCCACATTGATTTTGTAAATTCCTCGATTTAAGTGTTAAAAAAAGTAAGTTGTCACATCCGCATGGGGAAAGATGTGGTAATTACCTAGGTAAATAATTATTACCCATTTACATGGTAATTGCAGTTGAGATAAAAAATTAAGCAGTCCCTTAAGGCCATTGTTGAACGAATTCAAGGAAATCTGGCCCAAAGAGTTACTCAATGGATTACTCCTCATGCGGGATATCCAACATCACACAGACCTCGTCCATGAGGCTAGCTTGCCCAACCGCACTCACTATCGGATGAGTTTGAAAGAGTGTGAGATACTTCACGGGCAGGTGGAGGAATTGATTTGTAAGGGTCTTTTAAGAGAGAGCATGAGTCCATGTGTCATGCTAGTGTTGTTAACGCCTAAGAAAGATCGAAGTTGGCGCATGTTTGTCGATAGCTGAGACAACATTACCATCAAATATTGGTTCCCAATAGCATAGTTGGATGACATGCTTGATATGCTAGAAGGTGTTAAACTGTTCTCTAAATAGATCTAAGAAGTGGGTACCATCAGATTCGTATTTAGCCTGGTGATGAGTGGAAAATGACATTGAAGACCAAGGAAGGGCTATATGAGTGGCTGGTCATGCCCTTTGGTCTATCGAACGCACCAAGTACTTCTATACATATAATGAATCAAGTGCTAAAGCTGATCATTTGCCGGTTGTGGTAGTATATTTTGATGACATCTTGATATATCTCTAAGATGAGATAACACATGGAACATCTCATGTAGGTGTTACAGGTCCTTCAAGTTAACAAGTTGTGCTTCAACTTGAAAAAGTACAGTTTTTTTAACAGAAAATTTGTTATTCTTAGAATTTATTGTGACGTCCATAAGCATCCGTGATGAAGAGATGTGAGCCATCAGGGAATGGCCAATACCGATGAACATTCATGAAGTGAAGAGTTTCCACATGTTGATGACCTTCAGTATGATAGTCGCACCTATTACAGATTATATGAAAAAAGAACTTTTTTCAGTGGACTGATGAGGCTGATGAGAGCTTTGTTAAAATCAAACATTGATTGTCCATGACACCGGTCTTGGTTCTTTACAATTTCGACAAATTATTTGAGGTTGAGTGTAATGCCTCATATGTCAGAATTGGAGGAGTCTTATCATAAGAAGGCAGACCAATAACCTTCTATAGTGAAAAGCTTAGCGAACCCCAAAAGAAGTGGTTAACATATGAGCTTGAGCTGTATGCATTTCTTCAAGCACTATGACATTGGCGGCACTATCTGATCCAGAGAGAGTTTGTTCTTTATACTGAACATCAAGCCTCGAAGTTTATTATTAGTTAGGCTAATGTAAATCGTGTGCATGCTAGATGGATTGCGTTTTTGCAAGAATTTACGTTCTTTCTAAAGAACAAGTCAGGGCAGCAGAATAAAGTTGTCGATGCACTTAGCTGTTGTGCATCACTACTGGTTACATTGAGCAATGAGGTGGTCAGCTTTGACCGTTTCAAGGAGTTATATGCCAAGGACGAGAACTTCAAGGATGCATAGATGAGGTGCAAAGAGGGTTATCCCAGTGACCTACCATATGCAAGACGGTTTCCTCTTCTAAGAGAATCAACTGTGCATTCCCCAAAGTTCTTTGAGGGAGCAAATTATTTAAGAGCTATATGGAGGTGGCCTTGGTAGACACTTTGGGCGAGACAAGATATGGGCTCTTTTGGAGGAGCGGTATTACTGGCCATAATTGGTATGTGATGTGGGTAATGCAGTACAACAATGTCATATTTATTAAACCTCCCAGTCGTAGTCTTAGAATACGGGCCTTTACACCCCGCTACCTATACTTGATGGCTCTTGGGAGGACTTATCTATGGACTTTATGCTTAGTCTCCCAGGAACACAACACGTCATGGATTTGGTGTTCGTGGTGGTACATTTTTTCTCAAAGATGACACATTTTATCTAATGTAATAAGACCCTTGATGTAACACACATGGCAATTTATTCTTTAGAGAGGTTGTGCGGTTACACAGAATTCCCAAGACCATTACTTCTAACCATGACACGAAGTTCATTAGCCACTTCTAATAAACTTTGTGAAATCGGTTTGGTACACAACTTCAGTTCAGCCGCGCCTACCACCCATAGACCAATTAGTAGACTGAGGTTGTGAATTGCACATTGGGAAACATCCTTTGATGTATTTCAGCAGTGGGATTTGTCCTTGTCTCAAGCGGAATTTGCATTCGATAACATGGTGAACCACTCAACAGGGAAGTCCCCATTTTAGATTGTTTATGGTTGAGTCCCTCACCACAAACTTGACTTGGTCCCTTTTCCCAAGCTCCCGGGCATAACTATTGTAGTAGAACATATGGAGGACCGAATCGTGGACATTCATGTGGATGTGCAAGCCAAGTTGCATGCCTCAAATGACAAGTACAAAGAGCAAGCTAGGAAGCATCGGTGACAAATAGTGTTCAAGGCGGGCGACCATGTTATGGTCCATCTATGCAAGGAGAAATTTTTGATTGAGACCTACAACAAGTTGAAGAATAAGAAGATTGGATGGGTACCAATACTTCAAAATATCAACGACTATGTTTATTTTGTCGATCTTCCGAATGACATGAAGATCTTGCGTACTTTCAACATCGTGGACCTTATCGAGTATCATGAACTGAAGCGGGATAAGACCTCGAGGATGAGTTCTTTTAAAGTCGAGGGGACTAATGCAGAGCAATTTGTGAATACTTTCATGGCCAAGATGGACTAGAGAAGGCCCGATCAGAGGCTAAAGTGATCAAGATTGTTAGAACACTAAAACAGGCATATCTCGTAAACTGAAACAAGTCATTCGACGTACCATATATGATTTTAGGGTAGGGGAAGCTACTTTAGCCAACCAACCTTTCTATGTTAGGTTGCCTATGCCAAATTTGAGAGATTCCATCAAATCGACGGTTGAAAGTCAATTTTATTTTCATTTTTACCATTTATAATAAGTTTTAATTTGATCGTAACTCTTGATCCTTTGAGTTTTAGGAGTCATGCCCAACCTGAAAATGGCTTAGAAAAATTACGAGAATAGCATGGTTAGGCCAAATTGGACGCTTAATATTTTTAGCTGAAAACCATGAAGTCTATTAGAAATCATGATCATCTATAAATAGTAAGTTTACTTTTTATAGTAAGTCACGTTTTGTAGGGAGTTTGAGTTGGAGTTTTGATTCTGAAACTTCTTCCTAGGTTTGATATCACTATTTAAAGGGTTATAAATTCATTTTTATCATCAATCAATTTATTTTTGAATTTATTAGAATTTATTTCTATTTTCTATTTTCCTCATGGATCCAAGGAATCTCTGTGAGGAGTCCAGAGAAGCTTTGTTGATTCGGAGTAATTATCCCCTGAGGAAGACGGTGATCAACCTCATCACGTCCATCCCTGCCCTGCATCTTGTTAATTTCCACTTTGAACAAATTTTGACTGTTTTCTTAACGATTGAGACCAAATTAAACACAAACATCTCTCGAATTTTTTGCCATTTGGTGTTTTCCTAACTATGTGCTCTGCTGATGTTGTTTCTTTTGGTTCTTCTTGTGTGCTAATTTTCTTTTCTTCTTTTGTCAAATTTGTTTGCTAATGCAGATTAGCAGTCACAACTTGGATCAAGTGCGCAAGTTGAAGAGTACAATGACAAGGTTGACTACTCGAGTTGAAAATGTAAGACTTTCTTCCTTCTTCCTTAGTGCCATGTCCTGAACGGTAATGGTAAAATTCCTCGCTAATTTGGATTTTACCAAATAATGCCTCTATGATTGGAAATTAATTAGTACTTTTGGAGGCATTAAATTACCAAAATGTCTCATTTATTATTTATTTATTTATTTAGAAAGTGTTGAACTCTAGAAGTGTGGGTTCCAAGGCGTCCAACAGATGCATCCCACCATGATGATCGGATGATCAGAAATTATGGAGAATCCAATGATTGGGTGGGCCACACCATTAGAAAATAATTTACACCATCCAAATTCATTTGTAACCCATCAAATGATTTGATGTGCCCAATTTTTTTATTTGGGTGATCATCATGCTTGGGTGCATATGTTAACTGGTTGGATGTCATGCACAGACCGTGTGGGCTTACAAAAAAAAAATAATAATAATAATTGAGAGTCACTTTTAAAAATAAAATAAAATAAAAAAACACTAATCAAGGGCATTTTGGTAATTTTCTCTCTCTCAAAAAGCACTTGCTGGGCAATTCGATTTGGAGTTTATTTCATGAAAATGGAACTTTGACTATTTTTTCCACAAAAATCCAAAAAATAAAAACAAAAGATAAAAATAATAATAACATTGGAAAATGGTTGGTGTTGTTATGTCTACCTATGTCTTTCCAAAATAAAAATGTTTTTTTCCTGGAATCGGATTGTGTACTGAGTAACTCAGCGTACTAAGTTGACATGTCATCAGCTTATTAGCTCTAAGATGTGGGGCCGCTTCCCTCCTCCAAACGCCAAAACAAATGTCATTAGCTTCTCTTTCTCTCTATCTTCTGTGCGAAGAGGAAATGTAGTAGGATCTGCTACTCCTCTATCTCCAGCGGAAATCAGATTATGCACCGAGTTACTCAGTACAGTTTTATCGTATAGAGTAAATTTAATTGGGCCCACCTTGAATGTATGTGGTATATCCACGTCGTCCATTAGTTTTTACAGCTAATTTAAGGCGTTCAGCTCAAAATTTAAATATATCCAAAGATCAAGTGGATCATACTACAGAAACAGTAGGAGTAATGATTTCCATCTTTGAAACCTTGGTAGGCCCTATAGTGATTTTTATTTGTCATCCAACTTGTTCATGATATCATGAAGACATGGATGAAAGGAAAACACAGATATAAGCTTGATCCAAAACTTCTGTGGCGTTAAGAATTTTTCAACGGTGGACATTCAATTCACATTGTTTCTATGGTGTGGCCCATTTGAACTTTATATATGATTCATTTTTGGGCTCAAGCCTTGAAATTATATGGTAAAATAGATGAACGAAGTGGATAAGATGCATAAATCATGGTGAACATCACAGAATTTAATCAGCACGCTAAGCGTACTAAGTTACCAGGTATGTAATCCGCTTCCTCTAGAACAAGCAAAAAAAAAAAACCGACAACCTCTGGCTCTCTCCCATTGACCTCTCTGTCTCCTTTCAAGATCGACGTCCCTCTCTCTCGGATCTGCATCGATCCATTTCTCATCTTTCTATATTGTGTCAAGAATTCAGTAATAAAAATGAAGAATTGAGTTTCATGAATTTCATAGTTATGGAATCATTTTTGGTTTGATTTGTGAACAAATTGTGCATTTTGGGGTTTTTGATAAAGCATGATGAACTGTACTATTGATAAGTGAGGCTCCTTACTGTACACGTGGCATGAAAAATGAATCCAAACTGTGCAACTAGTGGGAAATGCCATTAATTTGTGTACTCAAAATCTAGTTAATTGGACAATCCAGATCTCTGATTAGTGGACATGGATATGTGGAATCATTTAATGTTGGGAAAAAGGAAAAACAAATAATCAATGTTCTGTCAAGAATTCAATGATAAAAATGAAGAATTGAGTTTTTGGTTTGATTCGTGAATAGATTAAAGTATTTTGGGGTTTTTGATGAAGCGTGATCAACTGTGTAGTCAATAGCAGATAAGTGAGGCTCCTTACTATACACGTGGCATGAATAGGGAATCCAAACCGCTCAAATAGTGGGAAACACTTATGATTTGTTGTGTACTCGAAATTAGGTTGATTGGATAATCTAGACCTCTGATTAGCGGACATGGGTTTGTGGAATCTTTTCCATTGACTGCTTTCTTTTACACTTTTGCAATGCATTAGGTGTCTGCCAATTGACGAGTTAAGAACATAGTTCAAGTGTAGATTTTGGGGATAATCTAGCTATAGTGGGTCCCGCATTGGGGTGGCTAGGATTTGAACTACAAGTCATGTTTATACAGGAGGGGAGCTTCACCTGTATCCTCACTACAGCTCAGTTGACTCTGCTGTATCAAAACCTTTAGTTTAGATAAAGAAAAAGAATTGAGTATATTGAATTTCATATTGTTTTTTTTTTCCCTATTGGGGAGAGAGGAGCGGTAGATCCACGTTTCCTCCTTGCACGGAAAAGAGAGAAAGAGAGAAGCTAACTGTATTTATTTTGACATTTGGAGGGATGTGGCCCCACATCTTAGAGCCGATACGTCAACTCAGTATGCCTTAGCGTACTGAGTTACTCAGTACACAATCCGATTCCTTTTTTCCTAGTTATCAATAAAACACAGCACCTGCCCTTCTGATTAATTTTTCTATAAAAATCTTAAAAAACAAAAACAAAAGAAAAAATAATAATAACATTGGAAAATGGTCGGTGATTTCTATCTATATCTTTCCAAAATAAAAATGTTTTTTTTTTTTTTAAATAGTTATCAATAAAACATATCACTTGCCCTATTATGGTTTCTATGCACATGACATTTGCTATAAGTAATAGTAGATTAATTGCTGGCCTAAATCAATTATTTATTATTGGAACTTGATACATTAGAACTTCCATTAGCTAACATGATATGGCTATTGACCTCTATTAGTTGGCTCAAGGCCTGTCCGAATGTTGGCCTTCTGGGATTATAGCTGATATCCTCACTTTCAACTTTTGGTAGGTCCTAAGTATTTAACTACCCAAACATTACTCTAGGCTTCTAAATAGAGAGATAAATTGCTTGCCAACATTCCTGTCATCTCATTCTTTAGTTAGTGTCTTTAAACTTGTAGGAGTGGTTCAGCTAGCTTTGTGTATCCAATGGATCTCGTAGTAGATAGAACGGAATTGGATTTAGTGTTTGAATTTTATAGCTTTTAAGGCTGCATTAGGAGACTCAGTTTTGTGGATTTCACCCATTTTATGCTCTCGTTTTGACTTAGTTCTGTCTCCCACTATTGCACAAATAATTCAAATAATTTTCCAGTCAGTAATTGTTGGGATTTGTGCTACAGAATCACACAGATCTAGATCTAGGATAACAATCCAAGAGCAACAAGCAATCACAAGAGAATACAGAAATTTAAAGTTAAAAACCCTTTCAAAAAAAAATCATGGCACAAAGCGACAGAAACCCACTATGAAAATAGAAATTACAAAGAAAGAAGACTTACATGATTCGAACAACCTCGAATCTCACCCTTACTACACCATTTGATAACCCTAGAACCCTTTTAGAAACCCTTAGAATACCTTTAGGAAGCCATAAAATACTTTAGAAAGGTCCTAGGAATCCCTATTTAAAGTTTAGGAAACTCCACTTATGCATCGACTTTGGAAAAGTCCAGAAATCGCCTCAAATTGACGCAATCTGTGCACCGTTTGTATAACCCTCGACTAGTTGAAGGAGGGTGAGCCTGTCCCTCACCTGGTCGAGCGTCCTGGAAATCCAAATACATTGTTGCTAGAATTCAAGTCGAACGGGCTCTGACTAATTGAGCCAGTCCCTCGACTGGTCGAGCAACTCGGATGGATTTAAGACATTAGTCTTAACAACAATCTCCACCATGTCTCTTTAAACGTGTATCTTCTTGCCCTTTTCTCTTGACTTCGCATCGAATCATAACTTAATCAACATTTCTCTTGCATACTCCATCCTTCTTTTATGTCATCACTAAACCCATAGAAGTTGCATAACACTTGAACTTCTCTGTAGGAACGACCTTGGTGAGCATGTCTACTGGATTCACATTGGTGTGAATATTTTTTAGTGTTACGTCTCCTTTGTTAAGCACCTGTCGGATAAAGTGGTGACGAACATCAATGTGTTTAGTACGTGAGTGATAAACAGAATTTTTAGTCAAATTAATAGCGCTCTTGCTATCACAGTTAACTGGCACGGCCTCCTACTGAAGTCTCAATTGATTTATCATACCTATGAGATAAACACCTTCTCTAAATACTTCTGTCACTGTCATATATTCTGCTTCGGTCATGGAAAGAGCCATCACGGACTGAAGCTTCAACATCCAACTGATTACTCCATCTGCTAGTATAAACGAGTATTCTAAAGTAAACTTTCTAAAATCCCAACTTCCTACGTAGTCTGAATACACATACCCTACCAACTTTGCATTTGTCTTTTCAAAAGTTAAGACATAGTCTTTTGTACCTTAAATGTGTCGAAGTACCCATTTCACTGCTTCTCAATGTTTCTTGTTAGGGTTTGACATGTATCTTCTCACAACACCGAACGCTTATGAAATATCTGGTATCGTACAAACCATGACATACATTAAACTGTCAACCGCATTCGAATAAGGCACATTAGACAACTTATTTTTTCTCATTTGATTTAGGACATTGTTCCGAGGAAAGCTTGAAGTGAGCTGTGTGGGGAACGCTCCTCGGCTTTGCCTGGTCCATCCCGTACTTAATCAGTACCTTTTCAATGTATTCTGTCTGTGATAACCAAAGCCTACTCCTCTTCCTGTTTCTATGAATATCTATGCTGAGAACTCTCTTTGCAGTTCACGGATATTTCATCTCGAATGTCCCTGATAACTAAGTCTTCAATACGTTGATTTCAGACATATCATCAACATACAATAATAGGATGATTAATTTAGCATCACTCAGTGTTTTGTAATAGACATAGTGATCGTATTCACTTCGAGTAAATTTCTGACTTAATATGAAAGAATCAAATTTTTTATACAACTGCCTAGGTGACTATTTCAGGTCGTACAATGATCTCATTAACCTGCAAACTTTTCTCTTTGCCCCTTCAATTTTGTAGGCCTTTAGTTGCTTCATGTAGATCTGCTCTTCCAACTCTCCGTGAAGGAATGCAGTCTTGACATACATCTGTTTCAGCTCGATATCGTATTGGGCAATCAGTGCCAACATGAATTTAATAAACGCTTGCTTAACCACCAGCACGAATATCTTTGTGAAGTCGATTCCTTCTCTTTGAACATAACCCTTCATTATCAACCTTGCTTTGTATCTATCCTGTTTCCTTTTGAATAACCACTTACATCCGATCACTTTTCGGCCCACTGGAAGCTTCACTATCTCCCATGTGTGGTTTTTATGCAACGAGTCTATCTCATCATCTATAGCCACCTTTCACTTTCCTACATCAGGCACATTAAGAGCCTCTTAAATAGTAGACGGGTCTCTATCATCTGTAATGAGGACATATGTAATATTATAGTTATCCCTATATCTTGCCGGTAACTTGCGATCACGCGGTGAGTTTCTTCTTACAAGTGGTTAGTCCTACTCCTATACCCCTATCTGCGCATCTGTCTCTACCGAGTATCATCTATGTCAATTTGGATGTATACAATTAACCTTCCAGGTTCCTTTTACTCCTGATGATTCTTACATAATATGGAGCTTTCATCGAATTTTATGTCATATCTAGTGATGACCTTGCGTGTGACCTTGTCGAATAACCTGTAATCTTTCACATCAATGCCATAGCCAACAAAGATGTACTTTTTGGCTCCATGGTCTAGTTTATCTTTCTCAACTGATGATACATGAGAGTAAGCCTCACAACCAAATATGCGTAGATCTGAGTAGTTGATTTTCTGACCACTCTATATTTCCTCTGTGATTTTATATTCAATTGTCGTTGAAGGAGACTAGTTCACCAAATAACAAGCTGTATTAACGGCCTCTATCCATAAGTCTTTGCTGAACGCAGCATTACTTAACATGCATTTAACCTTCTCTAAGAGAGTCCGATTCATTCGCTTAGCCACACGGTTTTGCTTGGGCGTGTGACGTACTGTATTGTGCTTGATGATTGTTCACCACCCCAAGTATAGGGTTGTGATGTAGTAATAATCTCGGTAAGACCAAGGTCGAATCCACAGGGACTGAACCTTATATGTAATCTGAAAGTAATCTGAACTAGAACTAGAAGAAGATGTAATCTAAATCAAAGAATTTTAAGAGAAATAATGGTGAAGTATTAGACTAAAACTTGTAAATTTTAAAGGTGGGACACTAGGGTTTCTAAGGATCCACTTATAGAGATCAGGGATATCTATGCCTGATTCATAAACACAACAGGATTTAGAGTCCCATCTTCATCCAGTTGGAGGATATAACATTAAAAATCAAATTTGAACTTCCTTTAATCTAGTTTTTAAGAGGTGAGAGGTATGAGAATTAGACTTGATTCCATCACTAAACCATGCCCATGAGATGAAGTAAACAATAAAATTTAACCAATCCACATTCAATCTGAGAGAGTTATGAATGTAAGGAAGGATTTCATCATCCAACCATGCCCGTGAGACAATGGTGAACAACAGGACTTACCATCTTCACAATCTCACTAATGCAAAAAACATATCCAAAGCTATTGCAGATCCATTGTAATTTAAGTCACAAGAAACCATTAAAAACTACAAGCATTCCTTATAATCAAACTAGAATAAAAATCAGTTCAGTTTAAACATGAATCAAGTCATGCTACAAAGTTCCTCCTTCGGCCAATATCTTCATAAATTTCTTAGTAGGTTTCTCAACAAGATAATCCAAAAGCACTTTTTGCAGTAGGCTTGGATGCCCTGGAGCATGAATTTCTATAGAAATTGATGAACCTCAATAAAATATTGTCATTTAATCGCTTGAGGTATCCAAAGTATATATGATTTACTTGTGACAGAAAAAGTTTCAAAGTTAGTATCCCATGGTGAATCAGAGACTACAAGCAGATAGAATTCAAAAAAATTCTTAGAAAGTGATGTAGTCTCGACACATTCCGAAGTTTCAGACTTCGGTTCAATTTTTTGTCCCTCCTCCTTTAATAATAAACAATCAAGATCTGGGGAAAGAGGGGATTCAGAGTAGGGGTTCTCTCGGTCAGTGACAACTACCAAGGTATTGTCTTACAAGGCATCAACTATTTTTTTTATCATAAGATTGTTTGAATCTGCACAGTGTGCCAAGCAATCATCTAAAAATTAGAAAAATTCGGCTGAGAGTGACTCATTTTTTACATTGGAACTTGTGATAATCTGCCCAAGGATTCCATCGTCTCCGAAAGTGGATGGATGCATGCTCTCTTGCTCTTACCCTGGAAGAGACTCTTCCTCTACATTTAAATCAAACATGTCATATGGGTGGAGTAGAGCTTCCTGTGCCTTGTGATCACCTTCTTGGACCATAATTGAAGTTGATTCCAGTGAATCTTAGGTTGTGCTCTCATGAATTATATCTCAATACTTATCATCATCCAATTTAGTACAATACAGATGTGGAATGGGATCGTTTTCCTCACATTATGTTTTTAGATTGAGTTGATGTTCAAATAAACTAACCTCTTCTTCATCATTAGAACTAAGGGTGTTATGTGAGTGAAGTGTGTCAGTATCATTATATTTAAAAGACACCCACGTCTCTTGATCAAGGTGAGAAGAAATCACCACCGAGTATGTCTCATCTTGACCTAAATAGACATATTTCAAATTAGAGGGCAAAGGTTTTAGGTCAAGCTTCGGTGCCTTAAAGTTAGATGGTAGAGGTATTACATCAGTTTAGGGCAATTCTTCAAATTATAGCCTCCACCGGTTAACTTCAAGTATCTACACATTATCAAGCATGAAGCCCATCTCCCTAATCATGTCATCATCAAAATCATAGGAGTGGGCCAAGCATGTCTCTAGAGGATCAAATGAGAAGGTTAAAGGTGTTCTATATTCCATGAAAGAGTCAATCATGTTAATGTCATGAAAATCGTCATCATCCTTTAACTGTCATCCTGTATTAAAAAAATGTTTAATTCCAATATCATATTTCCGAAAGACATACTCATAACTCTATTCCTACAATTAATGATTGCATTTGAAGTACCGAGGAATGGGTGACCAAGAATGACGGGAATTTGAGTGTTCATCTTACCGATGAGTTTCGTATCCAGGACCATAAAATCTATTAGGTAGTAGAATTTGTCAACTTGGACCAACACATCCTCGATTACCCCTCTTGGTACACGAACTGAGCGATTGACAAATTATAATATGGTTGGGGTGGGTTTTAATTCACCCAAACCTAACTATTTGTAGACTGAGTAGGGAATCAGATTTACACTTGCTCCTAAGTCAAGAAGTGCATGTTCAATTCAGTAGTTTTTTATTATGAAAGGTATGGTTAGGCTACCGGGATCCTTAAATTTCTGTGGCACACCTTGCTTTAGGATGACATTCACTTTTTCAGTCAAAAAGATTTTCTTTTAAATATTTTACCATCTTTTGGTCGTACATAATCTTTCAGAAATTTGATATATGAAGGTATTTATTTTATGACATCAAGTAGAGGAATATTGACCTTCACTTGTTTTAACACCTCTAGAATATCCTGAGAGTTAAAGAGAGGTGTTGGTTGCAAAGAGAGGTTTTGGTGCAACCAACCGTTGAGGAAATGAAGCAATCTGCTTACTCTGAAGTTTCGGTTCTAATTCTTGTAGGGCAATGCTAGGTCTATCATCATTGTCCTTTTCTGGGTCCTTAGTCTTTTCAGCCCTCACCGGAATAGTTTTGTCAATTATCTTCCCACTCCTAAGAGTGGCGATAGACTTAGCTTGATCCATCTGATTTGAAGAGCCGGAGTCACTTATCTTATATTGCGATTTAGAATTGGGGACAGGTTAAGCAGGAAGCATCCCCTTTCCCCCAATCACCAATTGTGACTCCATCCTTTGGACAGACGACGCAAGTGTTCTAATCGTTGATTTGATTTCCTGAATTGCTTGTGCCGTATTCTGGTTAAAAAAAATTTGGTCTTGAATTTGTTTTAGAACTAAATCCTCTTGAGGTTTCCTTTGATTTGGAATTTGATTGAAGAAACCTTGAGAGGTAGCAGTTTGTCCATTCCTCCAACTGAAGTTTGGATGATTACTCTAAATAGGATTGTACGTATTAGAGATGGGTCCATTGAAAGGTCTTTGGTAATTATTTACGGCATTGGATTGCTCAATCAGTACCTCTTGAAGGCAGATATAGTGGGATAATTTTCAGTTGTGTGACTGTTACAACCACAAATACCGCAAACAACTTCCTTACCCTTATTCTTCTTTGATTCCATGCCCTCGAATTTCCTTATGAGATTAGCCACTTTAACATTAATATCATCATCATCTTTCAAAAGGTATATTCTGCCCCTTTCCTTTGATTGAGTGGGCCAAGGAGTGGTACTCGATTTTGGGTATGTGTCCTGTCACGCCCTAAACCCGAAAATCGGGCTCATAAAATTCCCGATTGTCGAATTCAGTGCCAAAATCCTTCGTAGTATCTCATTCTTGATTCCCAGTGCCCATATGTCAGATTCCAATCCTAGGATCCTACAAGGAGGGTTTTCCAACGTATATTTGTCTCCTGAATAGCATAACCACAAGTTTACTCAGATCATAAAGATAACATCATCATCACATATCGACTAATATAAACATTTAAATACAGTGCTGAAAAGGAAATACATATATTGAAATCAAAGCTCTAGAAGACAATTACACGCTCCAAGCCCAACGCCGCTGCGACCTAACACCACATGCACGCATCTATCGTGTGCAAGATAAGTGTCAAGCACACAAATACAATGCCATAATCATACAATGTCAGAAATACTGACAAAATCATTAAATCATGCAATGCGGATTGGCGATACAAATGTGGAATCATAGAGAGCCAAATATCCGATGCTGATATACAATGAAATATGCAAATCATGAAGAGCCACGAATACTGTCAGTCATATCTAGGCCATATAAGTCCAAAAACCATAGGAACCTAAAATATCATATGTCGCGGATGTAATGCAATATGCGGTGCGAATGGAATGACCAAGTTGGAGTGTGAAGTCGGGATGATAGTATATAGTATCGTAGGCTATGGGGTCCATCACAAGGGACTTCTATCCAAACCAGTCTCATACCTAAATTTGGATAGCCAGATTCAATGTAGTAAACCCCTAACCTCAAGTTAGTCATGCGTCCTAACCAAAATCCTTACCAATGCGAAAATACACAACAATTAGTTGCGCACCACTAGTCGGAGTGGATAGTGAATGAGTGAATGAATGAGTATGCAACTCCTGCTCAATAAGTCCACGTATTAGTAGTATACATCTCTGGGATCATCACTGGAGTTTAGTACACTCCAAAACAGATTGCAGCCCCATTACACACAACTAGGTGAGTGGAAGAAACCTCATTATCCACATGCCCGGTACTTAGCCAATGCCTACCTGACACATCGATAGCAGACCCATTTATAAGCTGGTCAAACTCAGCCTAGTTTTGCCCAATATGAATCGGGTGGATAAGGCTACACCCCCTTCCAACCGACCACGACACAATGGGAGACGCGGCCTATTAGTATTCGGCACTTGGACGCTCATGTAATCCACTCAGTCTAGATGTTGGAGCGTCCTCTGGTACGAATAAGGTTTAGGGATTTTCACCCAGGGTCATCTGTGGTGGCCCGATGCTAGTAACAGATTTCTAGTGTCTTATCTGGCCATCCACGACAGGATTGTGGAGGCTACGGCCTTGATGTCGCTAGGGCGTATAGTAATCACAACACACAATGCAAGATGTATGAATCATATAATCCAATAATGCATCAATCCTATGCATACCGTGCACTCAAGTGAGACAATCCCCGCATATCAGGGAGTCTCATAACAACCTACCCAATAACATATGCAATGGTTAACCACATCTCATAACGAACATGCAGATGATGCATGTGGGCATGTATCATGATACTATGCTGTCACATAATCATAATCGGTATCGGATGATATACTCGTAATTGGTATCGATAATTGACCTTGACAATTGGAATCGACCTCGATAATCATCCTCAGCAATTAGAATTGGCATTGACAATGGGCCTAACAAAGGGCCTAAGAGAATGCCACGATGTGAACATTTAACCATCATTGCCCATCAATGTGGACATTTAACCAACATTGCTCCCAAGAAATGGCCTTCATAGGGCTAAACTTGTATTGGGCTCATGGCCTCACACAAGAATCTAATATACATCGCAATGGGTCGCTCATATGGGCCACATATACATCAAGTCGGGCCTCATCATATAGACTAGAAATACATCTCAATGGGCCATGTCCCATAGGCCTCGAATACATCATAATGGGTCATAACCCATGGGCCTCAACACATCACAATAGGCCACAACCCATGGGCCTCAAATATATCACGTCAAGCCTTACCACATGGGCTTCAGATACACAACAGGTGGGCTTATGCAAGTCAGATGGGCCTACACAAGTCAATTGGATCCCTCTAAATGGGTCTCAAATACATCAAGCGGGTCGCATCCGCACCAATGGGCCTCACATACATCTAGTGGGCTGCATCAACGGGCTGCACCAATGGGCTTCATAAACATCAAGTAGGTCGCATCAACGGGTTCTACCAATGGGCCTCATATACATCAAGTGGGCCGCATCAACGGGCCGTACCAATGGGCCTCATATACATTAAGTGGGCCGCATCAACGAGCCGCACCAATGGGCCTCATATACATCAAGTGGGTTGCATCAACGGGCCACACCAATGGGCCTCGTATACATCAAGTGGGCCGCACCAACAGGCTATACCAATGGGCCTCATAAACATCAAGTGGGTCGCATCAAGGGGCCATACCAATGGGCCTCATAAACATCAAGTGGGTCGCATCAACGGGCCGTACCAATGGGCCTCATGAAGCAACCCATGGTTCAACCAAGATAGATAGGCAGCCATGCACAACATACACATTGAGGTGGGCCCTGCACAAGTAACAGGTGGGCTTGCACAATCCATATAGGCCCCACCAGATGGATAGCTAGGATATATAATGCATATATCATGGTGGGCTCCATCGCTAATGGCCAACAAGGATAAAACATATACACCGTACGACCCCATGGTCTAGTGTAGAAATACAACACATACCTCAAGATGGCCTCACATGCATCGTCCACATGGATGGTGCGTAGAATAAATACATACATTAAAGGGGATCCACACCGCAGGATGAAACACATATATCTGAAGTGGGTCCCACCTTCCTATGGTGTGGATGGTGAAGATAAAGCTCATATATCACGGTGGGTTCCTCATAGATGGATGAACGGTTTGGATGTATCACATACATCAGGGGTGGGGTCCATGTACGTGGCCCACCAGATATTTGAATCTTCTCCATTTTATTATTATTATTATTATTATATTTTTTTATTATATTGAAATGGTCCACTGTCCAGACCCATGTCTGGACGGACAGTGTGGATACAAGACATACATTAAGGTATGCCCCACACGTGGATGGTGTGGGTCCATCTGATATTTGAATTTGTCTCATTCCCTGGTCCATGGCCAAGGAGTTAGGATGGACGGTGTGGATGCTTCACACGTGGGGTGGGTCCCAACATTTCAACGATGGACGTCCATCCACGCTGGGTAGAGGATGGACGGTGTGAGGTACGCACATGCAACAAGGTGGGGGTCCATGTGAGTGGCCCACCAACTGCAGCATCAAGCTACTACTTGTGTTTTCCCTGCATACAGTCCAGTAGTGTCTGCTACTAGACGTCCAATAATTGGACGGTGTGAAAAATACACTATCATGGTGGGCTGCAAAATAGGGAAGAGAGAGAGAGAGAGCGGTGAAGATGGGAGGGACCCTGCCACTATGGGTCCCTCTAAATACAATGCATACATCAAGTGGGTCCCATTACAAGTGGGCCCTAAATAAAAAATTGAGATGATGAACACTCACCATTAGATCTTAGACTCCTCCTTCCACCAATGCAATATCTAGAGCTCTAGGGGGTGAATTTCAACGGTCGAGATGATCTTTTGATGGTGGAGATGTGAGGTAGGAAGGTGGGCCACACTAGCTTCTTTCATGAAAGCTTGGACAATTTCTTGGGAGCTTGAAAATGGAGAAATGAGAGAGAGAGAGAGAGAGAGAGAGAGAGAGGATGGGGTGTAAAGAGAGGGAGGGATGGGTGTGAGTGAGTGATGGAGTGATAGGAAGTGATGGGTGTGTACTTGACATGTATGGGTTGTAAGAGAGAGAGAGAGAGAGAGAGAGAGAGAGAGAGAGAGAGAGAGTTGCCTTTAAGGGAGGGGTGGTTGTACTTGGGGATGGGTGATTGATGGGATTGATTTGATTAGAGATTCTCTTGGGATTGTAACACGCAACGTTTTTCTCGAATTGAATGCCGACCCACATCTCCTGACCTATGTATCACCTCGGCGCATAATACGCGACGTCGGAATCGTGGCGATGGTGCAGTCGCTAGGGCATAAGTCTCAGGTCGAGCCAATTCTGGAATATGGGATATAACTTAGGATCACGTGAAACTGCTATCTATGCATGCAGGTTGCCGGAATTTGACTAGGAGGACCGCAGAAGCCTACGAAACGGTACGGGCTAAGATACGGGTCTCACATGTCCTATGATTGTGCATTTTCAGCAAGTCTATTTAAGTAATCCTACATATCATCGATATTTTTATTCATAAATTCCCTATTGCACATTGTCTCGATCAATTGGCGCATGGAAGATGTCAGCCCATCATAGAAAAAGTGTGTAATGCACCATGTTTCAAATCTGTGTTGTGAGTATGAGCCGACAAGATCCTTGAATCGTTCCCAACATTGGAAGAATGTTTCATCCTCTTTTTGGGCAAAGTTCATGGTTGACTTTCTAAAGGTGTTCATTTGGTGATTTGAAAAAAATTTCTTTATGAACTCCCTTATCATGTCATTCTATGTGCCAATAGATCGAGGATGTAGTGAATATAACTACGTCTTAGCTTTCTCTTTCAAAGAAAAGGGAAGGAGTTTTAGCTTGACAGTGTCCTCAGACACGTTAGGAAAGTATAAAGTGGATATGATTTCATTAAAATCTTTCAAGTGTAAATACGTATTTTCATATTTAAGCCCATGAAATTTTGGAAGAAGTTGGATCACCCCTGACTTGATATTCATGTGTCCCATATTTTCTGAAAAAACCATGCATGAGGGCATGCTTACCTCCGCCTGTTGTAAATAATCTCACAAAGTACGAGGCGAGGATGCTTGATGCACCTCATTCTCATCCTGGACTTCCCCAACCCTAGGTTGAGGTAATCCTTCTGGTTGATTGGCCAGTTGATTTACAGTCATAACTTCAATTAACTCTGGAGATCTCAAGCGGTGTCTACGTCGAGTGTTGTCACGTACCCACTTGGGCATGAAACACTCGCAGCCCTCAATTCATATTCTAAACATAAACCTAAGAGAAAGAAAGGAATTGAATTCTAAGAAAAGAGAGGGTTGGAAAGAAGTTACCAAATTGGAGTTCCTAAGTTAAAAACCTGCAAAACAAACAAAAAACAGTTAGTTTTTAAAAACAGAAATTCTACAATTAGAAAGTTCCTAAAATAGAAAGTAAACTAGTTTCTAAAAAAGGAAAGACTTCTAAAAACTGAAAATAAAAATGTTTCTAAAAACTAATTAGGGAAGTTCTAAACCTGAAAGTAAGTTATTAAAAATAAAAGAAAACTTAGAAATAGTTTCTAAAGATAGAAAATAAGACCTAATCCTAAAAATAGAAAAATTAGAAAAATTAGAAAGAGATTTCCAATTTAGGAAGTCTATGTCAAGATCCTACAAAACAGGAAAATTATGTTAGTTTCTAAAAATCAAACAAAAAGAAACTAGACCTAAAATTAGAAAACTAGAAGAATCCTAATCTTAACCTAATTCTAAAACTAGATAATCCCAAAAAAATGTAATCGTCAGTCCCCAGCAACGGCGCCAAAAACTTGTTCACCACCCCAAATATTGGGTTGCGATGTAGTAATAATCTCGATAAGACCAAGGTCGAATCCACAGGGACTGAACCTTGTATGTAATTTGAAAGTAACCAGAACTAGAACTAGAAGAAGACGTAATCTAAATCAAGAAATTTTAAAAGAAATAATGGTGAAGTATTAGACTAAAAGTTATAAAATTCAAAGGTGGGACACTAGGGTTTCCAAGGATCCACTTGTAGAGATAAGGGATATCTATGCTTGATTCATAAACACAACTGGATTTAGAGTCCCATCTTCATCCAGTTGGAGGATATAACATTAAAAATTAAATCTAAACTTCCTTTGATCTAGTTTTCAAGAGGTGAGAGATATGAAAATTAGCCTTGATTCCATCACCAAACCATGCCCATGAGATAAAGTAAATAACAGAATTTAACCAATCCACATCGAATCTGAGAGAGTTATGAACATAGGGAGGATTACATCATCCAACTATGCCCGTGAGACATTGGTGAACAACAGGGCTTCCCATCTTCACAATCTCACTAATGCAAAAAACATACCCAAAGCTATCGCAGATTCATTGTAATTTAAGTCACAACAAACCATTAAAAACTAAAGGCATTCCTTATAATCAAACTAGAATCAAAATCAATTCAGTTTAAACATGAATCAAAAGGCATAAAGAAAAATCTCCCATCACACTACAAACTTTCCCTCTTAGCCCTAGATAAGAGGTTTAACTAATCATAAACATGATTAATTAAAGAAATCTCAAGGAAAGATATTAACAAAAGGATAAAGAAAGGGGAGAAAAACTCCCGATGCTGGTCCGCTCCACGTCTCTCTCCTCTCTTTTATCCTCGTCTCCCACACTCTAAGATGAATCTCTCCCTCTCACGTTCTTCTCCTTTTAAAAAGTTTTGAGGTCAGTCAAAGTTGGAAGAACCGACCCTGTTTTCGCTGCAAAAGAGAATGCACAAACAACTGCTTTTGGCCCGAGTTTGCTCGGTTGTTCTTCCAAACCTCTCGAAATCGACTTCATGGACAGGATTATGGCCACTTATTACAGCATATGGATGATCTGGATCATGGATCCAACCGTGCCCTTGATTATAGAACGGCTCACAACAGCCGGTTTTTACGGATGCAGGGCCTATGGAAATAAAGGGCGCTGTGATGATCGGTGGGCCCCATGGTAATGTTTTCGGGGAAATCTACCCCATCCATTAGATTATTGGCGAAAAACCAGTGGGGAAGGAGTGGTTTTAGGTAATTTTTGTGCAGCCCACTATATCAAATCTTTCCGCCGCTCATCTTGCATTTTCTGGCAATTTACGTGTGTACACGTGCATGGGACCACGAGAAGTCAATGGGTATGGTTAGTCCCACGTCCTAGATCAAACGGATGGTTCAGATCATCCATCTAGACCGAGATGGTGGGCCATATACCTCATTCGCAGCTCAGTTTCCTCTCGCAGGCGGGATTTCTATTTTCTTTAAAAGAAAGGTCAGGTCAGCGCATGCTGACCGACTTGGTGAATTTGTTGCATGGCTGGTGCGTGCACGCTGTGCACATGCACACCCTTAAGTGGGGTCCACTGTGATGCATGGGGGAAATCTGCTCCGTCCATCCGTTTTGCCACCTCATTTAAGGGGTTGAGACCAAAATTGGAGAATATTCAGATATCACGTGGGCCCTAGATCAGCGATTTATAGGCTAATCTGTCCATTGGGCCACTTCTACAAGATCTAATGACTGAAATTCGACGTGTACAGTTAATTTAGAGTCCTCAAGCCAGATATAAAGTTTCAGGCCAAATGGATAGTAGGAACCCTATGATCTTGTATTCTATATGATTTTCAGGCCTCTTTAAAGTGAATTGTTTAACTTTATCGGACCTTTGATGTGTAATTTCTTTGATCTCAGTCCCTTAAGATATGTCCCTTGCCTTAGTGATTTCTGAGCATTAAATCCATACTTTTAGTACCCCTTTTTCAATCTAAGCTCCTAAATTCACCTTGCAGCACAAACATAATTAAAATAATATATTAAACATTATCATATACGTATAATCAGGAAATAACTGGGGTCTAATATGCAATATTTGACCCTCAACAATGATGTTTTCATACTTGCAATAATCATTAAACTCAGTGGAAGTAAATAATAAGCTGTGTTAACGGCCTCTATCCATAGGTCCTTACCAAACGCAGCATAACTTAACATGCATCTAACCCTCTACAAGAGAGTCCGATTCATTCGCTCAGCCACACCATTTTACTCGAGTATGTGGTGCACTGTGTTGTGCCTGATGATCCCTTCATCCTTGAAATAATCATTAAACTCACTGGAAGTAAATTCTCCATCATGGTCAGTCCTTAAAATCTTTTTTTTTTGCATTGATTATTTTTCCACCATTACATTCTATTGTTTGAATATGATGAAAACTTCAGATATACATTTCATGAAGTAAACCCAAAATTTTCTGGAATAGTCATTAATGAATGAAACAAACCATGACAACCCTCCAATGGAAACTTCTGGCGATGACCCTCATATGTTAGAGTGTACATAATTAAGCACTCCCTTACATATTTATTTTTCAGATTTAAAAGACAATATAGATTGTTTACCATATATACGATGCTCGCATATATCTAAATTAGAATTTTTAAAAGCTGGAATCAAACCTCGATCAGAAAGTACTTTCATGCCCTGCTCGCTCATGTGACCCAAATGAGCATGCCACATACGTAGAGACGTGGAATCTGTAATAGTTGTTACCGCTTCACCTGTTGAAGTACTCCCAATCAACCAGTAAAGGTTTTCGTACCTTTGCGCTCTCATAGCCACAAGTGTCCCTTTTGAAACTTTAAGGACATCATCAATACCAGTGAACTTGCACCCTATAGCCTTGAGTGCACCGAGAGAAGTCAGACTTTTCTTCATATTAGGAACGTTCCTGACATCAGTCAAGGTACACTCCATCCCATCAAACATTTTGATGCTCACTGTACTAATAACCACATCATTAAGGCATTGTCATTGCCCATAAAAACCTGTCCACCATCGCATTCCTTGTAACTGGCAAACCAACTCCGGTGATGAGTCATGTGATAAGATGCTTCTGTGTCAAGTATTCACTCGTTTTTATGATTGTCGTGTAAGTGACCAATCATGTAAACAGACAGAACATCACCACCACTTGTTTCTTCATCAGATGTGACAACATTGACTTCCTTGGAAGAAGCCGCTGAATTTTATTTCTTTGCTTTATGATTTCTACAATTCTTCTTCATGTGTCTAGACATCCCACAGTTCCAACACTTTAATTTTCCTTTGCCCTTGCCTTAGATTTTGATCGAGGTCTTGAAGGTCCTGTACCTCGCTCAAAATCTTTGCCCCTCATAATCAGTGCATCGGAAGATGCCCCCATGTCGTCGTTTAGCTTTCTCATAGCCTTCTCTTGAAGAGTTGAGATAACGGTGTCTACACTCAGGGTTTTATTTACATTACACATTGTGTCCTTAAATGACTCATATGATGCAGGAAGAGAATTCAACAATATACATGCATGTTTCTCATCTTTGATCATTTCCTCCATATTCAACAATTTGTACATTAATTTATTAAAGTTGTTGATGTGGGCTTTTAGATCTCCACCCTCTACTATCTTGAAGGTATAACACTGTAACTTTAAGTGTAGTCAATTTTCTGAGGAGTTCTTCGTATAGATGTTCTCTAACTTCGCCCATGAACTTACTGTAGTTTTCTCCCTCAAAACATAATAGAGAACCTCATTCACGAGACAAACAAATGGAGGTTAAAACATTACTATAAAAGATTTCCCATTCTTAATCTTTCACGGTAGATTTTCACTCCTCAAGAGCTTTAATCTCGCCTTGCTTGGTTAATAGGCTAATCATCTTAACCTTCCATAACTCAAAATTATTTTTTCTTGAGTACTTCTCAATATCAAACTTGTCGTTTCCCATTATTACTAATCCTATAGATTCGGATCTGTGCCCCAACGATAGCTTTGATGCCACTTATTGGGATTTGTGTTGCGAAATCACACAGATCTAGATATAGGATAGCAATCCAAGAGCACCAAACAATCATAAGAGAATAAAAAGATTTATCGTGGAAAACCCTTTCGAGAAAAAAATCATGGCACAAAGCGATAGAAATCCACTATGAAAATAGAAATTACAAAGAGAGAGGACTTACTTGATTCAAACAACCTTGAATCTCACCCCTTGCTACACCCTTTGATAATCCTAGAACCCTTTTATAAACTCTTGGAATACTTTTAGGAAGCTTCAGAATACTTTAGAAAGGCCCTAATGACCCCTATTTATAGTTTAGAAAACTCCACATACACACTAACTTTGGAAAAGTCCGAAAATCGCCTCAAATTTATGCAATCCATGCAAAAACCACGCACCGTTTGCGTAACCCTCAACCAGTCGAAGGAGAGCTTCGACTGGTTGAGCGACCCGAAAATTGAAATATATTGTTGCTTGACTTCGAGTTGAGCCAGTCCCTCGACTAGTCGAGCCATTCCCTCGACTGGTCGAGCAACTCAAACAAATTTAAGACATCAGTTTTAACAACAATTAATTAAAGGAATATGTATTTCTCGACACCCTAATGTGCCTTCTTAAACCTTACTATACCGATTTTTTTAAAAATTGACGATATCAACCAATATATCCCACGATATATCTCATATCCCACTTATGCAATACGAAACGCACAAGTAGTACCGATATATTTCACATGTTTGATTTGGTGAACATTTTCAATTTTTGATCTTTTTTTTTTTTTTTTTGTTAAAATTATGTTAAATCAGTGTCACATAATTATAAATATATTGGTTTTTTCTCATTTTTTGCGAGTTTCTCAATAAAATGTTTGTTGTCTCTAAAAAAATCCGTTAGTTTTTTCATGTTTTGCATGAAAAATCATAGAGTTGGAACTTTGATTTTGATATCTATTGGTTCTCCATGTTCTCCATATTCTTTTCGAAAATTTCCTTAACCAGCTATTAATTGAGACTAATTTCGAACTATTTAGGATTATTTGATGAAATGATCATCACATAAACTCTAATTTTAAAATTTGAGTGTAAGCAGTCTGATCTAAGTAAAATTGAAAAAATTCTCAAATTTCTCCCAAATTGCTTATAGTAAAATTGAAAAAATTCTCAAATTTCTCCCAAATTGCTAACAATATTGCACTCCAAACATAAAATCAAGCATATATGAGAATCGATCTACTGATTTGTTAAGTCATGGTCAATTTTTGAAAAATAAAAATAATTTTTTAATTAAAAATTTATTAAAAAAAATATTTTTTTTTCAAAATTTCCATTCAACCAGCTGTTAATTGAGACTAATTTCAAAGTATTTAGGAGTGTTTGATGAAATGATGTTCACATACGATCTAAATTTTATGTATTTAATTTTAATATAGTTGCATTAGTTCAGTAAGATGTAAAATAGCTTAGGACCCTATGCCCATTATGTGCACTTCTCTTTTGAGATGTTATGATTTAAAAGTGTGTATTAATGTCTTTTTTTTAACAATTCCCAAAGTTTGATTGAAAAATTCTTTGAAATAAAGATTGAAACTTCAGTAGTGCTGCCTAATCTAACCTTAGATGTATCTTCTAAGATGACTCCAAGACAAGTTTGTCTTCCATCCAATCTAATTTCTTGATTTGTTGTCTCAAGTTGTGGATGTTACAGCTCATATTAACATCATTGCATGTTTAAATCCCGGCTACAATGACAATCTGATTCTGTCACTGTGTGATTTTCCTATGAAAAAATTCATTGCATTTTCCAGGTAAGGGATGAGCTTGAACAACTTCTGGATGATGATGATGATATGGCAGACCTTTACTTGTCAAGAAAATTGCCCGGCCCATCATCACCTGTTAGTGGCTCTGATGTACCTGATAAATTCCCCGCCTCTCCAACTGTAGGCTCAAAGATAGCTAGAGCAAGCAGGCCAAGCATAGCAACGATTCACGGAAATAACGTCGAGAAACTTGAGATGTTACTAGAGGTCATAAAACCTACTGGTCAATAAGCATTGATCAAGGCACTTGCATTCTCTTTGGAATGGAGATTCACTCTGCTGCAACCCTCATGCATGGGACATTTCTAGGGCAATTGGAACTATTTGTCTGGTGGCCTGCCCCAGCTATTTGGGGTCTATGGCCTTTCTATGTTGTGAATTGTCACATACCTGATTGGCAGTTCCATTGTCTTATTGATGTCTGCTGCGTGTACAGTGAACATGTTGGAGACGAGAACCTCCATCGCCAAAGCCGTTTGCTAATGTCTCTAGCAAACCACTTTCCTCCAAATCTAATATGAGCTTTTGTTCAATTTTACAGGCATACTTCATGCAAATCGATGGCACGCTGAACAAACTGACCACGGTATGCACTGATTAAGCATTAGTAGTCATCACTAACGATTTTTTCAGTAATGGTTTATGAAGAAATTACAATTTGAAAATGAGTTGTTATCCACATATGTTATTGCATTTACATTTCCATAATATATATATATATATATATATATGTGTGTGTGTGTGTGTGTGTGTGTGTGTGTGTGTGTGTGTGTGTGTGGGAAAAGGTACTATGGGCTCTAGCTCATGGCTCCGTCCCATGCGGTCGAGCTGTGTGGGCCCCACCGTGATGCGTTTCGAACATCTACCCCATCAGTCAAATGCATCATTCCATCGGGAGCCTAGGTCTCAAAAATCAAGTCAATCTGTGACTTGTGTGGGCCACACCACATATATATATATATATATATATATATATATATATATATATATATATATATATATATATATATATATATATATATATATATATATATATATATATAAGTTCTAGTTGGGCCCACAAATCCTTCCGGAATTTTATACTGTAAAAATAAAAAAATAAAATAAAAATAAAATAAAAAAGAAAACTGGTTGTATCCTGGATATTAGATGTGTCATGTGATCTAGTAAGAGTCTACAAATTACTGGGTGTCAAGCACTCTCTCTCTCTATATAATTTGGAAGATCTTCCTGTATTTATGCCCGGTAGCAATTCCGCAATCCAGTCTGCAAGCCCGGTAAAGGAGGGTGTATGTCATGTGGAAAGCTTGTCATTGAACTCTGTATAGCAGTCATAAGAATTCCTGTTTAAACGGGACTTGTAAAGCAGACCCCAAATAGCTGGGACAAGGCTATGATGATGATGATTATTATCTTTAGCTAATGGCTACTCTGTTGAGTTCTTAAATAGAGGATTCAGTGCATATGCTTGACTATAACAACTATATGTTGCATCATTTGATATTACATTGATGGCTCTATCATATATGATGATACAAGAAAGTGAATCCTATTGGCATTTAGAATCCCAAGTAGCAGCTTGAAATCTTCTAGTAACCCTCAAAATTCATAAAGCAGATCTATGGGCCTTGAATTTCACGTTGTTGACTGCCATTTTATGTGGTAAACCATCTTCTTTCTTCTTTTCTGTTTTCTATTTTACCTTTTTATTTTGGAATTTTACTAAATTAAAATATCTTTCCAGCTACGTGAATATATTGATGACACAGAGGATTACATTAATATTCAGGTAATTGCTTGTACATGAAGAATTCTCTCTTTTACATCCATGTGGTTTTATTTGGATGAAAATAGAATGTTACTGCTTTAAAAAATAATAATAATAATAATAATAATAATAATAATAAAGCCATATCCTGTAGTCATGTTTTTTTTTTTTTTCCTCTGCCACAGCTTGACAATCATCGAAATCAACTGATTCAGGTGAGATTTTATAAGGACATTGGAAAGGAACTGCCCATGCATTGGATTCTTTCTTTTGTTTGATCTCCAAGTTCTTGCATTTTACTACAGGCAGTAATTGTTTCAATTGCAATGCACTGTTTAGGGGTCTATTAATCTTTTCTTTTATTCTGTTGCAGCTAGATCTCTTCCTTGTCACTACTGCTCTTAGCGTCACTATTTTTTCGTTGGTTGCCGGGATCTTCGGCGTGAGTATGAAATATACATGGAATCAAAACCATGGATATATATTTAAATGGGTACATTTTCTCTTCCTTTTTTCTTTCAAATAGACAATTTGTGCTTGACCAAACACATGCTGTTTTCATATATAAATCAAGTTTCTTAATGTGTAACCAAACAGGTGCTCGTCATCACAGGATCAGTTGTTGCCACTGTTTTCATCCTCATCCTATCTTATGCACGCCACAAAGGTCTAGTTGGGTCTTGATGTCTTAATGCACTAACATTCCTCCCTTCAGGAATTGATTCTGCTTCCCAACTGCTACATTGAGGATAAGACGTGGATGCTGAAATACTACATCAAGGTTAGAGAAAGCCCAGTCAGCCTAGGGCTGTCAGTGAGCTCGTCGCTGCCCCCAGCCAGTTCAAAATCTGGGCTTAAACCAACCCAGACTAGACCGTTGATGGACCTAGCCTCACTGAAAAATCAGACACCTTCAAATTGTTTTCTTAGCCTAGTCTCTGTTTTTTGAAATGGTTTCTTGCTTTTTCCAGATTAAAAAATAAAAAATAAAAAATAAAAATCAGATTGGTGACCATCAGATAAAGCAGCCATTACTAAAAAGGATTGCATGTACATGTAGTGATCATATGGTCATTGGAGGGATTGATCTGATTTCAGGTGAAAGTACTAATAAATTATGTAGAATCAACATCAGTGTCTTGTTCTTGTACTTTTAATGTCGATAATCAATTATTATTCCTGTTCTTTGTAACCCATATCAGAAATTGATCAGAGAGAGCACTTGATTTTCCCAACTTCTTGTATTTATATATGATGCCGAATTATCGGTCCGGATGCATCCGGACATGATTTGTAACTTAATGCTGCCATCTGTATGAATGGACACATGGTTTGGTGATCCGGACAGTTGATCTGATGGGGATGCCACAGATGTCTCCAAGGGATCAATGGCTTGCAAATGGATGGTTAAGAAAGAAATATAACAACCCAATGATTTCCCACCCATAGCCGGCCTTATCAGATCAACGGCTTGATGACCGAGCTGTGGGCCCCAGTTGCTCCTGACGCTTGTGTTAGGGCCTGATGGTTTCTCACTAGTAGTTCCGT
This sequence comes from Magnolia kwangsiensis, assembly GCA_037074715.1. NCBI lineage: Eukaryota > Viridiplantae > Streptophyta > Magnoliopsida > Magnoliales > Magnoliaceae > Magnolia > Magnolia kwangsiensis. The sequence continues at coordinate 44,994,886 of CM073589.1, read as the reverse complement.
TATGCATTACATGAGACAAGAACATTCTCATGCTAATCGTTACATTTGCAATTAAGTAGATTCAAAGTGCATGAGAGGGTCTGTTTTTGTTGTGATACATCTATCGATTTCATTACTGCCCTATGGTGGGCTGCATTATGTAGTGTTGATCATCCAGAACATGCACCAAGTGTACGGTGGAGATGCTAATTGGGCTCGCATCCACCGCATCGGATCGATTTGGATCGCTTTATATGGTTATGTTTCTGCACTTGACAGATCACAATCGCCTTCCAATCTTCACCAGGCACATGTAAAATGGAGATGATCCGAGCCGTATGCACCTCGCACCCCACCGTACAAAATTTGCTGCTTTCAAACCATCCTAATAGTTTGATTAGGGCGGTCAACAGGCTGGGCCTGGGTTGGTCTTGGCTGGGTTTTTGAATTGTTACAGGCTGGGCCATGGGGCCCAGCTTATTCAAAATTATGATTTTGCAGGCCCGAGTTCGGCCCATTGACAACTCTAAGCTTGATTGGTGACCTTCAAACAATAATTGAATAAGAAAGTTAGCCAAATACATTTGCATAGACCTTCCTTTAGAAAATTAATTAAAATAACCCTCGATTATTATGATGTAATAAAAGAGCTCGTGTCATATTTTAAGTCCATATATTTTTTAGCCTCTCGATCACATACTAGCTATTTTTTAAGATGAAAATGCTCATTTACCAGCCTTCTTTTAATACGGCAGTAATTTTTTTGCTGAAGTCAAGATAATATTTTGAGAATGAAGTGTGAGCCCTACTAAATCAATGATTGGGGATACCCTCGGTTGATTTAATCCGTTCATCTTAATCTAACGGCTTTATAATTGTGGATTATTTTTTTTTAATTAATGGCTAATATGCATGCTCCTCCATTTGGCACCTCCACCTGATGGTCAAGGACCCTGACCATCTAGATGGATTCGGATTGACCATCTATCATCATGGTTGTTATTTTGGATTTTGATTGACCCATGCGTTCACTTCACCGCGGTTGACCTTCCGTACTCTAAGAAAACAAGCAAATATGTACCCTACTATGATGGATGATCCAGCAGACAGTGAAATTTTATTGATCTTGTTATTTGGTCCTGATCTGTCAATCTAGATGCTCGAGGCTTGAATCATTTGATCAACGGGTGGAGAACTTTTAATCTTTCTCTTGATATTAAGGGTTTGGATCACTGAACTTGTTTAACTTATACAAACTGATGGTCCGAGGTTATTTACAGAATCTTGACCTACCATCAAATAAAAGGCCCCATCGTGGATGATTAATGCTGCAAAAATCTCCCAAATGCCCAGTACTAACCCTCAAACTGGATGGCCAGTAAATAGATGGTTGAGAAAGAAAATGCGATCCGATGGACATGACCCATCTATGGTAGGTCCATTGTTGCATAGTCCGGATTGGTAGAGACATCTATACAGAGTACACGTGGAAGAGTGATGTGAAAATCAGTTGGCCCATATGCACAGCCCGATCCGTCTGATCAGTGTGGAAAACAAAGGCAGTTAACGGTCAAATAGGCAGTGGTATAAGCTGTAGAAAAAGTAACGGATAGGATTGTTTGATAGATTTTATTTAAAAATATGAGCCATCAATCCTCGTTCCTGCTGTATCATCTCTCCCACATGGAGGAATTCGGGTTTGGAATTATAATAAATATACCAGATTTCATAATGGATGGCGGTCACGTGTACACATGCAACTCAACTGTCAAAAATAATATGGATAAAACACATAACACATGCATCAATCAACATGAGGCCACAGACATAATGGATTTTGAAATCCCTGATAAATCCTGATGATATTATCATGGGATTAATCTAATCCTTGCCATTTTCAAGAGCTGGATTATCAAATGCAATTCTCCACCCGGAGGTTCCAGGAGAGAAAGGACACGTCTTTCTAGCTGAAGAATCTCGCCGACCGGGTCTCTGCCCTCCAGCTTGGGTTCGATCGGGTGCTCAATGGAAGGACCAACGGTGGGGAACGGAAGTTCTAATGGACAGCTAAGATCAAGGCACCCAAGAAGAAGAATGGCGTCGATTGGAAGTATACATGGACGACGGAGATAAAGGGTGAGGGGCGTGAGTTGGAGAAGAATTGCAAATGGATGGCTGAGTATAAGGGAAAAGGGAAGGACTCTCCAGTCTCACACACGTACAATTTCAAGGCGTCCACGGCTCCTGCTGGATCCACCAAAACTAGTAAGAAGGCTGCGAGTATATTCAATGTTGAAACCTTAATTAGGATTTTACAATGGTGAATTCCTAATTAGGGATTTACAATGTTGAAACCCTAATTAGGGATTTACAATGTTGAATCCCTAATTAGGGAAAATATCAAATTGTTGGATGGTAGCTTATCATCTAATCGGTTGGGTTCCATCATGGATATCCTCTCTCTCAAAACTGATTCCCAAAACTGATTCCCAACATACCACCAGGTGGTTTTCCATCATGGATATCCTCTCTCTCAAAACTGATTCCCAAAACTGATTCCCAACATACCACCAGGTGGTGTTCCATCATGGATATCCTCTCTCTACTCGTACCTTAGTAGTGACCGAGTGCCAGTAGTTGCTCAAGGCGATGAGGGCTTTTTTATGGACACTCCTTGCCAGCTGCTCAGGTACAGTTCCGCTAAACTAATTCCAAGACACCTTGTGTTGCTGCTGTTGTTGCCCATAGTTAGAAGTATGGCCGAATGATCCTCTGGATCCCATTGGTGAAGAATGATGCATGTGAGAGGGATCCAGGGATGATTTAGAAAATCATCTGATACAACTCGTTATCTTCTTGAGTCCTTTGGTTTTGGTCCAAAATAAAATGGGCCACCATGCCAAAACAGGATCAAAACCAACTAATACAAGGTGAGTTGTACGGTTCCAGTCCTCTGGTGAATCGTCATTGTAGTCTTTCCTTTCTCCAAATTGAAATAATGAGGGTTATGTTTCATGGATGTGAAGTCTTGAACAAGATTTCGAGTCATAAGCAAATGAATTCACTGTCTCTAGCTGTTGAGGCTTTGTTTTGTTGAATTTTTGCAGATGAGAATTGGGGGGTTTTTCTAGATACCCATTATAAGAAATTCCAAATGGTATTTGGTTTATTGTGTTGATTTGGAGATTCCAAAGATCTAATGCTAAGAGGGTCATTCTAGTTTTGTGCATGTAAATAGAAAAGAAGCTGTAGTAATGAAATTCATGGTATTGTGTTTTTTGAAGTTATTGAGTAAAAAAGAGAAGGAATCTACTTTCCATTCTGCTAGTTTGGGGAGCTGTTAACTAATGCCTTTCTTAACATTTTTTATTTGTGGTCTACAAATAGATGGTCAAGAAGAGAAGTAACTGTATGCAGGGGACAAAGAGACTGGGCCGAGCCTTGCAGCCTGTTGGTTTCGTCATCTACCCTGGGTGGCAGGAGCACAATTCATCCAGGCCTCGACTCAGGTCCTCAGCTCATGTATTGGACTTGAGCATGCTTACAGCACTTTCAGCAAAGATAGTTTTTACTTTTTGGACAGAGGAAAATGCTAGTATATTTTAAAATGTAGGAAAAAGTAGAAATATTACAATATCCCATTCCCACCATCTTTCTAGAAAAGGGAGAAAAATGCTTGAACCTAAGTAGGTTATTTTCCTTTGTGTACCATACCGATGGATTAGTTGTAAATTTGACTTTCAGCTGACGTGTATGTAATTTTTCTATGGTCATTTAGCTGACAGAGTGTGATGCTAGTTTTATGTGCTACTTTTTAATCTTGAATTAATAATCTCCCATATGACCACCAGGTTGAATTTCTCTATTTATTGTGCCTAAATTATTTCTTTTGACTTTTAGCTAATTTGTGAGATTAAGTAGATCTGGAAATTCCCAGACTTCAATGGTCTTGTTATCAATGCTGCAAGTGTCCATCTTTCTATTATATGGTTGGCATTAGGATATACATCAAAATTGATATTTCTTTTGGTGAAATCAAGTATGCATCAGCTGGTGCACATTCACAGGATTGATGTCATTTTAAAGTGCCTACTGTCATTTTGTATATATTTTGTTATCTATGATCAATAACATTCATTATGGGTTCAAACCTTTTTAATTTTTCTATTTTATGGTAGTAGAACTTTCTTTTGTTTGTTTCCTTTTACTGTTCTTTTCCTATCAATATCTGATTCCAACTTGTGTACTCGGTAAACAGTTACAGCAAGAGAGGGACCGGTTATTAGCTGAAGTTGAAAGCCTTGCTGCCATATTGATTCTGGAGATGGATTTTGGTTTTTATAGCATTTGGTGGAGATATTACACGTGGATTTTCATTCTCAAAGGGCTTTTATGGTGATAATTCAATGTAGTTCCATACATAATCATGTTGATGGGTTTTGGTTTCTGTGGCATTTAGCATGGATTCTCTGTAGATTATATATGCATGTCCATTTTTTTTTCTTCAGAGCATTTTGTGAAGATTCAAGAACGTAACATTTTGTGGTGATTCATCACTTAAGTTCTGGTTGTATCCATGCTTATTTCGGAACATTGTGTAGTTTCTAGAATGCATTTTCGTTTTCACAGTAATTTCTATTTATTCTTATAGTTATCCATTTGCTCAGTTCTTGAAATGCATATGCTAATTAGGGAATTTGGATGTAAGGTCTATCCAAGTCAGCCTGCAAAGTAAGACCTAGACCTGAGCTCTTTTTGAGCCCTACCTTTTCTTTGATGCATACGAGAACTATCCAGAGATTGACATCATTTTCTGATCACTGTAGAAAATGATGATGACCTGAGGAAATGGAAAGGCTGGTTTGAATCTCGGCTCTGCCAACTGACCTGAGGAAATGGAAAGGCTGGTTTGAATCTCGGCTCTGCCAACTGACCTGAGGAATTTTGTTGACTTCTTCAATTGGTTCCTTGTTTTAGTATATGAGTTTTGATTTATCAGGAGAATTTATGGATTTCATGCGAGGAATATTCAGATTGTGTGGTCAATGTTTTGTGCCTAGTTGATTTATCAGGAGAATTAATGGATTTCCTTGTTTTAGTATATCAGTTTTGATTTTCTAGAAAGTTGGATGTTGCATACAAGTCATGCAGGTGCTTCTCCCATCTTGCTGATTGATCTTGCAATAGTCTTTCTAATCAGGACATGCTCTTCTATTTTTCAACTTCTCCCATCCAGAGATGCTTTTGTTTATTTCAACTGACTCATATCAATTTGATCTGTGATACATGGAACTTCTTAATTGGAGCCACATAGCATATACTTCGTAATGTTGTACCAGATACTTAGATACATGCACAATGGCCCTGGGGGGTAACAGTGGTGGTTGCACCGATGAGAACACAAGCTGTGAGAGGTGAGCCGCTCTTGGAGAGTGCACGAAAAACCCAGAGTATATGGTGGGGTCTGTAGAGGTTCTTGGTGCCTGTAAGAGGAGCTGCAAGGTGTGTTAGCTAATTGTTTTGGTCAAGGGGTGATCTCTTCTGGTGAGTCTGGTTATTTAAGCACCTAGGATGTTCTTCCTTATTTCTAGTCTTCTATCATTGCTGACTTTTTCCTTATTTCACTTTCTATTATAACTGACAGTTCTTCCTTATTTTTGCATTGCTAGTGGGTACGCTTTTTGAAAGATGGGTCTGTGAATTACATAGTTAGTAATGGATCTTATTTCTAGTCTTCTATCAATGCTGACCTTTCCTGAATATCCAGTTTATAAAAATATTTCTGGCAATAGGAGCGAAGCAACCTATCTGGTTACTGCTGATGATGTTGATTCATACCTTGCCATTGAAGTATAACCCCTTGATGACAGGAATAGTAAGAAATTTCACTTGCACACGTTTAGTGGATAAAACTCCCTCCCCAATGATTTTCAATTCTCGTTTTCAAAATGTTTCTTGTGGTTAGCTGTTCAATTTACATTTGGAACTTCAAACATTGTTACAATGAGGCAAATGCATTTTAGTGGCCGACCACAAAGGCATTTTGATGCAAACATCAATTGGGCCCCCAATACCACCACTCTTGGAAGAATAAGTCATGTATCCTCGTCATTTTTTTTTGTTTCATGGGTCCAATGGAGCTTGCTGCCGTAGGAGTTTCCATTGTTGTATTTAATCAAGTATCAAGGGTTGTTATCTTTCCACTTGTTAGTGTTACAACATCATTTGTTGCAGAGGAAGATGCTGCCTGTAAGATGATGAGCACTGAAGAACGAGGAAAGGAAAATTTGGAAGAGGCTTTACCTTCAAGCAGTGAAATGAAAAACTTGCCTTCACATCTTGGTATGCCAACATCTATACAGCCTCGTTCTTAATAAGAAGAAATGGTTGGTTAGATAAAGTGATGAAATTGGAAAGTGTCTGAATTTTCTTTTGATCTCTTTCATATTGATTTTTTCATGTATACATTCATTTGGAGTTTCGTAGTTCAATTCAACTACTTGGAAAATTAGCATGCTTTCTTTCATCATTGATCTATCAAATTCTGGCAAGGATGAGTACACCCATTCATTGCTTTTGAAAATCAAAATATGGCAGAAAGCAGGGTTTTTTTTTTTTGGGGGGGGGGGGGGGGGGGGACTGGGGGGTTGTTAGCTTGTTAGTACACACTCCATGTAGCCACCCCCACAGAAAGTGGGTATGAGAGAAGGTATATACCATCGGTGTCTTCAGCACTGGTTATCGGTGGTGTGCTTGGTGTTCTACAAGTTGTTCTCCTCATTTTTGCTACAAAGCCTGTCTTAAACTTCATGGGCGTGCAATTAGTAAGTGGGGCACACATTTACGGGTTTGCATTAATTGTTGGTCATGGTTTCTCATTTTCTTTCGTATGTCATAAACATCTATTAGGATTTTGAAAGAGAAAATGCATCATTTTTCTAATGTTTTCCATAAATATACCTCCTTATTTTGATTTTTTTTTTCCTTGTGCAGGATTTTAATCAATTGTGCCTAAATTTATGCTTACAAACTAGCACTTTAGCCTTTGATGCTACTCGTGCCGGGAGTACCATATAAAGGATTGTTTATTTTTTATTTTAATTATTTAAGACCATTTTCAATTTATTGTAAAAAATATTATATATATATATTTTTTATTATGAAGTAATATAGATTTTGTTTAAATTGTATTGCAACATTTTTTATGTTTCAAATATTTTTTAAAAAAATGCAGGTTTCAATTGAATTATATATAATAAAAAAAAATTTACTGGCCTGCGCACGGGCTACTGAAATTCGTACAAGGACTTTTACCGGCGCTAGTATAGATCTTTGTTGGCGCTTTTCTGAATTTAAAAGTGTCTAGGAAGCCAGTTTTTATCGCGCTTGAATAGACTTTTACCGGTGCTCTTTCTACTTTTATCAGCACTTCTGTCAGAAATACCAACACCGCGAAAGACTACCATTAACGGCGCTCGGATAAGCACCGACAAAAATGAGTTAGCGCTGGGATAACCTTTACTGACATACCCTTCTATCGGCGCTTGTCTAGCTCCGCTAAAGTATTATGCCGGCGTTTTTGGGGGGTTTTACAGGCAGTTTTGGCCGCCGATAAAAGTCAATTGTCTTGTAGTGTACAGGTCTAATCTTGTCGATCGTCATCTCACTATTTTTATTTTTTTTTGGGACGTGTATACATGTGTTTGTGAGTCAATGCATTTATCCACTTCTATATCAGATCCCTGAAACTAAAAGTGCATATACAAGGAAATGAAGATGCACGCTGACCTCCCAAGAGAGGGCATGTGGCCTGCGATCATCATTCTTCACGTTCGCCGAAATCCCATCTTTTGATAGTTAAGAGGGGGATCTGTTCACAAACTCAAATCCTTTGACTCTAGATTTTACTTCTTCGAAATCAGAAGTAGCTTCTTCAAGAACAAGAATATCCTCCTTCGTCTGCTCCACATCGCATTCCAGTTCACATAGAAGAAAATTTTGCTCGAATCCTTTGACTCAACTGCTTAAGATTTTCAAGAACAAGAATATCGTCCTTCGTCTGTTCACAAGCTCAAATCCTTTGACTCAACTGCTCTGTTAAGATTTTCAAAGAGAAAGCACCACAATTGTTGCCTAAACCTTTCTTTATCTCCTACAGTAGATGTTACCGAAGCATTACATGAAGCTACAGGATCACTTTCCTGGTATGAAAGTGAAGCAAAATTTTGGAGACCTCGGCCCATTATTGAAACCTGCCCAATGACTGGTACTTCAGAAATGTCCAAAGCACCATCCTTAGATTTGTCAGAAAGCCCCTGAGCATCTGTCATGATTCCATCACCTTCAATTGATGTTGGTGGAGAAATTTCAATGGTTGGAATACCAGAACTTGGAGCATCCATTTCTTCAATCCATCTTGGCTCGTGGTGGGTCTTCCCAAGCTTCCTAACAGCATCATTCAGAGTATTTGTTTTCCCGTCTTCTTCTGGCAGCCCCAAGTCTTCAAAAGAGATCTCATTGACCACTTGCCAGTTCCCATCAACAGACTCCTGCACTAATGAAGAAAGCATCCCAACAGGAAATGGAACCACATCTTCAAACACTAGACACTCTTTGACTTCTTGATGTTCACTAGGATTATTATGGCAGGAAGATTTAATTTTCCATTTTATTTTTCTTTGAATGGTTGGATCTTAGAACTATACAATGAATCTATATATTTCCATTAATCTTTGAAAGAAGTCTATCTAATGGGCTTTGTTACATTTGTCTTTTGCAGACTTATCCAAATCCTTTGCAAGATAATGTAGCATATTCAGTTAAGTTAATTTAGCTTTTCTACTCGAAACTGATTTCCTTTGCTCTATTTTTTTTATTTTTTATTTTTTATTTACCAACAACTATGGCAAGTATATATTAGATTTCATTAGGGAGTTGCAGGCTTTCGCAAGTCAATGGTTATATGTTGTTATAGGAGGTATCATATTTAGTGGATTCCATTTATGTGCATGTATTTGTCATGAGGTATCATATAATGCTTTGGCAAGGAGTTTTTATTTTCAGTATAATTGAACTTTTTGGTTTGATTAATAAGATTCTTATTAAGCAATCATGTGAATTGGATTTATTTTGTGAATAGAATTCTTATTAAACAATCGTATGAATTATTTTTTGAATGAACATCAGGTGTTAGATTCATAAAAACAAATAAATAAAATTTGATGATATATATGTATTATTTAATTTACAGATATTTTAGCGACGGACTAAATCCGTCGCTAATTTCTAAACAAAACCTCGCTCCTCATATTAGTGACAGACCTTATCCGTCGCTAATATTTTTAATGACGTACTAAAGTCGGGTTTTTTTTTTTTTTTCAAATTAGCTACAGATTTTTATTTTTGCGACGGATCTTATCTGTTGATAATCAGATAAAACGACGGATTTTTTCTGTCGGAAAAAAAAAAAGACCCAGTAAACAGCGACGAACCAAATCCGCCATTTATTTGGTTTAACAACGGATTTGGTTTGTCGTAAATCTGCGATTTTGGTGTAGTGCATTTTGTCTAGATCTAAGATGATTTAAGTGGGCCCAAATATGGTCCCATGATACAGATCTAAACCATTAAAATATACTAAACTAAAATTGATGAAATATAATAGATAATGTTTTATATTTGCAAAACAGTTAAATGAAAATATCTCCTGTGAGACAAAATGAAAGGAAAATGTGTCATTTCATGTGGCTGTAGTAAAATTAAATTATTTGTGTTTCATAACTGTATATGAGAAACAAAAAGAGCTATATGGTAATACTTCAAAGAAAAATGTTGTTTATAGCATAGCAAATAGGGACGATGGTATATGTCAAAAACTAAATTATTTAATATTGTTTTTCTAAATTATTACACCTATTTAGACAGTGGTATTAAATGGAATGGAATTGAGTTAGATGAAATTAACACCATTATTGCATAATTATTACTTGTCCAGAAATATCATGGTGTTTTCATTGTCCAATCTCACATTTGAGATTAAATTCATCCATTGAAAAATACACTATATTAAGTGAAGCTTGCGTTGGGTATAACATGAAATTGTAATCAATACACCACGTTTAATGGTTGTTGTCAGTCACCTATACACATGTAACTTAAATGTCACGTGTAAATGGCACATATGCATGGATGGCATGGATAAAACATACACATCAATACAAGGCCCAAGGATGTAGCAGATTTCAAAATCAATAAAAAATCATGTAATATCTGTCACTGGCTCTTGAATATATGATACTAGATTAATTCAATCCATCCTATCATTTTCAAACACAAGATGTAATTTGCATGCAATCAAATTCAATTTGGTGTCACCTAATCCCATCTAATACCATGCACGAAATGGCCATTCAAAAGAGAAGAGTCAATTTACCAAACCATTGAAATCTTTGGAATAAGAACTCTCTCTGGATTATTATCCCCAGTCTAACAGCCCTCAATTGGATATAATCGGAGGTAAATGTAACAAAATGGTACATTTGGCCCGGTGTGTTTTGCAATTCCTTATTGGTGTGAAATAGCTTTCTTGCCCTTTTCCTTGAAAGGTAGAGAGTCACATTAAGGGCTTATTTGGCATCTCTAATTTAATCTAATGAGGGCTTTTCAAATAAGAACTATTCCAAAACTCTTTTTATTCTAAGAAATTGTTTTAAATAAGATCATTTGGTAAAATTAGGTTTTCAAAACCCAAAAAAGTTCTTGTATAAAATAACTAAGCACGTTCTACAAGAAAATATTTTTTTAGGAGTAGTTTTGTCTTTTTTAAAGATTATAATAACTTTATTGTAAGAGTAATCGAAATAATTTTTTTTTGGATCTCATCAGATATTGACCGTGCCCCAAATGACAAAAGAATAGATAGCTACAACCTTAGTGTTTTAAGACATTTGTGTTGTCCATTATGTCAGATTTTGAATGTGGATCCTCCATCATATGGAGCCCACCTTTGATGTGGATCATCTATCATCTAAGCCAAACCTTCAAAGTGGGTCGTCCATCATGCGAGGCTTGTCTTGGATGTGGACCATTCATCATTGGATGTGGGCCATCCATCATGTGGGGCCTACCTTGATGTAGATCATCCAACATGTGGGGTCCACTATTAATGCTAATTGTCCTTTATGTGAGGCCCCTCAATGTCCACTACCCATCACATAGAATTCATATTTGATGTGTCCATTAAGTGGGCACCACCTTTGTAAGGCCCGTATCTTAGCCCGTATTGTTCCATATGTTTCCGCCGTCCTTCCAATCGAATTCCGGCAATTTTCGACCTGTTTTCGACATTTGCACGCGATCCTAAGTCAAGTCCTGCATACCGAAATCGGCTCAAACTGAAATTTGTATCATAGCGACCGCCCCATCGCTGCGGTTCCAATGTCATGACTCGCGAATCGAACCGATACCTAGGCTGAAAGATGTCGGTTTGCGTTCAATTTGAAGAAATCACCGTGTGTTGTAATCCCGAGAGAATCTCTACCATCCATCAAATCAATCAATCAAATCAAATCAAATCAATCAAGTACAAAGCAACCCATCACCCCATCCCATCCCCAAGTACACAAGCCATTCCCCAAGTCAACCCTTTCTTACACAACCCATACCACCCATCACTCATCACTCCCTTACATCCCATCCTCTCTCTCTCTCTCTCTCTCTCTCTCTCTCTCTCTCTCTCTCTCTCTCTCTCTCATTTCTTCCAAGCAATCCTTCCATGGAGCACCCACGTCCATGTCTCCCATGAGAGAACCTTGTGTGGCCCACTTTGTACCTCCCATCTCCACCATCTAAAGAACATCTTGACTGTTTAAATCGTCACCTTGGTGCTCTATATCGTGTTGGCGGACGAAGGAAGAAGAGATCAAAGGTGGGTGCTTCTCTCTCTCCCTCTCTTTCTCATGTTTGTGTGATGTGTGGCCCACTCGGATGGACCCCACATTGATGTGTGTCTTATCCAACCGTCCAAGCCATGTGGGCCCTACCATTGGTGATGGATAACATGAATATCAAATAGATTCAAACCATATGGGCCACGTCCACGTGAGACCTACCTTGATAAATGGCATAGAAACATCGTCCGTCTAACGTCCAAGGATGCTGGACGGGCTCACTGGAGTTGAACAAACAGTGATGTGTACTCGTCGAAAAAAAAAGGTACTTAGCTTTTATGCTTTTTGGGTGGGCTGCTTATGTAGGCCCCACCTTGTTGAATGAATTCAATCCACGCCGTCCATCCCATTCAACGGATCATTTTAGGTGTTGAGCCGAAAGATGGGCCCAAATCCAGATTTCTGGTGGGCCATAATATAGAAAATGGTGATTTTGGGTGACTTATACTGTTAAGGCCCACTGTGATGTTTTTATATATAAAAAAATACTGTATAATTGGACTAGTTAGATCTGTTACGAGCCGAAGGGACCAATAGACGGTATGGATTTTACTGATATAGGCCCCACCTATGAAATATTTCTAGAAATCAAAAAAAAAAAAAAAGAGAGAAAGAAAGAAAAAGGGAAGCAAGACGCTGACGCTGACGCTGCTGCTGTCAGCGTCCGGCGTCACAGCAGGTGGAATGGTGGGCCCCACCTCAGGCCCCACTGTGATGCATGTAGAGTATCCAAACCATGTAACTGATGGGTTCCCTTCAGGCATGGGAATACCCCAAAAATCTGCCGTTAACGGCGCTCGGGTGGACCACACCACTAGCAACAGGGGATTGAACGTTTACCTTTGAACTTTTTTTTTTGATTATTTTTCATCTCAATTCAGGTCTTTGTGACCTTATTCATTGATTGGATGGAGAATAAACGTTATGGTGGCCCACACGTGTGAACCCACCTTGCTTATGTGTTGGACCCGCACCGTCCAAATCTTGGAAGGTGGGTCCCACGTTGCTGCACGTCAGCTAACTTTGTGGTGCCTACCCGTTGTATGTGTTTATCTATACTGTCCAACCATTTGCAGCCGTGTGGGGCCACCCCACACGTGTTGCACGTGTGGGATGGTACCCTACCTTGATGTATATGTTTTATATCCACAGTGTCCAAATGGACGGGTGTGAGGAGCGCACCATGATGTATGCTTCATATTCCACGCCACCTGTCCATCTGGACGTGATCGTGGACCCCACCATGATGCAATATCCAGGCCTTCCAGGGCCTGGATGTTGCTGTCCTCTTAAAAAGGTAATTATATTATTATTTTAATGATATAATATTTATATGTATGCTATATTTGTGGGGGGTCAATCAGGAATGTTTGTGGTGATCCACACCGTCCATTATGGACGGTGGATGTACTTTGGCTGGTATACCTCACACCAGTTATATAGCTGTCGTATGTCGTTAGCAGCCTATGTGGGCCCGTACATGTGTTGAAGGTCAAATAGTGCATATTAGACCCCAAATATTGTCTGGATTTACGAACATAATAGTGTTTAACGGCTGATTTAATCGTGTTGATGTTGCAGGTTGATTTTACAAGCTTGGATCGAAATAAGATACTAAATGCATGGATTTAACGCTCCAAATTCACCAAAGCATGGGACACACTCCAGGGGACCAAGATTGACAGATATACACAGTCAGAAATCTGAGAAAAATAAGAAACTGAAGCTCAAGTGGCTTGAAATGCGTCCAGAATGTAAGATCATGAGGTTCCCACCATCCGTTCGGCTCGAAACTTCAAACGTCGCTTGAGGACTATAAATTAACCGTACACTTCGAATTTCATCCATTTAATCCCTGTGGAAGTGTCCCAACAGCCAGATTAGCTCATAAATCGTCCATCTGGAGCCCTCCTACTATCCGTATATGCCTCAAAATTTGTCTCAACTGTTAAAAAGATCTGATTTACGAGATGGATGGACTAGATTGCTCATAAACATCATAATAGAGCCCATCTAGTTTAGCATGTGTACAGTGCACATGTGCACTCGTCGTGCACCGAGTCAAGTCGGTCAGCAAGACGCTAACCAACTTTCTTCTTAAAAAAAAAAAAAAAAAAAAAATTATGCACCAGCAGCGGACGCACGGCCGCTGGCCGTTTTTGCGGACGGTTGTGGGCCCTACCCATTAACTGTACGTCTGATCCAAGCCGTCCATCTTATAGAGGGGTTCGAATACTATAAAACCATGGTGACCTTTTGCATCCATGCGTGCACACGTGTGTGATGCAGGGGCTACAAAAGGGTTGTCCTGTAGCGTTCAAATCTTATCTTTTAGTTATTTCTTCTCTGGGCCACGTCAATGGACGTTCAAAACCCCCATTCTTGACTGAAATTTTGTCCTGAATCCAATGGACAGGGTGGATTTTTCAGAAAATGCTTCTTTGGGGCCCACCGATCACAACAGCGAAATGGTGCGAAAGGTTTCGCACATCCTCGAAAACTGACTTTTTCAGGCGATTTTGGCCCACCATCTTTGATCATATGGCAGATCTGAACCGTCTATCATGTAGAGAACCCAAGAAAGTACTAAGGGACGGTGTTTCTTTAGAATTTGAGCGAGGAAAGTGGCGTGTTTCGAGGCACCGAACTTGGCTGCGAAAATTACACTCCCTATCCTGCTACAACTCTGTCACTGACTCCAGCCTTCCAGCAGCTATAAAAGGAGGTTTTGGACGTGGGGAGCATTCATTCAGGTCTTAGGAAGGAAGAAAAAGAGAGACGTGGAGGCTCGAGCAGGGACGTGAAGCAGAAGAAAAAAAAGAGTATTTTCTTTTTTTAGTTTATTTCAATTATGGAGATTTAGCCCATCCATGTCTGGCTAAACCTCTTAGCTAGGGCTAAGAGGTGAACCTTGTAGTGAGATGGGAGATTTGATTTTATTTTAATTTTAATGCATGAATTGACTTTGATTTTAGTTAATTATTATGGGAATATTTTAGGTTTTTAATGGTCTGTTGTGACTGAAATTACAATGGGTCTGCAATGGCTTTGAATATTTTCGTTCTTTTTAATGTTTATGATGTCAGGAAGCCTTGTTGTTCACCATAGTCTCCTGGGCATGGTTGGATGACGGTACCCTTCCTAACTTTCATACATGTGATTGGGTGGTAATTAGTTTAATTCTGTTGTTTGCCATAGTCTTTTGGGCATGGTTTGGTGATGGAATCCATTCTAATTCATATACCTTTCATCTCTTGAAAACTAGATCAATGACAGTTCAGTTAATTTTCATGAAACATGCACAAGATCTCCCTGATCTCTACAAGTGGATCCTCTGAATCCCTAGTTCCCTTCTCCTGATTACTCTCAAGTTTAGATAATTATTTCACCAGTATTCCTTCAAATTCAATCAGATTAGATTTCATCTTAGCCTAGTTCTAGTTCTAGATAATTTTAGATTACGTACAGTTTCAGTCCCTTGGGATTCGACCTCGGTCTTACCGAGTTATTACTACATCACAACCCTGCACTTAGGGAGTGAACAACATGATGTTTGTGTTAGATCCAAACAGTCCATCCATTTGGCAAGATCGTTTTAAGGTTGAGATTAAAACTGAGGCAGATTCAAATCTCTGGTGGGCCACCACACCACCATGATGTATATTTTCAGCAGGCCCACCGTGTCGTACCTGCTCTATATTCATGATGCCCATCCATTTTCTGGACCATGGGCTGCCTCGTGGGGCCCATTTTGTGATATATGTGAGGCCCACATGGTGAGGCCTTTTTCCATTGTATGCGTTATATCCATGATGTTCATATGTTTACGGGTCCATCAGTAATATGTGTGAGGCCCACCATGTGCACGTATTTTATCTAGATCGTCCATCTGTTTGGATGACCAATCAGGGCCTGTAGCAGTAAGTGTATGTGTTGTATTTCCATGCTACCCATCCGCTTTCCCAGGTAGTGTAAGGGCCGTGGGCCCCATTGAGAGGCAGGCCCAAATCCCAAGTGGACCACACTAGGGGATAGTGGTGATTGAGCGCCCATTGAAGGGCTGCCCTGTGAGGCCCACCATGATGTATGTGTACTACACACTGTCCATTTATTTTTGAGTCGTAGGCCTCATTGCCTTGAGAGACCCACTCATTGCACACATGAGGCCCATTGGTGCAGGCCATCCATGTGGCCCATCTATGATGTATATTTGAGGCCCACTTGTAATTTATATTTGAGGTCACCTTGATATTTATAAGGCCCATTTGTTGGGCCCACTTTGATGTATTTTTGTGGCCCATTTTTTGGGCCCACTTTTATGTATTCGTGTCCCATTGTGGAGGCCAACTTTGATATATGTGAGGCCCACATGATTATGCTCATCTTTATATATTTGTGGCCCATGTTATGAGGCCCACCTTGGTATTTGAGGCCCATGGGTCGGGGCCTAATGGGACGTACATAAGGCTCATTTCAATGTGTGATCCAACCATGATAAGTGTATTGTATATCCGCGTCATCTAGCCGGTGAATGGTGGGACTCACCTCGATGTATGTATTTTATATCCGCACTATCTACCCGTCTTGATGGCACATGGCCCACTTCCTGCATGTGTTGGGCTTGCCTACACTATACAGGCCCACCATGTTGTGCATGTTTCACCCATACCGTCCACTTGTGCGGCCCACTCATTGTATTTAAGAGGCCCAATAAGTTGTATTTGTAGCCTATGGGAAAGACCCATTGTGATATGTACTAGGCCCATTATGTGTAGCCACTTGACGTATTCGAGGCCCAGGTACGTGACCCATTTGATGTATTCAAGACCCATGTGTAGGGCCCACATGTTGTATGTTTGAGGCCCATGTGCAGGGCCCACCTGTCATGTATATGAGACCCATTAATACAATCCACTTGATGTATATTGAGGTCTATGGGTCGTAGCCCATTATGATGTATCGGAGGACCATGGGTCGTGGCTCATGGTGATGTATATTAGGCCCATGTGTTCGGCCCATGGTGATGTATAACAAACCCTTGTATGAGGTTGTGGGCCTATTGTATGTTTGGCCCTACATGGGCCACTCTTTGGGAGCAATGTTGGTTGAATGTCCTCATTGATACGCAATGACGGTTAGATGTCCTCATTGTGACCTTCCCTTAGGCCTTGTTAGGCCCATTCTCTTTGTGGGTTAATCCAAATAAGTGGGCCCCATTCGCCATAGACGGATGGCTCCATGCTATCGGATTTGATATAACTACGGTCGAAAGCCGATCTTTACATTATGGTTGATTGGTTGTCCATCTATGGACCCTGCCTTGCATCGATTATCGATTATCGATTGTTGATTACCGATCGAGGCCAATTGTCGATTGACGTGGCCGATTGCAGATTCTGTTTGTCATGGCCGATTGACCGATTACCGATCGAGACCGATTATCGAGACTAATTACCGATCGTGGCCGATTATCAATTGACGTGGCTGATTGTCGATTCTTCTTGTCATGACCGATTGACCGATTCTGATTATCGAGGCCAATTACCGATTGAGGCCAATTATCGTGGCCGATTGTCGATTTCGATTGTCGTGGCTGATCGCCGATTCCGATTGTTGAGGCCCGACTTGATGTATATGTGGCCCATGAGTGAGGGCCATCATGATGTGTATTAAGCTCTCGAGTGAAGCCCACGATGTTGTATATTTGGCCCTGGTGTGAGGCCATGAGTCCATTGTATGTTAGGCTCTATATGGGCCATTCCTTAGGGGCAATGTTGGTTAAATGTCCACATTGTCGAGGCCGATTGTTGATACTGACTATGAGTATGTGACAGCATAGCATCATAACATATACGCATCATCTGTATATTTGTTATGAGATGTGATTGACCATTGCATATGCCATAGGATAGGTTATTCATGGGGCTCCCTGGTAGGCGACGTTACCCCACATGAGCGCACGGTATGCGCAGGATTAATGCATGATTGCACTGTATGATTCATGCATCTCGCATTTGTGTGACATGACCACCGTACGTCCTAGTGACATCAGGGTTGTAGCCTCCACAGGCATATCGTGGATGGTCAGATGGGATACCAAAAATCTATTCTACATGAGGTGCTATAGATATCCTTGGATGAAAGTCCCAGAACCCTATTGGTTCCAGAGGTTACTCCAATATCTAGACCGAGTGGGTAGATGAGAGCCGAGTGCCGATTACTAGATGACTGCGCTCTCCACTGTGTCGTGGTCGGTTGGAGGGGGGTGCGGCCTTACCTGCCTGAGAGGAGGGGGCAATGCTAGGCTGAGTCTGACCAGCTCGAGGAATGGGACCGCTATTGACGAGCCGGGCCCGATATTGGTAGGCGGATAGTGAGGTCTCTTCCACTCACCTTGTTGCGCGCGATGGGGTGGAAATCTGGTATGGAGTGTAATAGACCCCAGTGATTTTCCAAAGAGGAACCATACTGATATGTGGACTTATTGAGTAGGAGTTACATGCTCATTCATTCATTCATTCACTATCCAGTCGGGCTGGTGATGCACAACTAATTGTTGTGTACCTTTGTTATAGCAAAGATTTCGGTTAAGCGCGCGACTAACCTGAGATCAGGAGTTTACCATGATGAGTCTGACTATCCAAATTTAGGTATGGGACTGGTTTGGATAGAAGTCCCTTGTGGTGGACCCCGTAGCCTGTGATACTACGTACTATCATCCCGACTTCACGCTCCAGCATAGTTATTTCATTCGCATCGCATCTTGCATTACATTCGCAGGCATATGACATCTCGGGTTGCTATTTCTGCACTTATATGGCCTAGACAGATTTAGCAGGATTTGTATATTACATTGCATTCTTGGCATCTGATATTTGGCTCTTTATGACTCCTTATCACATAGCTGTTCTATATTGCGTATTCTGATATTGATTGACTTATAGACTTGTCCATACTTTCGCTTACTCTGTTATCGTATGATGTATATCTTATCAGTATTTCTGCTTATTCTGATAATTCCTGCTCTTGTCAGTGTTTCGGCTTATTCAGACATTGTATGGTTTGTAGATTATCAGTTTTTCGGTATTGTATGATTATGACATTGTATTGAATACTTGACACTTACCTGGTGCACACACTTACACCACCCTCTAAGCTTTCTATAAGCTTATGCACGATAGATGCATGCAGGTGATGTTAGGTTGATGTAGTGTTGAGCATGGAGCATACAACGGTCTTTTGGAGCTTGATTTTTATTTATGTAATTCCTTTCAGCGTTGTACTCAACTGATTATATTAGTGGATATGTGATGATAATGTTACCTTTGTGAATTGGGTAATCATGTGGTTATGCTTATTGTGAGTTAAATGTATATAAAAAAAATCCTCCTTGTAAGATCCCAGGATCGGAATCTGGCATATGAACGCTAGGAGCCGAGAATGGGGTACTACGGAGGCTGTCGGCACTGG
This sequence comes from Magnolia kwangsiensis, assembly GCA_037074715.1. Classification (NCBI taxonomy): domain Eukaryota; kingdom Viridiplantae; phylum Streptophyta; class Magnoliopsida; order Magnoliales; family Magnoliaceae; genus Magnolia; species Magnolia kwangsiensis. The sequence goes on along the minus strand of CM073589.1, from coordinate 44,975,489 downwards.
ATTTGGCGATCAGAATTCCTGTGAATCTGATTTCCAGGTTTGGTGCGTGACAACCTTCGAAGTGGGTTGTCCATCATGTGGGGCTCACTTTTGATGTCCACCATCCATCGTGTATGGTACATCTTCTATGTGGATCATCAATCATATTGCGCCACTCTAGATATGTCATCCGTCATGCAAAACCTTGGATATGGATCGTCCATTAATTGGAGCCCACTTGATTTGGATTGTCCATCACAAGGGGCCACACTTTGATGTGGGCCATCCATCATGTGAGGCCCACTCCATGCATTATGTGGGCCACCTTGATGTGAACAATTCATTATGTGGCACCCCACCTTTAATACAGGTTATTTATCATGTGAGCCCCTATAACATCTCCATTTTTTTTATTATTTTGGATTTCCAAAAACCTATGAAGATTTTCCCTATAATTAGCTTATGTTGACACTTTCTGACTCTTAATGCTCGAGGTAAGCTTATACGCATGTGGCATTAGTAAAGAATCACACAAATCCCATTAATTAATCATAAGAAGCCAATGAATCCACCTAATTACTTAAACCTTGAGTCTAGTCTTGTAATTTATTCATCTAAAGCCCAAATCTATTCGAGATATCACTAACTAATTAAGACAACTACAATTAAATAAAAACCTACCAAAAGTCAAGACAACTAGGGATCGAATCTTAATTGACAAACCATACCGATCAAATTACTCCTTTAGCATAAAAACCAATGGTTTTGGGTGATTAGGATTGAATCATCATTTCTGCTAATTACAAATAAGCCACACTATGAACTTAATTAATCTAAACCTTAATTATTGGGCATAAGAAATCTTGCTACCCAATTCATTCTAAAAATGCTTTGATTATCCATATAAGATATAGATTGCTCATTAATAGGCCACTAAATACAAGACTATAAAAAGATATTCATCTTAGCGGGCCTAATGTCCATCTCAAGACACTGAGCCGATATTGTATCTCAAATCGCTTAACTTGGACTTGTAAGGTCAATGTATGAGACATGTAAATATTCTTGAAACTAATTAAGAACTCAAGTTAATTGTTTGTATCTGGTCTGTGCCAAAATTGAGGGTTTCAGACCATTAGATCGTAACTAAATTTAGGGTCTCGATCGAGATTATTACCTTACTCACAATTGTATAATTATAGATCCAATTGATGTTTGGTGATTATCGATCTGAGTTATGGCCTTTTTGGTTGATTGGCACGTCTAATCATCAGATGGTTATGTCCAAAAATAGATCGCTTACTAAGACATTGATCACATGACTTAGATTGACCCGTACACTCCCATTGGCTCCCATTAGTTAGAAACAACATCCCCTAGTGTTAGTATAATATGAATAAAGGGCTATTGAGGACATTTGTGCACCTTTTGGCACTATAAAACCCATTTTATTTCACACCCCATCTCCCCATGTGAACTTTCCTTAGCCAAAGGAGATAATGAGAGAAAGAGAGAAAGAAAGGAGAAGGAGAAGGAGAAGAAGAGAAGAAGAGTGAGAGTAGGAGTGGGGTGGTTTTGTGTAACACCTCGATTTTTGAAACCCGAGTATACAACTCGATTTCTGAAAACCTGAGTGTTAACCTTTAAAATTAATCAAATTTCAAGTAAATTTTCTTTTCTTTTCTTTTTTAGAGTTGACAGTTTAGTAAAATAGAAACAAATCAAACTTAAAGAAAATGTACATATACATTTAGAATATATGATCAGCTGCCCATAGGGCTTATACAAACTAATGTCTCAATACTTATAATTACAAAATGAAATAATTTAACGTATGAAACAAAATAAATTACAACTAGTTTTTAACTACAAAATAATGCATATTCTCTTGACAGATGCAACTATGCATTCCTGATAATTGTACTCTACTCCCCATCTATCTGGACATGAATATTATTTAAACCACCTGCAGTACCTATGTGGTTATATATTTGATGAATGAGTAGTTAGCTTAATGTGAATTTTTCTCAAGATTATACAGTACCGCATTAGTTAAGGATAATTTTAAATAATATAACATACAAAACAATCCATGATGCGACCTTATTTAAGTACATGAATGCATGAATGCACATCAAGTGGGGATGCTCATCAGTTGGCCAATCGAATGGACCTTTCAGACAGTCAGTCCATTCATAGAAGAGAATGGACCTTTCAGACAGTCAATCTATTCAGGCAAGAGAATTTGTCTTTCAAACAGTCAACTCATTTAACTTGCAAAGGAACTGGTTTTCCAAACAATCTATTTGCTCAAGTAAGATAGTGGACCTTTCAAATAGTCAATCCACTTAAGCAATAGAATGAGCCTTTCAAACTGTTGGCGCATTCATACATGTGAATGGGTCTTTCAAATAGTTAACCCATTCCTAATAAGGGGATGGACATTTTAAACAATCAGTCCATTTAAGTAAACGAATGGGCCATTCAAATGGTTGACTCATTTAACTAGTAAGGGAACGGGTCTTTCAAACAGTTAAACCATTCATAATAAGAGGATGAACCTTTTAAACAGTCGGTCCATTTAATAAGGAGAATAATCCTTTCAAACAGTTGATTGATTAAAGCAATAGAACGGGTCTTTCAAGCAGTTGACTCATTCAATTGCAAAGGAATGGGTCTTTTAAACAGTTGACCTGCCCATGAAAGAGAGTGGACCTTTCAAATAGTCAATCCATTCAAAATGAAAGTGCCACAAATGCATGATTAGTCTCATTTATTATTATCTCAATTTGCAAACATTTGATTTAAGAAAGCTCAAAGGTCACTTGGGGGGGGGCTCATCACCTAATATAAGCTAATAGCTTTAGTATCCCATACCACCATTCCCGACTCATGAGACTCCAACATTAGGATGATTAAAAGTATCTTCATCAACCCATGACCAATCACAGTTTAACAAGTGAGACTTGCCACCACATGGTCATATCAAAATAATGCATCAACTTGCTTACAACAAATATGCACTAATCAAGGCCGCAAGGGGCAAATATCAAACCATAGCCATAGAGGATAATTACCAAATCGATTGGATAAAGGTAATTTTCTCCAAAAGACACATAGGCACAATAATCCATGGATGGTGAGTCCACATCAATATTTCATTTAATCTATCAATCAAAGTAGTCATTAGGTTGAGGGTCCATTATGATCACAATCAGTCAAGTTACATTCTAAGTCTAAATGTATATATATAAGTGGGGTTTTATACTGACAGATGTAGCAATTTAAGTAATTCATAAGTAATTCATAAGTATGAAAAGATATAAAAGTACAATAGATAGATGTTCATACGAGCTAAGTGTTAAGCATATGATTGATAATAGGATTCAATAACATATACAAGTAATCATGAATTAGAGATAATTATCAGTTGAAATAAAAGTTAAACTATTACTTAAGCTAACATAGAAAAGGAAAGAACAAGGGGAAAATTCATCACCTCAGGAGTGAAGTATTTCGGCTTTGATAGCTAACGTAGTGATTGGAGAAGCCTGGTTCTTCAAGACTGGGTGTACAAGTTCAAGGGAGTATAAATGGCCAACTATAGCCGTATAAGGGCTGATCTTGGTTGGTCTCTCTTTTGATGGGACAAGTTGACTAGGCCTCCAACCTATCGAGTTCCTAAACAAGTCAACCCACCACACATCAACTCATCCTTAAATTGGGAGTTGGTTTAGGTGGAAACTACACTCCTAACAGCCCTAACTGTTCTACAACCTACGTGCATTGCCCTAGATGGTTAATGTTCATCACAACAGCTATAGAGGTGAGCTGAAACTGAGTTAATTTAGTGGGCTTACACCCATACCTGAAGGTAATGAGTTACAACCTGTTGGTTAGCATCAAGTTTGGGGGAAGATGGTGGTAGCCTGGGCAAACCACAAGTGAGTCCAGCACCATCAAAATCAGTGGCCCAATTTGGGGTTGGGTCAACACTAACTGGCATTGGAATGAGTCAACTCGGCCCTAACTAACAGGGTGTGAGAGCCAAGAGTAGCAGCATCTCCATTAAATATGCTCTGGCTAGCTCCGAGTGGGTTTGATCTCAGTAATCCAACCACTCTTTGGTCGAGCTCAGGCTTGACTCGTGGTCGAGCCTGGTGGGAGCAACTCAGAAATAACCCCCGACATGGCTGCTTCCTCCTTTCTTTCTCTCTCTTTCTCTACCTCCTATCTTCCTAATTTCTTCTCTACTTCCTCCCTTTACTCTGCAACTGGAGGTGGTCGTTGGACCTAACCCGACAGAGTTTTTAGCCTAGTCAGGGGACTCACCAGTCAATTCAGTCTAGAAACTTATCGACCCATCCCTCCTTTCTTACTCTTTCTTTCTCTCTCCCTCTCTCTTTCTCTATTCCTCTTTTCCTTCTTGTATTTTTCCCTAGAACCCAAATCTCCTGTGTTGCCCTAACTCACCTCAAGTCGAGTTAACTCAAACAGTCTGGTGTAGTGCAGGACGACAGTCGACGCCGATTTTCACTCTCCCTTTCCCTCTTCTTTCACTCTTTTTCTTTCTAGCCTCTCTGCGATGATCCCAAGACAATATGGGCCTCTTATAAGTCAAGGGATGGCCCTTAGTCGTGCTCTACAACCATCCATCTCATATCGTATGTGGTTTAGATGGATAACCGTACTATCCAAGCTAGCCTGCATGGCACTGAGCCACCATGCTTTATATATATGGTCACTATATATTCATATAAAAGACCAAAACATGTGTTGGGTGACTCCTTGTTGTGTGCTCGTACAATCCATCATAATGCTTTCCTAACCCCTTTTTAATCCTCTACTTTATCAACATAATTACTCATTTCATGCATATTCGTAGATCAACGACAAAATCTAAATATAGAACCAAGAAAAATAATGACATGTTTTATATTAATGGAATGGTAGAGCCATCTTTTCACCATCTAAACCATGCATTCATCTGCCACCCATCATCAGTGACATCATTCATCTTCCTAGAATCTCCTAACAAAATATCTTTGCTATAAAGTGGATCCTTGAACTAACCATCCATTTGTAAGATTGTCCAATGGAAAATATATTGTTCACACACACACACACACACACACACACACACACACACACACACACACACACACACATCATTCATATATAATGGGGTACACTTGAACAGTCTTGATTACCAAATCCTAAGCCCACCTATATATTGGTGTGATAAGTCACTATCAAAGCATATATTTAGTAGGGCCCAATGGACCCATCTCAGGAGGTCGCCTCACAAAGAATAGGTCAAAAATGGTCTCTGAAATATGATACCTAACATTTTGTAACAGTCCACTAATCAAATGGCTAACTTCATTTGTGGGTATTCAATCTTTTCTAATGACCCACTCAGTATGGGATCCACATTTGGAATTGTTCCGATGACCCAATTTGTATATTATGAACGCACCATAAGAACCAACAGATTAGATTTCCTACAATGATCCCGAAAATAAATGGAAACCACATAATTTAGTAGTCCATCTACCCATTAGACATTTTCAATCAATAGGGTGGTTCGAAAACCTCCATTGGAATTACCAAAATATCGTCAACACTGATTGGAATCTTTTGTAGCATCATAATATCTCAAAATGCCTTTTTGGCAATCTCACTTCTCATGATCGATTGACATCAGATTTCATACAATCAACAGTCACTTCCCCAATCCCCATGAAAACTAGTTGCCTCTCATCCATTTTCCCTTTTTCACTAGTGCCTTCATCAATCTCGCATATGTGAGTCCCTTTACTGATTCATTACACAAATGACAGGATTTAGGCATAAGGCTTTGGAAGTGGCATGCACCAGATCCTAATGGGAGAGACTCGATTTTCCAGTGAGGAGAGAGGATAATGGAGAGTCGAGGCACATGCATGTGACAGAGAAGAAAAAGTGGAAAGATAAAGTTCATTTTGTGATATGGAGCATGTTCTAGAGATTTTTCCCACTGTATGTCTCACCTTTTACCCATCAGCTTTTCTAAATCACCCAAACTTTACTTTCCATAACAAAACCATTGCTTTTTTATCAGACGAGAATATCCCTACAATATAAACCCATTTTCTCAAATGTTCTCTCCCCTCCCTTTATACGAGAATACCCTGCCACTAAAAACCCATTTTCTCAAATCTTCTCTTCCCTTCATATTAGAATACCATACCACCAAAAATCCATTTTCTCAAATCTTCTCTCCCCTTCATATGAGAATACCTTACCATCAAAAACTCTGAGAATATCCTTCTACCGAAAACCCATATTTTTTGAAATCTTCTCTTCTCTTCCGAATCTTCCCCTTTTTTCTCGTTAGATCTTTTTTCGGACAAGAATACCCTTTCTACCATAAACCATCACATCGTTTTCTTTATTTTCTATTTTCAAGGAATGGCAAAATTGATGCATCCATCGAAGAAACCACGCATGGGAAGAAGAGGGATTTTTTTTTTGAAATGTTGTATTTTGTTGTGAATGATATCTTTTTATAAAATTCATGTGATGCTCAGTCAATTTCATGTGATACTCGGTCAATTTCAAGAAGTACTCATTCAATTTCATGTGAAGCTCAATTAATTTCAAGAAGTACTTGGTTAATTTCATTTAAGGATTGGTCAATTTCATGTGAAGCTCAGTCAATTTCATGTGAAGCTTGGTTAATTTTATGTGATGCTCGGTCAATTTTAACAAGTTCTCATTCAATTTCATGTGAGGCTCGGTCAATTTCTTACGATACTTGGTTAATTTTAAGAAGTACTCGGTCAATTTCATGTGAAGCTCGATCAATTTCATGTGACATCGAACCTAAATGCAACATGAGACTACTTACCTTCTCTTTGGCATCTCTCGCGTTTATGAGTATTATTCAATTGCTTTTATCATTATTATTATTGTTATTATTCAATTGCTTTGATATACATTGGATCCCCTCTTTCAAGGTCGCCTTTCTTGCCTCTTTGAAATTCCATAGCTCTAGTACAATATATCGTCCACTGGGATTGTATTCATTAATATCCATCTAAGCTCTAGTTGTAGACCTAAAATTTTGTAGACTTAAATTTTTTAACTCCCTACTTATTATTTAGTTTCTTTATCTTTACATCATCATCATCATCATCTATTATTTCAGTGAGTTCTTGGTCATCTATTATTTAACCGAGTGAATGGTCAGCAGGTCACCTAGGGTAAAGTCGACGCCTCATTACAAATGAACAAGTTGCTTTACATGAGTGAATGGTCAGCAGCAACCTTAGGGTCGATAGATGTATGCAGATTAATAATCGATCGTTACATCTGTTGCTTTATCTTATCAGCGAACATGAAATTGTATTGATGGAGTTTATTAGGTACTTCTTGATGATGAATATTTGAGCCCTAAAGGGTATGTAACTCCATTTGGGTTGGTTTTCCTTCCATGCATTACGGGAGCTCTGTTGGTATATATAAGTGGTTTTATGGGACAAAGATTAGATTGTATGCAGATAAGTTGAAATTGATTGAGGTGAGGTTTAGGTCAATTTCATGTGAAGTTCGGTTAATTTCATGTGAGGCTCGATCAATTTCAAGAAGTACTCATTCAATTTCATGTGAGGCTCGGTCAATTTCATGGGAAGCTCGATCAATTTTACGAAGTAGTTGATCAATTTCATGTGAAGATCAGTCAATTTCATGTGAGGCTCGGTCAATTTCAAGTAATGCTTGGTCAATTTTATGTAGTGTTCAGTTAATTTCATGAAGTACTCATTCAATTTACGAGTTGCATGTACAATTCAAAGGAGATCACAGTTAAATGGGCCCCAAAATGATGTATTTATTATATCCACATCATTCATCCATTTTTAGAGATCATTTTAGAGCATGAGAAAAAAAAATGAATCATATCCAAAGCTCAAATGGACCACACCAGAAATAGCAATTGGGATAATATTTTCACTGTTAAAACATTCGTAGGTCCCACCATAACGTTTATTTTTCATCCAATCTATTCATAAGGTCAAAAAGATTTGGATGAAGTGGAAACTCAAATATCACATTAGTCGAAAACTTTCGTTGCTCCCAAAAGAGTTTCAATGGTGCCACCCTTAAAGTCTGTCTAATTTTTTAAAAAGAATCTAACAGTGCCTCCGTGATATCCACGGTGCCACCGTGGACAAGATAGAGTCCCACGATGGAACTATGGATATCATAGTGCCACCGTGATAGTCTATCTAAGTTTTTAAAAGAATCTGACAGCGGCATTGTGATATCCACGGTGCCACCATGAAAGCAAGGGTATTTTCGTCTACAAAGAGTTAATCCGTACAACATTGGTTTAGTTATAGAAAGTAAAGTTTAGGTGATTCAAAAAAGCCTTTGAGTCAAAGGTGAGATTTACAATGGGAAAAATCTTTATGTTCTATCAATGGTTACAATCAACAGATCAACGGTCTGGATTAGTTAACCATAGGCCCCATTTTTAGAATTGAAAGCATTGTACGAAATTATGGGTCATGAATCACATAACTTGAAAATTCAATTTTAGATGTTGCATCATCACAGTAAGTAAGACATGTGTGTCTTAGTGACCAAACATGCAATAATCATCTTCCAATTGTTGGCCCAGAGATTGAATGGTTAAGAATAAAAGAAGTAGCAAAATGTCCACAAGAATGGTAATCATTTAAATACAACACATCCAGACCTTTTCTCAGATAAATTTAATCATGTATTTGCCATCAAAACCATCATACAACCAGCCATTTCCTTGCTATCATGACTTGGAATGCTTAATGGGAAAAAAATAAAAATTCTCTTTCAATCAAGATGTGTAATTGATTTAGGTTATATAAGATATGTGAATATAACAGTTTTACTTTCCAGGCAAACATCACCAGGAATGCAGCAACATTCCATAATTATATTGGAAAAGTTGAAATATTTTACAGCTAAGATCATTCAATCTGGAAGATTTTTACCGCACTATGCACCCACTGTGCGACCCATTGGAATAATAGTCTGGATCACCGAACCACGAGCCATTTTGATCAAAATCAAAGGCCAAATGAACACTATAGTAAGAGAAAATGATTGACCGTAAAAAACAAAAACAGAAATCTTTTGCATGAAAAGTGTTATGGGTAACAATGGATCAAATAAGATAACTATAATGAGAAAGCATACAAACCATAAGTAAGGGAGGTTGGATAAGAGCTTGGCCTCAACAGCTGAACATGATTAGCATGATCTCTAAAAACAACTCGAGGATCGACCACCAACAGCAGGCTTAACTTTGGTCGACATCTTGCTACCTCGATTATGAGTTCCAACCTTAGATACTAACCTTGACCTCAGATACTGACCTTAACCGATAGTTTATCTTGGCCTGTGGGACTTCAGCAAATCTTAATATCAATCCCCTAAGATCTTCACTGAGAGCCAAGCCAAGGATAACGCCTTGGATTTCGAGGATGGCCCCCTACAATACGCACCTACTAAGTAGAGAACTTACCATATACACAACTAGTACTAAATGACTATAAATAAGAACCACCTATGGTGAAAGGTACGGACAAGTAAACCCTAGGTTCTACTAGACCTAGTTTGCCCGTTCTAACTTTGGCATCAGAGGGTCCCCTATAAGAGTAAGGGTCTTCATTTTTATTTATTTTTGCAGGAGTGAGGACATCCAAATCATAGCCTCAATAGTTGGCGCCGTCTGTGGGAATGATGGAAAAAGTTCTTTTCATCTTGCCCATCATCTACAGTAGTTCTACAATGGTGAAAGGAAGGAAGAAGACTCTGACAGCCATTGGCGTAATTGCTCCCACACTAGTCGTTCACATGACAATCAAACAGTTTATGGATCTCCAAGGTCCACCTTCACAGCACGAAGTTGATTCCGCTCTTCCAGCACATGTTCAGCTATGCCAAAATCGGGGTGATCGACTTGCCTCTCTGGAGAACCAGGTAAAAGCCCTAACCGGAAACATGAATCAGTTAATCCAGATACTAGAAAGGCAGAACCTACCCCCCGAACATGGACCAGAGTCAAGCGCACCTACCAAGCAATCCCAACCTCCACAAGCTCCCCATGACTCATGTTGGGCCAAACAATATCCAAAGCAACATAACCATGCACCCGTCCGTACCACAAGAACTACACAGCTCACTAACTCCAACTTACGACACACCTTAAACGAGAAGAGATGCAGGAAAGCACCTGAGGTAATGGTTGAGAATGACGTTCCCTGGGAGGCTGAGCTCAAAGAGATACGAGGTCAGATCAGTGATATCTGGCAGGCTTACCGAGCTCAGGACTCGACCTCAGTTGAGGCCATGTTGGAGGAGACAAAAATACTATTTATTGATGACATCACGACATCTATGCTTCCGCCGAGGTTCCAGATGCTATAGATCACTCCTTACTCCATAACCGGAGATCCTTCTGAGCATCTAAAGTCCTTCAGGGCATGGATGGAATTACATGGTTAAACCAGTTCGATCATGTGTCATGCTTTCTCCTTAACCTTGTCAGGAGCGACACCAAAGTGGTATAGGCAGGTAAAGTTGAGATCCATTAACTCTTTCACATAACCTGGAAAGGCCTTTGTCCCCTAGTGCAGTAGTGGAAAAGATAGAAGAAAGTCAACAACTCATCTCATCACCATTACCCAAAGAGATGACGAGTCGCTGAAGGACTACATCTTCGCTTCAATGCGGAGGTAATGTAGGTGGATGGTTATTTAGAACAGATAGCCTTGGCCACCATGATATCCAGCCTCAGGGAATGCCGATTCCTCTTCTTGATCGACAAAAACCCCCATACCACATTGACCGATCTCCTTGTTTGAGTATAAAATTATTATAATGTGGAGGAGCTTTTCAGCTTGCACAAAGCTACTCGGAGTGTGGGGAGATCAACTAAGGATCAGAAGTCTAAGGAGGAGTAGTCTCCCGTGGTCGGTAGCAAGAAAAGAAGAGATGATGGTCCGAGCAAGGATCAGCGCCAGAACTACCTACTAGAGAGCAGGTTCCGCTCCTACAACTCGTTGAACGCAACTCCCAAATAAGTCCTTATGGAAGTGCAAGATAAGAGGATCCTAAAATGGCCAAGTATAATGAGAGTTGATGCCAACAAGCGTGATAAACGGAAGTATTGTCACTTCCACCACAACCACAACCACACCACCACAGACTACTTTGATCTCAAGGAAGAGATCAAGTCCCTCATTTGTAATGGACATCTGCAGGAGTACATCCACAAGAAGAGGGATGAGTGGTCAAATCAGATGAATGAGCAACAAACCAATGGGAACGACAACAAAGTAGTGAGAGAAATCCACATGATATTTGGAGGACCCGCAGGAGGAGGGGATTTGAATAGAGCTCGAAGGGCTAATGCTTTGAGAATCAATGGCAACAGCTTGGACAATTGCGTCAACTTCGTAGGCAAGGCTACTAAGGAATAAAAGATAGTTCCCTGTAACTTGACCTTTACGAAAGAAGACGTCAGAGGAGTCCACCACCCACACGATGATGCCTTGGTGGTGACCATATGTTCACAAACCCAAGTGTAGGGTCACAATATAGTAATAATCTCAGTATGACCAAGGTTGAATCCACAGGGACTGAAACTTGTACATTTCTAAAATTAACTAGAAGTAGAACTAGAACAAGATGTGAAAATAATTCTAAAGTATTTGAGAAAGTAATTGTGAATAGAGTAATTAAAATAAAGAATTTAAATGTAGGAAGTAGGGTGCCAAGGATTCACTTGTAGTGATCAAGGAGCCCTCTTGCTTGATTCAAGTAACATAATTAGAATTAGAGTCTTATCCTATCTAATTGGAAAATATATCAATAAAACCATATCTGAACTTTCATTAACTTAATTCTCAATGAAAGAGAACTATGATAATTGGCAGGGATTCCATCACTAAACCATGCCCAGAAGACAATGACAAATAATAGGATTTACCAATCCTATAATCTCGAAGCAGGAGAAATGTAAAGATTGGGAAGGATTACATCACCCTACCATGCCCGGGGGACGATGGTGAATAATTGGACTTACTAATTTCATAATCTCAAATCAAGAAAAGAAGATACTCAAATCTATTACAGATCTACTTTAATTTAAATCACAATAAACTATTAAAAATTGAAAGTATTCCTTAAAAATCAAATTAGAATCCATGGAGTTCAACATAAAGATGAATCAAAGCAATAGAAACGTCCCACCATGCTATAAGCTTCACCTCTTAACCTTAGCTAAGAGATTTATCCAACCATAAATATGACTGGATCTAAAATCCTATAAGAAAGTATGAAAATAACTAAGGAAGAAGAAAAAAACTCTTGGCGATAGCTTCTCCACCTTTTTGCTCCACTCCTTAAACCCTAAAAGATGCTTAAGAACATCTTAGGGAGTCCTATTTATAGTTGTGGAACTCCAACTTTCATACCTAGTTGGAAAACTCTAGAAACCACCTCAAATTTACGCAGTTTGTCAAAATAGACTTCACTTTACGTAATTTCACAAAATGACCTAAAGTTTTAGAATATGCTCTTTCAGGACAATTTCTGGATTCCTTTTTTTCACTTCAAATCTTTATTTTTCTTCATTCCTCACTTGGTTTTCTTAGATTTTTGGCATGTGAATTCTTCAATCTTGATCTCTTGAGATCCATCTATTGCTTTAGTGATTCTTGAGCATCAAATTCATGCTTTTAATATCATTTTCAATCCAAGCTCTTAAATTCATCTTGCAACACAAACATGAGTAAAATAGAACATTAATAAGCATTATCATGTTTATAAAACTAAGATATAAATGGAGGATAATATGAAATATTTAATCCTCAACACAATCCCTAACCAGCATTTTGCTAGTCCTAAGCAAAGTATGCGAAAAATGAACTTCAATGCTCAATGTTTAAACCTTTTTTATAAAGCAATCTTTTATGTAATCAAGTATAAATGAGTAAACTCGAGACATGAAAGTGGTATTTTGAAAACCTAGAGCTGAATCATACAAGAAATCAATTAAATAAGTTCTTAATCTATTAAGTCAAAGCATAGTTTACATATCAAGTTTTTTAATGTGCTCAGTGAAAATCAACTTCCATAAAGAATACTATTATTTCATAATGTTAGCCATGTTCATCATATCAAGAATAGTTTAAAAATTCAAGTACTGATTCTCAACTTATCCCCTTCTTCTTTTTTCAATTTTTGATTTTATATCGACGATTACTTTTTCTACACTATTTTTTTTCAAACTTTACATTCTTTTCAGATACCTTTTCCATTCTTTTCTAGCCTTTTTACCATACATGACCTTTTAGTCGATCTCACTATTTTTTAGCTGATTCTATTCATCTTTTAAGATGGATAAAATTCTACAGACTCAATTCTTAATATCTATTAATGATTTACACTAACAATCAGAGGTTCCAATATTGTTTACAGAGAATAGTTTGAATATGTCCTGTAATTTTGATTAACATGATATTCAAATTTCCTCTTAATCAATTGATCACAAGAACTTAGGTGATAGATTATTTAATTGATAAAACTCTAACAATCTAAAATTCAATCTTTATCTTATCATATTCAAAGCATTCTTAAGTAAACAATTCCTCACTTTCCAAACAGATTTCAACTTGAAACACTATAAATTTTTAAAATTTTTACTCAAAACTGAAAAAACACTGATTAGTTTACTTAATCACCCATCCTCAACCTAAAATATACATTGTCATCATTGTAAAAGAAATAAGCATGTAATGCAAAAGAGACAATGAAAAATAAAGGAGAGTAGTGGAAAGACAATACCTGAAGAAGTAATTTTGAGGTTTTTCAAATGATCTCAGTGTGAAGATGGGTTAACAGAAAAGACTTAGACAGAAGATAAGTAAACTATCCTAAATAGCGAAAAGCAAACTATCTTAAACAGTGAAAAGCAGTAAACCTAACTATGAAAATAAGGGAAAGCTACTCAGTCATGCTGCAAGGTTCCTCCGGCCAGTATCTTGATAAATTTCTCAATAGGTTTCTCAAAAAGATCATCCAACAGCCCTTTTTGCAATAGGCTTGGATGCCTTGGAGCATGAATGTCCAAAACAATTTATGGACCTCATCATAAAGTTTCCTTTTAAGCTCCTGAGGTGTCTAAAGTATATAAAATTCACCTATGATAGAAAAAGTTTCGAAGTTAGTATAGCATGGTGAATCAGAGACTACAAGTAGATAAAATTCAAAAAAAAATTTAGTAGGTAGTATAGTCTCAACAGATTCTGAAGTTTTAGACCTTAGTTCAATTTCCAGTTCCTCTTCCTTTTATGGTAAACAATTAGGATTTATGGCAAGAGGGGCTTCAGAATAAGGGTACTCTTGGTCAGTAACAACTACCGAGGTATTGTCATATAAGACATCTACTATGTCTTGTATCAATGAATCATTTGAAATTACCAAGTGTGTTGAGCAATCTTCTAAATAGTCAAAGTATTCAGTTGAAAGGAGTTCATTCACCACATTGAGATTTGTGATGATATGCCCAATAACTCCTTTATCTTTTTTGAGAATATAAATGAACATACTCTCCTATTTTTTCTCAAGGTGGGATGAAAGCGCCACTAGGTATGTCTCTTCTTGACCTAAGTAAACCTATTCAAGCTTAGTGGGTAAAGGTTTTAGGTCAAGCTTCGGTGTCTTAAAGCTAGATACTAGAGGCATTACATTAGTTTGGGGAAAATCTTCAAATTGTATTCTCCACCGATTAACTTTAAGTATCGGTGTGATTTTAAGTATGACATCCCTCTCCCTAATTGTGTCATCATCTAAATTAGAGGAGTGAGCCAAACACATCTCAAGAGGATCAGAGTATAGAGTCAGGAGCACTCTATCTTCCATGAACAAGTCAATCATGTTAATGTCGTGCACCTCGTCATCATCCTCTACTTGTTTACTTATATTGAAAAAGATATTGAAATCCAATGTCATATTTCCAAAAGATAAACTCATAACCCCATTCCTACAATTAATAATTGCATTTGATGTGGCAAGGAATGGGTGACCAAGAATGACAGGAATTCGAGTGCTCATGTCCATGATGGGTTGAGTATCCAGGACAATAAAATCTATTGGGTAGTAGAATTTGTCAATCTGAACTAACACATCCTCAATTATCCCTCTCGGTACACAAACTGATCCATCGGCAAGGTGTAATATGGTCCAGGTGGGTTTTAATTTACTTAAGCCTAGTTGTTCATAAACTGAATAAGGAATCCGATTAACACTTACCCCCAAGTCAAGAAGTACGTGCTCGATTTGGTAGTTCTCAATTATACAAGTGATGGTTGGGTAATCAGGGTCTTTGTACTTTTGTGACACATCTTGTATAAGACCCGTATCATAGACCGTATTGTTCTGTAGGCTTTCGTGGTCCTTCCGGTCAAATTTCGGCAACCCTCAACCTATATCCGATGTTTGTGCATGATCCTAAGCTGAGTCCTGCATATTAGAGTTGACTCGACTCGAAACTTGTACCTTAACGACCACACCGTCGCCGCGACTCGCTCACCGATCCAATACCCAGGCCAGAGGTTATGGGCTCGCGTTCATCTCAAGGAAAATACCTTGTGTTGAGAATTATGAGAGAATCTCTATGACCTGTCACATTAAATCAAGTCAAGTACACCACCTATACCCCATGCCACCTCACCCTATCACAAGTACAAGCACCCATTCCCTCTTTTCCCTAAGTCAACTCTCTCTCTCCCCACCCATTCCTCCTTTACCCAAATTTCAACCAAACTCATACCTTCTCATCCCCATTCCTTACAACACCCATTCTACCATTCTTTACCAATCCATCATTCCTCTCTCTCTCTCTCCATTCTCTAAGCAATCTCCCAAGTCACAGGAGAGCTTTCAATGTCTAAGCTCCTCAAGATTTCCAAAGCCAAGTATGGCCCACTTTCCTACCCTCTCATCTCCCATCTCAACCCTCCATTCTCCATTAACCTCTATCAAGATCAAATACAAGGAGCATTGGAGTTCAAGGAGATAAAGAAGAAGGCCGATAGGTGGGTGATCCACTGTTAATTTTCCTTTTAGGGACCACATGTGGTGGGACCCATTTGAAGTATCTAATGCAAGAAATGGAGGGCCCATAGTAGCGAGGTCCCTCCTCTCCATCACGATCTCTCCTCTCTCTCTCTCCCTCTCTTGCTCTCTCTCTCTCTCTCTCTCTCTCTCTCTCTCTCTCTCTCTCTCCTTTTTTCCCGATTGTATGACCCACCTTGAAGTATGTATCATATCTATGTCGTCCATGCATTGGGCCCACCTCGATGGACTGTCCAACGGACGTGATTACTGCCTGACTGTCTGGATAGGCCCGGATGAAGAAATACATAAATATCCACTTTATATAAAGTTGAGGTGGGCCACAACTGTGGACCCACCATGATATGTGGATTAATCCCACACTGTCCAGAGCATCTAGACCCTCTAGACGCTGGACCACTAAACTATAACTATATATATATATATATATATATATATATATATATATATATATATATATATATATATATATATATATATATATATATATGGAGGTGGGCCACGTATGTGGGACCCACCTAATGAGCAGATTGAATGGCGTACCTCATAGCTCTGGCTGCTGTGAGGTTGATGTCAGCAAATTCTGGTGGGACTCGCCGCAGCTATATGAATTTCATCTGCACCGTCCATCTGGGCGTGCCACGTATGCCCCACCATGATGCAACGCTTCATCTGCACCGTCCATCTAGACGGTGCCATGTTCAACCCCACCATGATGGATGTTTTCCATCCAAATCGTTCATTCACATAGTGAGCCCATCCAGCAAACATTCTCGAGAGAAATAATAATAATAATAATAATAATAATAATAGTAATAATAATAATAATAATAATAATATAATATATAATATATAATAATATAAATTGAAGAAGATTCAGTTCTTTGGTGGGCCATGTATGTGGACCCCACCTTGATGTATGTGATTCATCCAAACCGTCCATACTTTTGGTGAGTACGTCCTAGGGCTTGAGAAAAAAATAAGAAAAATCTAGTATCAAGTGGACCACACCGCAGAAATAGTGGGATTGAATGTCTTCCATTGAAACCCCTTTTAGGTTATAGAAGTTTTAGATTAATATGATGTTTGTTTTTCCTCTAAGTTCAGGTCTTTATGACCTTATGAACTGACTGGATGGAAAATAAATACTTTAGTGGCCCCTCTTAATTTTAATAGTGGGAATCACGATCACCACTGTTATGTGTGGTATGGTCCAGATGATCTCTTAATATGATTATATTTTTGCATAATACTCTAAAAAGATCTCTAATAATAGATGAATGAGATAACGGTATGGCCCGTTAATGTGGCCCATGTGATGTATTTTAGGGCCCATTCGGTGAGGCCTGATGAGATGTATTTGGGGTCCATTTGATAAGGCCCGATGTGATGTATTTTGACTCCATTTGATAAGGCCCGATGTGATGTATTTTGGGCCCATTTGATAAGGCCTGATGTGATGTATTTTGGGCCCATTTGGTGAGGCCCATCGTGATGTGTTTGGAGCCCATGGAGCATGGCCCATTGTGATGTGTATTAGGCTCTTGTCATATGGCCCATAGTGATGTCTATTAGGCCGATGAGTGAGGCCTGTTGTTATATATTTGAGGCCCACATGATGTAGCCCATTTGATGTATATAGTTCTATTAGTGGAGCCCAAATGATGTGGCCCATTAGAGCGGCCCACATGATGCGTCCCATTTGATGTATATGAGGCCCATTGAGATGTATTTGAGGCCCATGGGTTAAGGCCCAATGAGATGTATGTGAGGCCTTTGTATGGGCCCAATGCGATGTATATGAGGCCCATTACGATGTGAGATTCCACCATGATGTATGTAATGATGTTTTTGGCAACTATGCCTTGGGAGCAATGATGGTTTGAAGTCCACATTGTAATAACAATGATGGTTAAATGTCCATATTGTAACTCTCCCTAGGGCCCATTATTAGGCTCATACTCGTAGTGTGTAGGCCGTCCAGGCCCATCGCCGTGACGAATAGAGTCCATCACCATATAATATGTTTAGTATAGCTCCATGACTCATGCTCGTACGGATCATATGTATGCTTGTTATGAGGAGTGACTGATCATAGCATATGCCTTCGGGCAGATTGTTTATGGGCTCCCTGTAGGTAGAGTTTCCCCACATATGCGCACGGTATGCGTAAGATTGCTGCATGACTGATACTGTGATTCATGCACTTCACATTTGTATAACATGACTACTGTATGCCCTAGTGATATCAGGACTGTTGCCTCCACAAGCACATCATGGATGGCAGGATCGGACACCAAAAATATTGTTACTAGTATCGAGGTGCCATAGATGTCCCTGGATGAAAATCTCTAAACCTGATAGTAACAGAGGATGACTCTAACGTCAAGACCGTATGGATACATGAGTGCACGAGAGTCGAATATCAGGAGGTCACATCCCTCACTATATCATGGTCGGTTGGAAAGGGGTGTGGCCTTACCCCACCGAGGGTAAGGGGCATTGCTAGGCTAAGTATAACTAGCTCGTGAATGGATCCGTTATCAACGTACTGAATAAGTATTAGTAGATTATTGGCTAGGCAGATAGTAAGATTTCTTATGCTCACTTGGACTGTGTGCCTGAGAAATGGGTAGTGCCATTTGAAGTGAACTAAACCTTGATGATTATCCAGATTGAGAACTGGAGTGATATTTGATGCTCCAGTGATGAGCTACATTAATATGTGGATTTGGATGAGGATTGGCATGCTTGAGTTGCATCTCGCATCACATGGTCTTGATATGGCCAATAACATTCATATCTTGCACCGCATAGCCTTGGTATGACTGATTGCATTCATGTACTCATCAGCATGATTCCACATTACTCTGACATTGTATTCTAAGTAAGCTCATATTGCGCACACACTTACACCACCCTCTAAGCTTTATATAAGCTTATACACGATTGATGCGTGCAAGTGACGCTACGATGCCATAACAGCATTAAGATTGGGGCGTGTAGTAGACTTTTGGAGCTTCCAATTCTATTATTGTATTTTCCCTTTATGCGTATTGTACTCAAAGCTTTTGATCATAGTAGATTTGTGATGATATTATTGGTTATTGTTTGTGGGTTATGTTTATGGTTATGCTTATTATGAATCAAAATTATGTTTGAAATCCTCCTTCTAGAATCCTAGGATCGGAACCTAGTTTACGGGAGTTGGGAGCCGAGAATGGGGTACTATAAAGGCTGTCCGTGCCGGATTCGGTGACCAGGAATTTTGTGAGCCCGATTTCCAAGTTTGAGGCGAGATATCTTTCTTGAGGATGACACTCACTTTTTCTATCAGAAAATTTTGAAATAGAGGTGAAGACCGCTTAAGTTGAAGTAAGAATACTCCAATATGTCTTAGAGGGGGGTGAATAGTATATTTTAAATATTTGATGCTTATTAAAAATCCTATTAATCTAATCCGGAGTAAATAGACATGAAAAGCATCAGGATATCATCAGAGTAACTCAAATGGCTTCCAAGCCAAATTGATGATCCAATCACAAAACTATTGAATGATGAGCATGAGTAGTTTATATTTTATGATGGATGTGACTGTGTGTGAAGTGTGATCAAATAAAAGAGCATTTAAAGAAATCACACAAATAATAAGAGACAAAGATTAATCACATACATAGTCATTTTTATAGTGGTTCGACTACTTGTCTACTCCACTCCCGACAGACGCACTCAACCCTTGAGTGTGATGGATTTCACTGAGGAGGTTTCACAGTGGTTCACCTCAAACCTAAGGTTTTAAATCAGGTTAACCTTCAACCTTTAAAACCTACACCTAAGCTGACTGTTTATGCTCCCTGAGCAAGGGTCAACACATAACACCCGGTTTTGGGCACACTGGCCAAGGATCCAGATAATGAACCTCACTGTTTATGCTCTCACGAGAAAGGGTCAACACATCGCACCCACTTTTAGGTACATTGGCCAAGGATCTTCCACAAGACCTTAACTGTTTATGCTCTCCACAGAGCAAGGGTCAACACAACGTACCCACTACGTACACTCCTGCCGGAGGCCTCCTTGAGGACTTGTAAGGGTGAGAAACAACTTAGACCTAATCCTACAAAGGAATGATCAAAGGGTCCTCTAGACTCTAGTTACTTACAGAAAAGTGGATAAGTCCCTCTTTAGCTCATTGTTGAAGATCTCCTCCTTTGTTGATGAAGAGTCTTCTGCTCCCTTGAACCACAACTCAAAAGATATACTAATGCATGGCGACAGGTTAGGTCAAGGTTATGATGGAATCCTACTCTCAAATATTTTCCTATAAAGGAGATAGAGTGATTCCAATCATCTATGCATTCAAGCCATCCCAGCTTAATGATTTGCCATTAAGGTAGTAACTGGAGGATCCTTGAATGCGGAAGCTCATTCCCCAATCCACTCTATTGAATATCAATGATGAGGGTGGATTGGAGGATGAACTCCCTTGAGAGAAAGGGCTTTGGGTATATGATTTAAAGTAAAACACTCAAAAACACTCTCTTCTTTCTCTACCAGCAATAATAGACAAGTCCTCTTTATATAGGTAAAACGTTTCAACGGATATAAAATGGTCACATTTATGACAGAGTTTGATATCATCAAGAGTATACTCTCGATAGCATTGACGATCCGCTCGATGACACAAACTCAAATGTCATATGCTTTTGAAACCTATTACAGCTAGTCGAGGAAATTGAAACACATGTCGATTTCATCGGATTTTGAACTCCGATTTCATCGATGTGAGGTTCGATTCCTTGACATTTGAAAATGAGAGAGACTTGCTTTGAAATATTTCAGGTTTACAAGAATGATCGAGGGACCTTTGATATCATCGAAATTTGAATGTCGATGATATCGATAGCTATGTCGAGGTATCGGCAAATCCAAAGGATTTTTGTTTAAGCTTGCTGGACAATTTCTGTCCTTGTTCGATGCCATCGAGACCATACCAATATCATCGATATTTGAATATTGATTCTATCAAGTGACCCTCGATCATAGATAAACTATCCTGATATATTTTATTGGAAATATTCGTGCCCATGATCGATATCATCAAGAGCCTTCCGATGTCATCAAGATTTAAATTTCGATAGCATCGAGGAGGCTTCGATATATCGAAGCATATATAGTACTCTTAAGTAAAAATAGGGGCATCGAAAATCTGCCTGTCAATATTATAGAGTCACCTTCGATGGACTCGAGATTCAAATATTAATGGTATCGATAGGTATATTGATACATCGATAATTCTGTCTAGATATACATGTAGTTGCTGGACACATTTGTCCTCATTTCGATGGAAACGATATGTCATCGAGGACATCGATAGTGTAGGTCGATTATATCGAGATTAGTATCGATAAAGTCGATAAAGAAAGAAAACTTAGAGATTTTCTGATTTTGAAAAAGTTTTCTTAACTTAAAAATCCTATGATCTTCTAACTTGTTTTAAGGGTTTTAAATACCTGGTATTTTGTGACATGGGATGTGAGGCTTAAATTTACCTATGGCAAGCTTGCACACATCTAGTTGAGGCAAATACTTTGAATTGATCTTCCTATGAGGCTCTGCAGTCTATCTAACTTAACACTCCCGCTAATTGACAAACCAGGCACTTTCAATCTCCCTCTTTGTTAATTACGTGACAAAATACCAAAACACCTTAGACCAACTTCTATACTGACATCCTAAATTGTGTGTACATATTCTTTACACAATTGTACAATGCTAACAATGACATATATATATATATATATACACAACACATCCAGAAGCTGCTCCCCCTATCTACAAACTCCCCCTTGCTTGGTGCGGCTACTCCCCTTAACACCTGCAACACCATACTCAAGCAGATATACATTTCTTGATGAGGTGGTTGACTCGTTCTCCCCCTTTTTATCAGTCATTGACAAAGATAAATATAACAGTTGATATTGACTGAAGTGTGAAGTATTTGGGAGAACCAACATATATAGATGTATAATGATTAAATTAAAGCAGACATCATTTTCAGAAAATATAGATGCATAACAGATCAAATAATCATAAAAAACATCGCATGTATCCCAAAGCAGAAACTAGATAAATCAGGGAATTATAAAACATAATTATGGCAGTAAAAATGAGAATTATATCCAACCACATTCAACAGTATCCAAAAAAACATATATATACTGCCCAAGTTTGGCAGTAGATTAACAGTCCTTAAAAAGAAGCTACCTAGCCCATTTATGGGCAACCAAAATTAATCATCAATTTTTAGCCCATCCATGGGCACCTAGAAGTAACTAGCAGTAACAACCCCACACGGGCAATCATCAGTTTACAAAAAAAAATTGTCAAATTGTTAGGGAGCTATCACATTCATTCATGAGAGCGTAGAGCACCAAAAAGATACTTATGCTCAAATGCGAAGATAAGTGTGGGTGAATGTGATAGCGTTCAGAGTCTCGTACTACGGCGGAGGAGCAGAGGTAGATTGCACCATATCTTCTCGATGGAAGGTGATTATCTCAACCAATTGTTGTATTATCTTCTACACTCCTTGAACCAACCATTCCAAGACGGTAAGCCTCTTGTGCACCGAGTGGACATCCCTTTGAATTGCTCCAATCTGATCCTAGTGGAACTTAAATCGTCTAGCATGCCCAGGAGCTGATGTCAATGGTGCTTGATGCGGTCCAGAAGCTTTTCTCCAGCTATCTCGGTCCCTTCCATGGGAGCATCACCTGCCCCACTTTCTCTTTCTACTTAAATGTGTTCCTCAAGTGGATCCTCAGGATATTTATGAAACTTCAAATCCATCCTTCGAATGTTACTTTTATTAAAGCTTTGGAGAGGAAGTACATGATCACTTGTAAATGGAAAGGCTATGGCATTGCAAATTGTATTTATGATCCAGGGATATGGTAAGTGAATATCCCTTGCCATATAAAAAGCATAAGCCAACTGATGCATTGTAACGCCCGTGAAAAATCCGTACTTGGGCTCGAGTACCAACTCGACCCGAGATCGCGTAGAATTAATTTCCATGGAAATTAAGCGTAAGTTAGCTAGCGCAACGCTAGAGTAGCTGGGAAATAGTCCCTGATCACTTTAAATACGTTCTACAAGACCCAAATCGAGTAGAACAAATGACTCTACAATACTCTATAACCTCGGATCAAACTCTAAGCAGGTCTATTCTCTGGACCACATTGAATTTC
Source organism: Magnolia kwangsiensis (assembly GCA_037074715.1). NCBI lineage: Eukaryota > Viridiplantae > Streptophyta > Magnoliopsida > Magnoliales > Magnoliaceae > Magnolia > Magnolia kwangsiensis. The sequence goes on along the minus strand of CM073589.1, from coordinate 44,952,087 downwards.
TGTATTGGATTTAGACCGCGCGTCGAAGGTCCGATACCTCCTATCTTAGACCGTTAGAACCGCCCAACTGGACTTGACAATCATCTCGAAAATCAAGTCAAACCGATAATCACAGACTATTTCGTTGAACCCGGACTGAAGAGACCGCGAATAGGGACAGATTTAGAATTTCAAATTCAAATCTGGCACACGACTTGACGCGTCAGTATTAAGCGTTCTGACCGTCAGAATTCATCCAGATTACACCCTCGGATCAGAAAAAATTTCTATTTATTATCATAAGACTTTCAGCCCTGATCTATGTGCGGTGACCGCTGAACTGAAACTGGTCCGCCACGTGCGATCTGCTAACCCTGCCAGACTGAAAACTTAATACGTGCTACATCTGGTATGCATGAGCTTAAGTCCAATCGCAATCGACCAGGGGACCACCAGAAAGCAGCTTTTTGACCGAAACAGCCCCGAAATGGATAGGCACTAAGTAAACTTCGTTCCGGAGCCTGTTTCCAGCGTTTTTGAGCTTATAAAAGGGGTTGAAACCCTCATTTATCTCTCCCATCTAAAAATTGTAAACCCTAGGATAAAGGAGAGAGAGTTTGAGAGAAAGAGAAGAAGGGATTTTTTCCGCTTCCGAGCCATCGATAGCTGCTGTTTCAGCAACTCTTCCCAATCACCTGGACGGTGATTTCTCCGCTTTTTCAGGTATGAAATGACCCTAAAAGTTGCTGATTTAGGGATTACTTGGATTCATAGCGTGTTAGCTAACGTATTTCGTAAATCAGGTCCTCCTACTGCCGTAGACGAAGCATACACGCTCCGTTCAAAATCCCGCACCCGTAAGAGACTAGGTGAGAATTTTAGACGCTTTGATTGACGGTTTACAACGCTTTCAATATCGTTTAATAGTAGATTATCGACGGCATCGCCGTTTGACATGTACAACATGCTCTCCGTTTCCTGTTTCGTAAATTAACGAAGAATATGAGATTTAGGGCATTTTAGTCATTTGTAGGAAGTGCGGTTTACATTCGTATTTTGCTGACGTGATTGACATGGTTTGTTGTCGCATTAGGGAGTTAGGAATTCTTGCATAATTAGTTTGGCGAAGAGATTCACCTAGTTGCGCACTTTGGGTCGACATACTATATGTAGACTTAAGTGTGTAGTGTATGTGTTTGTATAAATGTTTGTATTAGTATGTATTGAATTGAATGATGTTATGAGATATTTTTTGATTGATTCTTCAATTAATATGCTGACCTAAATGATTTTCTACATGTTGATTATATGCATGATTTCATTACATGCATGGAATATGTGTGTTGGAAGATTTGCTTAAGTTGAATGTTATAACATGTGTTAACATGCTCACATGATTGTATTTCAATTTCAATACTCTCACTTAGATTGCTGATGTGATTCCATAAATGTTTAGGACTAGACTTAGTCCAGGCAGTCGAAAACCGAGCGAATTCGTGACTGACTGGTCATAGCCACGAACGACGCGTCGATGAACGTGATTCGTGTTTAGAGTTGGCGGCAGTAGTTAGGCCACGCGAAGTGTTTTACGCACTTCATGTCGTTCAACTTGAGATGCGATCGCGCTAGTCGAGCCCGTCAAGTAACCCGACTGGCCGATGTATGTTCACCTTGTATGTGTCATAACTGCTTGAACCTAGGGTACTAAACTTACCATTGTAAACCCTGTTAACCATGGTACCTTGATCCACGAAGACTCATGAGCCGGGCATGGTGGTATGGGACACCGTGGTCGAGCTGTCGGCCTACGCTGGGGCCACAAACCTCCCCGTAATGACCAGTGAGCACCTAGATTCGTGAGCAGATTATGGTGGTATGGGACACTATATTCTAGTTGTCGGCCTACACTGATCAGGCGACGAGCCCTTTGTAGTGACCGCGAGCATATTCTGAGTCCACGGGAGGCGACAAACCTTCCATTGCAGTAGAGTACGGTAGGCCTGTATTGATAAGGTGATGGGGGAGCGGTGCAACGAGTGCGAGCAACAGCCCTGGCAGCCCTTGCAGTGACCTACGAAATATACATCGTATGAGATTACTAGGAGTGACGACCCTAGACAGGATCTGTGTTGGGATTGATATAAGGGAAGTACCTTAGTTTCCCAATCCTGCTATTTGAATGGACTAATAACAACTTGGAATTCATATCACCATAGCATTGCATGTGCCTGGAAGATGTGGAGCACTCTAGGGAGTGTGACATGCCGCGGTCGTAAGATGTTGCCGCATGAGGGAGATCATCGGTGAGGGCATACATCACGTCATGTCATCTTGCATTAACAACAGTATTAGGATTGTCTGATTTACTGCTTTACTATTATCGCATGATTGAATTGTGAATATGCTAATCCTTGCTCTATGATTCCACTAAGTTGATCACTCATTCTCACGTTACGGGATGGTGTTTGCAACACCCACCAGACCCTATTGTAGATGCAGGTGAGGCCGAGATCCAGGAGGTGGAGTCAGAGATCGACGAGGACCAGGATGAGTTCTCGTATATGCAGTATCACGACGGCTTCCCGTAGGTGACCTGGATCGATGGGGTTTCAGTGGGACTATTTTGAACATTTTATTTTTGTTCATTTGTATGTATATGAGGCTCAGAGATGTAGTCATACTTTGGAGACAGATGAGATTTACTTTTTTTTCCATACAGTGATACATATATTGTTTAGTCTTCCACTTGCTTTTATCACTGGATCTGAAGTATGAATTGCAGTTTTGGTATACTTTTACTCATGTGAATGCTTTAAATCATACAACATTGAATCATAACCATTTTTGTTGCATAAGTGACAGTCTGGAACTCGGGAGTTGAGTTTATACACGACCCCCGATTTTCAGGGTGTTACATGCATGATAAGAGTAGGCAAACAAATCTTGATCCCAACGGTGACCGAATAAATTATCATAGTCATGAAGCCCATGAGATCTGCCCTATTAGAACCCCTATAGTAGATGTTTGAAGCAAGAATACCATGCAAGACCCGATAGCGTGGTTCCATAATCTGACTTTTAGGGCATTCCCTTAATGCCACTAGACGTCACGATCATGACAGAGAAATTTGGTGACCTTGGACCAAACCTCAATATTTTTCATGTCCATATCTGGGACACCTTCAGGAGATAAGGTAAGATTAAATATCCCTGTGATGGACTCCAAAGTAAGAAACATATTATCACTATCAACAGTTACAGTGATAGATGGTGGTTCAGATATTGGAGAATGACAGGTGGCAAAGAAATTATAGGTCTGTTCAAGCTGATATGGTCTCCCAAAGTCGAGAACTGGTAACCAATATATGGCACTAAATAGTGGTTATAGATTATATAGAATCAGACAACTTCTATCGACTTTTCTCTCAGGAATAACCTTTCTCCCAGTGAACTTCACCAAGACCGGATTAACCTACATTGGTGGAGGTGCCTACGCCTCAGGCTGGGACCCATTATGTCTCGTGTGTTGCCTTGTAAGGGTCCCACATTCTGGGGCCCTTGCGCTTCCTTTTGAAGCAAGCACTTTTTGTTGAGTGGATCTCGATGACTCACCCAGATCAGATACTTTTTCTTTATCTTTTCCCATGTGGACAAAAGGAGGATTTGAAGGATTTGGGAAAAAGACACAGTCCAATAGAAATGAAAATACAAAAAAAACTAACTCTTGATGTTTAGAAAGGTATTACCGTCTTTGTGGAATGGTCGGGGCTGTCTGAAAAAGGTCCGAGGGGTCCAGTTGAGAGTCGAGAGCAGGGAAGAGGAAAGGAAACCCTGGAACAAAAATCTCTTTTTTGTGCTCCACCGGCTTATATCGGGCGACATCTGTCGATATCATCGATCCTCATCTCGATGATATCGAGGGACCATGATCGATTTCATCAATCCTGTCTTCAATATCATTCTCGATCACACGACTTTTCTTATTTTAGGGAGGCGTCGATGATATCGACCCATGATCGATTAATCGGGAATGACATATCGACTGTCATATCAAAGATGAATATTTTCAATTTTCAGCATTTAGAAGACTCTTCATGTATACTTTTAATATTTCTATGAATCAATAGTATACACAATAAAATTATGTACAATCACTGTACACATCAAAATTATAAACATTAAAATGTTTATATACAAAAGATTGAGGTGAGGAACCTCAGATATATAATTTAAGGCTCAGCAAAAATTGCATCATTACAGAAAATATCTAGATCTAGATGCATGACCTAGACTTTTATTCTTATGTTTAATATTTCAGGGTACATGGATCAAATTAGTTATCATGCAATTCAGTTTTTCTTTTATTATCCATTTTGAGATAGACTTCTTTACTGTGGTGGATTTAGTTTTCATGTTTATCTCACCTACTTGATCCAATGATTCCTTTATTCTGTCTTTCATTTCAGGTGGTGATGGGTGAGTGTTTCTCCTAGGTGGACTTTTGATATTATGTATTTCTCTGGTTGGTTTGACTTTTTGACCAAAGTTATGTTGAGTCCTTTTAGGTCTCATGCATTCGAACTTGTAATGACCCAAATCACCACACAAATGACACACTGGAGTAGTTTTAATTTTACTACCTGAAGTAGCAGATCTTTTAGTTATTGGTGCTACATTTCCAGTTTTTCTTTTATTTTTATCATGCCCCAGACCACTCTTGTCTTTTCCTCGTCTTCCCATCCCTAACAACTTTTCTAGCTTTCCACCACTTTGAGAAAATTTATAGTGTATTTTAGAAAAAATTTTGGATTTCTCTAAGTCAAAACGAAGTGTGTGATTCTCATTCTTGAGTTGATCATTTTCATCTCTTAATAATTCAACTTATTTAGTAAGCTTTGATGATTCCATTTTTAGGGATAGATTGATTCTTTCCAACTTATCATTGTCTGAATGATATTGTTGTAGATCATTGATTAGATGTGTATTAATTTTCAATGTTTTGTCCAGATCTTTTTGCAGCAATTCCTTTTCATTTTCAAACATTCTGAGTCTTTTCAGGATGTCGATGCTATGAATATAGAGTTGATTATAAGCATCTTGTAGTTTATCCTGTTTCTCTTCTTCTTCCTCTGTTTTCTCATTATCAGACGGAAATGATTTAGTGGCTCGTGGTTCCTCATTCTCAGTCTTAATGGGAATGTTTGGAGCAGTGGTGACCATAAGAATTTTCAAGGATTTCGGGTCTCCATCACGTTCTAAGTCACTATATTATAAGTTTGACTCCTCTATATCATCCCATGTGACGGCCATTATTTTACCCTTTATTTTCTTTTATTTGGGCATTCGTAGATAGGTGTCCATACTTCTGACGGGCATAGCATTGTGGTTCTTTGGTCCTTTTATCAAATTTTCTTGTAGAAGGTTTGTTGTTTACCTTTTTATCTCTTAAGGGATAGTCGCGATTCTTCTGAAAGAACCTCCTGAATTGTTGGGCTAGAAAAGCCACTTCCTCATCTTTATCTTCTTTTTCACTTCCACTGTCCTCATTTGTCATTTTTCTTGAAGTCTTTAGGACAGTGTTTTTGGATTTTGGGTTTATTTGAAGTGTAGTTCAAAAGTTTGTAGGGAATCTATCAGTTCTTCTACTTTCATTTCGTCTATGTTCCTACACTCTTCAGTTGTTGTTACTTTGAGATTAAATCGTTCCGGTAGGGATCTTAGAATTTTCCTACAAATTTTTGATACCGAATCTTTTTCTCCCAATCCACCCATTGAGTTACAAATGATATTCAACTTTGTGAATAACTCTATGAAAGTCTCATGCTCTTCCATTTTGAGATTTTCGAACTGTGAGGTTAGCAGTTGTAGTTTGGAGCTCTTCACAGTGCTTGTGCCTTTATGGGTTGTTTCCAATAAATTTCACACTTCTTTGGATATCCCACACATACTTATGTGATTGAAGATATCTTGGGACATGGCAAAGTAGATGGCGTTCATAGCTTTCGCTTCAACAGTCTAATTTTCCTTATCGAATGTCGTCCACTTTTCTTCGGGGTTTGGGTTTTGTGATGGATGTGCCACTATCAAGTAAAATTTGTTCAGATGGTGGCACATATCCACTTTCGACTATATCTCAAACATCATCATCCAAAGATTTAAGAAAGTATTGCATTTTAGCCTTCGAGTATGAATAATTTGATCCATCGAATACTGGAGGCCTAGTGACTGATGAACCCTCTCCTTTGGCCATATTCCTAACTTCGGTCAAGATCACTCTCTAGGCAGTGAAGCCCTTAAAGAGAGACTGGCTCTGATACCAATTGAAATAACAGTGAAGACGGCTTAAGTTGAAGTAGGAATATGTCAATATGTCCTAGAGGAGGGTGAATAGAAATTTTTGAATATTTGATCTTATTAAAAATCCTATTAATCTAATCCTGAGTAAATAGACATGAAAAGCATCAGGATATCATCAGAGTAACTCAAATGGCTTCCAAGCCAAATTGAGGATCCAATCACAAAACTATTGAATGATGAGCATGAGTAGTTTATTGTTTATGATGGATGTGACTGTGTGTGAAGTGTGATCAAATATAAAAGCATTTAAAGAAATCACACAAATAATAAGAGATAAAGATCAATCACAAACACAATCATTTTTACAATGGTTCGACTACTTGTCTACTCCACTCCCGGCAGATGCACTCAACCCTTGAGTGTGCCGAATTTCACTAAGGAGGTTTCACAACGGTTCACCTCAAACCTAAGGTTTTAAATCAGTTTCACCTTCAACCTTTACAACCTACACCTAGGCTGACTGTTTATGCTCCCTGAGTAAGGATTAACACATAGCATCCGATTTTAGGCACACTGGCCAAGGATCCACATAAGGAACCTCACTGTTTATGCTCTCACGAGCATGGGTCAACACATCGCACCCACTTTTAGGTACAATGGCCAAGGATATTCTACAAGACCCTAACTGTTTATACTCTCCATAGAGCTAAGGTCAACACAACACATCCACTACGTACACTCCCGCTGGAGGCCTCCTGGAGGACTTGTAAGGGCAAGAAACACCTTAGACCTAATCCTACAAAGGAATGATTAAAGGGTCCTCTAGACTCTAGTTACTTACAGATAAGTGGATGAGTTCCTCTTTAGCTTGTTGTTGAAGATCTCCTCCTTTATTGGTGAAGAGTCTTCTGCTCCCTTAAACCGTAACTCAGAAGATATACCAATGCATGACAACAAGTTGGGTCAAGGTTATGATAGAATCCTACTCTCAAATATTTTTCTATAAATGAGATAGAGTGATTCCAATCATCTATGCATTCAAGGCATCCTAACTTAATGATTTGCCATTAAGGTAGTAACTGGAGGATCCTTGAATGCAGAAGTTCATTCCTCAATCCACTCTATTGAATATCAATGATGAGGTTGGATTGGAGGATGAACTCCCTTGAGAGAAAGGGCTTTGGGTATATGATTTAAAGTAAAACACTCAAAAGCACTCTCTTCTTTCTCTACCAGCAAGAATAGACAAGTCCTCTTTATATAGGAAAAAGGTTCCAATAGATATAAAATGGTCACATTTATGACAGAGTTTGATATCATCGAGCGGGATCGATATCATCGAGCATTTGCTCTCGATAGCATCGACGGTCCACTCGATGACACAAACTCAAATGTCATACGCTTTTGAAACCTATTGCCGGCTGGTCGAGGGAATCGATGTCATCGAATTTCGAACTCCGATTTTATCGATGCGAGGTTCGATTCCTCGACATTTAAAAATGAGAGAGACTTGTTTTGAAATATTTCAGATTTACAAGAATGATCGAGGAACCTTCGATATCATCAGAATTTAAATGTCGATGATATTAATAGCTATGTCGAGATATTGGTAAATCTAAAGGATTTTCATTTAAGCTTGCTGGACAGTTTCTGTCCTTATTCGATGCCATCGAGACCGTACCGATATCATCGATATTTAAATATCAATTCTATCGAGTGACCCTCAATCATAGATAAACTATCTTGAAATATTTTACTGAAAATCTTCGCACCCATGACCGATTCATCGAGAGCCTTCCGATGTCATTGAGATTTGAACTTCGATGGTATTGAGGAGACTTCGACATATCAAAGAATATATGATATTCTTAAGTAAAAATAGGGGCACCAAAAATCTAGCTGTCGATATTATGGAGTCACCTTCGATGGACTCGAGATTCAAATATCGATGGTATCGATAGGTATATCGATACATTGATAATTTCGTCTAGAAATACATGTGGTTGCTGGACACATTTGTCCTCATTTCGATGGAATCGAAATGTCATCGAGGACATCGATAGTGCAGGTCGATTATATTGAGATGTTTATCGATAAAATTGACAAAGCAAGAAAACTTAGAGATTTTCTGATTTTGAAAAAGTTTTCTTAACTTAAAAATCCTATGATGTTCTAACTTGTTTTAAGGGTTTTAAATACTTAGTATTTTGGAACATGGGATGTGAGGCTTAGATTTACCTATGGCAAGCTTGCACATATCCAGCTGAGGTAGAGGCTTTGAATTGATCTTCCTATGAGGATCTGCAGTATATCTTACTTAACACTCACGCTAATTGACAAACCAAGGCACTTTTAAAATTCTCTATTAAATAGTCTGTTGTCTCTTAGTAGTGCATAGATCTTTCAGAAATTTGACATATGAAGGGATTTGTTTAACAACATCCAATAAAGGAATGTTGACCTTCACTTGCTTAACTCTAAAATATCTTGAAAGTTTGATAGAGGTTTTGGTGCAATCAACCGCTGAGGGAATAGAGTAATCGGCTTGCTTGAGGTTTCGGTTCTAACTCATGTGGGACAATGCTAGGTCTATTATCCGTGTCTTCTTCCGTATCTTTCGACTTTTCAGTCTTTACCATAATAAATTTGTCAATTGTTTTACCACTCTTAAGAGTGGTGTAGACTTAGATTATTCCATATATTAATTTGAAGAGCTTGAGTCACTATTTTATATTGCGGTTTGGGGTTGGGGAGAGGTTGGGCTGGAAAGATACATTTATCCCTAATCAAAAAATTTGTCCCACATCCTTGTATGGCCTTTAAAAGGTCTTAAATGACTTGCAATATATTCTGATTGAAAAACTCTTGATTTTGAAGGTGTTTTAAGACTAGATCCTCTTAAAGGCTCCCTTGATTCATGAATTGGTTAGGGAATCCTTGCGGAGTAGTAGTTTGTCCATTCCTCCAGCTGGAGTTGTATGTATTTAAGATGGGTCCACTGAAAGGTCTTTGGTAGTTGTTCACAGCATTTGACTACTCATTCAGAATTTCTTGAAAAGCAGATATTGTTGGACAATTTTTAGTTGTATGTACATTGCAAGCGTAAATACGACAAACTAATTCCTTAGCCCTATCCTTCTGAAGTTCTATGGCCTCAACTCTTCTTATGAGAATGGCCACCCTTGCACTCAAGTCATCTTCTTCTTTTAAAGCATACATTCCTCCCATTTCCTTTGATTGAGAAAGCTTAGATGTGGTGATTTTTAGAAAGATGTCCCATGATTGTGCATTTTCAGCAAATCTATCTAAATAATCTCACACATCATTGACATCTTTATTCATGAATTCTCAATTTCACATCATCTCGACCAATTAACACATGGAAGATGTCAGTCCATCATATAAGAAATTTGTGATGCACCACGTTTCAAAATCATGTTGTGGGCATGAATTGACAAGATCCTTAAACTGCTCCCAACATTTGAAAAATGTTTCATCTTCCTTTTGGGCGAAGTTCATGATTAACTTTCTAAGGGTGTTCGTCTTATGATATGGAAAAAAAAATTTAGTGCACTCTCTTGTCATGTCGTTCCATCTGCTAATTGATCGTAAACATAGTGAGTGCAACCACGTCTTGTCCTTTTCTTTTAAGGAGAAGAGAAAGAGTTTCAGCCTAATTGTGTCCTCAGAAACATTAGGAAAGTATAAAGCAGCTATTATCTCATCAAAATCTTTAAAGCATAGATTTGGATTTTCATATTTAAGTCCATGGAATTTTGGAAGGAGTTGAATCACTCCCAGCTTGATATTCATGTCTCATATTTTCTATAAAAATCATGCGATCATTAGGGCGAGCTCGCCTTCATGCATTAGTTAGGGTGTATCATTATTTACATCGCATTAGTTAGGGTGGCGACTCAGAAGTTGAGGTCGCAATGAGGGAGTGTGGTATACGCGATCATTAGATGGAGTCGCTCGAGGGAACGTTGTGGTGAGGGCATGCATCATATCATCTCGCATCCATGCATTTAATTAAGAGTTTTTAGGAATTGATGGATGGTTGTATTTCATTAAATTCTTATTATAATTGATGTCTGTTGTAACTTAAGACTAATAGCACCCACTGAGTTGATCACTCACTCCCACTCTGGGATGGTATTTTAAAACACCAACCAAACTCTCTCGTAGATGTAGGAGATGCGAAGCAGAGGGAGCATGTTGATGCTACTCTCGACGAGGAGGAGCTGTCATACTTCCAACTGATGGAGGGTTCTCCGCCAGCTTGAGTGGCGGGTTAGATTGCTGAGTGTGGACTCAGCCTTGTATTTTTGGTTATATATACATTCTTTTGTGATTTTGATGGGTGGTGCCATGTGCGTTTCCCTTGTTCTTTTGGACATGTACATATATGTATGTTAAATCTCTTCATTTCTACAGACTCGTTGTTGTGTTCCATGAATTTAGGAAATTCCACGTTGCGCTATTAAACCGGATTAAATGCTTAATAATGAAATCGATTATAAGTGACTCTCAAAAACTCAGGAGTTGAGCGTATGCTCGACCCCCGATTTCTAGGATGTTACAAGTTGGTATCAGAGTAATAGTTTGGAATCCCTTGGGCCATGGGTCATGAACTCATCAACGCGTCTGCTGATTTGAGAATAGACGCAATAAAGACTTAGAAATATAGGGGCCATCCCGGACCCTGAACCGACAATCTTAGGCGAATGGTAAGGCTTACTAGGAATGAGGATTGGGTTATGAGAGAAGGCAACTATGCACGGAATGAATTCGGGAGTTGTACAGGACCTCAACTCATTGATAGAAACGAGCCAAAAACAAAGAGGGTTTGACAATTGGAGCCTACGTCTATGTCCGAATGAGTTAGTTCCAGGCTAAAATTAATGGTTCCAATCCATTTGGGGATGGGAACTTAGGACGAACGAGAATTTATCAAAATTAGTGAGATGGTGAAAAAAGGGAGATTTTGGACCCTAACCAAGAGGAATCTCATAATTATACTAGGCTCATTACGTAGATCGGCTTCTCCTACCCCAATTTGATATATGCTACTTTCCGGGGAGCCTTACCGACACCCAGGAAATCACGAATCAAGGGAGTCATGTAGAGGACCAGCGTGCCCACGCCGAAAACGGCGTCTCCCTACGCCAATTGTCCAGGAAGGCGGCGTAGCCTACGCCGGTCGGCTAGGGAGCCGGCGTGCCCACGCCGACAGCGGCGTAGTCAACGTCGGTGCCCAAAAATGGAGGTTTATCCCACTTGGGTTTGCAAACCACTTTCCATGCTATGTAGGGGTGTTTAGACCCCATTTTCTCTATTTCCACTACCTCCAATTCTTCCTAAGCCCTTTTCTCATTCTCTCTTCTCCAACCCATCTCCTTTTCCCAAATCTCATTCCAAGGGCATTTAACTCCACCCATTTCTCTCCATTTTCACCAAACCCCATCTTCTTCTTCAAAAAAAAAAAAAAGAAAAAAAAAAAGAAACTCATCCCTCCTCCTACATACTCAACCCACATCCACATCTCATCTTCAAATACATCCTCCCCAATATCACTCCTCTCCCATTTCTAAGCCATTCCTTCAAAGAAACTCATCCTCTTCCTCCACAATTTCTATTCCCTCAAATCCACCTCACCCCATTTCCTCCAAAAAAAAAAAAAAAAAAAAAACCCATTCCCTTCTCTTGCTCATCCTCAAAACCCCAAATCCAAACCCATTCACCCAATCTCATTCCATATACTTATTCACCCTCAAATCCCTTCCAACCTTGCTTAAATCTCATTTCTCAACTCAGCCCTGTTATTTCAAGACCCTTTCCCAACATCCTTCTTCAAAACCATCTCAAAATGGCTTTTCTAGCCACCGTGGCCTCTATCTTCTCCATCCCGGTAATTCTCTCATTCATGGGAAAGAAGAGGCCGGCAAACACCGAGCCGGGTCTGGGCCGAGAAAGGAGGAGCAAGCAGAAGGCAGATTTAAAGGGGAAGGCGATCGCAGAGGCTCGATCTAAGAGCCAGAGTGGTCCCAAAAGGGGGCTCACCGCCCGACTGTCCGTTGAAGATAAAGGAAACTTCCCCGTGCGTCGTGTCGACTTCGAAGCCACCTTACGCGAGCATCCGTTTGAAGATTATGCCATCCTCGACCGCCTGATGAACAAGGATTGGGGCCCAATGTTTTACGGGAACTACCAGGCAGATGCGGGGCAAGTTAGGGCTTTCTACTTGCGGATTGAGAACCCCGAATTCGAGCCATTGGGCTTTGATCTGGTGATGGGAGGCAAGAGATTCCCGATTGGGTGGAGGTTATTGCAAATGTACTTGAAGTGTCTCATGGCGAGGTACAGATTAATGAGAGCAACCTGGAATCGAGCGAGGTGCACGATGAACGAACCTGTTTTTTTGTGTGGGCGTGTGGCCCGATGGAATCGAGGGGAGCAAGGGCAGGGCCTGAACTCAACCAACTTGACCTCCGAATACCGGATTCTTCATCGCATTTGCACCCATAATGTGTACCCGAGGGTAGGAAACCGCAGTAAGTGCTCCCGCTACATGGTGGAGTTTTTATATCAGGTGGGGCATGGTGCAAATGTGTGTCTTCCCAGCGTCATCCTTCACCAGATTGTACAGGCCGCAAGGTCGAAGAGGAAGGATGTATGCCTCCCGTTTGGCCGCTTGGTCTGTCAGTTGGCCCAGCGGTACGGTGTGGGCAGATCGGATGGAAAATCTGTGCGGACGGAGGTTTTGGGTGATGATATGCTAAACAAGATGAAGATAGGCCCCAAACAGAGACAAACCCGCATCGACCAATTTGTGGAAGCTGGCGAGGAACAAGAGGAAAGTGATGGGGATGACGAGGGTGAGGATGAAGATGAAGGCAAGGGAGAAGCTGAGGGAGCTGGCGAAGTTGGCAATAAATCCCTTGCCGCTCCAGGCGTAGTTGGGCCCTTGGAGGCATTCGACACTAGGATGGCTAGAATCGAGGAGAACCAAACAAGGATTGAGGCGAACCAAGTGAAGCAGGAGAAGTGGAACAAGAAGATGTATCGTGCCATAAAGGCCTTGATCTGCTGCAGCAAAGGGGAGGAGGCACCTCCACTTTCGCCCGACTCGGATGCATAGCAGCACCACCTCACTATGGATTAGTAGTTTGCTCAGTTGTCTAGGTTTAATTATGTGTACTAGACGGTGCTTAGGACTTTTGCTTGATTAGTTTACATCTTTCCTTTCGTTTATCATCTAGTAGTGTTTGTAATCCATGTTGTAGCATGTAACTAGCCATGTTCATGGCATTTTGAAATCAATGCTAATATATAGATCAGCTTTAAATCCTTCTTGCTTGAAAAGTGCCTTGTCTGTGTTGTGATTATGGTCATGAATTACAGGTTATAGGTCTAACTTGCCTAGCGTGCAGCAACGCTCTAAGTGACTAATACTCTAAGTAATTTTTTTCAGAAAATGCCTCCGCGACTGGAGGGTCGATATGTCCGTTTACCCCATGGCGGCCTAGTTGATGGGAACCACATTCCTGATAACAATCAAGGCCCCAAGAAGCGGCCCCAAATGCACCGCCACCACAAGCCGCGGCCCAAGCACCACCCCCGACACCGGCCATAGAACAAATGGGTCAAATGTTGCATTTTATACAACAATAACAACAAATGATGGCTGCTACTATGTAACAGTAACAACAGATGATGGCCACCATGATGGGGGTCATGGCCCAAAACATGGGCATACCACAACCGGAACCTCCTGTCGTGGCCGAACAAGCGGCCAGCGCAAGTAACATGTTTGCGCGGTTCCAAAGACATAGGCCACCCACTTTTATTGGCACTCACCGCCCAGAGGAAGTGGAATACTGGCTCAACTGAGTCACCAAGATGCTCCGGCCTCTCCACTGTTCCGAGGTGGAGAACCTTAAGCTTGTCTCATATCTTTTTGAAAAGGAGGTGGATCTATGGTGGGAGAGTGTCTTCCAATCTATTCCTGTGGGCCATGTTTAGACGTGGGAGGTGTTCGAGACCCACTTCAATGAGAAATAAATCCCTCAATCGTACCAGCATGAGAGGAAAAATGAGTTCCTCCACCTCCAATAAGGGGGAATGAGCGTGGCACAATATGAGAATCGATTTATAGAATTGTCACGCTACGCTTACGAGATGATCGCCAATGAGGCAATTAAGATGAGGCGATTCACCGTAGGACTGAGGAGCGGCATCCGCTCTAAGATGTGTTGTGCGAACATCAGGACATATGCCGAGCTCATAGAGATGTTGACATGGGCGGAGCAAGACGAAGAACGTGTCTTATGGGCCCGTTCACAGCTAGGGATACGCAACAGGATGGAAGGGTCATCCTCTTCTTCTACCGGCAAACGGCCGCCCCCGAACTCTCCGCCTAGGCCTGCAGTCGCACCAACTCCCTTCACATGACCCACACAGATTTGTAGCTATTATAGGAAGTTTGGACACTCCGAGCCCTACTGTTTTATGAGGATGAGAGACATTGGCTTCACGCCACCTCAGTGCAACTATAGGCTTCCACAGCAGGCATCATAGATTTTTCCCTTACGGAAGATGGGGCCTAGCCAGCAGTTCCGTCGTCCCCCTCCACCACAGGTTAGACCGCCACAATGGCCTATGCAGCGGTCGAACTTCTCACAGCAGGCCCGAATACATGCCCTGGCAACAGAGGGCCAGGATGCTACCATTCCCACTCCTACAGCTTTCGAGGTGACGGCCCACATGGAAGGTACTCCTATCTATTTGTTGATAGACACGGGATCCACCACTTCTCTCATAACACATGCTACTGTCAAGCGTCTAGGACTGCATGCTACTCCCTTTGATGGGGTGAAGATTATCGCCACCGCCAGTACTATATCAGAAGCGACAAAAATTTGTCGTGATTGTCCCATTGATTTGGGATGCAAAGTGAAACTGGTGGACTTGATAGTGATAAAGATTTTTTACTATGATGTCATCCTGGGCATGGACTGGTTATGCATGATGAAAGCAGAGCTTGACTGTGACACTTTGAGAATGAAGATATTCGAGGACGACGGTACTTCCCTCACATTCCCAGTCCAAGTTAGTTACGACCGCAGGATCTTGTGTTTTGCTTCATTGGAGGACGGGTATGATGGCCCTTCACTAACATGCACTCCCGTAGTCTAAGACTTTAGTGATGTGTTTCACGCCATACCAGGGCTACCTCCTCGACGGGAGATAGACTTCACCATCGAACTGACACTGGATGCTAAGCCTATCTCCTTGCCTACTTATCGCATGACCCCATGTGAGATGAAAGAACTTCGGTCTCAGATCGATAACTTGCTAAAGAAAGGCTTCATCCGACCTAGTGTCTCGCCTTGGGGAGCCCCAGTCCTATTTGTGAGAAAGAAAGACGGCTCATTACGCCTATGTGTAGACTACAGAAGATTGAATCAAGTGACAGTTCGAAACAAATACCCATTGCCCAGAATTGACGATTTATTCGACCAATTGAGGGGTGCTCAATACTTCTCAAAGATCGATCTACTATCAGGGTATCATCAGTTGCGGGTTAGGGATGAGGATATTCAGAAGACAGCTTTCAGAACCTGTTTTGGCCACTATGAGTTCCTAGTTATGTCGTTCGAGCTCACCAATGCCCTCGCGGTATTCATGGACCTCATGAACAGGGTATTTAGACCGTTTTTATATAGATTCGTCATCACGTTCATCGATGACATATTGATTTATTCAAAGAACCATGAGGAGCATGAAGAAAACCTAAGGGCAATCCTCGAAACCCTTAAGAAAAATTGGTTGTATGCACAATTTAGGAAGTGCGCCTTCTGGAAGGAAGAGGTCAAATTTTTAGGACATGTTGTGTCCAAGGAGGGTATATCTGTTGACCTCGCCAAGGTCGCGGCCGTGCAAGATTGGAAGCAACCGAAGTCAGTTATGAAAGTGAGAAGTTTTCTCGGGCTAGCAGGTTATTATCGGAGATTCATTAAAGATTTCTCAAAAATAGCTTGGCCCCTATCTTAGCTTACGCGGAAGGACCTTAAGTTTGCCTAGAATGAGAAGGTGGAGGCGGCCTTCTAAGAGTTGAAGGATAAACTGACGTCAGCACCTGTACTCGTGCTATCGGAGCAGGGAGTCAAGTATACTGTCTATACTGACGCCTCTCATGTGGGTCTGGGTTGTGTGCTTATGCAGAAGGACAAGGCAATTGCTTATGCGTCTCGGCAACTAAGGAAGCATGAGGAGAACTATCTGACGCATGACCTCGAGCTTGCGGCGGTGGTTTTCGCGTTGAAAATATGAAGACATTACCTTTATGGTGAAGATTTTGAGCTCTTTTCTGATCATAAGAGCCTCAAATACATCTTCACCCAAAAGGACCTGAACATGAGACAGCGCCGTTGGATGGAAATATTGAAGGATTTCAAGTTCGAAGTCTCATACCACCCTGGCAAGGCCAATTTGGTGGCGGACGCTTTGAGTCGCAAGAAGACAATTGAATTCGCAACACCGTTAATGGTGAGAGAGTGAGATATGGTGGAATTCGTACGAGATTTCGACGCGAAACTAACCATAGAGGAACCGTACGAGTTCATAACCCACGTACAAGCCCAGCCTCTTATAGATAGTAAAATTATTGAAGCCTAGGAGGCCGATGAGCTATTAAAGAAGGTGAGGGGAAGAGCAAGGAATGACGGGAAGTCTGAGCGGAGAGTCGGCACCGATGGGGGATTGCGGTACCGAGGCCGCCTTTGTGTCCCAAACCACCAAGGACTATGAGAAGAAGTCTTGAAGGCCGCTCACTACTCCAAGCTGGCAATGCACCCTAGTAGCACCAAAATGTACCAAGATCTAAAGTGAAATTATTGGTGGGACAATATGAAGAGGGAGATAGCAGAGTATGTGTCCCAATGCCTTACCTGTCAACAAGTCAAGGACGAACACCGTTGACCACCGGGCCTTTTGTAACCAATGCCCGTAGCCGAATGGAAGTGGGACTTCATATCCACGGATTTCATTTTCGACTTACCCAAGACCAGGAAGGGACATGACTCGATTTGGGTGATTGTGGATAGGCTAACCAAATATGCCCATTTTCTACCAATCAGAACTTCTAGCTCCGCCGATGATTTGGCCAAGCTATATATCAAGGAAATCCTGCGGCTCCATGGCGTCCCGTTGGAGATTGTGTCAGACCGGGATACTCGATTCACTTCGATCTTTTGGACCCGCATTCAAGAAGCCATGGGAGTGAAGTTGAAGTTTAACACCGCCTTCCACCCATAGACAGATGGGCAAACCGAGCGCGTGAACCAGATATTGGAGGACATGTTGAGGGCCTGTGTCCTAGACTTTCAGAAGAGTTGGGATGATTGTCTCCCATATACCGAGTTCGCCTACAACAATAGTTTTCAGGCTAGCATCGGCATGGCGCCTTACGAGGCTTTGTATAGGCATCCATGCCGAGCCCCAGATTGTTGGAAAGAAATTGGTGAGAAAAGCTTGCTAGGGCCGAATTTGGTGCAACTCACTACCGAGAAGATTAGAGTTATTCGGCGCCGCCTCTTGATGGCTCAAAGCAGACAGAAAAGTTATGCCGATATAAGGCGGCGAGACTTAGAATTTGAAGCAAGGAATCATGTATTTCTCAAGATTTTCCCAATGAAGGGCGTTTTACGCTTCGGCAAGAAGGGAAAGCTCACGCCACGATTCATCGGCCCCTTCCCAATTTTAGACCGGGTAGGTGCGGTTGCCTATCGCTTGGCCCTACCTACGCCGCTTGCTGGAGTGCATAATGTCTTCCATGTATCTATATTGAAGAAGTATGTCCCCGATCCTTCGCATATCATCAAGTGGGAGAATGTAGAACTCAAAGAAAATGCCACATTGTTCACTTCCCAAGTGCAGGGTTGTGATGTAGTAATAACTCGGTAAGACCGAGGTCGAATCCCAAGGGACTGAAACTTGTACGTTATCTAAAATTAACTGGAAATAGAACTAGAATGAGATGAAATCTGAATTGAATTATAAATTGAGGAATAATTGTAAACTATTAATCTAAAACTTATAGAAATCAGAGGTAAGGAATCTAGGGATTCAGAGGATCCACTTGTAGAAATCAGGGAGAACTTATGCTTGCATCAAAAATTATGAAAATTACTGAACTGCCGTTGATCTAGTTTTCAAAGAGATGAAAGGTGTATGAATTAGAATGGCCAAACCATGCCCAAAGACTATGGCAAACAACAGAATCAAACTAATTACCACCCAATCACATGTATGCAAGTTAGGAAGGGTACCGACATCCAACCATGCCCAGGAGACTATGGTGAACAACAGGGCTTCCTGACATCATAAACATTAAAGAGAACAGAAATATTCAAAGCCATTGCAGACCCATTGTAATTTCAGTCACAACAGACCATTAAAAACCTAAAACATTCCCATAATAATTAACTAAAATCAACGTCAATTCATGAATTAAAATTAAAATAAAATCAAATCTCCCATCTCACTACAAGCTTCACCTCCTAGCCCTAGCTAGGAGGTTTAGCCAGACATGGATGGCTGGATCTCCTAAATGAAAACAAAAGAAAGAAGAAGAAAAAGAAAAAAATAATAAATAAGAAAGAAAACCAAAAACCTCTGTTTCTCTCTCTTCTCTCTAATCCACGTCCAAACCCAAGCCTCCACGTCTCTCTTTTTCTTCCTTCCTAGACCTTAATGAATGCTCCCCACGTCCAAAAACCTCCTTTTATAGCTGCTGGAAGGCTGGAGTCAGTGACAGAGTTGTAGCAGGACACGGAGTGTAATTTTCACAGCCAAGTTCGGTACCTCGAAACACGCCACTTTCCTCGCTCAAATTCCAAAGAAACACCATCCCTTAGTACTTTCTTGGGTCCTCTACATGATAGACGGTTCAGATCTGCCATATGATCAAAGATGGTGGGCCAAAACTGCCCGGAAAAGTCAGTTTTCGTGGATGTGCGAAACCTTTCGCACCATTTCGCTGTTGTGATCGGTGGACCCCACAGAAGCATTTTCTGGAAAATCCACCCCATCCATTAGATTCAGAATGAAATTTCAGTCAAGAATGGGTAGTTTTGAACGTCCATTGACGTGGCCCAGAGAAGAAATCACAAAAGAATCAGTTTTGAACGTTGCAGGGTAGCCCTTTTGTGGCCTCTGTATCTCACACGTGTGCACGCATTGATGAAAAGTGTAAACATGGTTTTGTAGTGCTCGCGGCTGTCTACACGGTGGACGGTTTGGATTGAGCTTATGGGGCATGTGTGGGGCCCACAACCGTTCACAAAATGGACGCAGGCCGTCCGTGCGCTAACGTGGTGCGTAAGAATTTTTATTTTTTATTTTTCCTTTATTTCGGTCAGAGACGGTCAAACCGTCTCTGACACTTGCCATGCACGGCTAGTGTATTTATGCACTCTACACACCCATCTCATATGGGGTCCATTGCACTGTTTTGGAGAAATCTGCACCGTCCATCTGTTTTGACTCCTCATTTAAGGCGTTGACTCCAAATTCGAGGCAATTCCAAATATCAGGTGGGCCCAGAATCGACGGTTTATAAGCTGATCAGTCAGTTGGAGCACTTTTATAGTGATCTAAGAGCTGAAATTTGAAATGTACGGTTAATTTATGGCCCTTATCTCATGTATAAAGTTTCGGACCGATCAGATGTCGAGAACCATGTGATCTTGCATTCTGGATGTATTTCAAGCCACTTGAGCTTCAGTTTCTTAGTTTTCTCGGATTTCTGACCGTGTATATCCGTCAATCTTGGTCCTCTGAAGTCCGTCCCTTGCCCTAGTGATCATCAGAACGTTAAATCCAAGCTTTTGACATCCTTTTTCAGTCAACTCTCCTAATCACACCCTGCAACAAAACATGATTAAAACTGGGCATTAAACAATATTATGCTCGTAAATCCAAGTAATAAATGGGGTCTAATATGCACTATTTGACCCTCAACACACATATATTCTCCGACCCATAAAAATACTGGATAGGAAGGAACAGGTCCTACTCAATAAGGTCATCCCATTGGTCAAAGTACTCTGGACCCATCACGATGAAGAAGAGGCCACGTGGGATACTGAAGCTGAAGTCCGCAAGCATTACCCAACCCTGCTTTAGCAATACGAACAGGTAAAAATTTTGAGAATAAAATTTATTTATAAGGGGGGTAGATTGTAACATCGCGTCTAACCAGCACCGCGTACTGGAGCGTCCACGTAGGACTTACCGCAGGACCATTCGTTTAAAACTACTGGTGGTGGGGTATCAAACTTAAATTAATCTAGGATTAGTCCTACAGAGTAGTCTAGACGGGTCATGTTAGGACCAAATGCAGGCCGCCAAGGCAAATGATTGTTTATACTTAGTAACTGCCCGTACGGGCCATACCGCGACACAGGAAGGTCAAAAAATTATAAAAATTTAGGAAACACTAGATCTCACTGGGCTTGTGGTCCTTCTAGGACCACAGACTTATTAGACACTTAAAAACTAATTATCCAAGCCGTTCCTACAGCACTGGTCAGCTCTCACAAGGCCATATTAGAAATCTGGCGCTTGTCAAGGGAACAGGGATTCCGGATGTATTAGCCGTCGGATTCCTTTCAAATTTTTGGTGAAGGTATAATATGGTGTCCCTCACTCGTCTATAAAATTTGGGTCCCGATCATGGCATGATGACCGTTGATCACAAATCAGACCCGTGCGACCAAATCCCATATCTGATCATTTTTAAAATTTGTATGAACCTTCATTAGGCCATGGACCACCTACCCTATAAATTTTATGACCAGGAGACCACCAAAACCTCTCCAATTACCGGGATAGACCCCGCTGGGTCGCTTAGAAATCAAGACCGTCTGATCAAATCCCATAGTCGTTTATCCGTTAGATCTCAAACTTTGCATAGACCCTTATGAGGACATGAGGCACCTACCTACCAAATTTGGTGGCCATAGGAGTGTTGGTGCCACCACAACAACAATAGAAGCTCTAAGGGGCTATTTTGAGAAATTATAGAAACATAAGGCCAAGGGGCCCAACTCTAGAGAATAACCCTAGCTCTTTCTCATAACTCTTCTATTCTTCCAACAACAAACTCTCTCTCCCTCATAACTTTTTTCAATTCTCAACAACCCCCTCTCTCCTTCATAACTTCCTCCAACCTTCCACAACCAAATCTCCGTTCCTCATAACTTCCACCACCATCCGACAACAAGCCCTTCCTTCGTAGCTTCCACCTTTCTCCAACGACTAAGGAGAGCAAAGGGAGAAGTTGGGGGTGGAGTAGTGCTTGTGTGGACCCTAAATCAAGGTGGGGCCAAAGGGCATCAACCCTTTCAACTCTCAATTTCTCCTCTAAGAAGGAATTCTCCGCCATAACCCTCAAACTCGTCCGTTGGCCATCTAGGTAAGAACCTCTCCCCATTTCTTCTTGAGATTCAAGCATTAAGAAGGGATTGGCATGGGATTTCTCACATGCAAGGTTTTTATTTTAGGAATTCCGGTCGGTCAACCCTCAAACCCCATTTCTAGGTCGCTTCCGAGCTTCCATCGAATTCAAGGTGCGGACTATTAATCCTTGGTGGCCTAGCACCAATCATATCATGAGTTTAATGATTTTTCTTATTTGGGATGAAGATTTTGTGAAATCTAGAGAGACCCTAGGATTTGGGTGTTTGTTTGGAGATGTACGAAATTACATGTTTTGATTAGTTTTCCATTCTTATGATCGTGTTTATGCCTTTCATGTTTGATGCTATAGTAGATGATCATATGTTTATGTGTTGTGTGATTTCTTCTTATGATGATGTGTAACATCCCAAAAATCGGGGGTCGAGGATAAACTCCACTCCCGAGTTCCAGAACATCACTTATGCAACATTTTCAATGATGAATGAATGTCGATTATAATAGTGCATAAAACATGAAGTAGATTAAGCCAAAACAGCGTATCATACTCTAGAGACAGTTAATTAGCAAGCGAAAGAATGTGATAGATATATAAAATATATGAACTGTTGTAAGTCTCCAGAGTGTGAACATGTTACCAGGTTGAACATATACATGTATACTCCAAAAATGATCAAAAAGAATATACACGAGTGCTCCAAAAATATAAAATGACAAGTGTCATGGCGTCTAATCAACCTCCCTGTAATCCCGTCGATCAGAACATGGTCTACCTAGACCCGCCTGATAACCGCCTATAGAAGAAATCCTCCTCATCATCAAACAAGTCCGGCTCCACTTCACAAGCAGCACCATCATCTGAAACTAAAACAGGGACTGGTTGGTATGTACAATACCATCCCGTAACGTAGAAGTGAGTGGCCACCTCAGTGGAATCATAGAGAAAGGGTTAACATGCTATCAAATCAATCAAGCGATAATGATAAAGTAAGCAAATCAAACATTCCTAAATACTGTAATAAATATAAGGATGAAATGACATGATGTATTCCCTCACCAACATACTCCCTCATGCGACACTATCTTACGTCCGCGACATGCTTTCTTCCCTCAGTGCTCCACATCTTCCAGGCACATGCAGTGCGATATGAATATGATTACCGAGTTGTTATTAGTCATTTTCATACAGCAAGATTGAGAAACTAGGGTACTTCCCTTATATCATTCCCAATAAGGATCATGTCTAGGGTCGTCACTCCTAGTAGTCTCATATGATGATATGGTTCTAGGTCACTGCAAGGCTGTCAGGGCTATTGTACGCACTCGTTGCACCGCTCCCCCATCACCTTATCAATGGAGGCCTAGTTGTACTCTTGTTGCTACGGAAGGGTCGTCGCCTCACGTAGACTCAGAGTACACTCGAGGTCACTACAAAGGGCTGTCAGGGCTGTTGCACGCACTCATTACACCGCTCCCCCATCACTTTATCAGTGTAGGTCGACAGCTCGAATATAGTGCCCCATACCACCATAATCGGCTCACAAGTTTGGGTTGCTCACTGGTCACTACGGGGAGGCTCATGGCCCCAGCGTAGGCCGACAGCTCGACCACGGTGTCCCATACCACCATGCCCGGCTCATGAGTCTTAATGAATCAAGGTACCACGGTTATCAGGGTTATCACTGGTAAGTTCAGTACCCTAGGTTCAAGTAGTTATGACCAATACAAGGTAAATATACAATGGTCAGTCGGGTTACTTAACGAGCTCGACTAGTACGAGCGCACCTCAAGCTGAATGACATGAAGTGTATAAACACCTCGTGTGGCCTAACCACTGCCGTCAACCAAAGCATGACTCGGGTTCGTCAACGCGTCTTTCGTGGTGAATAGAATCCAACCATAAATTCAAATCTGTTACCGACTGCCTAGACTAGAGTATAGCCCCAAACACTTGTAATCTGAATCAATAATCACATGAGAGAGACAGAATTGAAATACAAGTAATTTCAGCATGTTATCAGCATGTTATAACATACATCATAAGCAGTTAACCATACACGAGTATTTCAAACATAAGGTAATCAATTCAAATACAACAAGCATGGAGGTAATCATGTATATCATTAAATTAGTTGAGAATCCAATCTCAACGCTAATCTACAACACCATTTACTCAATACTTACTAATACATATATTTATACAAACCCTTAGTCTACACACATTAGTCTACATAGCATATGTCGGCCAATAATGTGCATTAGGGCGAATCTCTTCGCCAAACATATCATACACGCATAACTAGCATAAGTACACGATAAATACTCATGGCAATCATATCAGCAAAATACGTACGTATACAGTATTTCCTACAAATACCTAAAATACCCTAAATCTCATATTCTTCGTACGTATTCGAAATGAAAAACGGACAGCATGTTCTACATGTCAAACAACATCCTTATCAATAATCTACCATTAAACGGCATTGAAAGCTTTAAAAACAGGTAACCTAAGTATCTAAAATCCGCACCTTACGTCGTAGGAGCGTAATGAATCGAATAGGAACTCTACGCCTTTGCCAACGATGATATGACAACCTAATACACAAGGTAAGTCAGCTACACTTCGCTACTTGGATCAATAGAATTCCTAAAACAGGTTAGGGTTAGGATTTCTTACCTAAGAACGAAGTTGGAATCACCAGAATAGCGATGCAGGTGGATGACTTTCGCACGTGGAGCAGCAGGGAAGAATCCCAGGAGAAAACCCCAACTTCTCCCTCACTCTCTCTCTCTTTTCTCTCTCTTTCTTAGCTAGGGTTTGAAAATTTGTATGGGATTTGTGAGAGAGAGTTTAAGGCCCTTTTATAAGCCCAAACATAATGAAAACAAACTTAAAGTCAAGGTTTACTTAAGTTATAACCAAATTGGGTCTGTTCCGATCCAACGGAGCACTTCTGGAGGTCCTGTTACTAAATGCGGTCGGACTTAAGCTCTCTAATATTGGATCTGGGTCAAGCTAAGTTTTCAGTCCGGTCGGGTTTCTAGATCGACCGTGGCGGACCAGTTTCAGTTCAGCGGTCACCGAAACTCGATCAGGGCCACAAGTGCTATGACATGTAAGGGCCACCTATCCTGATCCAAGGGTAAATTTGGGTAAAAATATAACAGTCAGAATGCTTAAAAATAGCGTGCAAGTGACACGTGCCAGATTTATTAAAATTATATTTAATTTCTAAATAAATTCACTTTTCTCACACTCTTCACTCCGGCCTCAAGGAAACAGTCTCAGGACATCATCTGGACTTGATTTTCGATGTGATTGTCAAGTCCAACTAGGCAGTCATATTTGTCTAAGTTTGTCACTATCAGACTTTCGACGTGCGGTCCAGGTCCGATATAAAGTTTCTGAATGTTCCTGAGAGCAACTGGGTTTAGAGATTGATCCTAGGTTTCTAGGTAACATAGCGTTAGCGGTCTTACTAATTTTGGGTCTTATAGTTTATATTTAAAGTGATTCAAGTTAGTTCTACTAAGTATTCAGTTTGGTACTTAACTGAATTCTACCCTAATAGGGCAGAATACGGTCCTAGGGCCATTCTATGCCCCATTTTGGGAACTTTTAGTTATCAAATTATTTTATTTTATTTTTGGTGGTTAATCATCAATTTTAACATGTCTCCACCAAATTTCATGAGATTTTGAGTTGTATAAAAATTATAAAAATACCTGAAGCAGCAGCTGTCTAACAAGTGATTTTCAGATAGTTTCTCACAACGACCTACTTTAAACTAATTTAAATATTTTATTATATTTTTAACATATTTTTATATAAAACTATACTCATTTAGTTTCAATATGGTTTTTGAATCACCTAAATCAGAGTTATAACGAAGGAGATATAATTTTTTAAACTTTGATAAAATGTGCAGAAAAAGTGCAGAAACCGGGCTGCCTGTCCATTGTACGGACGAGGCCTCGCCGACTCGGTGAGGTCCTCCCAGGTCACTGACCTATTTGGCTTGGTTTCACCCCAGGGGCGAGGTCCTAACCCCCCAGGAATGCCGAAAACATGTGGGGCCTACCTTGGATCCCCCCGAATTGAGTCGTTTGAGCCCACGAGTCCGTCGAGGCGTTTATCGAGTCTCATTTGCAAACTGTAATGAGTTACACGATGTAAAATATATGTTTTTGGGGTAGAAGAAGCTAATCCATCCAAATAACCTATCTAAATCTTGAGATTTTAAGAATTTCATAGTCAAAATCCTATTTTATGCATGTACGTACCATTTACGGTAAGTTTTAGTTTAAGTATAGTTCTTCACCTTTTAAACTTTAGGATTGTGTCTAATATGAAGGTACTTGGAGAAATTTGAAGAATGAGGTGGTGAAAGGTGAGATTTTGAAGGAAATAGGTTGAAAAATGATTTTTATACCTTGGGATTAATCATTGAAAGTGATATGGTTGACCCATTGCCTAAGGATGTCTAACTCCAGGTTGGAAAAAATCTGGGGTGTTACATGATGCCTATGACTTGTATGATGTTTTATCTTTGCATATTTTGATTCCTAAGTGCATAGGAAACGTTTCGTTTCCTCACCCACTCATACTTCTCACATGCACTCTAATTACGATATTGTAACATGCTTGTTAGAAACATTGATATGTATGATAGGATGAATGCAATATGATACTGTATGTTGGTTATTAACCTTGATGTTGGTACGCTATGAATCATCGTTAAACCCGTGGATTAGTCAGGAATATGAGGTTAGACAGTAGTCTCATAGGTTGGACTACCTTGAGACTAGGCCTGTGAATTGGGCGAGTGCGTATAGGTAGCAGTAGTTCGACTACATGGGTCTACCGTACCCGATGTCATTCATCTCGTACTCGCCTGACTTGTGCGGTTTAGCCTACATACTAGCAAATCTTGATTTGTTAACCATGTTTTCTCACACATGTATTGAACCTGGAACACCCTATCACTGTTGTAGCCCACCGATAACCACTTGAATTCGATCCACTGCCTCGTGAGTCGGGCATGGTGGAATGGGACACTGTGTTCGAGCTGTCGGCCTACGCTGGGATAACGCCCCTCCCCATAGTGACCGCGAGTGATTCCAGTTCTCAACACTCCCCATGTGCTTGAAGTCGGGGATGGGAACCCGAAGAGATCAAGGATCGCAGGGACTTGGCCTCACACATTGGGGGGTCTTGGCCTCGCAACTAGTTCAGGACATTTGATTTGTAGGGTGTATCAGATTTCCAAACCTGCTGGATGAATAGACTTAACTAATAACTCGGCTAACACGATCGCACAGCATCGCATTAGTTAGGGTGGCGACTCGGAAGTCGAGGTCGCAATGAGGGAGTGTGGCATACGCGATCGTTAGATGGAGTCGCTCGAGGGAGCGTTGTGGGGAGGGCATGCATCATATCATCTCGCATCCATGCATTTAATTAAGAGTTTCTAAGAATTGATGGATTGCTGTATTTCATTAAATTCATATTATAATTGATTCCTGTTGTAACTTAAGACTAATAGCACCCACTGAGTTGATCACTTACTCCCACTCTGGGACGGTGTTTTAAAACTCCAACCAGACTCTCTCGTAGATGCAGGAGATGCGGAGCAGAGGGAGCATGTTGATGCTACTCTCGACGAGGAGGAGCTGTCATACTTCCAGCTAATGGAGGGTTCTCCGCCAGCTTGAGTAGCGGGTTGGATCGCTTAGTGTGGACTCAGCCTTGTATTTTTGGTTATATATACATTCTTTTGTGATTTTGATGGGTGGCGCCGTGTACGTTTTCCTTATTCTTTTAGACATGTACATATATGTATGTTAAATCTCTTCATTTCTGTAGACTCGTTGTTGCATTCCATGAATTCAGGAAATTCCACGTTATACTATTAAACCGGATTAAATGCTTAATAATGAAATCGGTTATAAGTGACTCTCGGGAACTAGGGAGTTGAGCGCATGCTTGACCCCCGATTTCTAGGGCGTTGCATATCCAATTGGAAAATATATCATTAAAACCAAATTCAAACTTCCATTGACCTAATTCTTAATGAAGGAAAACTATGATAATTGGTAGAGATTCTATCACCAAACCATGCCCAGAAGACAATGACAAACAACAAGATTTACCAATCCCTTAATCTCAAAGCAGGAGAATTGTGAAGATTAGGAAGGATTCCATCACCCTACTATGCTCAAGGAACAATGGTGAACATACTAATTTCACAATCTCAAATCAGAAAAAGAAGATAGTTAAAGCTATTACAGATCTACTGTAATTTAAGTCACAATAAACCATTAAAAACTGAAAGTATTCCTTAAATATCAAATTTAAATTCATGGAGTTCAACGTAAACATGAATCAAAGCAATAAAAACATCTCATCATGCTATAAGTTTCTCATCTTAGCCCTACCTAAGAGGTTTAGTTAACTATAGACATGATTGGATCTAAAACCCTAAAAGAAAGCATGAAAACAACTAAGAAAAAAAAAAAAAACTCTTTGCGACGGCTTCTCCACCCTTTTGCTCCACTCCCTAAACCCTAGAAGATGCCTAAAAACATCATAGGGAGTCTTATTTATATTTGTTGAAATTCAACTTTCATACCTAATTAGAAAACTCTAGAAACTGCCTCAAATTTATGAAGTTTGCTAAACTAGACTTTGATCTGGTAGTTTCCCAACATAGACTTTACTCCGCGCAATTTCATAAAATGACCTAGAGTTTCAGAATATGCTTTTTCAAGACAATTTCAGGATTCCTTTTCTTCACTTTAAATCTTTGATTCTCTTCATTCCTCACTTAGTTTTCTTGGATCTTTGGCATGTTAATTCTTTAATCTTAGTCTCTTAAGATCCATCCCTTGCCTTGGCAATTCTTAAGCATCAAATCTATGTTTTTAGCACCCTTTTCAATCCAAGTTCTTAAATTCACCTTGCAACACAAACATGAGTAAAATAGAACATTAAACATTATCATGTTCATAAAACCAAGATATAAATGGAGGATAATATACAATATTTGACCCTTAACACCATGATAGTGGCGAACCACAAAGTGCACCATATATTGGTCGACACTAACAACTCGGCTGACATTTTCTACATTGCTGCTTTCGACAAAATGGGAATTGGGAGATCTCGACTACATTACATTCGAACTCCCCTGCTCAGGTTCACAAGAGAGAATTACCTTTGAAGGAAGACTACTTCTACCTGTGACCGCTGAGGAGGATCATGACCAAACTACCGTGATGATTGACTTCCTCGTGGTCAATTGTCCCTCAGTCTACAACATTTGGGACTATCACCCCTGAACTTCATGCGAGTACACTACGCCAAAATCATGAATTTACAATGGACGAAATCCGTCGTAAAACCAAATAAATGACGGATTTCGTCCGTCGCTGTTTACTAGGTCATTTTTCTTTTCCGATGGATAAAATCCGTCATTTAATCTGCGACGGATAAGGTTCGTCATCTACTTCAGACGGATAAGATCCGTCGCATAATATAAAAAATCCGTCGTTGAAATTCAGAAAAAACCACCTAATTTTTCGTCATCTAAAATATTTGCGACAGATAAGATCCGTCGCTAATATGACAGCGACGGACCTCAAATCTATCGTCATTTTTTACTTGTTTAGAAATTAGCGACAGATTTGGTACGTCGCTAAAATATCTGTAAATTTAAAAAAATTGTTGTGAGATCATTTATTTATTTATTTTTAAATCTTACACCTGATAGTCATTCAAAAAATAATTCACACGATTGTTTAATAAGAATCCTATTCATAAAATTGCTTACAACTCAATTCAATAAAGAGGAAATGGCCTCTGAGGCCAACTTAAACAGCAGTTCCCATTGTTTCAAGTTGGATGTGAAACATGCAGTTCCCATTGTTTCAAGTTGGATGTGAAACATGGAATTACGAAGAGAGTTTGGTTGTCACTGTCTCACCTCCACTATGGTCAACACACAAATGGTTGACGGAACATAGTACATGCCTCGATCTCATATACCAAGAATCAATCGCCCATGGTAGAGACTTTCTAATTGTGTTGCCCAGTCAGACTTTAGCAACTCCATCGGTTTGTATGGTGCTCCTAGCCATTCGAATTACTGCATGAAACATTCTTGTCTGAGAAATCATCCATGCTAAAAATCAGATTAACTCAAGTAACACTAGCCTGCCTCAAAAACAGTTGAAATTCCATTACTGGTCACAAAACCCAAAAAAATAAGAAAAAGTACAAAATAGCAAGCCAAAAAGCTGTGCATACTACTAAAATACCAACTAGTAATTTCATAAAGGAAACATATTCACAGAGTGATGGTAGTGGTGGCAGTTGTGGTAGTGGTAGCAGTAGCTCAGCAACAGCAGCAACCATAATAACAATAGTATGAGGTTAATAAGTGAAATAGATGTTCATGTTACACTGCATAGAACACATGATATCCTACCTACATAAACAATTGAAGGTAACAAAAATCATTTCAAACAAAAATCATACTTTTATTTGAAAGTGGATGCCCCAACAGGAAGGATCATAAACTCCTATAAAATATAAAATAAAAAATAAAAATAAAAATAAAAAAGAAACACAGTCGAAAAGATTGTCATTCACAACAACACTTCTCATAACATACAAAGATTGTCATTTTCACAACAACACTTTCATAACATATTATTTGTTTCAACCATACCTGCATTGCCAGCTTATTACCTGCTTGTGATCCTCCATTGATGGCATTAAATGCAAGCATGGGTAGAACTAGAGTTTTGTTCCCAACAAGGTTGGCAATGTGCTGCATGACAGAGTGCGACTTAACAAACATACTTTGTATGTTCTGAACCTCCCCAGTGCTCATGGAGCCAAGAGGCTTGCCAATAGTGGAGACATGCTTCCTTCAATCTATAAATAGTGAAGACATACTCTGTATTTTTTTATCATACGAAAAGAGACTTCCTGAGATATACCAGGGCATGATCTGAACCTCCCTAGTGCTCATGAAGCCAATAGGCCTGCCATAAACTTCGGAGGACCATCATACTTGTAGCTCCTACTTGCATTCAAATCATAATTTGACTCAATAAAATTGATGGCTATGCTTTTTTCTTCCGAATGTTTTAAAAACTGGAATTAAGTAGTGAAGCATAGGAGACAACTAGCGAGTTTTGTGGTTAAAATAACCTTTGAAAACCATATTTCTAGTGTTTTGGATGTCAAGCCATCAGATCACCCCAACTTTCTACCTAAACAATCCAATTCAGCAGGAATATGCTGATACAGTCACCTGATGTGATTTCCATTTTCAATGAGTTTTTAGTTAGTCAATTTTTATTTTTATTTTAATATGATAAAAATGAGAGATCCTATTGATTTACGCATAAAAACTTCTTTGAATGTGTTTTTTGAGAGGAATGATCATATATATAACCATAGAATGCCCAAACAAAGCATGTCCTGTTGTGATTCCTGCTTTGCGTAGAATGTGTGAAGCTGTCAAAGAGGTGGGTCCCATCCTGAAGATCAGTTGGCCCACACTATCAGAATGAACAGTTAGTAATCTGATCTAATCTAAAGGTATGAACCCAGCCTGAATTTTGTGCCAAGAAACACAGAAAGAGCCCACCATGTGTATGGCTTGGATGTCCTACACATTTGGCACATTAGTGGAGAGATGGTGCAGATTTGTAAGCTTACCATGCTATGGTTGTAAATGACTATTCCTCTTGTTTTACACTTGCTACTTATTCACTCTCACTTGTGCCTTTTTTCTTGACAGAAGTTACATATAGATCCACAAATCCCATAAGCCATCTAGGGTTAGGGTTTTACCTTCTCCACAAAGGAGGAGACTATACACATCTGAGGTTAAAGAGACAACAGCCGCAGCTGTCCACCTTGACCGAGCGCTCTGCTTCTTCTTGGCCCTCTCATTTTTATGATTTTCTCCCATTTCTATGATTTTCTCCTATTTCTAGGGTTAGGGTTAAGGTTTTTCTTTCGAATTTCATCAGATTAAGAGAGAGGTAGAGATGGCGGTGAAGGCCAAGGCATCGAAAATGAACAAGAAGGAATTGTACAATGTGAAGCTCTGCCAGCTCTTGGATCAGTTCAGTCAGGTACTGATCATCGCGTCTGACAACGTGGGGTCCAATCAGCTCCAGAACATCAGAAAGGGTTTGTGTGGTGATTCAATCGTTTTGATGGGGAAGAACAAGATGATGAAGCAGTCCATCAAGTTGCATTCCGATAAGACTGGGAACAAGGCCTATCTTAATCTCCTACCGTTGCTCGTGGGCAACGTGGGGCTGATTTTCACAAAGGGTGATTTGAAGGAAGTAAGCGAAGAGGTTGCTAAATACAAGGTTGGAGCTCCTGCCCGAGTTGGACTTGTAGCTCCTATCGATGTCATTGTTCCACCTGGAAACACAGGGTTGGACCCATCTCAGACTTTGTTCTTCCAGGTGCTCAACATCCCTACCAAAATTAACAAGGGTACTATTGAAATCATCACCCCTGTCAAGCTGATCAGAAAGGGGAAAAAGGTGGGATCTTCTGAGGCTGCCTTGCTTGCGAAGATTGGGATTAGGCCCTTCTCGTATGGCCTTGTCATCTTGTCTATGTATGACAATGGCTCTGTTTTTAGCCGGGAAGTGCTGGACCTCAGAGAGGATGATCTGATTGAGAAGTTTGCGATTGGTGTTTCCATGGTGATAGCATTGTCTCTGGCCATTTCTTACCCCACTCTGGCATCTGCCCCCCACATGTTTGCAAATGCCTACAAGAATGCTCTCGCCATTGCACTGGCAACCGAGTATTCATTCCTGCAGGCAGAGAAAGTGAAGGAATAATTGAAGGATCTAAGAAAGTTTGTGGCTGCTGCACCAGTTTCTGCTGGAGAAGCTGCTGCTCCAGCTGCAGCTTGTGCCGCAGAAGAAGAGAAGAAAGAAGAGCCTGCAGAGGAATCAGATGATGATATGGGCTTTAGTCTCTTTGACTAAGTGCCTTGTTAGATATTGAGGTTGCAATGCTTGAGTTCTATTTTGATACATTTTAGTTCACTTACGGTTTCTAATAGTTTTTATGGGTTGGATTGCAATTTCATTATTAGTTATATTTTGCTGAACATGTGCTTTTTTTTCTTTTTCTTTCTTAAGTGGATAGGTTGTTGAGTGTGCCAAAAAAAAAAAAAAAAAAAAAAAAGATCCACAAATCCATAGTGTGGAAGAAAGAAAGCCCTCTAGCAAGTGAAATCCTCTTTCATTGTTTCATTAGATTGATGTTAGATTTCGCATTTCCTCAGCACCAAACCATAACTTTAATTGTGAATTTTGTACCCTCGACCTCAATGTAAAATGCTCGATGTCATCACTTCTAGGGGAGGTGTCAACTACAGTCTGCAACTCTTCTAATTTATTAGATAACTTTGGTTTGCAATAATGATTATCATCAGCTTAGCCTTCTCCTGGATATTTGGTGTTGGCTTCACCCACCAATGCACATATTTTAGCTTCTAATAATAAACTAAAAAAATATCAAAAATTTCCCACTTCCCATTAAGTCTCACGGCACTGCTTTACATTTTAAATATCAACTTTTTCCAACTTTTCAGCATTTCCTACTGCACTACTTGACATTTTTCACCATTTCAATAGATTCACCAAATTGCGATTTCTGGAATGTCTGGTGAACAGACCTCTGCTTCAGGCCATTTCAGGGCAATTGACTAATCCAGCCACCTTACTGCCAGTCTGATTTGTGAAATCTTTTATAACAAATACCAACCTGTAATTAGAACACAGACTATACCTTGAATGAAACAAAGATTTCCAACTCTCTCAGTTGTTGGGGTTTATTCATGACAAGAATATGATGCTCCTTTGCATGTAACTCTAGAAGATCCTTAACCTGTTTGGAAAACAATGCATTAAGAGTGAACCTGAATTGTTGTTGTGGTTGATGGTTTGCATATAAACGTATTCAAGCTAGATCATCCCACTCTCAGCCCCCAATCTAGTTTCAACATTGAGAAATTAGAAGGAATGATCACATACACCCACAATCGACAGAATGGTACTATCAACCTTAACACAAATGCCAGGTGTCAAGTGTGTACAACATCCAAGCCATGAAACAGGTGTGCCAAGAAGATCATCTGGCATAAAAATTAGATGAGTTCACTCACAGGAAAGCCACAATATGTTGAATTGGATCATCAGCAGATATGAGTTAAATAGTCCACTGTTTTACCTATGGTGCACTGACCTGATTTGAATGACATGGTATGCATGTCCTGCATGGACAGTAACTTACCAACCATTGAGGCATATGTTATCACTAGTAACATAACAATGCCCAAAAACTCAGAGAAATAGTATCCAACATATGCTAGAAAATGTGAGACAGATACCATATGACTGGAACTCTCCCCACCAAGATAATCAATTACAATGATCAGGTTGAAAGGCAACTCAAGGAGCTCATACAGATGGCAGGAAGCAATAGCAAGACAACCAGTTCCAGAATGATATATTATCTTTTTCTATATTTCCTTCTTTTCTCAAATCCAAAAGTGGATGGAAATTTGGATACTTTAAATTCCAAATTCTTCTTTAAAAAAAAAAAAACACCTCTGTATAATGGTAATGTCTCCTAAGTTTTTTGTTTTAATAGATGTCAGACCTATTAAGATGAGCTAATCCCTCTTAAACTAATCGTTTGATGAACTTTCAAAACAACTGATGAGTAAGTTATGCTAATTGAAAAATCTGCTCAAAAAAATCACACATGAAATCTTACAATGCAAATCAAATGTGAAGCAAAATCACAGCGTGTGCTGTGCTTCAATGGGCTCATGCAAAGAAATGCAATTTGTCAAGAGCGAGCAACGTAGTAACCAGAAGAACCAGGTCTAATGCAAGAACTGGAACAGAGAAACCTATATAAGCACCAATGATAGGTTGAGGCAAGTTATAATAATAAAAATAGAAAATTTGAAAACCACCATCTTTAACAAGTTGGATTTACCTGTGTTTTCACTGTCTCATCCACACTTAGAATAAGACAAACTGCTTCAATTGCAGCATTTATAGCATTAATCTGTAAAAGATGGTTTCCATGGTCAATAGTTAATGGTGAAATTAAGTTACCAGTTAACAAATTGAATGTGAGATTGACTATACCTTTACATTCAATTCATGCCAAGCCAAACAATGTTCGCAATCCCAATTGGGCAGATTGTTCCACAGCTTCAACATTTGTCCTTATTTGTTGTCCTGAAAATAATATCCACAGTTAAAAATCCAGTCACAAGACTCACAACCATGACTTGTGATGCTATTTTTCGAAGATGCAGAGCGATTAAGGGTAATCAGCTGGGGCTGTCCATGCAATATATTAAGAAATTGTTTCATGAAGAGGCCATATGCTACCACAAAAAAGTCAAGGCAGATTGGTTTTGAAGAAATGGGGTTGTCCATGTAGTAGGGTATGAACAAAAGAATATAAAAGTAAAAAAAAAAGTAGATTATCAAAAGCATAATACAGTTCAATAGAGATATTGACTGACGTAATAGATACTGGTGACAATTTTGAAGCATGATAAAAAAATGCAATAAAACTAAATGAAGTAAATGAAGGATAAGAAATATGACGAGGAAAAAGAGTACCAGATACGTAATTCATAAAGTTTGATTTCTGTTCACGGTTGTACTGCTCAATCTTAGATTCCTTTCTCATCTAAACATGCCGAGCCCAGACCATTAGGAGAAGAAATGAAAAAAAGGTAAAAAAAGAAAAGAAAAAAGGAGGTACTTCTTAATCATTCTTGTACAATTAGACTAGTGTCAAAAGCCATGCAAACCTTCAGCTCTGTATACTTATCATGAAGCTTGGAGTAAAGCAACTGCATCTCCATCTGCATCAGAAATTAGAAGACCTTTGTAAAAAATAAAATTAAATTAAAATTTAAAATAAAAATCAAGTAGGTGAATGCCGTCACAAGAATGCATGTAGCATGCAACTGCTATGATACCTAGACACTTGTACAGATCTAGAGTAGTTGTACCCAAACTATACAGTATGGGTAGGAATATAGGATATGGCGTGGGTATGGCTATAGCAACATGCTGCTATTTTTAAAATTGTGCAGTCTCCATATCCACATCCATGTCAAGGTATGATATTAAAAAACAGATGTACAGGTGGATGCACACCCCCACGATAAGGGCCCCACCGTCTTGGGTGAGGCTCGGGCATCACCAAATCCTTACTCCCACCGTAGGAAGTGGACTAAGTGGTTACCGGTTATATGTTAATGGGTGTTGGACTAACCATAAGCTTGTCTGTCTTGATGTATTTGTTGTATATACGCGTCATCCATTAGTTTTCCAAGCTCTTTTTAGAGTTTAATAATAAAAAAAAAAAATGAAGCACATCCAAATCTCAAGTAAACCACACCACAGAAAAATAGAGTTCATCCCATCAATAAAATATTTTGAGACCCTACTGAAATTTTTATTTGCCATCTACATGATTTTAAGCACATGAGAAAAGCCTGCATCAATAGTAAATATCTTGAAAATACCTTGCAACATGTATGTTATCTTGGAGCTGAGCAAGTTACAAACATAGACGTTGAATAGTCTGAAAAGGAAAAGAAAAGATATGAAAACCATCATCCTGAATAAAACCATGGTGAAGGTAAAGGACAAAATATGTTAGCAATATTATAGAGATGGAAATGGGCATGGAGCTGGTTATCACAATTTACAACCTCTTTAGATGTTTGTGTATGAAGTAACAAAATGAAGGGTCCATTTGTATATCTGTTCTGAATTGGTCACTAAGCTGAGCTGGTTATCACAATTATTGGAATCACTTCCATCAATTGATGACCATAGCTATTATAGAAATTGAGTAAAAGAAAGAAACAACAAATCTGTAGCAGTAAACTCACAACTGCTACAGATTGGGGTTCAGCCCATTTATAGGCTTGTGCTGATTTTTCTGATGCCTGAAACAATATTATGAATTAAACTGATATTCCTATATTGGTACCAGCAGTTCAGAAAACCAACCAGAGAAATTATAACAACTTACCCCATATTCCGATATTGGAATTCCTAGTTGAGCATGTAGTAAATGTGCTTCCTCCATGTTGTGGCCCACCTCACAAGCTCACAAGCTTTCCCCCACCTTTTAAATTATTCGCCCTTCATTTCTAAGAACAGTTTAATTTATCAAATCAGCCCATTAAAAAATATTCCCACCCCCAAATATTTTCATTGAGAATTAAATGGTAGGAGAAATGGAAAGAAAGCTTGCCTACTAAAACTTCAAGTGATTGTGTAGAAAAAGAAAAAGAGCAGGAAAAAAAAAACACACCTTGTAGAGATGTCGGTTCCCTGTAGGAGAAATCAAGCCTTCAACCCTTTCACCAAGAAGAACCAACAAGCATGTATGTATTTTATCCATATGTTCATCCAAATGCGCACTGTACAAATGACAATCTAGTTGCATATGCATACAAGTGACTAACATGTGTTAAATTTGGTCTGGTGATTATAATTCATGGTCCATCAGGAAGGTGGCACTTAATACATAGCTTTTCCTAAATGAAGAATTTAAGAAATATCCAATCGATCAAGCTATTCTCATTTAACCCAAAATAAATAAATTCAACAAATTAAAAATAAAAAACCAGATTCAATGAAAAGAATCTGAAAAGAAACATTCCATTCATTAATGCAAGAACAAATAAAAATCATAATAAAATTAAAACATAAAAAACCATTTTAGATTCAATCAAGTGAATGTAAAAAATCACAATTATTGCATTCAAAAAAAAAAAAAAAAAGATGTGACTTTTGCAATCCTTCAAAATAGCATAGTTGTACATATGCTATCCACTGTTTCTTAAATGGTGCATTTAGCATTCATGTATGTCAGTCAAGGCCATCTACATGTTTGGAGGGTAGCACATACCTTGCACATGATTGGAGGGTAGAGTTGCGTTCTTAAAATCATCACATACAGCAACTGTATATGAACTTTCACATTCTGCATTTTTTCCCACCAGAGATGCCTTTTCAAAATATTCAATACATGCAAAAGGTGAGTCACATACCGTGAAACCTGTTATAGAAATTGAGCCAATCTACTCATTGGGTAGGCTATAAGTCAAAACCAATGGCCAGCTAATGGACATCTAGCTAATCACATGACTAAATGTAATTGTCCCGCCAACATGGTAAGTGGATTGGCCTAAAGTTCAAACCAAGTAATCATCATTTTGTCCCAGATAGGATATTCTACACATGAAAAGTTGGTTAGTAAGAAATGGTTGTCTGAGATAGTTCACATATAGCCGCTGCATGACCATTTCTCCTGAAGAGAAGAAAAAAGGAAAAAAAAAAAAAAAAAAAACAAAACCTCCAAAGCTCTGTGAGCCACCTTTCTTCACAATCAATTGAGTCATTGTTGAAATCTTCTCCAGAAGTTCCATCCTGCAAATGTAAAATCTCAGTTGCAAGAACATCCAGTGGCCCAATAAAATTAAAACATAAAAAACCATTTTAGATTCAATCATTGTTGAAAAGTTAATAATGATTTTGAATCCCTAATTAGGGATTTTCAGTTTTTTAATCTATAATCCACAATTAGGGAATCAACACTACGTGAGCCAACATAGAAAAACAAAAAGCAACATTTCTACTAGTTAATGGATCAGATTTTAATCATAGAATACACAACAATGAAGCCTCAAAATCAGTATTAACTTTTCAAGGTTTTTTCCTACAACAGCTATACCAACATTTTCAAGATTTCAACTTCCATAAAACCAACATGCATATAAATAAATAAATAAAAGAAAACTATAGAAGTTGCATTTTGTACCTGACTATTAGTCAATGAAAAGAATCTACAATGACAAAAGTATATATATTTAACATTTAAAATATAATAATTTAAAGAGGTACCCTCACACATGACTAGTTAGAAAATAATTTACGGTCCACTTAGAGCATAAATTCCAAAGTGTCAAGTGTGTACAGCATCCCACTCGTCCAAAAGGTTTGGCCCCCACCACGAAGAATGCTCAACATAAAAATCAGGCTCGTCCACTCATCATGTGGCCTACACCAAAGAAAACAATTGGCAGATAACTGCCAATTTGATAATCCTAACAAGATTCATGTGTTGAAGTTTTGCGATAAAAAAAAACCTCATCATTCCCTTGTCCCAAATTCTTAGAAAACATTTTCCCTGCTATTTCCTAACCATTCATCAGCTTACCCTGAAAGTAACCATCCAGCAAATTTGGGTTTTAATTACAATCAAGAAGCACATAAATCCATCCATTCATAAAATGATCATGTAATAGCAAATTTGGCAGTGAAAGTGGCAAAAAAAAAAAAAAAAAAACTAGTTCAGTCAGCTAGCCCTTCGTACGAAATAGATGTATCACATCACACTATTTACCTTAAGACAATCGGGATCTCATAATTCCCGTGTTTAACCATAATCACCATCCCCAAACTCATGAGTAGCCAAACCAACCATTGTAAGGTGTAGGAAGTAATTAGGCATAACAGGGCATCATATATATAACCTACACAACATATATATTCAGTTATAATAAAGCACATAAGCTACAGTCATACCACAACTAGGAAAGGTAAACACATCAAACCACCTTATTTACTTCTGAGAGCTGATCACCTACAACCACTGTATTCTAACTTGTGATGCAGCCAAATCTTTTCTAAAACTCGTCTTCCATCATTTTACAACCAAATACATCAAATCAGGCAAGGAATCCTATTAGATAGTGCTAAATACCAGAAAAAAATAGATCTAATCTCTAAACTGAATCTATAACTTCAAAAACCTAAAGAAACCGTAATAAGATAAGATGGACAAGATCTCTCCATAAACCATGAAAAAACATCATTATGGGGAAAGAATATGTATGCTCTATCCCCAAACGTCGTATGTATGCTCTGTCCCCAAACGGGCCATTTCTTTTCGACGGCATTGGAGTAGCAGAAAACTCAGATCCCCAATAAATAAATAAATAAAACATAGAAGGTGAAATTTTTTGTGTAGCAGAAAACCCTAGATCCCCAATTAGGATCACAGAAGTTTTAGATGAATATGAAATTTGTTTTTTCTTTTCATACTGATATTTTTGACCTTATGAATAAATTATATGGAAAATAAACATTACAGTTGGACCGGTGAATTTTTTAACGGTGAAAATCAGTATCCCGCTGCTATTTTTGGTGTGGTCCACTTGAGCGTTGGATCTGCCTCATTTTTGTGTTCATGCCTTAAAATAATCTGAGAAAGGGGATTTATAGTTTGGATGTACAGATACATCACAGTGGGCCCACCCACAGATCTGCCCGTTCTGAGCTAGGGACGGGCAGGGGTAGTACACAATCCGCCTCCTCGTATAGCTCTGCACTAGATGCTAAGTGGGGTCCACCGTGATGTTTGTAATAAATCCATCCTGTCCATCCATTTTTTGAGATCATTTTATGACATTATATCGAAAATGATGTGGATTCAAAACTCAAGTGGGCCATACGAGAGGGAAAACTGGGGAAATATTTTTCTACCGTTGAAACCTTTTTGGGATCCACCTTGATTTTTATATGTCATCCAAACGGTTTATAAAGTCATTCCCACTGGAATGAAGTGAAAAAATACAATTAAATTAGCATGATGAGAAACTTTTGTGGCCTTAAAAACGTTTCAACGGTAGTGACTGAATCACAACTGTTTCCTCTCGTGCGGCCCATTTGAGTGTTGAATCCAAGTCATTTTTGGTAAAATGTCCTAAAATGATCTAGAAAAATGAATGGATGGGTTGGATTTATCAAAAACATCACGGTGGACCCCACTTAGCATCCCAGCGTAGGAGCTTTACGAAAGCCTTTCGCCGTAAATCCCCGTCCGGCACTCACAAGACGGGAACGGATTGGCTACTCCCACCGCCACCATCCAATGGCTAGTGGTCGGTGCTATGTGGGCCCTAACATGATGTATGTGTTTCATCCATGCCATCCATCTATTTTTTCATATCATTTCATGGTATGAGACAAAAAATTAAGTATGTTAAAATCTCAAGTGGGCCACATTATAAGAAACAGTGTTGAATGAGCGTCGACCATTAAAAACCTTTTGGGGCCCATAAAAGTTTTAGATCAAGATGATCTTTGTTTTTTCCCTTCATCCGGGACTGTATGACTTAATAAAAAGATTGGATGTCAAATAAATAGTACAGTGGGCCTTAGGAGGATTCTAATGGTGTATATTCAATCATTATTATTTTCTTATGGTGTGGTCCTCCTGAGATTTATATCCTTTTAATTTTTGGGGTGAAGCACTGGAATGATCAGTAAAAATGGATGAACGAAATGGATGAAACACATACATTATGGAGGGGCTAACAAAGCACCGACCACGGTGGCAGGGGAGCAGCCAATGTATTTCCGTCTTGCGTACGGATCTCCTACGAAAGCCTTTCACGGGAAGTTCCTGCGGTGGGAATGCAGGTGGCCACTGTATGTTTGTGAGAAATCCTCACTATCCATCCGTTTTGTGAGTTCATTTTAGGATATGTGAGAAATTGCCACCACACTTATACATGCAAATCATTAATTTTTTATCTATTTTTTTATAAATAATGATATTTTAATTTTCTATTAAGTACTTTATAGTTTATTTGAATTAAATAAAATAATTTTATATTCATTTAATAAAAAATAATTTCTTTATAATGTAAAGCATTTCCAAACAGGAGATAGATAGGGGTAAATGTATCAAATTAATATATTCCAGAAATTTCAGATGTTTGTTAACAAACAGATTGTTTCAAATTCAGTACTTAATTTTCAGACTTCAGCCATAGTTACCAAACAAGTTTTTTGACTTCAAATTTCAGATTTAGATTCAGGCTTTAGATTTCAGATTAATGCTTTAGACTTCAAATTTAACAAACGGGGCCTCAGTGTCTTATATGCAGAGTCATCGCCCTCAACAGATTTGTCTCCAGTGCTACTAACAAGTGTCTCCCGTTCTTTCAACAAATGAAGGGTAAAACAAAGTCAACATGTACAGATGACTGCACGCAATATTTCCAACAGCTCAAGCGGTACCTAGGGTCATCCCATCTACTTATTAAGCCTAAACAGGGAGAGCTATTGTTACTCTACTTAACAATTTCCTCCATAGTAGTTAGCTCAGCCCTAATTCAAGAGGTTAGAGGCAAGCAACTTCCCATCTAATACGTCAACAAAGCACCGGTCTAAGCCGAGACCAGATACCCCGACAATGAAAAGATTGTGCTAGCTCTAATAGTATCATCACGCCACCTCCGCCCCTACTTCCAAACCCACATAATTATGGTCCCGACCAATTAACCCCTTCATTAAGTTCTCTAAAATCTTGAAGTGTCATGGAGATGGACCAAGTGGGCAATTAAACTCGCTGAATTCTAAATCGAATATCAGCCCCGAACTACTATCAAAAGCCAGGTAGTGGCCGACTTCATTGCTGAGTTCACCAACAGCGAGCCCTCGGAAGAACCTGAGAAGATCAGAAAAAATGCAGACCCACAAGCGTGGACTCTACATGACGACGAATATTCCTATTTAAAAGGCAGTGGGGCAAGGATAAACTTTGTGGCACATGACCAAACTTGCACACAATATGCCTTAAGATTTGGATTCTTGACCTTCAAGTATGTAATGGAATATGAGACGCTCCTCGCCGAGCTCCAACTGGCAAAAGCCATTGGAGCCCAAACTTTAAAGATCCATAACGATTCGCAACTAATCATTAATCAGGTGGCTGACAAATACTAAGAAAAGGAAGAAAAGATGATCGCCTATCTTCAGAAGGCAAGGGAACTTATCGGCCAATTCAGTAAATGCAAAGTCACTTTGGTCCTCCGAGACCAAAACTCCTAAATAGATGCTTTGGCAAAGTAGGGAGCTGCAACTAATGATGACATTGTCAAATCGATTCCGATCGAGTTCTTTCCCGAGCCAAACATTGGTCAACCTAAGCCAGAAAAAGTGATTCCATTGTCTTGACTTTAAGTTAGACCTAATCATGAACTACCTTTGGGGGAACAAGTTACCAAATGACTGTTCACTCCCCAAGTATAATGTTGTGATGTAGTAATAAACCCTGTAAGACTGAGGTCGAACCCCATGGGACTGATACTTGTACATTATCCGAAACTAAGTAGAAGTATAACTAGGTTACGATGTAATCTAAATCGAATAGAATTGAAGGAATAATGGTGAAATATTAATTTAAAACTTAAGAAATTCAGTGGAAGGGAACAAGGGATTCAAAGGATCCACTTGTAGAGATCAGAGAGATCTTATGCCTGCTTCAAGAACTCAACTGGACTTAGAGTCCCATCTTCATCCAATTAAAGGGTATAACCACGAAAATCAAAGTGAACTTCCTTTGATATAGTTTTTAAGAGATGAAAGGTATATGAATTAGAATGGATTCCATCACCAAACCATGCCCAGGAGACAAAGTAAACAATAGAATTAAAATAATAACCAACCAATCAACAATGTACCAAGGTTAGGAAGGGTACCGTTATCCGACCATGCCCAGGAGATGATGGTGAACAACAGAGCTTCCTAACGTCATAAACATAAAAGGGAAGGAACATGCTCAAAGCTATCACAAACCCATTGTAATTTTAGTCACAACAGCCCATTAAAAACTAAAAACATGCCCTTAATTAAACTAAAATCAATATCAGTTCAATATAAATAAAAGGCACAAGCAAATAGTTCTCCCATCATGCTACAAGCTTCACCTCTTAGCCCTAGCTAAGAGGTTTAGCCGACCATGATTAGGCTAAAATCTCTTAAGAAATTCATGCACAAACAAGGACAAGGAACGAAGAAAAAAATAGAAAACTCCCTTGAGCTGCTCCATGTTCTCTCCCTCCCTGCCTTTGCTTTCACGCCCCCAAGAGGCCTCCACGGTTGCCCATCTGTTGGATCTGAATGAATCTTCTCTCTTGCTCTCTCTCTCTTTTTATAAAAGAGAAAATTCGGTGGAAGAACTTCCTGCATGCGTTTTCTTTACGCAGCGCAGTAGGCGTGCTTTTTCCTTATGCACAACAGCATGCATAACAAAGCCTACGCTGGTTGTTTGGTGAGGCCCATTCCTGATTTTGGCAGAAGAATCCAAGCCGTCCATTAGATGAAGAATGAAAACCGGTCAGAAATGACGTGGTATGGCTTGCATTCGGTGTGGTCCACAGAGCTTTTTCTTTCACCGTTTGTCTTTCTTTTAAACGGTTGAAAATCGATCTTCATTACTTCCTGCAGTTCATTCATCTAGGCTTGGATTATAGGAAGCGTGGGCTTCTGATGGACGGTCCAGATTAGACTCTGAAAGTACGGTGGTGGCTCACAAGATTCGTAAGATTCGTCTGCGGGCTCTATTTGCGAAACAGAGCCTGCACGACTCGTGCTGTGACATTCGATGGGTCCCTGATCATCGTCATATGGAAAATCCAGTCCGTCCACTGGATTCCCCTCGCAAAACCGGTCAAACATGGATGATTTTTGGGTCTGTTTCGATGCAGCCCATGGAGTTTTTATTCATCCGTCCATCCCACATTTTGAAAGAGAAATTCACACGATCACTTGCATGGGACCAAAAGGGAACCTAGGTGAGGTTAATACCCCCCTATGTACATAATGGATGGTCCAAACTGATGATATGTATGAGGAGTGAGGCCCACTAGTGAGAAACAGACGGACAATGGGAGGACGCTGTGTCCTTTTTTTGAGTTGGAGAAGATGGAGTCGATCAGCGTTAGCTGACTGATTTTGACAAATCCAGTGCACGGCTAGTGCACTTATGCACCATGCACATGTAATATACATGAGGTCCTATGGAGATGCTCGTGAGAAATCCGCTCTGTCCATATATATTGTCAGCTCATTCCAGCTCAATTTTTAAGCATATCCAGATAGAAGGTGGGCC
This sequence comes from Magnolia kwangsiensis, assembly GCA_037074715.1. Taxonomy (NCBI): domain Eukaryota; kingdom Viridiplantae; phylum Streptophyta; class Magnoliopsida; order Magnoliales; family Magnoliaceae; genus Magnolia; species Magnolia kwangsiensis. The sequence continues at coordinate 44,907,248 of CM073589.1, read as the reverse complement.
CAAAATCAATGGTTTATGGGCTGATCTGTCCATTGGGCCACTTCCACAGGGACGAACGGATGAAATTCGACGTGTATAGTTAATTTATAGTCCTCAGGCCATGTATGAAGTTTCAAGCCGAATGGATGATGGAAACCTTGTGATCTTGCATTCTGGCTGACTTTCAAGTCACTTTATCTTCAGTTTCTCAATTTTCTTAGATCTCTGGTGTGTAAATCCATCGATCTCAGTCTCCTGGGGTCCATCCCATGCTTTGGTGAATTCTGAACGTTAAATCTCAGCTTTTAGCACCTTGTTTCAGTCCAAGCTCCTAAAGTCACTTTACAACACGAACACGATTAAAATAGGCTGTTAAACAATATCATGTTCATAAATCCAGGTAGTAACTTGGGTCTGATATGTAATATTCGACCCTCAACACAACCCCCAACCAGCATCTTGCTAGTCCCGAGCAAAGCATGTGGAAAATAAGTTGAGAGTTATAGGACAATTTCTATGAACTCGAGTGATTTTTGAAAAACAATCTAAATACTATAAGTCTAAGATTCATGAATGTTGGGCATTAATTTCTCCTAGACTCAAGCACACGGTAGACTTCATAATCAATTTCAAAGTATTAATCCATTAATTTAGAACAATTTTAAACATTGAGTTCCATGGGTGTATAGTCTAATCTCAACTTATCATCATTAAAATTCACTTCTCTATTTCAGGATGTTATTAGTAATCAACAAGAGAATTCATGATAACCAAAACTTTCCTCACAAATCATTCTTTCAACTTTTGATTTTTTTCATTAACAGTAATGCCAAGAAGGGGAATCAAGTCCTTACCTATAGGGAGCAAACCTATGGTAAAGACCAGTAGCCCAATAATTTTTTTAATGTCAACCTTAGGGAATCAAACGTTCACCTATAGGGAGCAAACCTATGGTGAAGACTATACACCCAACCCTTTTTAATTCTTCTTTATAAACCAATGCTAAAAATTTTCAAGCCGGTTCCTTTCATGCTTAGTGATTACCAAGTTAACCCTTCAATATCAAATTGAAACCTTAATGTGTAGGTGTAATGCCCCGACTTTTCAGGACTCGAGTATATGACCCGTGTCCCAAAAATCCTAGTGTTAACCATAAAGGAGGGTCTAATTCGAGTATATTTTTTCTTTCCTTTCATCAGAGTAAGCAGATGAGCATAAAAATGGATAAGTAAGCATAAAGGAAAATTTAAATTTCATTTAGAATGTACAAGTGGTTGCCCATAATGACTTATACAAATCAATGTCTCAAAATTTAAACAAGTACAAGATTGACATGATTCAATACATGAAGAATGATAGAAAGCATATAAATATAAGCCGCAAGATCACGCAGCTCCTCCAGGAAAACACAGTCATGCATTCCTAGCGATTGTTCCCTACTCCTCATCAAGTCTGAACATGCATATCACTTAAGCCACCTATACTACCTGTATAGTTGTATATTTGATAGATGAGTGGCCAACTCAATGTGAATTCTCCTCAAGATTACACACCACCGTATTAGGTAAGAAATAGTATAAACATCCAGACAACCAAAATAGAGTAAATGCAGTTTTATTAAATGCATGGATGCATGAATGCAATCATGGACCTAGGAAAAACATCCAGACGGTCTGTACCCTAGGAAAAACATCTAGACTAGCTGTGCCTCTAGAAAAACATCCAAACAGGCAATGGGGTCATCATCCAAGGATATGACTAGTCATCAGCGTAACACTGGGCGTAATTGCATGGGCATGAAGATCCAAGTGATCATCATAAATTGAATGACTGGTCACTAGCGCAACACTCGGCGTAATCGCAGGGCATAATGATCCAAGCCATCGAATATGCCATGTATTCATAATTAGTTAAGTCATTATTAGTCTATTTACAGCTAACCAATTTAGATAAGCTCAAAGGTCACTACGGGAAGCACATGGCCTAGTGTAGGCTGACAGCTCGGGCATAATGTCTCATTACCACCATCCTCGGCCCATGAGGCTACCATCTTAGGATGTTTAATGGAAACTTATCAACTAGTGGCCAATCATATTATAATATATGGGGCTTACCATCACATGGTTGCACAGTATAAAACATCGAACCCATATAGGAAAAATATCAAAACAAAATCATGTAGGACGAGTATCAAAATATGCCACATAAAGCAAATATCAAAACCATACGATAAAGACCATCCTTAAAAACCATTGGACACAACAACCTTAGATGGTAGGCCCACATCAATGATCTACCTAGACCACCACACAATAACCACTAGATCGAAGGTCCATTGCAATCATCGTCAATCGAGTTACATCCTAAGTATGGGTGTACATATATAAGTGGGGGTTTTCCTATGATGTACAAGTTTAAATTCCATAAGCAATCCACAAAAGAAATCCACAAGTATGAACAATTATACAGGATAATCATAAAGCATGTAATATAACAATTTAATTTCCACCAGCTAACACATGTGATTATAAAGGGAGATATCAATCATAAATTTAAATAAAAAAATATAACTTAAGCTAATGAGAAGATGGAAAGCTCAAGGGGAAGAATCATCACCTTATACTTTGAATCGCCACTAATGTTGCTAGGAAACACGTGTGCCCTTAGAATCAATCCTACCATAAATTGTAAAATTGTATGGTCAGATACAAGTTTTATATGTTCCCTATGCTTAAGACCATAACCTACGGTTTGGGTTACTTAGGGTTTTTATCTAGGATTAGTGTTTTATCCTAGAGTTTAGTTGTAGCCTCAACTCTAGAATTCGATTTGTAGTTAATAAATCGCAATGTTAATTTACTACTTAGAAAATGATTATTTCCCTTAGTTTATAATCAATATTAGTTAGTAGTAACAATCTTTATGGTGATAATAAATACTAGGACCTACTATTAAGTATAATATTTGGGAGGGCTAAATAAAATACTAGTATTTGATAATTACAACTTTGTAATAACTAGTTTAATCATAAATAATCTACTAATGACTAATGATATATAACATTAGAGATCCCCATAATAAGAGTGCATGGTAACACTTATTAACATGTCAAAGAAAGTCTATTAATAGCTACTCATGTCTATATTAGAATTTATTATGATGACAGCAATAAAGATGATAAGTGTAAATCGAAATATTTCTAGTTTGGGAAGAACACGTCGACTCACCTTAGTCAACTTAGATAGCTCAACCTGGCGACTTGACTCAACCCCGATTTGAGATCCGAGCTCTAATGTCAATTGGCTAACCCAACTGAAATTACCTGAGCTCAGCCGCATTGGGCTAAACTTGGTTGGACTAGCATGAACTTGACAAATAAACCCGTCAAGGCTGGTAACATCGACTTCGTTCTTCTTCTTCATCTTCCATGATTGGGCCGTTAGCAGGGTTTGGACTTAACCAGACCACCTCACATTGCTAGAATCAGCAAAACCTGACCCAACTCACACATCCTAACTCACTGATCTTCAGCCGAGTTAACTCGGTTGGAGCTGCTCCTTGAAGGGAAACAACACCGCTCACCCTTCTCTTTTTTCTTCTTCTTCTTCCCATTTTCTCCTTCCACTCTCATTCAAGAAACTACTGGAGTGTCCAGCAGCTCTCCTTAAACCACACCAAAGGCTCAACTTTACTAAAGAGCCGACGAGCTGACCCGACTCACACATTACAGGTGATGTAATTGCAGGGCCCAGATTCAGCCCTCATTTCTCTCTCCCCTTTCTCTTCTCCTGCTGGACTAGGCTAGGATCACACTCAATTGGGCCTAGACACAGTTCGACTCACTAGCCAGCACCTGGCAACAAGTCGACCCAAACTCGACTTGGTGCGGCGCGACAACAGCAAAGACGCACTCCCTCCCTCGTTCTCTCTTCTTTCCTCCATTTCCTTTCTCTAAGTTTATTTCTCTTTTCTTCTTTCCTTATCTCTTTTCCTCTCTGCCTTTTCTCACCTCAGCGAGACCACTGGGCTGAAACCCGGACAACAACTTACTCCAGCGAGTCGAATGAAGTGGTGCAACAGCAGCGAGCAACAGCTACTCTGTTTCCTCTCTACTCTCTCCTCTCCTCTATTTCTTTCTTCCTCCTTCCTTCTCTAAAGGCATCCAAGAGTGGGACCGGTCATAACTAGGGTCGAACCACGTCGACCTGGTGTGGTAGAACGTCAGAGAAGATGGCAGCCATTAATGGCTGATCTCGAACGAAGGCTTCTTCCTCTAATCCGACAGTATGGGAGGATTCATGGGGGTGAAGTGAGGCTTGTAGATGAGGAGTTTCAAAGTTTTGCAAAGGTTTTCTTGGTGGGTTCGCATTAAGAAGGAAAACAGTTGGTTTTTCTCATTCGTAGCAAGAACGTGAGATAGGTCTATTTGCCACACAATCCACTCACCTTATATCCTGCCCTAGATGCTCTCAGGGTCGTTGGATCGTCAATGGGCATCCTAGATTTATCCAGGTATAAACTGCCTCCCAAATAGTGGGTGGGAACCAAAACCATCCCTAGTTTTGCAAGGAACGCCCTAAGAAAATGGATGACTAAGATTTTCCCAGACAAACGGTTAGGATACGCTAAATTAAAGGGCTAGGATTGGAGAGGGGAGAGAGCACATGGATTGTCCTCGTGGCAAGGAGGACAGTTGTCATTTTTGAAAATATGGTTTTGTAGGGCCATTTTGCAGCGAGGTTTGTTTGTCCATACATACATGAAAGTTTGATGTGAAACTTGGGTTTTGGTCTCATGCACGTCCTCTATTAGATGGACGGTTTGGATCATCAATGTGGGGACTATATGGTGGGTCGTGATCAAAAATTGGGGACACCTGTGCGTCCATTGTTGAAACTAAAGGGAGAGAGAGTTCTCCTTTGAGAAAGCTCAGTCAAGGCAGTTTTGACTGCCTTTGCAGGTACGGTGCACAGTGAGTGTGCAAAAGCACCCCATTAAGTGGGGCCCACAGTGATGCTTGTGAGAGATCCACTCCGTTCATTCTGCTTGGAGGTCCCAAGCAAGGCCCGTGATCAAATATTAGGTCGATGAAAATCCTGGGTGGGGCCCACCACTTGATTTGGGTCGTGTCGGTGGGTTTTCCGTTAATCTAAGGGTCGGATAATTCCTTATCTAAATACCAGCGGTCGAAAGGGTCCTAGGGACCATTTGGTTGGGAATCAGCAATTGAAGTAGGGATTAGATGCCCTGATTTATGCTTAAAGAAATTAGTCAAGTAATTGAATTAATTCTAAAACATGTTCTTAAACAAACTAATCAAATATTTTAATTAAGCTAAGACATGTATTTAAGCTAACCTATCAAGTATTCTAATCACTTCTAAGGCATTGGTTTAAGTGAACTAATCAAGTGTTCTGATTTGTTCTAAGACATTTATTAAGTAAACTAATTGAGTATTCTAAGTAACTCTAAGACATTTATTAAATATAGTAATTAAGTATTCCAACTAACTCTAGACATTTATTTAAGTAAACTAACCAATCCCAAGGCATTTGTTCAAGTAACTAATCAAGTATTCTAGCATTATAATTAGTTCCAAGATGGGTGTTTAAGAGGGCTAATCAGATGATCTAATCGCTTCTAAGATAAGAATTCAAGTAGGCTACTCGATGATTGTCCAAGTGTTGATGAATAGTTGGGTGGCTCGAGGAATGGATGCATGTTACTCCTATCAGTCTAATTTAGGATAGAATATAGGTGAACATTCAACTAAGTTATGTTAGTATTCATACTAAGTTGGATTTCCCAGTAATGTCCGACTATGGAAAAGTACAGGGCATTACAGTAGGGGAGATGTGACATGTGAAATCATGACTCAATTAATGTTTACAACTTCTAATTCTGGATTAACAATTCAAACTTAACTGTGAAGTCTAACAGATGGCTGAATCCAAGAGTCATAAATCCAACATTACAAGAGATCACTTCGAATTCGCAAAAATTCTAGAAAAATTTAAAAATTTTCACAATTTTTGCTCAAGACTAAGAAAATACTAATTAAGAAACCTAATCTCCCACCCCCAACCTAAAAGCTACATTGTCCGCAATGTAAAAGATATGAGCATGTAATGCACATGAGACAACTAAAGTAAAGAAAAAGTGATGGAAAGATAGTACCTGGATGAAGAAATCAAGAGGCATTTGCACAGATATCTCAACATGAAAGCAGGTCAGCAAGAGAAAACAACTAAATCAACTATCCTAAATTAATGTAGGAAGTAAACTAACCTAATGGTATAAAACCATCTAACCGAGAACAGCATAAAGAAAACTACCCTAGTCCTATAAAAGCAGGGAAAAACTACTTGATCATGCTGCAAGGTTCCTCTTTCGACCAATATCTTGATAAGTTTCTCAGTAAGTTCCTACAACAAACTTCTTAAAAAGTAATATAGTCTCAACACATTCCGAAGTGTCAGACTTCGGTTCAATTTTTAGCTCCTCCTCCCTTAATTGTAAACAGTGAGGATCTAGGGAGGGAGGGGCTTCAGAGTAAGGGTTCTCTCAGTCAGTGATGACTACCGAGATGTTGTCTTATAAGGCATTCACTATGTCTCTTATCATAAAATCGTTTGAATCTGCAAAGTGTGCCAAACAATCATCCAAAGAATTGGAAATTTCAGCTAAGCATGACTTATTTTCCACATTAGAGCTTATGATGATCCGCCCAAGGAATTCATCATCCTTAAAAGTGGAAAGATGTACACTCTCTTGCTCCAGTCCTGCACAAACAGATTAAAAATCAATAGGGGAAGCATTGATGTGATCACTTTGTTCATTAAAACTACTCAATTGAAGCGTTGAATTGTCAAACATGTACAACTCAAATGGTGGCCTCAACTTAGTGGTTTCAAATTCTAAGGTCGTGGCGAGCAACTCGTCCTTCTCCCACCTTACATCATCATTCAATTCAGATGAGTGGTCCAAACATGTTTCACAAGAGTTAGAAGGGTCGGTTGTAAGGGGCTCATCCTCCACCTTTAAATCAGACATATTAGGTGAGGGGAGTGGCTCATTATGATCGACCACTTCGTGTACGTCTTGATCATTGACCTGGACCAAACTTGAAATTGATTCTAGGGGATTTTGAAATGCACTTTCATGACCATCATCCCAATACGCATCATCGTCTAATTCTGTGCAGTACACACTTGGGATGGGATGGCTTTCCTCACATTCTACACCTAAATTCAGTTAAGGTTCGAATAAACTAACCTCTACCTCATCATTGATATCCTGTGTGTTATGTAAGGAAGGTGTGTCATCATCACTGTATTTGAAAGATACCCACATCTCTTGACCATTCCTTTGAACCGTCATTAAGATCGACTCATCGGGAAAGTGAACTATATGCTCATTAATGTAATTCAACTCTTCATTCCAAATTTTAAAATTTTTTAAAAGCGAGTGAGGATCACTTTTATCACATTATATTTCTAGATTGGGTTGTAGCTGAGACGAACTATCTTCCATTATCTCATCATAAGTAGGGAATCCAAAGGAATAATCAAGAGGATCAACGGGTTGTGGTTGGAATGAATTAGTCTCCATTAGCTTATCAAGGCATGATTCAAGTGCTTCTAATAATTTTCTCATGTCAGTAACATAATCTGTGTAACTTAGAGATGTCTCCTCTTGGATCGTTTCTGGTGGATATTCAAAAGTGGTTGATCCACGAGGGTCTTTACCATGATATTTTATTGACTCAACTTCAAAATATTTCTGTTTGCACTGATCATAATCATATGGGTCATTGGTCGGGAATTGATACTCATCATCATTCCAATACTCATGTACTATTTTCTTAACTCATGGAATGTAATTATTCTCCTGCAGATAATCACTGAAAGACTTCTTAATCGGTGGAGCATCATATTCTGATTGGTTTTTGAAGATATTTTCAGAAAAATTGTGAAGCATAGGCTGTTTTCCATAAGTTATCTTAGCATATTGGCGTGCCCGCTCATTCAGATACATGGTAAAACCTTAACTCTGAATCTAATCTTAAAAAAAATAAAAGAAAGGATACTACAGCAATATGGAAAGTAAGAGGGGGATAAGTTAGAAAGAAGTTACTAAGATAGAGATTGTTAAGTTAAAACCTGCAATTTAGACGATCTATTAATGACCATACAAAACAGGAAATTTAGTTCTAAAAATCAAATAGAAGGAAAAATGTAAAACTAAAGTTAGTAAAATCCTAATCTTAATCTAAATCTAAAACTAATTAATTTTAGAGAATCGTAACCATCAGTCCCTAGCAACGGTGCCAAAAACTTGTTCACTCCCCAAGTATGGGGTTGTGATGTAGTAATAAACTCAGTAAGACCGAGGTCGAATCCCAAGGGACTGATACCTATACGTTATCCAAAACTAAGTAAAAGTAGAACTAGGCTAAGATGTAATCTAAATCGAATAAAATTGAGGAATAATGGTGAAATATTTATTTAAAACTTAAGGAATTCAGTGGAAGGGAACAAGGGATTTAGAGGATCCACTTATAGAAATCAGGGATGTCACGCCTTGAACTTGGAAACCGGGCTCACAAAATTTCTGATCGCCGAATCCGGCGCCGACAGCCTCCATAGTACCCCATTCTCGGTTCCTAGCACCCATACACCAGGTTCCGATCCTGGAATGGTAAAAAGAGGATTTCAAATCATCAATCTAATTCATAATGAGCATAACCACAAGAACATCATCACACAATTCACTATGATAAAAAACTTTTGAGTACAATGCGTATGAAAGAAAAATACAGGATAATGAAAATGACAGGAAACTCCAGAAGCTCGACTGTGTACTCCAAACTGCAGATTGTATGCTCCAACTACGGCTACGTCTTGGCGTCACTTGCACACATCGATCGTGCATAAGCTTATAGAAAGCTTAGAGGGCGGTGTAAGTGTGTGCATAATAAGAGCGTGCTCAAAATGCAAGGTCAGAAAAATACGGAATCATGCTAGTGAATACATGAATGTGATCAATCGTACCAAGGCTATATGGTGCAAGATATGAATGTTATCTATCATAACACAGCCTTGCGATGCGAGATGCAACTCAAGCATGCCAATCCTCATCATATATCAGCATAGTTCTCATTCTGAATAATCACCGGGGTTTAGTACACTTCAAATGGCACTGTCGCTCTCCCAGCTGCACAGTCCAAGTGAGCATAAGAAACCTCACTATTCGCCTGGCCAATAGTCTGTCAATACCTATCCGGCACGTCGATAGCAGAATCATTCACGAGATGGTCAGACTCAGCCTAGTATTGCCCTTATCCTCGGGCGAGTAAGGCCACAATCCTTTTCAACTGACCACGACACAGTGGGAGACGTGGCCTTCTAGTATTTGGCCCTTGTGCGCTCATATATCTACTCGGTCTCGATATTAGAGTCATCCTCTGGTACCATCGGGTTTAGAAATTTTCCCTCAGGAACATCTATGACGCCCCGATGCTTAGTAATAATATCTCTGGTATCTAATCTACCCACCCACGATGTGTCTGTAAAGGCTAGGGCCCTGATGTCGCTAGGGCATACAATAATCACAATTACACAAATGCAAGTGCATGAACCACCCTACCAGACAGCAACAGTCCTTTGTGTACCTTGCGATCATGTAAGGCAACTCAGACTATCAGGGAACCCCTAAACAATCCGCCCAAAGGCATATGCTATGATCAGTCATTCCTCATATCAGGCATACAAATAATGCGTATGATCATGAATCATGGATCTATACTAAACATGTTATATGGTAGTGGGCTCTGTTCATAAGGAAGATGGGCCCTGATCAAAATGATGATGGGCGTAGACGGCCTACGCACTACAAGTATGGGCCTATCAATGGGCCCTAGGGAGAGTAACAATGAGGACATTTAACCAACATTATCTTTAGAATGTGGACGTCAAACCATCATTGTTCCCAAGGCATAGCCCGTTATAAAGGTCAACGCATATACCATGGCAGAATCATACTACAATGGGCCTTAGGTACGTCCTAATGGACCTCCAATATTTCAAATGGGCCTCATAGCATGGGTCTTGTATATTTCTAAGTGGGCCTCAACATCGGGCCACAAATACGTCAAGATGGGCCTAATTAAGTGGGCCTTGCATACATCACAATGAGCCTCATAATATGGGCCTCATATTTATTAAGGTAGGCCTCAACAATGGGCCTTATACAAACAAAGGTGAGCCTCAACAATGGGCCATAAGTATGGTAAGTGGGCCACACCACATGGGCCACGTGAATATCAAATGGGCTACATTAATGGGCCCCATGTATATCAAATGGGTCACACCCAAATATATAAGTGGTGATAATGATTTCCACCATTAAAATTCTAAAGGCCCACCATAACATTTATTTCTCATCTAATTTGATCAAAAGGTCCCAAAGAATGTTAATGGTAGCTGTCCAATCCTCACTTTACTCTAGTGTGGTCCACCTGATACAAAGATCTGCCTCATTTTTAGTCTCAAGCCGTGAGGCGGGCTTTCAAAATGGTTGGACGGTTTGGATGCAACATATGCACCATGGTGGGGTTACTCACATATCATGGTGAGCCACCGTTCCATCTGGATGGTGGAACAGGAACACATACATCAGCGGTGGGTCCCGTGCACGTTGCCCACCCTCCATATATATATTATACCATATTATAATATATATATATATATATATATATATATATATATATATATATATATATATATATATATATATATATATATATATATATATATATATCGGCAAGGGCCACTGTAATGTTTATTTTCCATCTAACTATTGATATGGTCACAGGGAACCAAGGGCCCACCATAATGTTTAATTACACCCAATCTATCCAGGGGCCCATGGTAATGTTTATTTTCCACCCTACTCGTTCATAAGGTCACGTGGACCCAAAGCCCACGGTGATGTTTGTTTGCCATCCACACTATTCATGAGGCCACGTGGACCTAGGGCCCACGTTTTCCATCCAACCTGTTCATGAGGTCACACGACCCTGGTGAAGAGGAAAACAAATTTCATATTAATACAAAACTTTTGTGACCCATAAGGGTTTCAATGGTAGACATTCAATCCCACATTGCTTCTAGCCGTGTGGGCCACCTGACGTTCCATATATGCCTGATTTTTTACGTGACCCCTGATCAGAAGGGGGCCATCAGCATGCATGGTGTTGATGTTCTAAAACATCAAGGTGGGGTCCACGGCTGGGACCTATGGTTCGGCCCAAACCGTCTGCGATCAGGCGCAGGCGCTGCCTGCATCTGCAACAGCAGCATCAGTGCTGTCTCTTTGTTTTTTTTTTTTGAAAATATCAATTTTCCATGGTTTTTCAGAGGTGGGGCCCACATCAAGGAAATTCGGTCCAGCCATTGGATTCTACTGCCCCTGATCAATCAAATGAGACCAATATGCGACATATTTTTGACCAATGGAGGAATTAATGCGGGTTTTAACGGTAATACAACTATTTCCTACGGTATGGCCCACTTGATTATCGGTTTGGTCTCATTTTTTTGGCTCAGCGCCTAAAATGGTCTGAGAAATGAAATGGACAGCGTGTATTATATACATACATCAAGGTGGGGCCTTCATGAGTGACCCACCATTTCTTTTCCCTTTTCTTTTTCCTTTGGTTAGCTCGTTAGTACACTCCCATGTTAGTACACGCGCTCCATGTTAGCTGCCCCTGCCTCACGTCCAGCGTCCGGAGACGCTGGATGGCTAGGATAAACATAACATCATGGTGGGTCCCACATGTATGTGGCCCACCTAATTTAGATCAAGATGATATTTGCATTTTCCTTCCATTTAGGCTCGATAATGGTTGGACAGTGTAAATCAAACACATCCAACAGGTGGGTCCCACAACGATGGATAGCATGGATGAGTTACATACTTCATGGTGGAATCTAACCGGGTGCGCCATACAGCCACATCATCACAAAGAAAATAAGGAAAGAGAGAAAGAAAGATGAGAGAGATAGTGATGGAGAGGACGGACCCCGCCACTATGGGCCCCCCATTGATACAACACATACATCAAGTGGATCCCACAAGAAGTAGGCCCTTAAAGTTAAAATAAACAATGGATCACCCACCTCTAGGCCTTCTCCTTGATCCCTTGGACTCCTTAGCTCCTTATCTTCACTTTTGATGGAGGTTGATGGGGTTTTGATGGTAAGGATGGGAGATGAGAGGGTGGGCCACACTTGGCTTGGAAGAATGCTTGGGAAGGCTTGGAAGTTTAATGCTTTGTTGTTGGGAGTGAAAAGATAAAATGAGAGAGGAAAATTAATAAAAGGGATGGGATGATGTAAGGAAGGGGATGAAAGGTATGGGTAAGTTTGTATTTTTGGAAAAAGGGGATGGGTTTGTTTGAAAATTGTGAAAGAGGGATGGTGATGGGGAAGAGAATATTGACTTATGATAAAAGAAGTAATGGCTATATGTACTTGTTGTTGGGTGAGGTGGTATAGAGGTAAGGTGGTGTACTTGACATTGATTGATGCGACATATCGTAGAGATTCCCTCGAAATTTACAACGTGCGGCGTTTCTTCGGGACGAACACAAACCCACATCTTCTAGCCTAGGTGTCGGTCCGATGCGAGAGTCACGGCGTTAGAACCGCGGCGACAGCACGGTCATTATGATACAGGTTTCGGTTTGAGATGACTTCGATATTCGGGACCCGGCTTAGGATCGTGCGCAAATGTCGAATATGGTTCGAGGATTGCGAGAATTTGACCGGTAGGACCGCTGAAGCCAATGGAACAGTACGGTCTAGGATATGGGTCTTACAACTCTCCCCATCAAATAAAAATTCCATCCTCAAAATTTACACAATCAATGCAAGTAAACATAACTCATAATAGAAGAGGAAGCAAGGCATCGTTATATAAAATCGAAGACAACATACAAGATATGACATACAATCAATCATCAAAGAGATGGGGATAGCACTCTTGAATCTCTGCCTCGCAGTCCTAAGACGCCTCATCAATAGAATGGTGACCCCACTGAACCTTCACCAAAGAAATGACCTTGGTCTGAAGGACCTGCTCCTTCCGATCAAGGATACGAACTAGCTGCTTAATGTAAGACGCGTCCTCACGAACCTCTAGTGGCTGCCAATCAATAACTGGAACGATGTCTGACCCACACTTTCTCAGCATAGAGACGTGAAAAATATTATGGATGTCAGACAACTCAGATGGTAAGGCAAGCCGATAGGACACAGCGCCCACGGGCCCAGTGATCTCAAAAGGTCATATAAATCTCGGGGCAAGCTTGCCCTTCGCTCCAAACCGAACTACGCCCTTCATGGGCGAGACCTTGAGATACACATGGTCCCTTACAGCAAATTCCAAGGGACGACGCCGGCGATCAGCAAAACTTTTCTGTCAGCTCTGAGCTGTGGACATCCTCTGCCTGATGATATCGATAGCCTCTAACGTCTGTTGCACAAGCTCAGGACCTAGGAGACGCCGCTCGCCTACCTCAGTCCAACAACTCAGAGATCTGTACGGTCTGCCATATAATGCCTCAAAAGGAGCCATGCCAATGGTCGCCTGATAACTGTTATTATATGTTAACTCAGCCAATCGCAGATGCTCATCCTAGCTACCCCCAAAATTAATCACGTATGCCCGAAGCATATCCTCAAGTATCTGATTAACCCTCTCGGTCTCACCATCGGTCTGCGGATGATACGAGGTGCTGAGCTACAAATCAGTACCTATAGCTCTCTAAAAGCTCTCCCAAAACTGAGACGTGAAACTCGGGTCTCAGTCAGAAACGATCGAGACTGGAATGCCGTGCAGTCTCACAATCTCCTCAACAAATAGCCTGGCGAGCTGGTCCGTATTTCAAGTCTCACGGATAATAAGAAAATGTGCAAACTTCGTCAAACGGTTCACGACAACTTAGATTTCATCATGACCGCGCTGAGTCCTCGACAAACCCATAATAAAATCGGTAGATACGTTCTCCCACTTCTACATCGGGACACCCAGCAGCTGCAACAGATCAGGAGGTCTCTGATCATCGGCCTTGACACGCTGGCATGTGTCACACTCAGCCATAAAACTGGTAATTTGGCGCTTCATCCCCACCCAAAAATACTATCTCCTCATATCGTGATACATCTTTGTCGAGCCAAGGTGGATAGAAAAACCATGATCGATGTGCCTCAGTCATAAGATCTCTACGCAACTCAGGAACATCTGGGACACATAATCGACCTCTGAAGTGAAGTCCACCATCAGAACCAATCTACTAATCTGTCTGACTCTCAGATGCTGCCTCTGCTCGTAATCCTGTAACGACTCATCTGTCTGCTGAGCCTCGATCACCCTTGCGACCAAAGAGGGTTGAATCGACAAGCTCGATAGCTGAACGATAGAAGACTGCAGACTAAAATTAAAATTGTACTCTACTATATCTTCAAGTATCCTCCACTCTTAAATCATCATATGTGCCACCAGGCCTAGTGGCTGACGGCTAAGACATTGGCCACCACGTTCGCTTTACCTGGGTGGTATTGGAGGTCAAAATCATAATCCTTTAGAAGTTTCATCCAACGTCTCTGTCTCATGTTCAGCTCAGACTGAGAAAATAGATACTTCAAGCTCTTGTGGTCAGAGAAGAGCTCGAACCTAATCCCATAAAGATAGTGTCTCCACACCTTCAGTGCGAAGACGACTGTTGCAAGCTCCAAATCATGCATGGGGTAGTTTAACTCATGAACCTTGAGCTGACGAGATGCGAAGGCTACCGGTTTGTCGTGCTACATCAGGACAACACCCAATTCAATACGTAAGGCATCGGTAAATATAACAAATCCATCACTCCCAGAGGGAAGAGTGAGGATAGGAGCGGACATTATATGGTCCTTCAGCTCCACGAATGCCTTCTCACATGCGTCAATCCAAACAAAATCTGCTCCCTTCCTAGTCAACCTGGTCAACGGGGCTGCAATACGAGAGAAACCCTCAATGAAACGTCGATAGTATTCCGTTAAACCAAGGAAGCTGTGAATCTAGGACGTAGTAGTGGGCTGGCCCCACTGACGCACTGCCTCAACCTTCGAGGGGTCTACTACGACACCCTCCCTCGTCATCACATGACCGAGGAATTTCACCTCCTCCTGCTAAAATTCACACTTTTTCAGTTTTGCATACAGCTGGTGGGCATAGAGGGTCTACAAAGCGATCTCTAGATGCTGCATATGGTCCTCACGGGTCCTCACATATATCAGAATGTCGTCAATGAAGACCACAACAAATTTATCAAGATATGGACGGAAGACCTCCTTCATTAACTGCATGAAGACCGCGGGTGCATTGGTCAGTCCGAAGGACATGATCTGAAACTCAAAATGACCATAATGCATCCTGAAAGCCGTCTTCGGGATGTCCTCTCTGACTCGAATCTGATGATAATTGGAGCACAAGTCAATCTTCAAAAAGAACTGTGTACCCTACAACTGATCAAACAAATCATCTATCCTCGGGAGCGGGTAATTATTCTGAATCGTGACCCAGTTGAGCTCACGGTAATCTACGCAGAGCCTCAACGAGCCATTCTTCTTCCTAACAAAGAGTACCAGTGCTCCCCACGGGGAACTGCTCGGACGGATGAATCTCAACTCACGTAACTCGTCTAACTGTCACTGTAGCTCACGTAACTCCATCGGTGCCATACGGTATGGGGCCTTCGAGATGGGCACGGTACCAAGCACAAGATCTATTTGAAAATCAATATGATGGTGAGACGGTAACTTCGGAATCTCCTGGAACACGTCAGGGAAGTCACAGATAACCGGCAACTGATCAATACAAGCGGCAATAGGCTCCTCAATGGTGCGAGACATCAAGTATGACAATGGCTCTCCTTTGGACTCAGCAATAAACTGAAACTGTGGCAAGCCTAGTTTGTAGAATGTGACTATCCTCGCGAAGCAGTCTAAGATGGCGTAGTACTCAGTAAGCCAATCCATGCCCAAGATAACGTTGAAATCTGACATCGACGGCATGAATAAGTCAGCGAGCGAAAAGATATCACCAACTAAAATAGGGCAAGACAAATAAAAATGGCCCAATACTATGGTCTTCCCTAAGGGAGTCGATACGGTTAATCCCTCACTAGCAGACTCTGTCAACAATCTAGTCGATCCATAAAAATCCTTAGACATGAATGAGTGCGAAGCACCAGAATCAAACAGTACATGTGTGATGCATGAAGATACTGAAAGCATACCCTCTACGACTCCTCCAGAGGTCTGCTGGTCCTACTGAGCCGCATAAAATCTAGCCTGAGCTAGCTGGGGAGCTGCCTGTTCCCTCTGAGGTCCCTGGTGCTGCTGCTGCCTCTGCGGTGACCTATAATGCTGTCTCTGCTGCTGCTGGGGCCTCGGCAGCTGAGGTGGCTATGTTAACTACTAATGGAGTCGCTGCTGCGGTGCTCTCGACTGCTGCTTTGGAGGCTGCTGTAGTGCCCTCGGCTGCTGCAAATGAGAGCGGGGGCACTAAAATATGCGATGTCCTATCCCACCACATCCAAAATAAGCCCCTGTAAACGGCTGCTGGGGTGGCATTGGAGGTGCTACTGGTGCTCTAGCAGGTGGGTGGCTCCTGTACCTCTGTGATCGTCGATGTTGCTGGGAGCTACTAGAGGGGGGCCTGCCTCTTCCAATTCGATCCTCTCCTCTGATCTTAATCGCTCTAGAAACCAGCTCACTCAGTCTCATAAATCTGAGCCCTCCACACTACCGCCTAAAAGGTCAGGAGCTCATGCCCAATAATACGATCTCAAAGACCATAACGTAAGCCATTCTTGAAATGGCGGGCCTTCCGCCCCTCATCATCAATCATATATGGCGCAAACCTCGATAGCGTCACGAAACAGGCCCCATACTGTGCAACGGTCATATCCCCCTGCACCAGAGTCTCGAACTCCAGTGCTCTCTGATGATGAATGTGGTCAGGGAAGTACTGCTCCTCAAACCGGTTGATAAAGTCCTCCCATGTCCAGATATACTCAGGTCCTGCGACATGAGTAACGGAGGTCCACCAATGTTTTGCCTTACCCTAGAGAAGGAATACAGCAAATCGGACTCGCTGCTCGGTTGTACATGACATAGTATCAAAGATCTTCTCTACATCGAAGCGCTACCTCTCGACTGCAGTCAGATCTGGCTCGCCTTGGAAGTGCGAAGGATTAAGCTGTCGGAAAGAAGGGCACTCACGCGTTCCTGCTCGGCCTGAGCAGGTGAAACAACTGGGAGCCTGCCCTGTCCCTGAAGTGCGGCTATCACAGCCTGTAGTATCTGTTGTAACTGAGAGGCACTCACAAGTACAGTCGTCTCCTCACCGGCCTCAGGTGGAGGAACGTCATCCTCAGGCAGGGGAGCAGAGATCTCTGGCTGTGAAACGGGAGGTACAGGTGGTAAAGTTGGAGCCTCAGGGGGTGGGGTGAGAGTCGATTGGGTCACTCTCCTAGGCGACATGTCTTGTACGAAAGAACAATGACGCAAATCAACCTTAAGAATTACACGTTAGGGAACTAAATCGGAAGGTTGCGCACTCAGAACCTAATTGTCTTAAACTCATAGTAAACATGTGATGTTGTTCTCGGTTATTCTCAAGTAATGCTCTGATAACAACTTTTGTCACGCCTCGAACTCAAAAACCGGGCTCTCAAAATTTTTGATCACCGAATCCGGCACCGATAACCTCCATAGTACCCTATTCTCAGCTCCCGGCACCCATACACCAGGTTCCGATCCTGGGATGCTACAAAGAGGATTTCTAATCATCAATCTGATTCAAAATGAGCATAACCATAAGTATAACGTATGAACAATAACCACAAGAACATCATCACACAATTCACTATGATTAAAAACTTTTGAGTACAATACGTATGAAAGGGAAATACAGGATAATGAAAATGACAGGAAACTCCAAAAGCTCGACTGTGTACTCCAAACTGCGGACCGTATGCTCCAACTACAGCTGCGTCCTGGCGTCACCTGCACGCATCGATCGTGTAAAAGCTTATAGAAACCTTAGAGGGCGGTGTAAGTGTGTGAGAAATAAGAGTGTACTCAAAATATAAGGTCAGAGAAATGCGGAATCATGCTGGTGAATACATGAATGCGATCAGTCGTACCAAGGATATATGGTGCAAGATATGAATGCTATCTGTCATAACATGGCCATGCGATGCCAGATGCAATTCAAGCATATCAATCCTCATCATATATCAGTACAGTTCTCATTTTGGATAATCACTGGGGTTTAGTACACTCTAAATGGCACTGCCGCTCTCCTAGCCGCACAGTCCAAGTGAGCATAAGAAACCTCACTATCCGCCTGGCCAATATTCTGTCAATACCTATCTGGCACGTCAATAGTGGACTCATTTACGAGCTGGTCAGACTCAGCCTAGTATTGCCCCCTACCCTCGGGCATGTAAGGCCACATCCCTTTCAGACCAACCACGACACAGTGGGAGTCGTGGCCTCCTGGTATTCTTCCCTCGTGCGCTCATATATCCACTCAGTCTCGACGTTGGAGTCATCCTCTGATACCATTGGGTTTAAGGATTTTCACCTAGGGACATCTATGACTCCCTGATGCTTAGTAACAATATTTCTGATATCCAATCAAACCACCCACGATGTGTCTGTGGAGGCTAGGGCCCTGAAGTCGCTAAGGCATACAATAATCACAATCACACAAATGCAAGTGCATGAACCACCCTACCAGACATGTAACAGTCCTGCGCGTACCTCACGCTCATGTAGGGAAACTCCGTCTATCAGGGAGCCCCTAAACAATCCGCCCAAAGACATATGCTATGATCAGTCACTCCTCATATTAGGCATACATATGATGTGTATGATCATGAATCATGGATCTATACTAAACATGTTATATGGTAGTGGGCTCTGTTCATAAGCAAGATGGGGCCATGATCAAAATGACGATGGGCCTAGACGGCCTACGCACTACAAGTATGGGCCTATTAATGGGCCCTAGGGAGAGTAACAATGTGGACATTTAACCAACATTTACTTTACAATGTGGACATCAAACAATCATTGTTCCCAAGGCATAGCCCGTTATAAAGGTCAACACATATACCATGGCAGAATCATACTACAATGGGCCTTAGGTACGTCCTAATGGGCCTCAACCCATGGGCCTCATAGCATGGGTCTTGTATATATCTAAGTGGGCCTCAACATTAGGCCACAAATACGTCAAGATGGGCCTAATTAAGTGGGCCTTGCATACATCACAATGAGCCTCATAATATGGGCCTCATATTTATTAAGGCAGGCCTCAACAACGGGCCTTATACAAACCAAGGTGGGCCTCAACAATGGGCCATAAGTATGGTAAGTGAGCCACACCACATGGGCCACATGAATATCAAATGGGCTACACTAATGAGCCCCATGTATATCAAATGGGCCACACCCAAATATATAAGTGCTGATAATGATTTCCACCATTAAAATTCTAAAGGCCCGCCATAACATTTATTTCTCATCCAATCTGATCATAAAGGCCCAAAGAATTTCAATGGTAGCTGCCCAATCCTCACTTTACTGTAGTGTGGTCCACCTAATACAAAGATCTGCCTCATTTTCAGTCTCAAGCCATAAGACGAGCTTTCAAAATGGTTAGACGATTTGGATGCAACATATGCATCATGGTGAGGTTACTCACATATCATGGTGAGCCACCATTCCATCTGGATGGTGGAACAGGAACACATACATCAGCGGTGGGTCCCGTGCACGTTGCCCACCCTCCATATATATATTATACGATATTATAATATAATATATAAATCAGCAAGGGCCACTGTAATGTTTATTTTCCAACTAACTTTTGATATGGTCATAGTGACCCAGGGGCCCACATAAATATTTATTTTCCATTTAACCCTTTGATAAGGTCACTCAGACCTGGGGCCCACAGTAATGTTTATTTGCATCCAATCTGTTCATAAGGTCACGTGGACCAGGGGCCCACCATAATGTTTAATTGCACCCAATCTATCCAGGGGCCCACGGTAATGTTTATTTTCCACCCTACCTGGACCTAGAGCCCATGGTGATGTTTGTTTGCCATCCAAACTATTCATGAGGCCATGTGGACCTAGGGCCCACGTTTTCCATCCAACCTGTTCACGAGGTCACACGACCCTGGTGAAGAGAAAAATAAATTTCATATTGATACAAAACTTTTGTGACCCATAAGGGTTTCAATGGTAGACATTCAATCCCACATTGCTTCCAGCCGTGTGTGGGCCACCTAACGTTCCATATATGCCTGATTTTTGGCATGGCCCCTAATCAGAAGGGGGCCATCAACATGCATGGTGTTGATGTTCTAAAACATCAAGGTGGGGTCCACGGCTGGGACCTGTGGTCCTGCCCAAACCGTCTGCCATCAGGCGTATGCGCTGCCTGCGTCTGCAGCTGCAGCGTCAGTGCTGCCTCTTTGTTTGTTTTTTTTTAAATATCAATTTTTCATGATTTTTCAGAGGTGGGGCCCGCATCAAGGAAATCGGGTCTGGCCATTGGATTCTACGGCCCCTGATCAACCAAATGAGGCCAATATGCGACATATTTTTGACCAATGGAGGAATTAATGTGGGCTTTAATGGTAATACAACTATTTCCTACAGTATGGCCCGCTTGATTATCGGTTTGGTCTCATTTTTTCAGCTCAACACCTAAAATGGTCTGAGAAATGGAATGGACGGCGTGGATTATATACATACATCAAGGTGGGGCCTTCATGAGTGACCCACCATTTCTTTTCCCTTTTCCTTTTCCTTTGGTTAGCTCGCTAGTACACTCCCATGTTAGTACACGCACTCCATGTTAGCTGCCCCTGCCTCACGTCCAGCGTCCAGAGATGCTGGACGGCTGGGATAAAAATAACATCATGGTGAGTCCCGCATGTATGTGGCCCACCTAATTTAGATCAAGTTGATAATTACATTTTCCTTCCATCTAAGCCTGATAATGGTTGGACGGTGTAGATCAAACACATCTAATAGGTGGGTCCCACAACGATGGATGGCATGGATGAGTTACATACTTCATTGTGGAATCTAACCGGGTGGGCCATGCAGCCAAATCATCACAAAGAAAATAAGGAAAGAGAAAGAAAGATGAGAGAGACGATGATGGAGAGGAGGGACCCCGCCACTATGGGCCCCCCATTGATACAACACATACATCAAGTGGGTCCCACAACAAGTAGGCCCTTAAAGTTAAAATAAATGATGGATCACCCACCTCTAGGCCTTCTCCTTGATCCCTTGGACTCCTTAGCTCCTTATCTTCACTTTTGATAGAGGTTGATGGGTTTTTTATTATGAGAATGGGAGATGAGAGGGTGGGCCACACTTGGCTTGGGAGAATGCCTGGGAAGGCTTGGACGTTTGATGCTTTTTGTTGGGAGTGAAGAGATAGAATGAGAGAGGGAAAATAATAAAAGGGATGGGATGATGTAAGGAAGGGGATGGAAGGTATGGGTAAGTTTGTATTTTTGGAAAAAGAGGATGGGTTTGTTTGAAAATTGTAAAAGAGGGATGGTGAGGAGAAGAGAATATTGACTTATGGTAAAAGAAGTAATGGCCATGTGTACTTGTTGTTGGGTGAGGTGGCATGGAGGTAAGGTGGTGTACTTAACATTGATTGATGTGACATATCATAGAGATTCCCTCAAAATTCGTAATGCGTGACATTTATTTGAGATGAACGCAAACCCACATCTTCTAGACTAGGTGTCGGTTCGATGCGCGAGTCATGGCGTTAGAACCGCGGCAAAGGTGCGGTCACTATGATACAAGTTTCGGTTCAATCTGACTTCAATATGCGAGACCCGGCTTAAGATCGTGCGCAAACGTCGAATACAGGTCGAGGATTGCTAGAATTCGATCGGTAGGACCGCGGAGCTAATGGAATGGTACGGTCTAGGATATGGGTATTACAAGGGAGATCTTATGCCTTCTTCAAGAACTCAACTGGACTTAGATTCCCATCTTAATCCAGTTGAAGGGTATAATCATGAAAACTAAACTGAACTTCCTTCAATTTAGTTTTCAAGAGAATAAAGGTATATGAATTAGAATGGATTTCATCACCAAACCATGCCCAGGAGACAAAGTAAATAACAGAATTAAACTAATAACCAACCAATTAACAAAGTATGAAGGTTAGGAAGGGTACCGTCATCCGACCATGCCCAAGAGATGATGGTGAACAACAGAGCTTCCTGACATCATAAACATAAAAGGGAAGGAACATACTCAAGGCTATCGAAGACCCATTGTAATTTTAGTCATAAAAAATCATTAAAAACTAAAAACATTCACTTAATTAAACTAAAATCAACATCAGTTCAATCTAAATAAAAGGCACAAGCAAATAGTTCTCCTATCATGCTACAAGCTTCACCTCTTAGTCCTAGCTAAGACGTTTAGCCGACCATGATTAGGCTAAAATCTCTTAAGAAATTCTTGCAGAAATAAGGACAAGGAACGAAGAAAAAAATAAAAAACTCCCTTGAGCTGCTCCACGTTCTCTCCCTCCCTGCCTTTGCTTTCACGTCCCCAAGAGGCCTCCACGGTTGCCCATCTGTTAGATCCGAATGAATCTTCTCTCTTGCTCTCTCTCTTTTTATAGAAGAGCAAAGTTGGTGGAAGAACTTCCTGCATGCGTTCTCTTTACGCAGCGCAATAGGCGTGCATTTTCCTTACCCACAGCAGTGTGCATAACAGAGCCTACACTAGTATTTGGTGGGGCCCATTCCTGATTTCGACAGAAGAATCCAAGCCGTCCATTAGATGAAGAACAAAAAACTATTCAGAAATGACGTGGTATGGCTTACATTCGGTGTGGCCCACAGAGCTTTTTCTTGCACCGTTCGTCTTTCTTTTAAAAGGCTAAAAACTGATCTTCATTACTTCCTACAGTTCATTCATCTAGGCTTAGATTATAGGAAGCGTGAGCTTGTGATGGACTGTCCAGTTCAGACTCCTGAAGTACGGTGGTGGCCCACAAGATTCATGTAAGACCCGTATCCTAGACCGTATCGTTCAGTAGACTTCCGCGGTCTTTCCGGTCGAATCCCAGCAACCTCGACCCTTAACCGACATTTACGCGTGACCCTGATTCACACACCATTAACCCGAGTCGACTCAACCCGAGACTTGTACCCTAGCGACTGCGTCGTCACCGCAGTTTCGATGATGCGTCTCGCGCGCCGAGGTGATACCCAGGCCAGGAGATGTGGGCCCGCGTTCAGTTCGAGAAAACACCGCACGTTGCAAGTATCAAGGGAATCTCTACAAAACAACCCATCAATCCTATCAATCAAAGTACACATCACCAATTAATGCCAAGTACAACCACCCCTCCCCAAAAGTCAACATTTTCTTACAATAAAGTACATGCTTACATCACTCACCATTACTTCTCTCCCATCACTCACTCTCATTTCTCTCTCATTTTTTTAAGCAACTCCCATGGAGCAATCGTCCATGGCTTCCATGGAGAAGTTTGGTGTGGCCCACCTTCCTATCACCCAATCCCAACCTCAAAAATCGATCTCAACCGTTAAATCTTATTCCCTTGAAGCTCTACAATACGTTGATGGATCAAGAAATCCAAGAAGATGGAAGGTGGGTGCATCTTTAAGGTGGATTTCTCCATTTTTTTAAAAAATGAGGTGGGTGCTTCTTTCTCTCCCTCCCTCTCTTTGTATTTATTTATTTTGTGTGGTTGTGTGACCCACTTGAATGGACCCCATCACGAGGCATGAATTATATCCAACCATCTATTAGTGGGGCCCATTTTATTATGTGGTATCCACACCATACTCCATGAGGTGGCCCACCTAAGCAGGGCCCACCTCTAATGTATTTGTTCCATGCACGTCCAGCGTACGCTGGACGTGGGTTGGGAAACACGGATATAAGCTTGTTTCCAAGCTTTTGGGTGACCCACTCACCTAGGCACCACCTTGATGAATGTATTCAATCCACGCCGTTTATTCCGTTTCCAAGTTCATTTTATGCGTTGAGCCAAAGAATGAGGTCAATCCGATGATCAGGCGGGCCATACCATAGAAAATGGTATTTTTACCCTTCAAAGGCTATTAGGGCCCATCTTGTTGTTTCTACACGCCAAATAAATGCCAAACATTGAATTTTTACGGCATGTTTGGGCCCTAGAATCTAATGGGTGGAGTGAATTTCCTAGGAGTGGGCCCCACATGTGATTTTGTTTCAAAAAAAAAAGAAGAAGAAAAGGGCACTATAGCAGTCAACGCTGCCAGCGCCAGGAGGACGGACCAACAGGGTCCCACGACTCCAGCCGTGGGCCCCACCATGATGTATGTCTTATCCACGCCGTTCATGACATGGGCCCCCTCCAAGTTTCAACTGAATTCAAAACTCGAGTGGCCCACATTGCAGGAAACAGTGGGGTTGAACCTCTACCATTGAAACGCATTGTTGGGCCCACCTAAGTTTCAAATCAATCTGAAATTTGTGTTTTCACTTCATCCAGGTCTGAGTGACCTTATGAACGGTTTGGATGGCATTTAAACATTACAGTGGGCCCCACGTGGGACCTACAATGATGTGTGTATTTCATTCGTACCGCCCACATGGTGGACACCACATGTATGTGTTTCATTCATGCCGTCCAGGCAGTCGCTGGACGGCCAATAGGCCCCACCATGTCTGTGTTATGTCTACCCGTCCATCCATTTGGTGGACGTGGCTCACCCCTGCATGTGCAAGTGGTGCCCAACATGATGTATTTGTTTCATCCACACCGTCTAGACCTCTAGATGGTGCTAGAACGGCTAGACGGTGCTAGGCCACCGTGATGTACGTGTTTACACACCACGTCATTCATCTGTTTTGCTGGTGGGGCTTGCTGGTGTGTGTGGCACCCATACATGGGGTCCACCTTAGTTATGGTATCCACGCCCTCCATCGGTAAGGTACGGCCCACCTTGATGTTCTATTTCGACACCATCCGTGCAATGACCCACCATGATGTGTGGGTTTGATCTGCACTGTCCAAGACCCCACCTTGATGAATGTTTTGGATCCACACCCCACGTGTGGGGCCATTATGATGTATGTTTTTTTTTATCCACGTGGTCCTGAGGGACCCATCTTGATGATGTATCCTTCATTCCCACCGCCCATTTGATTCGGGACGGTGGGATGACACGTGTTGCATGTGTTTTCCCTAGCCTTCCATCAATGGATGTGTTGGAGCCCTACAATCACTATGATGTACGTGTTTTACTCCCACCGTCTATCTGTTGTCTGGACAGTGCAGATGTGGGGCGAGCCATGATGTATATTTTGATCCACACCGTCCAGAATGTCTGGACAGTGCTGGACCACCATTGAACGATGTCGTGTACCCCATGATGTGATTGTGTACAATAAAACATATGTTACACCTACAACTATTGAAATGATTTTAGAAGTAGTCCAAGCTCTCACCCACATCATAGTGGGACCCACCGCGATATATATGTTGAATATTCACACCGTCCATTCATGTGGCCCCCACATAATGTACGTGTTGTAACTACTCCATCCACCCATTTTGTCATGGCCCACACCTTGATGTATTTATTGTATCCACATTGTCCATCCCTGGACGTAGGGCCCACTTTGGCGATGTATCTGTCGCATCGTCCAGCTTGGGACAGTTTTATTGAGGTAGCCCCCTTGATGCATAATTGGCCCATTGATTCGGCCCATTTGAATTGGCCCACTTGATCCGACCCATTGATTCGACCCATTTGAATTGGCCCATTTGACCCAACCCATTTGAATCAACCTATTTAATTGGCCCGCTTGTGTGGGGCCCATGTGATTAAGCCCATCCTGATGTAATTGTGGCCCGTTGTTGGGGCCCACTTTGACATATACGAAGCCCATGTTATGAGGCCCACTTTGATATACTTGTAACCCATCTGTGAGGCCTACCTTGATATATTTATGGGGCCTATTAGTGTGGCCCATTGATGTAAGGCCCACCTGTGATATATATTAGGCCCATGTGTAAGGCCCACTTATTGTGTATTTGAGGCCTATGAGCAAGGCCCAACATGATGTATTTGGGGCCCATGGGTCGAGGCCTGTTGTAATGTATTTGGGGCCCATGGGTTGAGACCCACTGAAGTATATTGGAGGCCCAGGTATGAGGCTCACTTGATTGTATTAGGCTCATGTGTAGGGCCCACCTATTGTATGTTTAAAGCCCATGGGCTGTGGCCCATTGTAATGTATTTGGGGCGATGGGACGTGGCTCATCTGATGTATTCGAGGCCATTGTGACGTATTCCCGGCCCGTATGTCGTAGCCCATTGTAATATGTTTCCAGCCTAGTCATCGAGACCCATCTTGATGTGTATAAGACCCATCAGTGCGGCCTAATGTATCAACCCGCCGTGATGTGTAGGCCCACGTGCTGCATGTGTAAGGCCCACCTGTGATGACTATTTGAGGCCACTTGTTAGATATTTGGGCCCACCTTATATTTGACTCTAGGTGGACCACTGCTTGGGAGTAGTGTTGGTTGAATGTCCACATTTTTGGGTAGGGATGGTTAAACGCCCGCATGGTGACCTTCCCTTAAGCCTAGCTAGGCCCATTCCCATCGATACCGATTATATAGGCCGATTCGTCGAAGCTGATTCTGATTGTCGAGGCCAAGTATCAAGGTCGGTTCTGAGTGTCGAATCCGATTGTTAAGGCCAATTTCGATTGCCAAGGCCGATTGTTGAGACCTATATGATGTATATGCGACCTGTAGTTGAGGCCCATTGAGATGTGTATTCGGCCTGTGTAATGTATGTGCAACCGTGTTTAAGACCTAATGTGATGAGTAGGAGGTCTATGTGATGGGGCCCGTTGTGATGTACTCGAGGTCCATGGCAAGGTCCATTGTGATGTATCTGTGGCCTATGGGCGAGGCCCATTGTGATATGTAATAGGCCCATGAGGCATGACCCATTTGATTTATTCGAGGCTCATGAGCAGGGCCCACCTACTCTGTATGTGTGGCCTTGAGTAAGGCCCATTGTGTTGTATATTAGGTACTTGTGGGAGGTCAGATATTGGCAGGCGGATAGTGAGGTCTCTTCCACTCACCTTGTTGCGCGCGATGGGGCGGCAATCTGGTATGGAGTGAAATAGACCCCAGTGATTTTTCAGTGAGAAACTGTATTGATATGTGAACTTATCAAGTAGGAGTTGCATGCTCATTCATTCATTCATTCACTATCTACTCGGGCTGGTGGTGTGCAACTAATTGTTGTGTACCTTCGTTATGGGAAGGATTTTGGTTGGGCGCGTGACCAACCTGAGATCAGGAGTTTACCACGTTGAGTCTGACTATCCAAATTTAGGTATGGGACTGGTTTGGATAGAAGTCCATTGTGGCGGACCCCGTAGCCTACGATACTACGTATTATCATCCCAACTTCACACTCCAAGCATGGTCCTTTCATTCGCATCGCATATTGCATCACATCCGCAGACATATGACATTTTTGGTTGCTATGTTTCTGCACTTTTATATGGCCTAGATAGACTTAGTAGGATTTGTGTATTGCATTGCATCCTCGATATCTGATATTTGGTTCTTTATGACTCCTTATCGCATAGTTGTTCTATATTGTGTATTCTGATATTGATTGACTTATAGACTTGTCCATACTTCCGCTTACTCTGTTATCGTATGATTTATATCTTGTCAGTGTTTCTGCCTATTCAGACATTGTATGGTTTGTGGATTACCAGTTTTTTTTTGTATTGTATGATTGTGGCATGGTATTGAACACTTGACACTTACCTTGTGCACACACTTACACCACCCTCTAAGCTTTCTATAAGCTTATGCATGATAGATGCGTGCAGGTGATGTTAGGTCGCAGCAGTGTTGAGCTTGGAGCGTGCGGTGGTCTTTTGGAGCTTGATCCTCTATTTATGTATTTCCCTTTCAGTATTGTATTCAAATGATTATATTAGTGGATATGTGATGACGATGTTGCCGTTGTGAATTGGGTAATCTTGTGGTTATGCTTTTTACTAGTTAATGTACATTTCAAAAAAATAAAAATAAAAATCCTCCTTATAGGATTCCAGGATCGGAATCTGGCATATGAATGCTAGGAGCCGAGAATGGGGTACTAAGGAGGCTGTCGGCACCGGATTCCGTGATCGGGATTCCTATGAATCCGATTTCTGGGTTTGGGGCTTGACAATTCATCCGTAGGCTCTATTTATGAAACAGAGCCTGCGTGACTCGTGTAATGACATTCAGTGGGTCCCTAATCATCATTATATGGAAAATCCAGTGTCCATTAGATTCCCCTTACAAAATCCGTCGGACATGAATGATTTTTGGGTCTGTATTGGTGCGGCCCACGGAGTTTTTATTCAGCCATCCGTCTCGCATTTTGAAAGAGAAATTCAAACGATCGCTTGGATGGGACCAGAAGGGAACTTAGGTGAGGTTAATACCCCCTATGTACAAATGGACGGTCCAGATTGATGATATGTATAAGGAGTGGGGCCCACTAGTGAGAAACGGACAGATAAGGGAGGACACTGTGTCCTTTTTTTGAGTTGGAGAAGATGGAGTCAGTTAGCATTAGCTGACCGATTTTGAGAAATCCAGTGCATCTCTAGTGCACTTGTGCACCATGCACACGTGATATACGTGAGGTCCTATGGAGATGTTCATGAGAAATCCGCTCCGTCCATCCAGATTTTCAGCTCATTTAACGCGTTGAGACCAATTTTTAAGCATATACAGATAGCAGGTGGGCCCAAAATCAATGGTTTATAGGCTGATCTGTCCGTTGGGCCACTTCAACATGGATCGAACGGATGAAATTGAACATGTACGGTTAATTTATGGTCCTCAGGCCATATATGAATTTTTAAGCTGAATGGATGGTGGACACCCTGTGATCTTGCATTCTGGTTGACTTTTAAGCCACTTGAGCTTCAGTTTCTCAATTTTCTCGGATCTCTGCTATGTAAATCCATCGATCTTGGTCTCTTGGGTTCCGTCCCATGCTTTGGTGAATTTTTAACGTTAAATCTCAGCTATTAGCACCCTGTTTCAGTCCAAGCTCCTAAAGTCACCTTGCAACACAAATGCGAGTAAAATAGGCTGTTAAACAGTATCATGTTCATAAATTCAGGCAGTAACTGGGGTCTGATATGCAATATTTGACCCTCAACAACGACAAGCTCGAGGCATGGAGAACTCGGAGTAGAACAACTTAGTACACCATGGTAAGAGATGTCCTCTACAAAAGAGGATTCTCCGTACCATACCTAAGGTGCCTCCACCTCGATGAGGCCAAGTATGTTCTAAGGGACATCCACAAAGTTATCGACAATAATCATTTGGGCGATAGAGCACTCACACACAAAGTGATTCAACAAGGGTATTTCTGGCCAACCATCTAAGAGGATGCCAAGCAGTACACACGGAAGTACGAGAAATGCCAATGGTTCACTGCGATACCTTGATAGCTATTTGAGCAATTAATTCCCATGACCAGTCCTTGGCCATTCGCCCAAAAGGGAATCGACATCATAGGACCGTTGCCAATGGGTAACGGCCAAAAAGGTCATACCAAGTTCGTTGTGGTGGCAGTCGACTATTTTACCAAGTGAGATGAGGCCAAGCCGTTAGCTAAAATCATCGAGCGGAAGATTGTTGACTTAATTTAGAAGAATATCATCTTCAAATATGAGATCTCGCACACTATCGTCTCAAAAAACGACATGTAGTTCGACAATACATGATTCCAAGGTCTGTGTGAAAGGCTTGGAATCCACTACATCTACTTATCACCTCAGCATCCTCAAGCTAGTGGAAGCTAGTGGACAAGTAGAGGCTATCAATTAAATTATAAAGAACCAACTCAAGACCAAGCCTGAAAAATCCAAAGAGGCCTGGACTGAGGAACTACCATATGTCCTCTGGGCATACCGAACCACGACTCGGACATCAACAGGGGAAACCCCCTTTTCCTTAGCCTTTATCCCAAAGGTCATGGTGCTAGTCGAAATGGGACTCCCTACTGCACGAATTAACTCATTTGACGAAAATCAAAATGCCGAGAAGATGGTGTTAAGTTTGGACCTACTCGAAGAAGAGAGGGGACGAGTACATTTGAAGATTGCAGCCCATTAGCAACGAGTCATCCAATATTACAACTCATGGGTCAAGTTGTGAAAATTTTGAGTGGGAGACCCGGTCCTTTGCGAAACTTTTCAAAACACCAAGGATCCCAACTTGGGAACTTTAAGACCGAGCCAGGAGAGACCTTACAAGATAACGAGTACATCACAACTAGGAGCTTATCGACTTGAGGATATGGATGGACAACCCTTACCTCATCCTTGGAATGTCATGCACCTGAAGATCTGTTATTCCCAGGGAGCCAAGGAATTCGATGACTACGAGCAAGTCGACTTAACAATCTATTTGACAAGAGCGACCTCCCTTCTCAAAGAAAAAAAAAAGTGCTCAGGACATTGCTACCTTTTTATGTCCACTATTTTTATGAATTCAATAATAAAGAAACTTTCCCAGGTCAGGGGAAGAAATTTTTTTTAAAATACTTCTACTACCCGAGCTACGCGGTCGACTGAGAAGATTTCTCTTGATTCAAGGGAAGGACTTCCTTCGATGAAAGAACTTTCCTAAGTCAGGGGAAGAGAATTTCTTTCATAATACGACTATCCAAGCTATATGATAAACCATAAGGACCACTTAATTTAAGGGAAGAAAATCATTAGCACTCAGCTTATCACTACGTCGACTATTTTAAAATCGTCCTATTGGCCGACCTAACCCCTTGCTTTGCTACACTCAATCTACTAAACATTGAGGAGCACACATGATTAAATCAACAATTATTATCCTAACTATTTGAGCTATATGACTAACTACAAGGACTTTCTTCAATTTAAGGGAAGAAAGTCCTTCTACCGAGTGCTTGTCCTACTATTATGTGGTCAACCTAACAATCCTACAATGCATGACCTATTACAACATATCTATGTTTCTCAACCTACTTATTCCACCTCAAATATTGCAAAGAAGTCATGGCCAAAAAAATTTTTCATTAACAAATAAAAATATTATAGAAATCAAAAGCCAAAAAATTTTTACAAGGATAAGAGGGAGGTGAGGCTTAGTCTACTTGAGGAGGAGGCTACTCTACTTTAATAGCAGTTGGAGTCAGATCTGCAGGAACTTCTTCACCCAAGACGTCTAGGTCGAGCTTGAAATATCGCCCTCTGACATCCTCGAGGCAATGCTCATAGCCAAGGTTATAAATTACCTCCACCTCATTAGCCCACTCCTACAAGGCCTTATATTGCTCCATCATCAATGTCTGAATCAACGGGATGGAAGCCTTAACCATAGCCAACTTGGTAGCCGAACTAGCCCTCACCTCACTCAATTCTGCCTCCAACCTCGAGGCCCTGGCTTCTGCCTCAACCCGCTCTTTTTCATACTAAATGAGGCATGATCTCACCCCCTCCAGCTCAGCCCATGCTGAGGCTTCCTTCCGTTAGTCTTCATCTAACTAGATCTTCAAAGTTTCCTGCTCCTACCCAGATTTCTCTAAAGCCCATTGGAGGGTCTCGACTTCGATAATATTTGCCTGAAGTGACACCTCTGGTTGCTTACACTCCATAGTCATCCACCCGAACAATCAGTTAGTGGACAGGAGAGCGAGAACGGCCTAAAAGAAGAAATAAAGATGATAATCTATTAGAAGAAAATGATGGTTTAAAAATAAAAACAAACAAACTAAGGGGAGGAGGTCAACCATGTAGAAAGTCACTGCCAGATCGGTCAGGAGGGACATCGGGTGAGCATTGATCAGAGTCGTGATCTCCTCCTTCGGGATGTGTCAAGCTGCCCATGGGGTGAAGCTATTCATATAATTCCATAGGGGCAGAGGACCCGACCCGTTGGCCTCATCAGCTTATTGACCCAAGGTACCAACCTCCGCGGCCTGAACTTGGGCTACAAGGGGTCAGAGCTCCTCGGTAGGGGGAACCCCCTCTTGAGCCGAGGAAGGCTCCAAGTCTACTACCTTCGATGACTCTGGTTGAGGAGGAATTACATAGAGAGAGAAAGAGATGTCCCAAGCTCCCTCGTCTGCAACGGCCGAAGCCGACTGCTCTACTATAAGCCCCTCGATTCTGGGCTCGGACCTACACTCCAAATCAGCAGAGGATCCTGCCCGCTATGACGGGGGTACAACAGCTCTCCTCTTCACTGTCTTCTCCATATGGGCCACCGCAGTCTCAAAAGGAAGCCAAATCCTTTTTTGTAGGGCAAGGGAGATCAGTCATTTCTATATAGAAAAATACACATAGTTAGATATTTAAAAAAATGGAATGCAAGTACAAGAACTCCCAAGAAAATTCTATTGCCTATTAGGATGGTCAGAGAGAGCTCGAATCGATGTAGGAGCTCGGGCGTGATCATCATGTTCTAAGCTTTGTTAGCAGTGTCCTTCAGCTATGTATGGTTGACCTGGTGAAATAATAGGTCAGAGATTTGAGGCTGACTCCGAGGAAGAAGTGCAAAAATTTCCACTATGGTCAATAAGAAGAATTACAAAACTAAAGAAATTTACAAGTCTACAGCTTGGTAATGTTCGACTTGGATTAGCGAATCTGGTAAGAACCTGAATTCACAGCCTAACCATATAAGCTACTAGGGCTTCCCATTCTCTGGATACCAAGAGCCACTTGTCCTTCCAGTTCATGTTGGAGGACGGGCTGCCAGTTATGAGGGCCTAGCCCCTGTTTGCCCATATTGAGAAGTAACATCAGCTCAGGTGCTTGGGGCTGGCCTGAAAGTGCCCTAGTTTGCCAATTAGCATGATCGTTGAGTTAGATAAATAAAGGAGCCCCATAGGAAGATTGATCAAGCATCTGCCTCAACTAGATGTGTGCCCGAACTCGTCACAGGTAAAACTTAGCCTCACATCCCATGTCCTAAAACACTAGGTAATTAAAACCCTTAAAAGTGTATAGAACATCCTAAGGTTTTTGGTTAGAAAACTTTTTTAAACTTCAGGAAAATCTTTAAGTTTTTTACCTTTGTCAATTTATTGATAAGTGGTTCGATGAAACCGAACCCTGTTGTCGATGTCCTCAAAGCTCACTAGATCTTATCGAAATGAGGACCAAAGATGTCCAACAACCATAAAGATATCTGGACTGAATTATTGATGGATCGATGGACTCATCAATATCATCGAAGTTTGAATCTCGAGTCCATCATACTGACTTGATGAAATCGACATCTAGTCTGTTGTGTCCAAAGTACTACTAAAGAAAATTATGTAATCCTCAGTATATCGAATATCTCCTCGATATCCTTAGAATTCAAATCTCGATGATATCGGAAGCCCTTCGATGATATCAGATTGGCAAATCTATCCAGCAAGTTTTCAGGTTATTTTTCTTGGATCGAGAGTCACTTGATAAAATTGATATTCAAATATCAATCATATTGAGGCATGGTCGATGTCATCGAAAGTGGACAAAAACTGTCCAACAAGCTTATAGGAAAATTTCTCAGAATTATCAATGAATCAACACTGCTCTCGATATCATCGATATTCAAATTCTGATGATATCAAGTGATACTCAATCATATCATATACCTGAAATATTTCAAAGGCAGGTGCTCTCACATTTTCACATGTCAAGGAATCGAACCTCGCGTCGATGAAATTGGAGTTCAAAAATGATGACATTGACGCTCGTTCGATTTCCTCGACTAGTTAGCGAAAGGTTTTAAAAGCGTTTAATAGTTGAGTTCGTGTCATCGAGTGGCCAGTTGATGCTATCGAGAATATACGCTCAATGATATCGACCATGCTCGATGATATCAAACTCTGTCAAAAATGTGATTGTTGTATATCCGTTGGAACCTTTTACTTATTTAATGTGAGTTTACCCTTGGTTATTGGTAGAGAAAATAGAGAGTTTCTTTATGTGTTTAACCCCAGATCATATACCATTAGCCTTTTCTCTCATGAAAGTTCATCCTCCAATCTACCCTCATCATTAACATTCAATAGAGTGGATTGGGGAATGAACTTCTATATTCAAGGATCCTACACCTACTACCTTAATAGAAAATCATTAAGCTGGGATGCCTTGAATGAATAGATAATTGGAATCACTCTATCTTTCTTATAGGAAAACATTTAATAGAGTAGGATTCCATCATAACCTTGACCCAACCTATCGCATTGTATTGGTACATCTTTTGAGTTATGGTTCAAGGGAGCTGAAGATTTTTCATCATCAAAGGAGATCTTCATCAACGCGCTAAACGGGGCTCATCTACTTATTTGTAAGTCATTAGAGTCTAGAGGACCCTTGTGATCATTCTTTCTGTAGGATTGGGTCTAAGGTGTTTCTCACCCCTTGTAAGTCCTCATAAGAGGCCTCTGGCAAGAGTGTAAGTGGGGGTGTTTTTTGTTGACCCTTGCTCTATGGAGAGCATAAACTCTTAGATCCTTATGTAAGTCCTTGACCTGTGTGGTCTAAAACTTGGGTGCTTTGTGTTAATCCTTACTCATGGCAGCATAAACTGGTGAGGTTCGTTGAGTGGATCCTTGGCCTGTGTGGCCTAAAAGTCGAGTGTTGTGGTTGACCCTTGCTCATGGGAGCATAAACTGTGTCGTGTAGACACGTTGTGTCAGCCTAGGTGTAGGTTGTACCGGTTAAAGGTGAACCTGATTTAAAATCTCCAGTTTGAGATGAACCTATTGTGAAACCTCCGTTAGTGAGATCCGGTATACTCAAGGGTTGTGTGCGTCTGCTGGAAGTGGAGTAGACAAGTAGTTGAACCACTATAAAAATAATTATGTTTAAGATTGCTATTGTCTTTCATTGCTTATGTGATTTTCTTAAATTGTTTCATATTTGATTATCTGAGATCACATCTCACACATAGCCACATCCATCATAAACTATGATTTGCGTCTTATTTATCTTTCAAATAGTTTTATGACTGGATCCACTGTTTGTCTTGAAAGCCATTAAAGTTACTTTGAAGAAATCCTGATATATGCATATTCTCTCAGGATAAGTTGGATAGGATTTTAGATTACTATAAAATATTTAAAAGTCTTATTCACCTCCTCTAGGACATATTGGTATATTCTCACTTCAACTAAAGCGGTCATTACCATAATTTCAATTGGTATTAGAGAGGGTCTCTCTTAAGGGTTTCACCGCCTAGAGAATGATCTTGACTGAAGTTGGTAATATGGCCATGTGTCACCAAATGATTAAATCATATTTGAAAATGGCACAACTATCACTAAACCAAAAGCCAATGAAATGCGGATAGCATTCGAGAAAGAAAAGCAAACCTCTAAAGCTAAAGCTATGAATGTTATCTACTGTGTTGTGTCCTAAGAAGTTTTCAATCAAATCAGTATGTGTGGGACAGCCAAAGAAGCATGGGATTTTTTAGAAACAACTCATGAAGGAACAAGCACTATGAAGAGATCCAAACTGCAACTTCTAACATCACAGTTTGAAAGTCTTAGAATGGAAGAACATGAGACCTTTGTGGAGTTTTTCACAAAACTGAACATCATTTGTAACTCCATGGGTGGATTAGGTGAAAAAGTTCCCGTCCCAAAAATCTGTAGGAAAATACTGAGATCATTACCGAAATGGTTTAATCCTAAAGTAACAACCATTGAAGAGTGTAGAAACATACATGAGATGAAAGTAGAAGAACTAGTAGGTTCCCTACAAACATTTGAACTACACTTTAAACAAACCCCCAAATTCAAAACTACTGTCCTCAAAACTTCAAAGAATACAATAAATGAGGACATTGAAAGTGAAAGAGAAAATGAAGATGAGGAAGTGGCCTTGTTGGCACAAAGTTTCAGAAAGTTCTTTTAGAAAAACCATGGCCGTCCATTTAAAGGAAGACAAGTGGACAAACAACATTTTACAGGTAAATCTGGTAAAAAACCAAGGAAACACAATGTTATACCTGTTAAAAGTTTGGACACTTGTCTATTGAATGTCCGAATAGGAAAACCAAAGGAAAAGCAATGACAGCTACATGGAATGACACAGAAGAGTTAAACTCAGAATATAGCAACTCAGAGAGCGATGGAAACCAGAAATCTCTGAAAATTCTTATGGTCTCTACTGCCTCAAACATTCCTATTAAAACTGAGAATGTTGAAGAACCTCAGGCCACTGAATCATTTCCATCGGACAAAAAGGAAACTGAGAAAGAAGATGAAGAGAAGGATAAACTGTAGGATGCTTATAATCAACTCTACATTCGTAGCATCAATATCCTTAAAAGGCTTGAAATAAAATAAAAGCAAAAATAAATTTCTGCAAAAAGAACTAGATACGACATTAGAAATCAATATACACCTAATTGACGATCTACAACAATACCACTCAGATAATAATAGACTAGAAAGAATCAATATTTTCCTTAAATCCGATTCTAAAAAGCTAAACAAATAGGTTGAGCTATTAAAAGATAAAAACATGCTCCTTCAAAATGAAAATCACACACTCCTGATCTAGAAAAGTCTAGAAAAATCTGTTAAGCTAAATTATAATTTTTTCCAAAGTGGTGAAAAATTAAAAAAATTCTTAGGGATGGGAAGACCCGAAAAAGACAAGAGTGGCTTAGGATATGATAAGTTTAAAACAAAATATGAAAATGCAGCACCAATGGCTGAAAAACCTCCTACTTCAGGAAGTAAAACAAGACCTACTCCAATTTGTCATTCATGTGATGATTCTAGTCATTATAAGTTTGAATACATATCACCTAGGAGGACTCAACATAATTCTGGTCAAAATCATATAGGTAAATACAGACCAATCAGAAGAACAATACAAAATGTCAGGAGTCCACCTAGGAATATGGATAGAAGAAATACAGATCCATCACCACCCAGAATGACTAACAGAATGAAGGAGTTATTGAATCAATTGGCAAAATTAAACAAGAAAACAAATGAATGTGTGAGACAAGGAAACACGATTTAGTTGCCCAACTTGATTAAAGAAACTAAAACTATCACAATTAAAAATCCTGTCACAAAATGGGTAGTGAAAGAAAAGAAAAATTGCCTTGTTATTCACTCAAATCATATAACAAGCAATCATACTAAATGGTACCTGGATAGTGGATGCTCAAGTCATGTCACGGGTGAAAAAT
Organism: Magnolia kwangsiensis; assembly: GCA_037074715.1. NCBI lineage: Eukaryota > Viridiplantae > Streptophyta > Magnoliopsida > Magnoliales > Magnoliaceae > Magnolia > Magnolia kwangsiensis. The sequence goes on along the minus strand of CM073589.1, from coordinate 44,869,818 downwards.
CCCTTCTTTCAAATTATTCATATCTTAATGATAGGATAGTCACCTATGGAGACGGAAGCACCGCTAAGGTAATTGGTCAAGGAATTATCAAAGGAATAAATTCGCTCAAAAATGAGAATGCCTTTTACATAAAAGGATTGACGCATAATCTTCTGAGCATTTCTCAAATATGTGACAATGAGCATGTGATTAGATTCAACAAACAAGAATGCTAAATCCTAGATCTATTAAGTAAACCAGTAATGAAGAGTTGTCACACAAATAACTACTACTATGTCATTAAAAGAAAAGGAAGGGCTGATCCATGTGCTTAGAAACATTTGAGCATGGAAAAACATGTCCAACTCATGCATCTGGACCTAGATAGATGTTGAAAAGATGCAATTTTTATGAACTTTTAACGATACATCTGAGGTTCCTCACCTCAATCTTTTTGTATATAAACATCTTGATGTTTATAATTTTTGGATTGTACAATGCTTGTACAAAATTTTGTTATGTATACTGGTCGATTCAAGATATAATATATTATACATGAAATTTTTTCGAAATACGGAACAATGAAAAATATTCACCTTCGATATGTCCATCAATAAATCACGTGGACAATCGATTAAATCAACCAAGCATCGATATCATCAATGCCTTTTTGGAATGGGAAGAGTCACATGATCGAGAGTGTTATCGAAGACATGCTTGATAACATCGAATTGGGTCCATCAATATCATCGAAACAATGTTCGATGATATCAAAGTATGCCACCCGATAAAAGGCCCTCAAGTGAGAAAATGGCATTTCACTTCTAAAATTCATTTTCCTTTCTTCCCTTCTTGTCCCTCTCAGCTGGTCTGCATAAATCTTCATCAGGGAGTCCTAGATGTCATTCAAATCCAACAATACCCATTTCATGTCCTACTTACATCAAGATTTCATCTTGCTCTTTTTGGGTATTTCTTGATTTTCAAGAGAAGTTCTGTCCATTTATCTCCAAATACATCAAACCCTTCTCTGTGAGTGCCGAAAAATGGGAAAGGACAAAGGGAAATTGTCTGATCCTAGAGAATCCTGGAGATCCTCCAGGCAAAAGGTTCTTGCCCCGAAGGAAAGGGTAAGGGCTCTTGAAGATGGGACTCCTACTTGCCAGCGCATAAGGTAGACATCACGTGGCGGGTCCCAATCTGAAGCACCGGCCCCTCCTCCTGCTAGGGTCAATCCGGCATTGGCCAAATATACTGGAAGGAAGTTGGTTCGTGAAAGGAAGGTAGATAAGGGAATGTCTAAAACCCTATAATCTGGAACCCTTGTTAGCCGAAATTGGCTAGCTACCTCTCCTCGATTTTGGAGGTCCGTGTCACTATGAATGGACCTACAACTTCTTTGTTTCCAGTCATTCTCCGGTGACTAAACCTTCGTCCGTCACTGTTTCTATTGATGGTGATGATGTAGAAATTACTCTTGCATTCATTGTAAACATTCTTGGCTTACTCTATCACCCGTCGGTCTCCTAAACATGGACCTTGAGAATGTTGAAACCTAGTCCATGGTTATAAAATTTCTGTCATAGTCGTGATATTCCCTGGTACCAAGGCAATGCACTAAAAGAAAAATTCATGGAACCATGGTATCGTGTTCTATATGGCATCTTTTCCTCCAACATCTATCCTCATGGTGCCAATCGTGCCGACCTCACCGGATTCATGGCCATGATAGTCTATTTTGTAGCCATGGGGATCAAAATCTGCCCTCTTTCCTTGATTGTTCATCAGCTAGTATATGCGATTCATACCTCTCGGGATGTGCATTTGCCCTATCCTTGAATCATTCACAATGTGTGCAACGCGATCGGTCTTCCAACAACAAATGATCTGGAACTTCCACTTCAACACTTCAACGAGAACAACATTAGAAGAATGGATTTAAAGTTCCACAAATTTCTTGAAGACCTACTCGAGGAAGGGATTCACAAAGAAGAAGATCGTGGTGAAGGGGATGCTCCAGCCGAAAGTGCTGGTATGGCTGAAGGTGACCCTCTTACACCCCAAGCTCTGTCCTCATTTGAACCTGGGCATGCAAAAAGGTTCAAGCTCCATCAGGATAGGATTGGAACAACGCTGTGAGAAGTCACCTAGCTAAAAGAGTCCGTGAATGCAAGGTTCACTATCTTGGAAAGATTGGTGAATGGGGTGCAATAGTCGATGCAATAATTGGCGGATCTGATCACCTACAGACGCAACGATACAGCACCGTCCTCCTCTGCACCTCCGCCATAGTATAGACAGTCTATGTGCCATCACATCCACCCTACTCTCATCTCAACATACAGGCATGGGTATCTTTTTGAATGCCTTACGATCACATGAGTGTATGCCATGGCTTACTAACCTGCATAGTCTGGAAAGTTTTTTGCTTTTAGATATGTATATACCCATAGATGGGCTAGATACTTGTGTTTGTCTTTAGGTGCCTATGGATGAGTGTTGAGGGTCAAATATTCCATATCAGACCCTAATTATTGCCTAGATTTACAAATATGGTACTATTTAATCGTGTTTATGATGCAAGGTACAATTACGAGTTTGGATTGAAACAGGGTACTAAATGCATGGATTTGATGCTCCAAATTCACCAAAGCATGAGACAGATCCCAGAGGACCAAGATCGATGAATTTACACACCAAAGATCCGTGAAAATTGAGAAATTGAAACTTAAGTGGCTTGAAATTTCTCCAGAATACAAGATCACGGGGTTTCCATCATCCGTTCGGCTCAAAAATTCATACATGGTCAAGGGACCCCAAATTAACTGTACACGTCGAATTTCAGCTCCTAGATCCTTGCTAAAGTGACCCAATGGATAGATCAGCCCTTCAATACCTGATGTGGGGCCCGCTTGACATATGGTTATGCTTCAGTTTTAGTATCAACCCTTTAAATTAGATGGGGAAGAAGATGGACGGATCAGATTTCATATATGCATCAGGGGTGGACCCCACTGGCAGCGTTAGTGCATAGTGCACAAGCGCACTTGATGTGCACCAAATCGGGACAACCAGTCAGCGCCTGCTGACCCGAGCCATCTCCCACACGAAGACAGCGAACAGACGCTGTCCGTCTATTTTTGGGTAGTGGGGCCCATCCATCATCCAAATGGATGATCTGAACTATTCATTCACTCATTGGGGTGGCCAGAACCCTCGCCAAGCTTTCCTTTTGGTCCCATGCATGTACATACAGACAGATCACCGTTCAAACATAGGATGGATGGTGGAAGTAAAACATCAGTGGACCGCAACAAAACTCGACAAAAACCACTCCTTCCCGACTAGTTTTTCGCAAGGAATCTAATGAACAGGTCAGATCTCTCCGAACACCTCATTGTGGGTCCCACTGAGCATCTTAGCGTAATCATTTTCTAAAACGGGAGTCCGAGAAATTCAGAAAATCGGTGGAGTTGTGAGCCACGATCATTGATCGTTTTGCTAATCAAAACCGTCCAAAATCCTCATAAGTGGGTCTTTACCCCAACTAAGGATTCAAAACCGAAGTTTGGGACGGTTAGTCATCCCAAAACTCATTCAAACGCAATGCAGTTTGCATCCTACACATGTTGCTACGTAAAACAGAGATCTCGCATACAGTTCTGTTGTGAACTGAACTGCGGAAATAGGATTGGTTCCACCGACTCTACTGATGCGTAGACTTCCTTGCTTATAAAAGAGAAAGAAGAGAGATGTGGAGGGGGATCCAATCCAGCTTGTGGTGGACGAGAGAGCAAGATAGTCAGTTTTTTTTTTTTTCTGTTTTTGTTTTAGTTTTTCTTAGTTCTTTTCTTTTTAGAGTAAGCCTCATCAAGTCTATGGGTGGCTAAACCTCTTAGCTAAGGCTAAGAGGTGAAGCTTGTAGCGTGATGGGGAGACTTCTTGTTTGAACCTTTTGTTTAGACTAAACTGAAATTGATATTAGTTTGATTAAAGGGAACGTTTTTAGTTTTTAATGGTCTATTATGACTGAAATTACAATGGGTCTACGATAGCATTGAGCATGTTCCTTTCCTTTTTGTTTATGACGTCAGGAAGCCCTATTGTTCACCATCAACTCCTGGGCATGGTCGGATGACGGTACCCTTCCTAACCTTCATGCATTGTTGATTGGTTGGTAATTAGTTTAATTCTGTTGTTTACTTTGTCTTCTGGGCATGCTTTGGTGATGAAATCCATTCTAATTCATATAGCTTTCATCTCTTGAAAACTATATCAAAGAAAGTTCAATTTAATTTTCATGGTTACACCTCCAACTAGATGAAGATGGACTCTAAGTCTAGTTGAGTTTCTGATGCAGGCATAAGATCTCCCTGATCTCTACAAGTGGATCCTCTGAATCCCTGGTTTCATTTCTCCAAATTTCTAAAGTTTTAGATTAATTATTTTCATCATTATTCTCTTATTTTTCCTGATTTGAATTTCATCTTAGTCTAGTTCTAGTTCGAGTTAGTTTCAGATAACGTACAAGTATTAGTCCCTTGGGATTTGACCTCGGTCTTACCGAGTTTATTACTACATCACAACCCTACACTTGAGGAGTGAACAAGTTTTTGGCATCGTTGCCGAGGACTGACGGTTACATTTTCTGAGAGTAATTAGTTTTAGAATTAGGTTAAGATTAGGAGTTTACTAACTTTAGGTTAAAGTTTTTTTTTTCTATTTTATTTTTAGAAACTATCCTATTTTCCTATTTTATAGGATCCTAACATAAGCTTCTAATTTGGTAATCCGTTTCTAAATTCTCTGTTTTTCCTATTTTTAGAATAAGAGTTTTATCTTTTTTAAAAATTTTCTAATTCTAGGCTCTCATTTTTAGAAATTTTCTATTTTCTAACTTTAAATTTAGACTCTTCCTTTAAGTAACTTTCTTTGTTTAGAAACTTTCTAATTCTAGGATTTCTTCTATTTTTAGAAACTAATTTCCTTTATTTCCTTTTGCAGGATTTTAATGTAGGAACTCTAATCTGGTAACATCCTTCTAACTTCTCCTCTTACTTTTTGTACTACTGTCAGAATTTTTCATTTCTTTTCTTTAGGATTAGATTCAGAGTTAAAGTTTCACCATGTATCTGAATGAGTGGGCACATCCGTATGTTAAGATAACTTATGGAAAACAGCCTATGCCTCGAAAATTTTCTGAAAATATCTTTGAGAATCAATCAGAATATGATGCTCCACTGATTAAGAAGTATTTCTATGATTATCTGCAGGAGAATAATTGCATTCCACGAGTTAAGAAAACAATACGTGATTATTGGAATGATGAGGCGTATCAACTCCTGACAGATGACTCGTATGATTTTGATCAGTGGAAACATAAATATTTCAAAGTTGAGTCAGTAAAACATCACGGTAATAACCCCCATGAATCAGCCACTTGTGAATATCCACCAGAAACGATCCAAAAGGAGTTATCTCCGAGTTATATAGACTATATTACTGGCATAGGAAATTAGTAGAAGCGCTTGAATTACGCCTTGATAGGCTAATGGAGGCTAATTCGTCTCAGCCCCAACCCAATCCAGAAATACAATGCAAGAAAAGTGATCCTCACTCTCTTTTGAAAAACTCTGAAATTTGGAATGAAGAGTTGAATTACGTTAACGGGCATATGGTTCAATTTTCTGAAGAGTCAATCTTGATGATTGTTCAAAAGAATGGGGAAGAGACATGGGTGTCTTTCAAATATAATAATGATAACACACTTCCCTCATAGAACACACTAGATTCCAATGATGAAGAAGAGGTTAGTTTAGGCGAACCTCAACCTATTCTAGGTATAGAATGTGAGGAAAGCGATCTCATCCCAAATGTGCACCGCACTGAACTAGAATATGATGAATATTGGGATGACTATCCTGAATGTGCAGCCACAGTTTTCCTGAAATTAATCTCAAGTTTGGTCCAGGTCAATGATCAAGACATACACGAAGTGGTCAGTCATAATGAGTCGCTCCCCTCACCTGACATGTCTGATTTAAAGGTGGAGGATGAGCCCCTTACAACCGACCCTTCTAACTTTTGTGAAACATGTTTGGACCACTCCCCTGAATTGAATGATGATATAATTCGAGAGATTGACAAGCTACTCGATATAACTCTGGAATTTGGAACCACCCAGTTGAGGCCACTATCTGAATTATTGAATGTTGACGATTCAATGCCTCTTCTGAGTAGTCTTAATGAACAGAATCCGCACATTGATGCTTCGTCTACTAACCCTTAATTTGTCTATGTATGGCTGGAGCAAGAGAGCACACCTCCGTTTACCTTTAAAGACGATGGATTCTTTGGGCAGATCATCACGAGCTCTAATATGGAACATAAGTCACGCTCAACTGAATTTCCCAACTCTTTGGATGATTGATTGGCACACTTTGCAAATTCAAATGATCTCATGATAAGAGACATAGTAAATGCAAGACAACATCTCGGTAGTCATCACTGACTGAGAGAATCCCTACTCTGAAGCCCCTTCTTCCATAGATCCTGAATGTACCATTAGGGGAGGACAAGTAGAAAATTAAACCGAAGTCTGCTACTTCAGAATGTGTTGAGATTATACCAGTTCCTGAAAAATTTTCTCAATTTGATCTACCTATAGTCTCTGATTCATCATGGGATACTAATTTTAAAACTTTTTCTGACACAGGTGAATCATATATACTTTGGATACCTCAGGCGAATCAATGGTAAATTTCTAATGAGATACATAAGTCTCTCTGAAAATTCAAGCTCCAGGGCATCCAAGCTTATTGCAAAAAGGGCTTTTGGATGATCCTGTTGAGGAACTTACTGAGAAACTCATCATGATATTGGCTGGAAGAGGAACCCTGCAGCATGATCAAGTAATTTTTCCCTGCTTTAATAGGACTATGGTAGTTTACTTTATGCAGTTCTAGGATAGACGGTTTTATGCCATTAGGTTAGTTTGGTTCTTACATTGTTTTAAGATAGTTTGCTTTCGTGTCTTCATTCCCATGCTGATCGGCTTTTATGTTGCGATCTCTTAGAAAGTCTCTCTCGATTCGTTATTCAAGTACTATCTTCCCATCACTTCTCAATTACTTTCGATATCCCATGTGCATTGCATGCTTAGTTCTTTTACATTGTGGATAATGTAGATTTCAGGTTGGGGTGGGAGATTAGGTTGCCTAATCAGTATTTTCTTAGTCTTGAGCAAAAATTATGAAAATTTTTAAAATTTTCTCGACTTTCTTATGAATTCTTGTGAATTCGAAGTGATTTTGATGGCTATCTTTAATTCAAAATTATAAGATACATAATGTTGGATTTATGACTCTTAGATTCAGTTATCTATTAAATTAGATTTCACAGTTACGTTTGAAATATTGTTAATCCAGAATTAGAAGTTGTAAACATTGATGGAGTCATAATTTCACATGTCACCTCTTGCTTCACATTAAGGTTTCAGTTTGATATTGAAAGGTTAACTTGGTAATCACTAAGTATGAAAGGAACCAGCCTGCAAATATTTAATATGAGTTTATAAAGAAGAATTGAAAGGATTGGGCGAATGGTCTCCACCATAGGTTTGCTCCCTACAGGTGAAGGTTTGATTCCCCAAGGTTAACGTTCAAAAATTAAAGGTGGCGAATAATCTTCACCATAGGTTTGCTCCCTATGGGTGAGGATTTGATTCCCCTTCTGGGTATTACTTTTAATGGAAAAATCAAAAGCAAGAAGAATGAAAAAAAAAATGATCTGTAAGGCAAGATTTGGTTCAGGTTTTGGTTGTTATGAATCCTCTTGTTGGTTACCAATGATATCTTGAAATAGAAAAGTGAATTCTAATGATAATAAGTTGAGATTACACTACACTCATGGAACTCGATGTTTAGAATTTTTCTAATTGATGGATTAATACTTGGAACTTGATTGTGAAGTGTACCATGTGCTTGATTCTAGGAGAAATTCATGCCCAACATTCATGAATCTTAAAATTCTAGGATCTGGATTGTTTTTCATGAATCACTTGAGGTTATGGAAATCATCCTGTAAGTCTCAACTTATTTTTCCCATACTTTGCTCGGGACTAGTAAGATGCTGGTTGGGGTTGTGTTGAGGGTCAAATACTGCATATCAGACCCTAGTTATTGCCTAGATTTATGAATATGGTACTGTTTAACAGCACGATTTAATCGTGTTTATGATACAAGGTACAATTGCGAGTTTGGATTGAAACAGGGTGTTAAATGCATGGATTTGGTGCTCCAAATTCACCAAAGCATAAGACAGATCCTAGAGGACCAAGATCGATGAATTTACAAGCCAGAGATCTACGAAAATCGAGAAATTAAAGCTCAAGTGGCTTAAAATTTCTCTATAATGCAAGATCACGGAGTTCCCATCATTCGTTCGGCTTAAAAATTCATACATGGTCAAGGGACCCCAAATTAACCGTACACGTCCAATTTCAGCTCCTGGATCCCTGCAGAAGTGACCCAATGGATAGATTAGCCCTTCAATACCTGATGTGGGGCCCGCTTGACATATGGATATGCTTCAGTTTTAGTCTCAACCCTTTAAATTAGATGGGGAAGAAGAAGGACGGATCAGATTTCATATATACATCAGGGGTGGACCCCACTGGCAATGTTAGTGCACAGTGCACAAGCACACTCGATGTGCACTAGACTAGGACGACCGGTCAGCGCCTGCTAACCCGAGCCATCTCCCACATGGAGATAGCGAACGGACGTTGTCCGTCCGTTTTTGGGTAGTGGGGCCCATCCATCATCCAAATGGATGATCTGAACTATTCATTCACTCAGTGGGGTGGCCAGAACCCTCGCCAAGCTTTCCTTTTGGTCCCATGCATATAAATACAGGCAGATCACTGTTCAAACGCAGGATGGACGGTAGAAGCAAAACAGCAGTGGACCGCACCAAAACTCAACAAAAATCACTCCTTCCCGACTGGTTTTTCACCAGGAATCTAATGAACGGGTCAGATCTCTCCAAAAACATCACTGTGGATCCCACCGAGCATCTTAGCGTAATCACTTTCTAAAACGAGCGACCGAAAAATTCAGAAAATCGGTGGAGTTGTGAGCCACGATCATTAATCGTTTCACTGATTGAAACCATCCAAAATCCTCGTAAGTGGGCCTTTACCCCAACCAAGGATTCGAAACCGGAGTTTGGGATGGTCAGCCATCTCAAAACTTATTCAAACGCAATGCAGTTTACGTCCTGTGCATGTTGCTGCATAAAACAGAGATTGCACGTACAGTTCTGCTACGAACTAAACTGCAGAAATAGGATCAGTTCCACCCACTCTACTGATGCGTCGACTTCCTTACTTATAAAAGAAAAAGAAGAGAGACATAGAGGGGGATCCAATCCAGCTGGTGGTGGACGGGAGAGCAAGATAGTCAGTTTGTTTTTTTTTTCTATTTTTTTTTATTTTTTCTTAGTTCTTTACTTTCAAGAGTAAGCCTCATCAAGTCTATGGGTGGCTAAACCTCTTATCTAGGGCTAAGAGATGAAGCTTGTAGCGTGATGAGGAGACTTCTTGTTTGAACCTTTTGTTTAGACTGAACTGAAATTGATATTAGTTTGATTAAAGGGAATTTTTTAATTTTTAATGGTCTGTTGTGACTGAAATTACAATGGATCTGCGATAGCTTTGAGCATGTTTCTTTCCTTTATGTTTATGACGTCAGGAATCTCTGTTGTTCACCATCATCTCCTGAGCATGGTCGGATGATGGTACCCTTCCTAACCTTCATGCATTGTTGATTAGTCGATAATTAGTTTAATTTTGTTGTTTACTTTGTCTCTTGGGCATGGTTTGGTGATGATATTCATTCTAATTCATATACCTTTCATCTCTTGAAAACTATATCAAAGAAAGTTTAGTTTAATTTTCATGGTTACACCTCCAACTAGATGAAGATGGACTCTAAGTCCAGTTGAGTTTCTGATGTAGGCATAAGATCTCTCTGATCTCTACAAGTAGATCCTCTGAATTCCTGGTTTCATTTCTCTGAATTCCTGAAGTTTTAGATTAATTATTTTCATCATTATTCTCTTATTTTTCTTTATTTAAATTTCATCTTAGTGTAGTTCTAGTTCGAGTTAGTTTCAGATAACGTACAGGTATCAGTCCCTTGGGATTCGACCTCGATCTTACCTACATCACAACCGTGCACTTGGAGAGTGAACAATGAGTTTGGTTCTTATTTTGTTTGGGATGGAGGTTATACTACCACTAACCTTGGGCAGTACATATTTTGGATATTTTGGGTTATGGATGTTTATAATTCGTATCTATTTACTGCCATGTTTATATTTTGAGATCCCCTAGTTTATCTGGTTTATACCGACTGTGGTGTGTGATGCTTGATCTTTCTCTCCATATTATCTGCTTATTTCATTGCTCTTCTTTGCCATAATATGCATACATGTTTTTTGTACTGAGATGTTCTTTTACATCTATCTATTATGTCTATCCTATCTGCTTTTTGGTTCCCCTATATACTTCAACTTCAGTCAATATCTATTATTAAAGTATCCTTTGCCAATGATTGATAAAAAGGGGGAGAACAAATCCACACCCCGAAGGAAAATTGTGTGTATCTGTTTATAAATAGTGGTGCGGGTGTTAGGGGGAGAAGTTGCAAGAAGATAGGGAGAGTTTCCTGTTAGAGGGAGCATCTAATGAATGTGTGTGTGTGTGTGTGCGTGCAAACTAGATAACTTTGTAAAATTGTGAAAAGTTCATGTACACACAATTTAGGGTGTTCGTCTAAAAGTTGTTCTATGGTGTTTTGGTGTATTGTCACGTAATTGACAAAGGGGGAGATTGAAAGTGTCTTGGTTTGTCAATTAGCGTGATCATTGTGTCAGCTAGACAAAGGAGCCCCATGGGAAGATTGATCAAGCATCTGCCTCAATTAGATGTGTGCCCGAACTCGTCACAAGTAAAACTTAGCTTCACATCCCATGTCCCAAAACACCAGGTAATTAAAACCCTTGAAATTGATTAGAAGATCCTAAGGTTTTTGGTTAGAAAACTTTTTCAAACTTCAGGAAAATCTTTAAATTTTCTACCTTTGTCAATTTGTCGACATGTGGTTCAATGAAATCGAACCCTGTTGTCGATGTCCTCGAAGCTCACTTGATCTTATCGAAATGAGGACCAAAGATGTCCAGCAACCACAAAGATGTCTGGACTGAATTATCGATGGATCAATGGACTCTTCGATATCATCAAAGTTTGAATCTCGAGTCCATCGAACTGACTCGATAAAATTGACATCTGATCTGTTGTGTCCAAAGTACTGCTAAAGAAAATCATGTAATCCTCAATATATCGAAGAGCTCCTCGATATCCTCGAAATTCAAATCTTAATGATGTCGGAAGCCCGTCGATGATATCGGATTGGGACACAAATCTATCCAGCAAGTTTTCAGGTTATTTTTCTTGGATCAAGAGTCACTCGATAAAATTAATATTTAAATATTAATCATATCGAGGCATGGTCGATGTAATTGAAAGTGGACAAAAACTGTCCTGCAAGCTTATAGAAAAATTTCTTAAAATTATCGATGAATCGACACTACCCTCGACATCAACGATATTCAAATTTCATTAATATCAAGTGATACTCGATCATATCATATACTTGAAATATTTCAAAGGTAAGTGCTCTCATATATTCACATGTCTAGGAATCGAACCTCATATCGATGAAATCGAAATTCGAAATCTGATGACATCGACGCTCGTTCGATTTCCTTGACCAGTTGGCAAAAGGTTTCAAAAGCGTTTGACATTTGATTTTGTGCTATCGAGCAGCCAGTCGATGGTATCGGGAGTATACGCTCGATGATATCGACCTTGCTCGATGATATCAAACTCTGTCAAAAATGTGGTCATTTTATATCCGTTAGGACCTTTTGCCCATTTAATGAGAGCTTGCCCTTGGTTGTTGGTAGAGAAAATAGAGAGTATTTTTGTGTGTTTATCTCCATATCATATACCCTAAGCCTTTTCTCTCATGGAAGTTCATCCTCCAATCTACCCTCATCATTGACATTTAATAGAGCATTCTGCATTCAAGGATCCAACAGCTACTACCCTAATGGCAAATCATTAAGTTGAAATGCCTTAAATGCATAAATGATTGGAACCGCTCTATCTTCCTTATAGGAAAACATTAAATAGAGTAGGATTCCATCATAACCTTGACCCAACTCGTCACCTTGTATTGGTACATCTTCTGAGTTGCGGTTCAAGGGAGCAGAAGATACTTCGTTATCAAAGGAGATCTTCATCAACGCACTAAACGGGACTCATCTATTTATTTGTAAGTCATTAGAGTCCAAAGGACCCTTGTGATCATTCCTTCTATAGGATTGGGTCTAAGGTGTTTCTCACCCCTTGCAAGTTCTCATAGGAAGCCTCCGGCGGGAGTGCACGTGGGGGTGTTTTGTGTTGACCCTTGCTCTGTGGAGAGCATAAACTCTTAGGTCCTTATGTAGGTCCTTGATCTGTGTGGTCTAAAAATTGGGTGCTTTATGTTGACCCTTGATCATGGGATCATAAACTAGTGAGGTTCCTTGAGTGGATCTTTAGCCTATGTGGCCTAAAAGTCGGGTGTTGTGTGTTGACCCTTGCTCATGGGAGCATAAACTATGCTGTGTAAACATGTTGTGTCATCCTAGGTATAGGTTGTACCGGTTAGAAGTGAACCTGATTTAAAACCTCTAGTTTGAGGTGAACCTGTTGTGAAACCTCCATTGGTGTGATCCGGTACACTTAAGGGTTAAGTGCGTCCGCCGGAAGCGGAGTGGACAAGTAAACGAACCACTATAAAAATAATTGTGTTTGAGATTGCTATTGCTTTCCATTACTTGTGTGATTTCCTTAAATTCTTTCATATTTGAATATCTGAGATCACATCTCACACATAGTCACGTCCATCATAAACTATGATTTGTATTTTGTTTATCTTTCAAATAGTTTTATATCTACATCCTTTATTTGGCTTGGAAGCCATTAGAGTTACTTTGAAGAAATCCTGATATATGTATATTCTCTCAGGATAAGTTGGATAGGAATTTAAATTATTATAAAATATTAAAAAGTTATATTCATCCCCCTTTGGGACATATTAGCATATTCCCACTTCAACTAAAGTGATCATTACCGCGATTTCATGGCCTTCACCCGAAATAAGAATAAAAACTCCTCGGCAGTTAACTCGGTGCTCCCGAGATGGAACCTTAGAATGTAAATCCCCAGCAAAACCCTACAAGCATTAGGGATGATCTGGCCTAGGGCCAACTTCAGGCGAGATATGACCTCCTGCATAATGTGATGGATGGGAAGCGAGAGGCCACATTGCAAAGCAACTAAATATCTCACCCTCGCGAGGGGCACCTGATCCAAACCAAGTTCGTATTTCTTAACCTTGACCCAAAAAGGCTAACATCCAAGAGCCACTAAGCAAAAGACTGAGCTACTACCCTCTCTCTCTTTGATTTTTCATTATTTATATATTTATTATTATTATTATTATTATTATTATTATTATTATTATTATTATTATTATTTTAATATCCATCGAAATGGGCATTGATCTCCCTGTCATGTGGATGTTCATATCTCATCCTAACCTCCTATCCACTAAAAAAATGCTATATAATCATTTTATAAGAAGCAACCAATGATGGGTTTTCATATAACCATCTCTCCTCTTCACATTGGTCAAGATTCATATTTACAAGGATGATTAATAAAATATAAGAAACATTCCTTTTGAATTACCACTAAATAAGCATTTATTAAATTTTCCACAAATAGTTTTTCAATTTGATTTCAAGATTGTTGGAAATTGGATTTTAGAATATTATTTAAATTCTATAAAATTAAAATAAGAAAGTTAGAAAACTTATAAATTTGTAGAAGTCAAGGCTTGATGTGAATTACTCCTCTTAAATTCGAATTTGCTCCCATTAGACAACGTCCCAAGTTCAGTAGATTTTCAGAACAATCGTCCTCTAGGATACAACAATTATAACCCGCTCCCAGCAGTGCACTCATCGTGGGCTCGAACCACTTGTAGTCTTAACCCAAATTAAAAATAATATTATTATCATTATTTAAACCATAATTTAAATATAGAACCGAAAATTTTCTTATATTTAAAAATAAATGATAGAAAGTTTATTTATAGACTTTGTGAAGATACCCTAATTAAGAGTGTATAGACACCCTTTCAAAAAGGGTTGTGAGTATTGGGTTTAAACTCAATTGGTGCGACCCTTATGCTTAAGAAGACAACTTTTCAAAACAAAATATGAAAGAGTGTAACCCTTTGGACTTGCGGGAAAAGACACATCTGTAGGGCATGTGCACACCTATGGCCGTGGCCATGACTCGTCCCGACGGAAATTTTGAAACACTAATATGTTTTAAAATAATTTAAAATACAACATGAGTTAGGGCATCATTATAGTGTTTTCTTTCTGGTGGATGGATGGGATCTTAGACCTATCTTGCCATGCTATCACATGTGTGGTGCGTACACAAGTTTTATTACACACGTGGGTGCTTAGCAAGGCTCTCAACAAACTTTTCAAAGCCATAGACTATGGATCGTATGATTCCGCTTGTTGTAGGGAGCAGATTGTTATGACTAGAGTTACACGTGAACCAAGTCAGCTCGATTAACTTGCTCAATTCGACTTGGCTTGAAATTGGGTTCAAGTTGAGCTATTTTTTTTTAAAGCTTGAGCTCAACTAGACTCGGTTGGGTCCTTGGTTCTAAGCCAACTCAGTCTGACTCAGTTGACCGGGTATAAATAACCGGTCAGTCATTCAGAACCCTAATTTCAAACCCCCTGCCCTTTCTCCTCTTTGCGCAGTGCCCGTCCAAAGCCCACCCCCATTTCTCCTCTCTTCCCAGCTGGCGGCTAGACCGTAACCCACCACCCCACCAATCCCACCCCCATTTCTCCTCTCTGCCCGCTAGACCGTAACCCACCACCCCACCAATTTCTCTCTCCCTCTCTTTGTCCAAACTTCCAGCCAATCCCTTCTATCCAACGAGCACCGAGTTCTCTCTCTCTCTCTCTCTCTCTCTCTCTCTCTCTCTCTCTCTCTCTCTCTCTCTCTCTCTCTCTCTCTCTCCTTAAAAGCTTGAGCTTGAGCTGCCCGAGCTGCTGAACAAACTGGCTGAGCTAGACAATCAAGCTCAAGGATCGAACCGAGCTGAAACAAGCCGAGTTGTGCCAAGCTCAACTCAATTCAACTCATGTATGTACAGCTCTACCTTTAACCGATAAAGATGGGCGTGATAAATCTACTGGCCATCTGTTTTAAAAGACCATAGTAGGAAAGGATTCTAAAAATCAGCAGATCTAAAACTCATTTGGGCCATACCACACAAAACAATGGTGATTCAACGCCTAGCTGTGACAGAAGTTTTGTATAAGAATGATATTTGTTCCTGCAGTTTATCTAAGTGGTAATAATTCTATGAATGGCTTGGATGGCATATAAACATTATAGTCAGCTCCAGGAAGATGTTTTATTGGTGTAGCCCACGTGAGTTTTGGATTTGTTTTTAGAATCCTGTCCTATTGTAGTATTTCAAAACAGATGGACGCAGTGGATTTGTCACGGACATCTCTACACAGCCCCGGGCAAAGACGGGTCACGCGCAATTAATCCTCTCCCCTTGTGACTAGGACGCGAATTTCCTAAGTCTTGACATAGCGAGCTCTTGCAACAGGCTTTGCAACAAGAAGCTTTGTGGGGTCTACCATGATGTGTGTACTGCATCCACTCCAGCCATCATTTGAGTCAGCTCATGTCAGGACCTGAGCTAAAAAAAATCAGACAATCCAAGATATAGATAACCCTAATCATATACGTGGAAGATGCTCTTTTTACGTCGCTTCAATGACGAACGCTTAAGCATTCCTTCCCCCATGTGTGACCCATATCAGATCACATTGATACTTGGAGCGTGACACATACAAAGTCGGTTCACTGATAAACCGTTAGATTTGCACAGGCCCACCACATTGGCACGATTTCCCTAGCAATTCTTTTGGGATGTGGATTGCATACAGTGGTATACTAGGTGAGGCCCACCGTCATGTTTGTGAGAAATCAACCCATCCATCCGTTTTACCAGCTCATGTTAGGACATGAGCTCAAAAGTAAGGCAGACTCAAAACTTAAGTGGGCCACACTACATGAAATAGTGAGGATTGAGTGACTACTGTTGAAACATTCGTGGGGCCATAGAAATTTGAATCAAGCTAATATTTTTGTGTTTTCAAATGATCACAGTGGGAATGACCTTTTGAAAGGTTTGGATGTCATATAAACATTACGTGGACCCATAAAGGTTTCAACAGTAGGCATTTCTCTTCCCACCATTTTCATGTCGTGTCGCCCGCTTGAGTTTCAAAGATGCCTTGTAAAACAGATGGACGGGTGGATTTATCACCAACATCACAATGGGTCCCAACTAGCTTCAAACAAGTCTAAGGTCTCAGGCAATCGGAGTCCATTCTTCTCTCGCGGAAAAGATAACGTAGGCATCGCCATTCGCCAAGCATCAGGGACGCGGATCAAGTGGCGTTGCCTACAGCCTCAGCTGGTGGCGTGGTGATATGTTGGGCGCTGTGGAGCCTACAGTGAGGTAGGTTCTTTATATCCAAAGTGTCCATCTGCTTTTTCATCTCAGTTTAGCGCATTAACCCAGGAATGAAGCAGATCTGAAGCTTAGGGGACCACGTACACCATGAGAAATAGTGGTGATTGAATGCCCACTGTTGAAAACTTTTTAGGGTTAAAAAGCTTTAGATCAGGCTTATAATTATGTCCTCCCTTCATCCAGGTCTATATGACCTTATCAACAGGTTGGATGGCAAATAAACATTACGGTGGGCCCAAGGAAGGTTTCAACGGTGGGTAGAGGTACGCAAGATCCAACCCAACTCGACCAAACTGGTCGGATCTGATCTGATCTGATCCGAACCGAAAGCCAGGGTTGGGTTGGATTGAGTAGACCCACCTGGATCTGACACCAAACCAAGTCGAGTTCAAGTCATGTAGTAACTCGATCCGATCTGATCCGATCCGGAATCCGTTCTGATCCGAACTAGACTGCAATTGGGTAGTATAAAATCAGATTTTACTTTTTAAGAAAACATTTACCCTTCTTCCATCCGAATCCTAACCCTGCTCAAGTCAGTGCCGCCGGATGAACCTTTGTGGCGTGTAACAGCGGATTGCCTGGCATGGTGCGGCACTGAAGCCCGATCCGACTTCCTCTCTCTCTCTCTCTCTCTCTCTCTCTCTCTCTCTCTCTCTCTCTCTTAAATTTCCTCCTCTCCTTCTTTCTCTCCTCATTTCTCTCCATCTTTCTCTCCCGATTTCCCTCTTGTTTCATTCCTAGTACTAAGGTTTCCGGTTCGGCTTGACTCAACCCAGTCCAAATCGACCGGACAGACTCAACTCGATCCGACTCGATTTAGATCAGGCCAGCAAGGAATTGGTTTGGATTGAATCAGTCCTTCTGGACTCAGTCCCAAATCGAATCGAGTTGAGTTGGACCTAATTTGGTCCGACTTGACTCAATGCCCACCTCTAATTGTGGGTGTTCTTTCCTGTGGTTTGATTCACTTGATCTTCGCAACCGCTTCATTTTTGGGCTCATGACCAAAAATTAGCTGACAGACGGATACTTGGCCTGGATATGAAATTCATTTAGGCCTGACAGTGCACAACACATCACGCCACACCACCACTAGAGGTGGTGTGGGCAATATCACCTAATCCGCGTGGAAGCATCAGTTCCTCCACCTAACGAATCCCACTGGAAATTACTCCCCCACCTGATGCTCCCTCAGTCACTTCAAATAAATGGGACGCACCTAACATTAAGTTTACTTTAAGAAAGAATGAGATGCAATTAAGTATTTGGGTGGTATTGTCATACAACCAGTTTCTTTTTCCGAACACTGATCGGGACAATCCATTCATTCCAGCCTAGTATTAGTTTGCACATCAGGCAAAAGTCATATCAATCAGATAATCCTGCACCCTTGAATGCTGGTCCCTTTTCTCTAACCGTTCATTTTAGAAAGCCATATATAAAATGGTTAGCATCATCTGAACGAATTACCTCTTTAGAATCATAAGCCATCTAATGAATATGTAGTTGAATGAATGCTTTAAGCTAATGGTTTGACCTATCTTGCTTTTCATGATCTTCGCCGTCCAGTTGTGCATGCTGCTGCGATGGTTACATCCATCTGATTGGCGTGATTGTTGAAGCATCACCAGACAAGTGTTGGGTAGAATGAATGAACGATGTAGATGGATTCAAATTGTAGAAATACAATAGCTGTATTGGAAGCCTAACAACTGTATAGTTGTATGATATCTTTACCTTTAAAATTTTATTTATCCTTTAATACTCAGCAGATGTGATGGATGACATGAGAACTATCAAGGACACGTTAGGACATTTTAACTAAAAAACGTGACGTGAATTGCATGCGGAGTACCACGGTGAGTAAGCTCTTGGTTGGGTTACCATCTCATTTAGGAGCTGAATGAAAGAATACCAAAGGCTCAAGTGGACCACACCACACAAAACAGTGGGATTTGAATGCCCACTAGCATGTTAGGTCATATTGAATTATATTAGATGGGATTAACCCCATTATTACACAATAATTGTATGTTTGGAAATACAATAATATTCTGAATAAAATTCCTGTTATGGAAAAACAATAGATTAAATAAAATTTAGTTTGGTGGATCTTAGAATTATAATTAATGAAACAAATTTATAATAGACATCAGTCACTTGTACACTTATATCGCTAGAATGTCCCATGTATAGGACACTTGGATGAACAATATAGATAAAACATATGCATCAATGTGGAGCCCACGTGTGTGGTGGATTTTAAAATCCATCAAAAATTCCACATGAGACCAAATGCATGCAATTCCATCTCAGGTACTTCGAACCGTGTGATCTTAGGATGAAAAATAAGCATCATTGTGGGCTATAGGAAAGTTTCAACATCATTATCTCCACAGTTTGTTGTGGAGTAGTCCACTTGAGCTTTGATATGCCTTAATTCTATGCTCACACCGATGGTGTGGATAAGACAGATACAATACAGTGGGCCCCATGAAGTTTATTCAATTTGCTACTCAATTCATGCTTGCAACTAGCCTCTCCACGAGACTGATCTTCCTTTCTCATTTGTCGATTTCTATCTCCTCGATTGTGAAAATGATTGGAAGACCTTTGCCTTAGCAGTAGGCATTACTTCAACCAATGGGCACGGATTTAGCTAGGTTGAGAGCTGAGAGTTTCATCATGGGTCTCATTTGTCGATTTCTATCTCCTCGATTGTGAAAATGATTGGAAGACCTTTGCCTTAGCAGTAGGCATTACTTCAACCAATGGGCACGGATTTAGCTAGGTTGAGAGCTGAGAGTTTCATCATGGGTCCGAAAAATGAAGTAGATCCAAATATCAAGTGCACCGCACCACAGGAAACAGTGGTGATTGATCATTTAAAACGTATCTTAAGCCAAAAAAAAAAAACTTTGGATCAAGCTAATATTTCTGTTTTCCTTTCATTCAGGTATGTGTGACCTCTTCAGGTGAATAAACATTATAGCGGACCCTAAAAAGTTTTTAATGGTGAGTGCTCAATGATCCTTGTTTCATGAGGTGTGGTCCACCAGAGATGTAGATCTACTTCATTTTTTGGGCCAGGCCATACAATGAACTCACAAACTTATACAAGTCACATTGAGGTGGGCCCCATAGTCAATACCTAACTAAATCCACACCTTAACTAAACATAGACAGACTTCACCTGATGAGATCCAATCCATAAGTTTGCCACCTTTTGTTTAGATTGAGGCATAAAATTCAAGCCTAATCAACATAAGGTGGGCTATAATATGGGAAACAGTTGAGATGGGAGACCCTTATTTAAGTTGTGGGATTTTTAAAAAATCAGGACATTTCAGGATGATGTCAGCCAAACCATGTAAATTTAAAGGTTTTTAGGAATAATTTTATATGTTTTTGTGCCCACCGTCTTGGACGTAACAGATTTTAGGTGAAAATGTGACCATCCACGTGGACAAAGTGGATGTAAAGCATGCAGGTCCCATGTAGGTCAGAGTAACGTACGCCTTGATTTCTTTATTCCTCTCCCTCCCTCCCTCCCTCCCTCCCTCCCTCTCTCTCTCTCTCTCTCTCTCTCTCTCTCTCTCTCTCTCTCTCTCTCTCTCTCTCTCTCTCTACTCCGTTGCAAGTGGCACCTCGTGATCTACGTAATTCTCTTCCCCCGTTAACGTATCCAATGGCTAGAAAACGTTGTGTTCCACACCGAGGGTGAGGTGCGCATGCACTGTAGAATATAAGCCTGATTCAAAAATTTTGTGGCTCTTAAGAAGTTTTTAACGGTGGAAGTTTAACTATATATCGTATTGTTTACGTTATTCGTCCACTGATTGATAAACTAAAAAATAAGATGTGAAAATTAATTTAGCTGCCAAAAGTTTAAACAACTGAACTTACGTACTTAAGAGTTGTAAAAAATGGTTGCACGTACGGTAACTATAAAAGACACATTATGGGCGGCGGATTAGTACTTCCCCACCACTCCTGAGCTTGGAACGGTCAAGGTGGGCCACCGTAATGTATGGATTTTATCCACATCGTCCATGCATTTTTCCATGTCATTTTAGGTAATGCACCAAAAATGAGGCAGATACAAAGTGGGCCACCCCACAGGAAGCAGCGTTGGTAATGACACCTAACGTTAAAACCTTCCTTGGGCCACTTTTGTGGCACCTAATAAGTTTTCAACAATACGTGTTTAATCCCCATTTTGTGGTCTACTTGAGCATTGGAGTTGCCTCATATTTGAATCCATATCTTTAAATGACATGAAAAAAATGCATGCACGTTGTGGATAAGATCCATACATCACAGTGGCCCTCAGATCCCTAGCCTATTCCCCCTAACTGGCAAGGAAGTACCCAATCCGCACCCCACATGATGGTGGGTCTAGGAAGTTAGCATCTATGGGTATGTAAGTAAAAGATACGAAAGCCTGATTGTGTACTAAATAACTCAGTACGCTAAGGGCACATGGTATTAGATGGGATTAGGTGGGATGGAATTGCATTTGGTCTCGTATCAATTCCACTCAATGTTTGGGAAGAATGGAAAAGCTTAGAATTAGATTAGATGGAATTGCATTTGGTCTCGTGCCAATTCCACTCAATGTTAACAAGTTGTGTAGGTCCTGCCATGATGTGTGGGCTATATTCACACTGTCCACCCATTTTTTGAGATCATTTTAAAGCATGGGCCCAAAAATTAGGTAGATCTAAAGCTCCAGTGGACCCCACCACAGAAAGCAACAGGGATTGAACACCTATTGTTGAAAACTTCTTTGGGGCCACGTAAGTTTTGAATTTGCCTCATTTTTAAAATCATACCATAAAATGAGGTTACAAAACATATGAATGGTTTGGATATAACATGTGTTATTCTCAATACTTTCAAATAATTGTGGGTATATCTATTCAATGTACGGTAAATCAAAGAGTGAATCCCACTGCGTTACAAACATATTATAGAATTAAGCTTATCACATAACGCAAACATATCATAGAATTAAGCTTATCACATAATAATAGAAGACAATCCTTCTCATGTATAATAATTATATATATAGTTTTTAATTCCATTCCACCTAATCCTTTCCAATACTATGCGCCAAACACCCCCTAACTATAGTAGGCTAAGCTTACAGAGTAAAAACTCAATAACGCGTGAAGTTATTTATTTATTTTATCCACTCCATCCATCCATTTTAATTGACAATTTTAGGGCTTTGGCATAAAAACGGAGCATATACAAAGCTCAAACACATGAAACCGTGTCAATTGAACCTCTATCATTGAAAACTTCTTGAAAGCCACGTAAGTTTTCAATCAAGATGATATTTGTGTTTTCTCTTCATCTCTGCGTTTTTTATCCCGCGAACATCATGGATAATAAATACCATAATGGTAGTCCCTGGGATGGCAAGAGCTTTTATCATATGATTCAATTTCAGCCCCAACCCATAGAAGTGAAAGGAAAGCGTACTGAGTAACTCAGTACCCAACCCGATTTGGGTCCCACGAAGTCAGAATTATCATTACAATACGGAAAGGGTCGTCACAACCAAATCCGAGTCCGTAATTGCAATAGACTAAGTCATCAACACACATTAACAAGTTGGCCCGACAGAAGTAGCCGTACGTAAAACTTCCCATTTCACATCGTCCGTGTGAGGTTTGCTCTTAGTACATCCCACCGGCTTTAGCTGTCGATCTCATGAAAATACAATATTGCTGGAGGTAAATCTGAGAGTTTGAAATCAATGGCCCACAAAGCAACGCAATAGTCCATATTAGTTAGGAAAAGTTAAATAATATTAAGTGTTTAATTATTCTAATAAAAAATTTCTTTTAGTAGGTATCTTTCATCTGCGTTGACGCCAATCCTATAAACGGTTTAGATCAGTGAATACGACCCTTGATCTAATGAAAATAGGCTGGACGTGTTGCATTGTAATACGTGGGATGTACCCAAGCAACCTCCGTCCGTGTTTATTATGTTATCACGTCACGTTGTCTTAATCCAAATCTTCCCAGCGCGATTAAAAAACATACAATATGCAGGGACGCTGCCTGGAGCAATACACTACTGTGGGCCCACCATGATGTAAGTGTCTTATCCGTGCTGTTCATATGTTTTTCCAAGCCCATTTTAGGGCATGAGCTCAAAAATAAGTTGGGTTCAATTCTCAGGTAAACCACATCACAGGAAGCAGAGGTGATTGAGCATCTACCGTTAAAACTTCCATGGGAGCTACAAAAGCAGTGGATCAATATACTATTTGTGTTTTTCCTTCATCCCGGCCTCTTTAATCTAATTAACAGGTTAGATGGTAAATAAACATTAAGGCTGGCCTGCAAAGTTTACGAGAATAGTCGTTCAATTACTAGTGTTTCTGGTATGGTCTACTTGAGTTTTTCATCTACTTTTTGAGCTCCTCTTGAAATAATGATTTACACTGGATGACCTCATATAAAACGCATACATCACCGTGGGCAACAGAAAACCGTCCGGCTACTGACAGTGGTGAGTATGTCACAACACCCGTCCTACTGGGACATAGCCCAGGGACGGACTTGTCGGGGTACCCTGGGCCCACGGTGACCTATATATTTTATCTATGCTATTCATTTATTTTTATAAATCATTTTAGGACATGACGCAATACACTACTGTGGGCCCACCATGATGTAAGTGTCTTATCCGTGCTGTTCATATGTTTTTCCAAGCCCATTTTATGGCATGAGCTCAAAAATAAGTTGGGTTCAATTCTCCGGTAAACCACATCACAGGAAGCAGAGGTGATTGAGCATCTACCGTTAAAACTTCCATGGGAGCTACAAAAGCAGTGGATCAATATACTATTTGTGTTTTTCCTTCATCCAGGCCTCTTTAATCTAATTAACAGGTTAGATGGCAAATAAACATTAAGGCTGGCCTGCAAAGTTTATGAGAATAGTCGTTCAATTACTAGTGTTTCTGGTATGGTCTACTTGAGTTTTTCATTTACTTTTTGAGCTCCTCTTGAAATAATGATTTACACTGGATGACCTCATATAAAACGCTTACATCATCGTGGGCAACAGAAAACCGTCCGGCTACTGACAGTGGTGAGTATGTCACAACAGCCGTCCCACTGGGACATAGCCCAGGGACGGACTTGTCGGGGTACCCTGGGCCCACGGTGACCTATATATTTTATCTATGCTATTCATTTATTTTTATAAATCATTTTAGGACATGACGCAAAAAGGTGGCACATCCAAGGCTCAATGGACCACACAACTTGAAGCAGTGAAGATTGAACTCCTACCATTGAAATTTTCCTAGGCCTACCACGCTATTTAATTGCCATCCAATCTGTTCATCAGTTCATGTCAAGCTGGATGAAGGGAAAGCATAAATAATAGCTTGATTCAAAACTTTCGTCGCCCCGGGAAGTTTCCAACGGTAGGGTTTTAATTTCCAATGCTTTCTATGGTGGGGTTCACTTGAGCCTTCAATCTACTCTTTTTTGAACTCATACCTCCAAATAAGAGAAATTTATGACTGTGGACCCCACCTTTTATCCAGCAGTTGTTTTTCTTTGCAGCAATACAAACCTATAATACGCACTTAGACCTCCTCGTATGGAGTCGGAATTTCAAGACCAAAAAACTCCTTTTGACGGAAATGGATTTAGTACTCTCCCCTCCACCAGCTAATGGCAGACGGTCCGTGGTCTATGGGCCCCACCATGATGTATGCTTTTCATCCATGCCGTCCATATATTTTTCAGATCATTTTATGGTATGAGACCAAAAATGAGGTATATCCAAATCTCAAGTATACCACATTACAAGAAACAGTGTTGAATGAGTGTCAGCCATTAGAAACCATTAGAGGGCCATAAAAGTTTTGAGCTGATTTTTGGTTTTTCCCTTCATCTATGCTTGTATGAACTAATCAACAGATTAGATGTCAAATAAACAATTCATTAGGCCTTAGGAGAATTTTAATTGTCAACATCCAATCAATATTATCTTCTTATGGTGTGGTCCACTTGAGATTTATATCCCTCTCATTTTTTGGAACAACCCCTAAAATGAACTATAAAAATGGATGAACGGAATGGATGAAACACATATATCATGGTGGGGCTCACAGACCACCGACCACAGCCATTGGCTGGTGGTAGGGTGAGTAGCCAATCCGTTTCCTTTCTTTCACTCTGTTACTTTCACTCCCTTCTCATAATAACAGCCTTTCACTCCCTTTCAACGATAAACCGAAGTACGGAGGTTATTCTTCTTATTTTTCTCATTGAATCTCAGTGAATCATCTGGATATCATCATTCTACGTTTGTCATTTTCTTTCTTGGCTAGGGTTACCTGAAATCCCACGAAGTGGCTATATTTGCAATCCTTGAAAAGGTTCAAAATATTTCCTCACTTGAAAGCACCTCTCTTCAACCTACATTTGACCTGTACTACGGTAGTCGGTGGTATAGATATTTTTTTAAAAAAATGCTCAACTTGTACAATTGCATTGCATGCGAAGTTCTGTCAATTCCATGTGTTAGGCTTACTCAATTTCATGCAGTAGGCTTAGTTAATTTTATGCGTTGATCGGTCCAATGTATGTGGAACTCGCTCAATTCCATTTGAAGCTCACTCAATTCCATGTTAGGGCTAACTCGATCTAATGTTATGCTCGCTGAATTTCATGTTTACCCTGCTCAATTTCATACTAGGATCGCTCAATTTAATGTTTGTCCAGCTTAATCTCATGGTAGATAAGATAAGGTCAATTTAATGTTTACCTCGATAAATTTCATGATAGGATTACTCAATTTATGTTTGCCTAGCTTAATTTCACGATAGATAAGATAAGTTTAATTTAATGTTTGTCTCGATAAATTTCATGCTAGGATCGCTTAATTTGATGTGTGCCCAACTTAATATCATACTATGCTCGCTCGATTAAATTTTTACCCCGCTCATTATCATGCTATGCCCACTCGATTTAATGTTTGCCCCACTGAATATCATGTTATGCTCGCTTGATTTAATGTTTACCCCGCTGAATATCATACTATGTTCGCTCGATTTAATGTTTGTCCAACTCAATATCATGTTATGCTCGCAGGAAATATCGTTTGTCCAGCTCAATATCATGCTACACTCACTCGATTTAATGTTTTTTTGCATAGCTAAATTTATAGTTTGTCCCGTTCAATTTTCTGTTTGTCCCGTTCAATTTCTAGTTTGCCCCACTGATTTTTAGGATTTCCCCATTGAATTTTGTAGTTTGCCTCGTTCGATTTAATGCTTACCTCACTCAATTTCTAGATGGCCGTGCTAAAATTTCATACTTCTCTCGATCAAATCCTAATTTACGTTGATCAAGTTCCATGCGTGGCTCGTTCAATGTCATGATAGTTAGCGTCACAAAATTAAACGAGCACCATATGAAATCATTCGTATCGTTGAAGGCCTAATCCATATGAGCTTTTGTTGTTTATTTAATACTAACTCAATGAATTTACTGATGGACTTATTCGATGCTAGCTAAGGTCAATTTAATGCAAGTTGATGCGCATGTGTTAGGCTTAATCAATTTTGTGCATTAAGCTTATTGAATTTTAGGCGTTGATGGGGATTACATACACTCGATTTAATGTTTGTTTGCATAGCTTAATTTATAGTTTTTCCCACTCAATTTCATGCTATGCTCGCCGAATTCCATATTTGCCTCGCTCAATTTCATGTTTGCCCTGCTGAATTTCATACTCCTCCCTCCCTTGTCTGAATTTCATATTTACCCTGCTCAATTTGTATGTTGTCTCGTTCATTTTTCCAGTTTGCCCTGCTCAATGTCATGGTAGATTGCCTTACTCAATTTAATAAAATACGATACGAAATCATTTGTAAAAGGCCTAATCCATATAAGCTCTGGTTGTTTACATGAAAATTTAACGCGTTGCTTACTATTTATTTCCTTAAGCTTTGTATCATTCTCATCTATAAGGAAAAGTGAGTTTTCGGTCTTCTATTATTTAATTAAGTTTGGTAAGCTTCCGTTGTTTAACAATTTATTGATAATTTGTCATTATATTAATTTCCAGATAATGGCTACAAGAATCATTTATTGCTATGGCGGGGAGTTAAAATATGAAAACAAGCAATGGACATACACGAGTGGAAGTACGAAAACTATTTCGATAGATGTTGATATTACGTATGAGGAACTTTTATCTAAAATGTACAGTATACCAACATATTCTGATATTTGGATGAAAGTTTTGTATCCCTGATCCAATAAATCAATCCCTCCAACCGTACTTGAGGAAGACGATGACTTCAAAGAGTTCCTAGCAACATAGTTGGAGCATTCAAAAAAGTTCATCCCTTCAGTCATCGAGACAATCCAACACATTCATATGACAACACACGTGAGTGTGGTAGAAGAGCATGGCGTGAAATTTGAATATAAGCCAAATCCATTACAAGTAGGAAGAACAAATGATCAACTGCCTGAGCCACCCCAAACATCAAAATTTGTGAATACCCAAGTCAGCGGTGCACGTGACATTAACCTCATTTGTGATTACATGGCACCACCTCTAGCAACAATAACAAATCTGTCGTCATCATCCACAGCCCGAAGATATATCAATCCTAAAAGTGACATCCCTCATCTGTACCTTCCCAAAACATCAAATTTCAACACTCGTCAAGTTCTCGTGTTTTTTGACGATGCTGTATTATCCAATACAGCAATGCTGGAATATACGGATTCGTTGAGTGAATCAATCGATATAGTCGTTGGGCAAACATTTAAGGACAAGAGTTGGTGCCAATATATTTTGAGCCAATTTGCCCTTCAAAATAAATTTCAGTACAGGGTACTGTACTCAAATTATATGAGATTTACGGTTATATGCTTTGAAGATAGATGCGAATGGAGGGTTCATACATTTCACGTGAGTGATTCGGGGATTTTCAAGATATGGACTTACACATAAAATCACACGTGTGGCATGTTATGGATGAGGAGCGATCACCGGCAAGCAAGCAGTAAGTTAGTATGTGATCTGCTTGTTAGCAGCATCGAGCAACACTTGGGGTTGAGGCCATATAATATTATCTTCGCCATGCAAGAGAAGTATAATATTGTTGTCAGTTATAGAAAGGCATGGGCAGCCAGGGAGCTTGCAATTAATCAGGTGATGGGGTCTTATGAAGACTCCTACAATCAACTCCTCTTATATTTGCATGAGTTGAGGATGGTCAATTCAGGGACAGTGATTGCCCTACTTGTTAATAAAGAGACTTTCAAGTTCAAGAGATGTTTTGTTGTGCTTGGATAATGCATTAGAAGTTTTCAAAAATCATTGCAGAGGGTATTAGTCATTGACGGGACACACTTAAAGGGAAAATGTAAGGGTGTTCTATTCATCGTCACGACTTTAAATAGGGACAATCATATATTTCGAGTTGTGTTTGGCATCAAGGAATCGGGGAATAGTAGCAGTTAGAATTGGTTCCTTATTTACCTTAACAATTCGATAAGGTCTCTGGACGATCTTGTGATTATATCTGATTAACATAAAGTTTTACTGAAAGAGGTTTCCCAAGTCTTCCCACATGCAATTCATGATTACTGCGCGTATCATATCTACAGAAACTCGGTGGACACCTTTAAAGATAAGTCATTAAAGATATACTTCTGGCAGGCAGTGAAACCATGTAGGAGGGCTAAATTCAAGAAATTAATTCATAATATCGAAATGGCTAACCTTGTAATACATGCATAGCTGACAAAAATCGGATACGAGAGATGGCCATCTTCGCACTTTCCAGAAAAAAGATTCAACTTGGTAACTATAAATATTTCTGAGTGTATTAATGCCCTCTTTAAAAAAGCACACGAATACCCCGTTACAAAATTGATAGAAGGGGTTAGATTTAAGATACAAGAATTATTTTATAAGATAAGAGAATTTGCGGCATCATTTATAAGGCTGTTGACAACATGGGAAGAGTAACAGTTAAAGGATGTTGTGCAGAAGGCGCGAGATATTCGCTGTCATCCTATTTCTCGAGACAAGTACTATATCGTGGGAGATTATAATGATACAGTCAAGTTCAATGAGTTTTCATGTACATGTCACAAGTTTGGCGTAAAGGGGTACCCTTATATGCATGTCCTGTCAGCATGTATAAACTACAATCTCCCTCATTACTCATTCTGCTCCCCATTTTACACGACGTAAAATTATATGAAAACGTATAGCGAAGCGGTGTACCTAGTACACGACAAGAGTGAGTGGAAAAAAAAATTCAGTGGGCTTCAAGGAATATTGTACACAAATTAAACCCCCTGAACAAAGGAGGTCAATTGGAAGACCCAAAAAGCTTAGAATTTCATCGCATGGAGAGGAATCGAAAATAACAAAGTGTGAGCGATGCAAACAAATAGGGCATAATCGCTGGAAGTGTAAGTTTCCTATACCTGAAAAATAACATACTTTGTAATTTATTTACTATTTTAATGTATAACATACTTTATAATCTTAGTGGATGATGAAATCAACTTTCTACTTTGCGTATAACATACTTTCTAACTTTGGTTTGCCCTGCTACATTTCTAGTTTGGCTTGCTCATTTTCATGTTTCCACCACTGAATTCCTACTTTGCCCCGCTCAATTTCATGTTTCTCCTGCTGATTTTCTACTTTGCCCTGCTCATATTTCAGTTTGCCCCGCTGTTTTTCTAATTTACCCCACTTGTATATCAGTTTGGTCCGCTGTTTTTCTAGTTTGCCCCGCTCATATTTCAGTTTGCCCAGCTGTTTTTCTAATTTGCCTCACTCATAATTCAGTCTGTCCCGATGTTTTTCTAGTTTTTCCCGCTCATAATTCAATTTGTCCCACTATTTTTCTAGTTTATCCTACTATTTTTCTAGTTTAACCCACTCATATTTCAGCTTGCCCCACTATTTTTTTAGTTTTCCCCGCTCATATTTCAATTTGTCCCGCTGATTTTCTAGTTTGCCCCGCTCATAATTCAATTTGCCCCACTGTTTTTCTAATTTGGCCCAATCATATTTCAATTTGTCCTGCTGTTTTTCTAGTTTTCTCCGCTCATATTTCAGTTTTTCCTACTATTTTTCTAGTTTGCCCCACTCATTTTCATGGTTACCTCGCTCAATTTCATGCTTGGGATGAGGAATGACAGAATTAATCTAAGATACATGATGAAGTGGATTGAGAGTAATAAAATGAGAACATCCATACACTACTGTACATCATAAACCAAAGTGAAAATAATTTCATTTATAATCTAAGTTAGTACATTGTTCCCATATATACCTAACCAAGTGAAAAACATAAATGATGCCAACTACTAACTATTACACTCCTAGGTGGAAATGATCCACTTCTTACCATATCATGCTCACACAAATCACATAACCACTAACTGCAAGGCAAATAGAAGTGAAGGAGTCTATATGCATCACAACTCCTTACTGTGATACTGAGTCCGGCGAGGGAGGAGGCACTCCCTCCTTCTATACACAACACAACACCGCCTTTATCGTTCGATGCATACTCTTCATTTTACACTTCAAATAGTCTTGGTCCTTCTTAATCTCAGATATAATCACCTCGATTGCCCGTACACGCTCATCTAAACCCTGATGTTCATTAGGCACCTTACCTGTATCATCACCCTCTCCTTTCTCTTCAGCCTCATCCTCTTCACTAACTTTTTCCTCTTCTTCTTCATCTTCAGCTATCTCGTCTCCAATTTTTTCCAACTACCTTGCCTCTTGTCTAGGGCTACATTACATGGGATTTAAGGTGTCTTTGGTTATTACTCTTTCTGGATATGAAGGGCCAATGGATACCCTGAACCCATTATTTCAGGCTTGCAAATTAGGCGGCCAAATGGGAGGGAGAGATTACATCTTCTTGTCCTCATGGCCTTCACTATATAGTAAAGGATAATGGAGGGCAGGTACACATTCTCCCCACACCCTATCTGGTATATTATCTCTACATGGTAGACAAAAACCCCCGTGTTGTTTCCCCTTCTCGGATATAAATTATGTGAGAAGATGTAGTGCAACAGTTTGTAAATTGGAATTATTTCTTTATTTTTGAAGCTACTATCTCTCCTCCACTCCACAAGGTGGCCACACAATCTCCTGCTCAGCTCACTCATGTGCTGCGATGTGTTCAAGTTCCTAGTGTTTATAAGGATATGGACCATTCCCAGTGACACGCCAAGTATTTGCGATGTTTTCTACCCTAATGGGAATCAGCACTTCTCCATATGAAATGTCAAATCCAACAAGGTTGACACTTGCATTAATAATTCGAGAATAGAAAAACCGTACATCATGCTCATTGGCTAAAAAATTACTTTAAAATATAGGTCCCCAACCTTGATGCAAGAACCGATCTAGCACGCCATTTTCGGCAAATAGTCGATCCCCCACCGTGATTTTGAAAACCACTTCCCGATCGCGGTATCGGCCCACATCCAATGTCCGTGCAGTTCAATCATGGCCTCTCTTCAACCTCCGTTCATGAGGTGGTGGTGAAGAACTCGTTCACCAACATCAACCGTCCCTACATTTCCACATGTGGGTGGTGATGATGGACTCGCGACATCCGCAGCAACCCGCCTCGTGCTTCTTTGTTAAGGCAGAGATGATGAACCCGCTTGAACCACCCACTTCTTCCCCATGAGGATGGTGCGTTTAGAAAAGTGTTAGAAACATGAAAAGATGATTGTGGAAGATGAAGAGAGAGGGTTTGGAACTTAAAGAGATGGTAGAAGGATTAGACAAAGAGAGGATTATATGAAGGAAGATAAAGAAAGGGGAATAGAGATGAAGAAAGGGTTAGGAAAATGAGGGTTTGAAAGATGGAAATGAGGGTTGTGGAAGATGTGGATAGCGGGTTTGGAAGTTGAGAGATTAGAAGAAGAGAGGATTTTTGTGAATGAAGATGAAGAAAGGGGAAGGGATATGAAGAAAGGGTATGGAATATGAGGGTTTGGGCATGTGGGGGAGATTAAATAGTCTCTTTATGTGGGACCCACTTGAAATTTTTAAAAAAAAAAAAAGAGGAGGGAAGGCGGCACTACCGCTCGGACCTCCAGGCTACGGCAATACTACCGCCGATTTGGCGACACTACCGCCACCGAATCGATGGTAGTACCGCCGAAGTCTGGAGGTCTAGGCGGTAGTACCGTCCAGGTGCGGTAGTGCCGCCCGGACCTCCAGACTATGGCGATATTACCGCTGGTTCCGCCCATCCCCCTTTTGATTTTGAATTTTAATGGGCCCCACACTCTAAAATTCAGTTTTTGTGGGCCCCACAATCAATGTACAAGGTTTTTATGTGCCCCATACTCATGAAATTCAGTTTTGGTAGGCCTCAGACTTAATGTACATGATTTTAGGTAATATGTGTCTTTGGGTATGAGTTTAGAAGATGAGTAAGGTTTGTAATAATACCTAGACTATCATGCTTAAACTGACCATTTTATTATCAGCCTCCAAATGAATATGCACTCTTACAGCATCTTTTAACATAAACATTCTGAGGAACATCAAGTTGTTTTTGTGTTTCAATAGAAGAGAGTTCCACAAATAAGAATCAAAGGAGACCCATGAAATGTTGTTAGCAAAATCTCCTTCAAAGTAGTATCCTTGGGTCTTGAGCTCATACAAGGGGAGGCTATGGTCTTATGATCTAGAATGTTAGCCAGATGGGCTCCATTATGGACGATCCATGCTCAGAAAAATACAAATAAGATGATTACGAACCTTCAATTAGTCTTCCACAGATGGATGGTTTAAATAAATGATTCAGCAACAATCCACATTCCTTGGAAAATGGGCCAAAGATTGGTTAATTAGGATCTTCCATTGTGGGAAAATTTTGGTTCATGGTGCGACCCATTAGATGACTGGCTTGGATCACCAAACCATGTGTCACAGTTGAATAAACTCAAGACTCGAGAGTACTATTCATATTATCTTGTCAACGATCATATCATTCATCTCCAAGTTTTACTGTTGGGTTTGATTTTCATGTTTATTTGAATAGGTAGGAAACCATTATGAACTCACAATCATACGGTTGATGGAAAATGTGAAAGCAATGAAGAAAATTAAAGAACAGAATTATTTATGTATTTGTCATGAAAGTGATTATAAGATGCTCAAGTAGAGTTAACCATATGAAGATTACGAGTAAAAGCTGTGAACACGTCATTTTTTATGTTCTCAAACCCTATTTCAATTGGGAGCAGAAAGAAAGATTCAGACCCAAAAAACTCCAAAACAAAAGTTTCATTCAAACAAGGAACTATGTGGTTTATACATGACAAAATCACCCATGAAAATTAGCGGGGCAAGCATGAAAATGAGTGGGGCAAACATGAAAATCAGCAAGGCAAGCATGAAAATGAGCGGGGCAAGCATGATTATGAGTGGGGCAAACTAGAAAATCAATAGGGGAAACATGAAAATGAGCTGGGCAAGCATGAAAAATGACCAGGGCAATCATGAAAATGAGCGGGACAAGCATGAAAATGAGTAAGGAAAACTAGAAAATCAACGAGGCAAACTAGAAAATTAGCTGGGCAAACATGAAAATGAGCAGGTCAAGCATGAAAATGAGCAGGCCAATCTCAAGCATTGAGTTTCATGTGCATTGAACTTGATCGACGGACATAGCGAGACAAATTGCAAATATAGTGGGACAAAGTATAAAGTTCATTTCATCATCCACCAAAATTACGAAGTATGTTATACATCAAAACTTACAATTTCGGTGAATACGTAGAAAATTTTCAAAGTATGCTATCCACCAAAATTACAAAGTATGTTATACATCAAAACTTACAAAGTATGCTATACATCAAAACTTACAGTGTATATTCAACGATGTATATAATACAATGTATACAACATCTTTCCAAAATTCATCCCATGCCCTAAACAAATATCATCTACAAATTAGAGACAAACAATCAAATGCTATTGACTTCCTCCAATCAGTGGTGAATTTTTACATGTCTGTTCCCACCAAGGTGAGACCGCTACACAAAATGTCGATGTATTTCATTATGAATATACCGCAATTATAACCATTGTCCTGCTTCGGCACAGATTCATCAACTTTGACGGTCCACTTCTTCCCTTCAAGCGTAGTGCTGTCTCCAGTGGCATGGAAGAGAATTGGGAGTGCATCAGTCATCTTTTTCATCTTCTGCTTGTACTTTAGCATTAGATTTGTGCATAAGCTATCCACAACAATGATTTATTTTACTTTAGGATAGATGACCAATAGAAATCAATGTGAATTTTCCTGATTTATGGGCGCATAGACCTGTTCATGATTCACAAAATAATATATTAGTCAAAACATGATAGAACACATAATATTAAGAGATGATGTTCTGTGACAAGTTCATTACCCGTTCATAATATCAAATCACTTTAGTATATGATTTATCTCACTGCTAGGCAATTGCGTAGGTCGTACTCATTTGACTTAATAGCTCGGCCCGTTCTGACGCCAATTTGGAGATCTGGTATGCAATCAAAACCTACAAATACCCCTTAAGGCTTTGCTGTTACAAATATGATGAAAGTTCAATACATGTAAAGAAAATAAAATTTTCAAACAAATTATGGATTACTGAAATAAACAGTTACGGTAAAATACATAGGACAAAACTTACAGTCCTGAGGATATGCTATTGAAAGGTTGTTATGCCTTTTCTCAAGGAACTCGATATATGTGTCGATAGCCTAATCAATAGGAAAGTACGATTTAGTTATAGATTAATATAATAATTAATTATATGTCAATCAATGCATATAAAGAATAAATTAGTAATGCTTACCTCACAATCAACCCACGCATCCTTCATCCATATCGTACTGAATGATTTCCCCGCTGTCATGGCCTTGTTTGCTTTATACCAGTCTTCTGCCTCTTTCACCTCTTACGCGGATAGTATCCTGAAAGGATCCATCTGTAGAGGAAATGGTATCGGAGAAGTAGCAAAAGTTGTTACTTGCTCGAGTTCGGGAACCGCCCCAGGGGTTTATCGAATGCAAACAAGGATAAGTACAAAGAAATCTTATAATATGACGGCTTCGGTATCCTTTTGGTTCTCCTTTCATAAACGGGATAAAAAGTGGATGCATTCAATACATTACCTTTGACATTACTATACGATTGCATGTCCAGATCCCCATGTCCAAGTTCTTTATCTTCAATATCATTTACTTCTCCTCTCTTCCTTAACTCTTCACCCTCCTCCATCACAAAATGTCCCCTCCATGTACGACTACATTCTTTTTCCTTAATAGACTCCTCCCTCTTATTCACTAACTTTTCCTTGTCCTCAAAAAATAAATCTTTCTCCCTCTTCAATTGTTCTTTCTCATTCAGTAACCTCTCCCTTTAGCAAACATTGCTTCTTTCCTTCTCATCTCTTCCCTCTCCTTCTTCAATTCCTCTCTCCTTCTTCAACTCTTCCCTCTCAATCCAAAATTCCTCCATAAAAACAACATTCTTCATAATACCACCCCCCCCCCCCCCCCCCCCCCCCCATCGGTCCCTCTCCCTCCATACCTTTCTCATCGTTATCATCTAACTCCTCATCCTCCTCATGATCAATCTCATTACCCTCCTCATCATCTTCTTAGGCCTCAGTGAGCTACAGAATGTATAGATGGATATGTAAGAGTAAGGATAACTATACAATAGGAGAAAAATTATAGTTCATATTTTATAACATCTCACCTGAAAACTGTCACACACCGAGCGAACAACATTAGTTTTCCATTCTCGTAGTGTTGGTTCCAATTTTATTACATCTGATGTCTACAAAAGAACAAAGAGTAATGTTAAATAATTAAGCATATACGTCAACTTAAGCAAAGTAAATGCTGAATATATATATATATATATATATATATATATATATATATATATATATATATATATATATATATATATATATATATATATATATATATATAAACTTACAACTTTACTTTCAAAAATAGCGTGTATTCTATTGTACCTCCAACATTTTCGGCCTCGATATTGAATGAAGCGTGGAATTTGATGAAGAACATACGAAACAACAGACACTTATAGAGATGAAAATATCTCTACTGACCATGCCTATTAGAATAAAATTGCATTAAGTTAAAAATATAAAATTTAATATAAAGGAAAAACATATAGAAAATAAAAGGTGTTCGTACTTGTATAGGAAGGACGAAACTACATATAGTGTACCGAGGGGAACTTGATGTGGCAACAGTAAATTCGATTCCTTGCGACATTATATAGTATCCCAAACTACCCCAAGGATACATATAAAAATTATCTAACAAGTCCACCAGGTGAATATAATCTAAGTTGCAAATAGTTTTCAGTTCGGTTCCCCTAAGAAAGCACTCTGCAACTAGAAGTAGGAAAACCTTCACGACGTCCTTATGCTTATTGGTGTCAACTATTCTCTAAAACACATCCATTAGGTGCTTCTTTAAGACACTACTAAAAAACTGGGCAAAGCCGATGGACCTGGGGTGGTTTTAGCTACGGCTAAAATCCGACGGTGTTTTCGACGGCTAAAAGCTGTCAGTGAAACTCAATAATCCGTAGCTATTGTTGTCATTTTGAATGGTGGACATCCAACTGTCTTGAGTTTTCTCATTTTGTGGTCCACTAAAGACTTAATTAGGGCTAATGTTTGGGGATCAATCCCAAAATAATGTTGATAAATGGATGGATGGCTTGGATAAAACATATCCATCATAATGGGGCCCATAGAGCCCTCCTCTTTCCAACGATATGTTTACCATTTTTTTCTTCTATACAAAACTGTGATTCTTGTATAGAATGTAAAACAGTGGTGACTAGTTCATGAAAACAGTGGCAATGATATAGAGTTATATAGACCATTCAAATAATCCTTCTAGTTGTAAATTTTTAATATTTATAATTTTCTTAGATAATACAATCTTAACCATCCAGAAAATGGTCTCTCTTGCATGTACGGATGTTAACAGATTGTTTGTTATAAAAATGGTAAAACTATTTCCGATTTCAAAGGTTTATCTTATTTAGAAGAGGAATTACGAGCGCCATTTTCTCTTTTCCATTTTCAAGTAGCGCATCCTAGACCTCAAGAGCTTCTCCTATTTTCAATCAGAGGCATCCCATTGCCATCAAGCATCGGCATCTTCCATCACCATCGAGCAACAGCATCTTCTATCGCCATCGAGCAGCATCTTCAAATAGGTGAGCTTCTCTTTCCTTGCCGATCGGACCCACCATGATGTGTTTTATGTGGCCTCACTATGATGTATGCCTTAGCTTTTCTCATAGAATAGATGTTTTCTCTAATAAAAGGAACCATCTCTCTCTCTCTCACTCAAAAGGAGAGATTGGGACCATTAGAAAAGGGAAGTTTGGGCAGAACTTGCCCACTGATGAAATCTTTCTATAACCTACTTGGTCAAGGGTTTTGATCATCATTATAACTGATGGTGGGCCCCCAATAGGTATGGTGATCTGACTCGTCTCAGACTGGTTGCATTTGAATTGGGAAGAGGATGAACAAAAAAGGACTTGGCATGTGAAATCTGACTTGGTTAGGACGAGTCTGAATATGGAAATGTTTGTTTGTTGCGACTGATTGACAGAAACTGGATGGTTTCTATTATTTGTCAGAGTTTTGTGATCAATACTATAAGAGAGTTGCTTGTTGCGGTTGTTTGGTCAATTTGAAAATGGGATGATATTGCTCATGAGGAATTATATGATGCATGGTTTCCATTTCTATCAGGTGGGACTCATTTTTTGGTAATCTGGAATATTATCTGCTACATCCTGCCATTGATGAGCTGTGTAGAGTCGCTTGTTGCGGTTGTTTGGTCAATTTGAAAATGGGATGATATTGCTCATGAGGAATTATATGATGCATGGTTTCCATTTCTATCAGGTGGGACTCTTTTTTTGGTAATCTGGAATATTATCTGCTACATCCTGCCATTGATGAGCTGTGTACCAAACATATACTCAATAAGACATTTTCAACTTTTGATTTCTTGATATGTATTGATGGTTAAGAAGAGAAATGCAACAATCATCCAATTCAAACTGAAAAAGGACAAAAAAAAAAAAAAAAAAAAAAGTCTCTCATGATTGGTCATTGGGATCTTCTAATCTGGAAGTCTTTTGGGTCATGATCCATTCACAATGGCAGGCAACAGGGCAAGGTTTGGGCCATACAAAACCATAAGCCCTACTTGTCAGAACTAAAAGTCCATGTATGTTGTGCAAAGATGCAGATTCTACATTGTATTATGTATCTGTTTATTTTGCTAAGTAGTTATATTTAAAAAAATAAAAATAAAATAAACAACTTGAGAGAGAGAGAGAGAGAGAGAGAGAGAGAGAGAGAGAGAGAGGAACTAAGCTCAGGTCACAACTAAAGATTGTGAGTTTGGAGGAATTATATGCTTGTCAAAACCGAAAATCCTTGTATATTGTGCAAGGATGTGGGTTGTGCATTGTATCATTCCTCTGTTTATTTTGCTAAGTAGGATGTTGTTGCATTGTTCAAAAACTACTTGATTGTGGGACCCACCATGGTGTCCAAGATGGCCCAATAAGGATGGGGCACTAGAAGAATGAGGCTGATTCAATTATTAGGTGGGCCACACCATGAAAACAATGGACGACCGCAATATAGGTTCCTCTAAGGAACGTAACGAAGGGCCTGACTGATCAACGGGAGGGCCTGCTAAGCTATTTGAATATCTAAGGGCTTGCGAAGGCCTGATCTTCAAGGCATAGAGCAAAAAGTTCCGGTTCAGTTCTAACCCACGTCTAGAAGAAATGCAGAGTAGATTTGGCTCTGCCTTGTTTTGCCCACAATGGAGAAGATGGGAAAAGGAGAAGTAAGATAATATGAAGGGAATGGTTTTGAACTGAATATGGTCAGCCAATGGGCTTAATTGGCCCTTGCCTACTCAGGCCCATCTAAGCTTAAGCCCACGTTCATGTCTATGGCAACCCATCTGCACATCTCTCTGTTTGACAATATGGCTTAGATTTCATGCTTGTGTATCATTCTCAGGCATGTGATTGTCTAGATGGACCGCCTTATACATGCCTGTGAACTTATAATAATAAAAATAAAAAAATTGATCTTTATGAGTTCTTTCCTTTCATAATTCTGTCATGAATAGTAGATCAATAAACTCATTTGTTGTTGAGTATGATAACATGCAATGCCTGAGGAGGCTGCTAGACATGGGATGTGTTTAGTGTGGCCGTAGTAGTTGTTGTGGATACTGCTGGTCATAAGATGAGATGGATGTTGCTGTGGAGGGCCACTACATGTCATGGCGGTGTTTCTATTTTTCTCGGTACAGCTGTGATGATTTATGGGTTGCTTATTTTTGGATTGTTTTTAGTCCTTGTCTAAGCTTAGATTCCTTGTAATTTTTTCTTTTTGTGTCATAGAGTGGTGTTATGCAATAAGGGCCGAAACTTTGTTGTTGCGCTCAAAAATCAAATTAGTTGAAAGACCACTTGCATTTTACTGTTATGTTCATAGATTTAGTTTCATCAAAAGCTTTTAATCATCCTCTGATGCTGCAACTGATGTTGATATTTTTGAAATTCTGATTTTCTGCAGGAGGGATTGCTTCAAATGATGTGTATCAAGATCAGATTCAACATTTCCTAATAATAATGTCTTTACATGTTTACCAATATATATATATATATATATATATATATATATATATATATATGTAGGCAAACAGATAGAGTTAGATATACTTCTTGGTTGTTTGAATTTGCTTTAATTGTTGGTTTTTCTTCTATACATCTCATATCTCTCAGGATTTTCTGCTGCAGATTGAAAGTGTATCTGGAACATTGGTTATGCGCTGGGTTAACTCACAGTCAGGAAGAATTTTAGGATGGGTTGAATGGGCCATTCAACAGGAGCTAATTTCTTAAGAATTTTAGGATGGGTTGAATGGGCTAAGGAGTCAGCCTGTCTTTGGATGATGAAAACAGAAATTGATATTGTTTTGTGAATTATAGTTGAATGCATATGTCAACATAGGTACTTAGGTACCTTGGAGATTATCATCTTTGAACAGCTCTATACATTCCAACTTTTGTGGTTTTGTCTCAAAAATGGTTATAAGGTTTGTTTTATTATTTTGTAGCTGAAGCCAAATATGGATAAAGAAAAGGATCCAATGGCCGGAATTATGGATTTGATGAAGGTGAGTCCTGTCCATTCTTTTCTTGGGAAATGTCCAATGCCTCGGCAATAAATGTCCACCAATGCAATAGACAAATAATTAAATAAGTTAAGTGCTTGATTATCATTGATGACATTTAAAGAGTTCTAATTTATTTATTTTTCAAATTATTGTCCTTTGAAATTAAAATTTAATTCTAGAGCTAATTTTCACTTTTGACAATTTGGAATTTGGCCAAAGTTTAATTTCTAATTTCAAGTCATTTACAATTCTTTCTAAAAAGCTACTTTTCATATTCTTAAAGATTAGTTAAATTTAACGGTGTTAAACACAACTTGACAGACTGAAATTCTCAAGAATCCAATTGCTATAGATGTAGATTCTTCAAAATTCTAGTGTCAAAACCACCCATAAATTCCTTTGAAGACATTTCTAACCTCACTTCCATCTCTTTCTACCTTTTTTCTACCTTTTTAGGCTTGTTTCTTAAATTGTGTTGGATCCCCATTATAAATTGAAATATATGAAGCTTTGTTATTCTAAAGTTTATAAATCAGCCATGATGATTGAGCTCACTAAGAAGATAAGAGAGTCATTCAATCGTATTTATGATGAGTATCAAAAGTTTCAGTCAGTTGATTATTCTTCAAGTCAAGCCGTTTTCGACATGGATGTTAACCAATCAATTAGTTGTACAAGTGAGCAATTAATTTTTCTCAAATCGAAGTTTCAAAAACGTTTAGAAGAAGAAGAGAGTAATGGAGGCAAGTCTAAAGTAGAGAAAGATTTGGAGGAATCTTATAAAAAGGATGATCCAAACTTTAAAATTTTGAATAGGTGAAAGGTGAATAGCTCAAAGTATAGAGTTTTTTCTCAAGTTGCAGGGGATATTTTAGTCATTCTTGTATCTACCGTTGCTTCTAAATCGGCTTTTAGTACTAGAGGTCGTGTTCTAGATCAATTCCGTAATTCTCTTACCCCTAAGCTTGTGAAATGTTTAATTTATGCACAAGATTGGTTACGTGCTTTGCCTCTCCCAATTCAAGTTGAAGAAAATATAGGTGAAATTGAAGCTCTTGAATCAAGTCAATGTTCATTTGATCAATATAATTTTGTCATATTATT
This sequence comes from Magnolia kwangsiensis, assembly GCA_037074715.1. Classification (NCBI taxonomy): domain Eukaryota; kingdom Viridiplantae; phylum Streptophyta; class Magnoliopsida; order Magnoliales; family Magnoliaceae; genus Magnolia; species Magnolia kwangsiensis. The sequence goes on along the minus strand of CM073589.1, from coordinate 44,828,609 downwards.
TACTTCTAGTTATTGTGTTCTTCTTGACTTTAATAAATTATTATATTTTTGTAGCCCTATTTTCTATTTGAGGACTTTCATATCGAGTTTATTTAGGTGAGGTTCAATTGAATCAAGTAAATGTTCATTTGATCCAAACTTTGAAAGTTTCTTTCTTCTTTTAATGGTATATTAGAAAATTTGGGTAAGAATATGTTAGAAAATGGATCTACTTATGATGCTAATATCTAGGAAATAATAACTTTTAAAGTTCTATGTGCTTGTGCATAATAATTGGATGGAAATGTAGCCTTATAATTGTTGTTTTACTAATTTTGGTTTCTGTTGTTGTTACTTAGAGAACGAAATATCTCTATTGCTTGTCTTGTTTTTACCTATTCTTGCATGTTTCATCTTTCTATAAACTTTGACTGAGGTGACCTTCTCTAACTCCACTCAAAATCTGCCAACATCTGCATGGACATCTGGGTTCTAATAGCTCATCAAGGATTTTCCAAGTGAGGGAAATTGACCATGGAAGAAATTTCTATTTTGCTTCAATCACATGAAAGTAACCTGCTTTAAATTATTCATTTAGTTAACAATTAGACAGATCCACATTTACTTATAACTTAAAAGGAAGAATGCATCTCTTTGCATGGATAAGTCTAAAAGAAGAAGAAGAAGAAGAAACAGGTATGTATGTGTACAGTCCCAGTACTGATTTGATAAATACCCCCCATCAGTTGTGTTTTTAGTCATATAATAATTCTAATAAACAGAAGAAATTATGGCAAAACTGGTGGAACTAGTGTAGGATTATAGAGACCTTTCCATAGTACACATGACAGGGGTGACGTGCCAATTCAATTTGTTCATTTAATTGCCCCTATTGTTGATGAAACATGATTAAAAATATATAAATTGGATGATCCTAGCCATCTGGTTGGCAAATTCCAAACCAACAGTCCGAAGAAATTTAGGCTTGGTTTACATAACCAAAAAATAAATAAATGAAGGGATTAGGATTTAAGATGGGTCCTACTAGATGGACGGTCTCAATTTCAATTTTGACCATAACCCATGTACAGTAAAGGAATGACTCTACCTTATCAACTTTCTTGTTTAGTTAACATTTCTTATTGTAGTGGTATGCCCACAAGGACCTCCCTTGTTACAGATGATCAATCCAAATAAGACATGTATATTTCATTTTGTGAATTGTCATCGAAGGGTCCTGAGGTTTGAGAAAATTTCAAGAAAGAATGATCTTTGGGCTAAGCATTGTCTTTTGCTTGAATGAGGAAAAAAAAAAATCATCCCTTTCTTGAGAAAAGAAAATGTATGAAAGCCCATAAAAGGAAAAAAAAAAAAAAAAAAAAAAACTATATTCAATACCTTTAAAAGCCATGACCAATGAAATGTGATTCTTGAATCTTGATAATTTGAGTAAAAAAAAAAATCAAGCTTTTCTAATTATTAGCTTCCTTTTTTGGAATTGATGAAACTATAGGAAAAGTCACTTGTAATTTTGTTTAGATCTTCAAACATTTTAGAATTCGAACTCGATATTCAGCTGTGATGATGATGTAATTTTATTTTTTCCCATTTCTAACACCTTTAAATTTGGACTACTCACTATTTACTTTTGACCATCTACTTGATAGCCATCAATCAGATAGTAAGGATTACTTGATCAGTGTGATTTTTGAGATGCTCCACTCATAACGAGTTATGAGACTCACAATTTCGATGATCTGTATAGCTGCACACCAGATGTTTTTGGGAAATTCCCATATGTAATGTGGAAATTCCTATTTGCCAAGGATTTCCAATCCATGCATCAAGTAGGCCCCACCGTATGGATGACAGCCATAACATAAAAGTTCTCGGATGGGAATTTTCTAACAATTTGATTATTTGACTCCTTAACTTTTGAATCAAAGAATTGCCCCTATGGAATGCATGTGCATTTTACTACTGTTCTAACTAATAGTGTAACTTAGGTTGTGGTAATACTTAGTACTCTCATATTAAAAGGATGCCATAAGATTCAACCATATCACATTTTCCCATTCAATTTCTTTGTAATTCTGTTTCAAGGGAAAATGGTAATCAAGCTTGATTTCTATCTCCTAGCATAAATCATTGGATTTGGGATTGAGATTTTGCATCCAACTTTACCCGTCTATCTGGTTAAATCTACTAGATGTCTTTTCATTAGATTTTAATTGCCTGTGTATAGCCAAGCATTTAATAATAATTATTTTTCTTTTGTTTAGTTGAGCAGTTTGAAATTTTCCATTGCCAACATTTTGCATGATAAATCTGATCTATAAATGTGTGAAATTGAATTTGCAACTTTAAGTTTATCTTTCAACCAAAACTACTACTTGAAAGGAAAAGAGAAAAAACAAAAAACAAAAATTTGATGTGCCTATAATGCAGCCCCTCTACCTACTAGCACACATGTTAAGTTGACACCATGTGGTAAACATATAGGCTTATGCATCATGTGGACTTCGTCATGTAGATTTTTTTAGACCCTAGCTCAAAAATGAGGCCATCCACTTATTAGGCGAGCTATAATGTGTGAAACAAATGGATGGTTTCCATCTACTTGTCTCATACTATATGCCCTGCTCATGAGTTTTTACTATATTAACTTTTGTGCCAAGGAATCTATATGGTGGGTATTGGATCTCTCACATGTATGCTAGATTGGCATGTGTTCGAGTGCATAGAGGAACTGAGCTATACATGGATGCTGAATTAACAAACTTCCAGGAAATTATTTCACCGATCTTGATACTTCTGCAATTTGTGAATGGGTCTATTGTATAAATGGAACTCAAGTTCATATATAGAATTCTTTTTCTAGAGCAACCCATCCATCTTGAATGTAGACTACTGGCTCCATTCCTCTAAAATATCAATTTTTTGTGCATGTGAGGTTCACATAATCAATCAAATACATTAAAAACATTCAAGTGGAAAATAGGGATTTTATGAATTTTTGGACTCGTAAAGCCCACACCATCAATCGTTGGTATTGGGATTAGGCTTGGCGCTTCTGTGCTAGGCCCATCTTGGACTTTGGTCTGACATGAGCCTAGGTCTGAGCCTAGCTTGGCCTTATACATGTGGCATATGACTCGAGAATCAACCTAAAAAGTCCTTTTTTGTTTTGTTTTTTTTTCACACACTCACGCTGTAGTGGGATTTCACCACCTATGGATACTTGAACCCTTGACCCAGTGTTGAAACTCTTGAGAGTCTACCACCGGAGCAAGAGTAAGGATTCCTGAGAGTCCTGATTTAAAGCCCAATGTTTAAAGTAAAGATGGATTAATGTTGAGTCTTACCAATTGTAACACCCCGTCCATTCCATACCATTTTCTATACATATGTACACGGTGATCGATGCCCTCACCTAGACCTGATTGGCCGTTCATAGCACACACCTAACTGACCGGAACTTCAAGACCTCGAAACTTATATCATATTGACCGCCCCGTCGCTATGATCGCGTAGGTACAACCCGTGCGTCTATACGATACTCCGTTTGTGAGATACGCCGTAAAGAATAATTAGTGTATTATGTACGCAAGGTGCCATGTAATCCACTCCATACTTGTGCACATCACATATCATACACACATGCATATGCCACACATGGGTGAGAGAATCTCTACCCATGTGTGTGATGTCACACACCCATACCTCTCATGTCTCATGTGCTCCCCAAAGTCAAATCTTTTTCATGCCACACCTTAAGTATGACATTATCACATCATGCCATCACATGCTCCTTTAATTCACTATTAAATACAAATCATGAATTAAATGCCATAATCCTAGCTTAAGCTAATATTAATCACATTAGCCTAACTTAACCAAATTTTTATGAATTTCTCTACAAATACCCCTCAATCTCTTAGCATTTCACCTTTTTTCTACTCGTGAGAGAGAGAGAGGAGTGATCTTGGTGGGCCATTAACTCCATCAATCCCATCCCTTCCATCCATCTCAACCATTGCATCTAATGTATTAAGGTGAGTACACCCACTCCACTCTTGGTTTATTTTCTTTTGATTATTTGGATGATTATAATGGTAATGATATGATGATAATATTGTGATTAATGGTATGGATACATGGGAGAATACATATTAATAAATAAATTGTTATAGACTTTATGTGGGACCCATTGATGGTGGGGCCCACTAAAATATGTTGTAAGCCATCCAAACTGCCCAAGTGAGGCCATTGGGCTGGCCAAACACACATAGCACACCCTGCATTCACACCATAATTAAAACCCAAAAAAAAAAAAAAAACAAAGAGGATGGCTGGACGCTGCTTGCTGCAGCGTCCAGACGGCCCTGCCGGTTGAAAGAAAAAGAAGGGAAGAGGGTATGGGTCCACAAAGGGCCCTACTCATGATGTATGCATTAAATCCATGTCGTCCATTCAATTTTTCAGATCATTTTAGGCGTTGAGACGAAAAATGAAGCCAATCTAGTTCTTTGTTAGGCCACACCATCAAAACTCATGTGAAGACATGCTTAAACATATAAAAGCACTCATTGGGGCCCATCTGAAACTTGAATGCATCTGAAAATTGGACTGACCCGTCCACCATATGGGACACACACAACAGTCATACTGGATCCTCCTGTTGTGGGCCCCATATTTGAAAACAAAAAAAAAAAAAAATTTACACTGCTGCCAGCGTCCGACGCTGTAGCAAGCAGCGACTACTGCTAACGCTGGTTGAAAGTGGGCCCTATCACAGGCCCTGCCATTATGTATTTCGAACATCAGCACCGTGCATTTAATGGGTCCCGTTTAGAAACGGGTAATCTCCAAAAATCAGCCGCACACGGAAATCAGGCGACCCACACCATTAAAAATAAATAAATAAGTAAAAAAAAAATTAGAGTCTGATCATGAGGTATGTGCTGTATCCAAACCGTCCATTCATTTGGCGAGTATGTCTTAAGGCTTAAAAAATAATAATAATAATAATAAATAAGATAGATCTAACTATCAAGTGGGCTACACTACAAAAGAAGTAAGGATTGAACATCTACCATTGGAACCCTTTTTGGGTCCGAAGTTTTGGACTAATATGAAATTTGTATTTCCCCTCAATTCAGGTCTTTGTGACCCTATGAACAGATTAAATGGAAAATAAACATTATAATGGGCCCTATAAATTATTTAATGTTGAAATCATTATCTCCACTACTGTTTGTAGTGAGGTCCTGATAATCTCTGAATATGATTCATTTTTGAATAATGCTATAAATTATCTCTAAAAAATAATTATAAAATAAAAATAAAATAAAAATAAAAGAAATAAAAATAGATGAACTGTGTAATGTAACAAAAACATCACTCTAGGATCCACGTAACTTTGATCACCTTGAACTGTTTGTACAACTCAAAGCGAGTCCAATCATATAAAAACACTTGCCGGCGTCCACTTGAAATTTGGATATATCTGAAACTTGTTCTAACACCTCAACCAAGTGGGACACACATAATGGATGGGTTGGATTTTTGAACCACATCTCTATGGACCCAACACATAATTATGAATATTTAATGGAGGGTAAACCTCTCAACTTGTGTGTGTGGTATGGCCCACTTTGATGTAGGTGTTAAGTCACTTAATCCACCATATGTTATGACATGATATATATTTAAGATCCTCGTCATTCATCTATTTTATCAACCCCTTTTGACGTTATGTTATCAAGACTTAGGTCCATTCAATGATTAAATAATCGTACATCCTGAAATATGCAAATTGAACTCTCATCATTGAAAATTTTTTATGGGTCATCCTGATGATATATTAGATATTCAACCCATCTAGCCCATGTACCGGCTCCCCTTTAGGGCATTGTCCCAAAGATCAGTCAATCCAATCCTAAATTGGACCATACAATACAAGGCTGTGAGAATAAAGACTTAACTATTGAATCCTACCTAAGGCCACCATGGTGAATCTATTTAATCTAAGCGGACTATTCACTTCCTCATATCATTTTAGGATTTGGACTAGAATCAAAGCAGACCTAAGTCTTAAGTGGGTCACACACGACTTAACCTCATGGGAAAATCCCATGAGCTCCACCACATAGAACTCATTGTAAATTCCATTGATGTGTGGGCCCAAGAATGTTAAGGCCCATTTTGAGTGAACGTCCTGTGGGTCTAACAGTGGTAGCCTTATTTGGGCCAACCATTGGGCCTCTTCGACAAGAATTTATAATCTCCATGTGTTGAACATATGACGAACTGGTATTATAATTTTTGAAGTAATGATGATTAATCCCTTTAATGGACTGATTGTGAATAGCCCTTGATCACTTGGCACTTTAGTTAGAGTACGATCCTAAGTAATAGAATCATATGACTTGTGCTTAAACCCTTAAACATGTTTAATTATAAAAAATATGTAGACTCTAGTGGTGTGAGGGTGTGATATACCTGTTTAGTTCATTAATCATGTAAGTATTTAATGTATATATAGCCGCCTAATCATAGGCAATGGTGGAGTATATGTAGTATATGCAGTCATCTAATTGTATGAATGTGAAATACGTACAAGGCCACCTAACCGTATGAAATCAAGTGGCATTGATGGTCATTCAACAACGTATGTTTGTGCTTATTGATATAGATACCGCCACTTAAATCACATATAATTAAGTTGTACACTAAACTGAATGTGATGTAAGGTTATGTTCCCCAATCTAATGCTATCAACGTCCTGGATTCAATACGCTGTGATCTCTAAACCGTAAGTGGTACGATGAAATATGGCTCTTAACCGCTGTGATCTCTTAACCATGCGACACCAAATATGAGCCATTAACTATGTGACGTGTGAAGTGGTTGTAGTATAAGACTTTTCATAATTGGTGTAGCCATGTATTCGTGGCCTATGGGCAAGGCCCATTGAGATATATTTTCGGCCCATATGATGAGGCTCATTGTGATGTATTTTTGGCCCATGTGATGTGGCCCATAATGATGTGTATTAGGCCCAGGTATGTGGCCTACTTATGAAATAGATTTAAGGCCACTTGTAATGTATTCGAGGTCCAATGTGATGTATTTGAGACCCATGGGCGTGGCTCATTGAGATGTATTTTAGGCTCATGGGTTGTGGCTCATTGTGATGTCTTTGAGACCCATGTGTACGGCCCACCTATTGTGTATTTGAAGCCCATGGGTTGTGAAGCCTGATGTGGTGTATTTATGGCCCATGTGTCGAGGCCCATTGCGATGTGTAAGGCCATATGATACAGCCCAATGTGATGTATATGCAGCCCATAAGTTAGGCCCAATGCGATGAATATGTAGCCCTTGTGCGAGGCCATGGGTCTATTATACGTTTAACTCTATGAGGGTCACTCCTTGAGAGTAATGTTGGTTAGATGTCCACATTAACAGGCAATGATGGTTGAATGTTCACATTGTGACCTCCCCTTAGGCCTTGTTAGGCCCATCCTCACTTATGCCGATTTTTTTTATACTGATTATGAGTATATGACGGCATAATATCATAATACATGCCCATATGTATCATTTATATGTTTTGAGATGTGGTTGACCATTGCATATATCATTAGACAGGTTGTTATGAGACTCCCTGATAGGTGGAGATTATCTCATATGAGCGCACAGTATGTGCACGATTGATGCATGACTGGATTGTATGACTCATGCATCTTGCATCATGATTATTATACGCCCTAGCGACATCAGGGCCGTAACCTCCACAGGCACATCGTGGATGGCTAGATGAGACACCGAAAATGTTTGGTTCTAGCATACGACCATCATAGATGTCCCTGGGTGAAAATTCCTAAACCTCCGGGCCAGAAAACGTCCCAACGTCAAAACCGAGTAGATACATGAGCGCCAGAGTACCAAATACCAAGAGGCAGCGTCTCCCACTGTGTTGAGGTCGGTTGGGAGAGGGTGTGGCCTTACCCGCCCAAGGGTAGGGGGCATTGCTAGGCTGAGTTTGATCAGCTCGTGAATGGGTCCGCTATCGACGTGCCAGATAGGTATTGACAGACTATTAGTCAGGCGGATAGGGAGGTTTCTTACGCTTACTTGGACTATGCGGCTTGGAGAGTGACAGTGCCATTTGGAGTGTACTAAACCCCGGTGATGATCTCAAAGGAGAACTGTACTGATATGTGACTTATTGATTAAGAGATTGCATACTCATTCATTCGCTATCCACTCGGGCTGGTGGTGTGCAACTGTTTGTTACGTATACCTTCGCAATGGCCAGGATTTCGATTGGGGCGCGCGACTAACCTGAAATCAGGAGTTTACCACATTGAGTCTGACTATCCAAATTTAGGTATGAGACTGGTTTAGATAGAAGTCCCTTATGATGGACCCCATAGCCTGCGATACTACGTACTATCATCCATACTTCTCACTCCAGCATGGTCATTCCATTCGCACCGCATATGGCATTACATCCGCGGCATATGGCATTATGGGTTACCTGCGTTTCTGCATTTACATGGTTTAAATACGGCATCTGATATTTGACTCTTTATGACTCCTTATTTGTATAGTTGATTTATATCATGTATTCTGATATTGTTCCTCATTTGTATAGTTAATCTGTATTGTGTATTCTAATATTGTTTGACTCATAGACTTGTCAGTATTTCTGATATTCTATAATTATGGCATGACAATATAATGATGAAGATGTGATTACAAATGCGTGTAATACGTTTATGGTTGTGGTATAGGAGAAATGAAAATATGACTTGGTGATGCTAGTAGCATTGACTTGGAGTATTATTATGACGCATATGCATTGCATTGGCATTGACATCATACTTTACGTGCTACACGCCCTTCACATATATGATTTCCTTACAACATATTTATCTTTCTTACATGTAGGACACACTGCACACACGTGTGTACTCACTAGGCTTTTTGTCTAAGCTTCCTATTTCTCAATTTTTTTTCAGGGCTGGAGTAGCTTGGACGACTTTGCCTTCTCGATGCATTGCATCTATTTTTCTATTTGACAATGTTGACGTTGTGTACCTTTTGGAAAGCACTATACTTGTAATCATCAGGATTTCTACAGGAGAATGTTGCTTGGTAATTTGATTATGGATCTTTATGCTCAGGTATTACTATATATGTATAAACAAAATAAAAAATAAAAAATCTTCCTTGTGGTGCGCCAAACTCAAGACTTGGTGTATGGAAGTCGAGTGCCGGATTCGGGGCATCACGGAAGCTGTCCGTCCCCCGGTTTGGGGCGTGACACCAATGTCTGTTGATTTTAAATTCCATGACATTCAAGGGAAGAATTACCATTGTGTCATACTAAATTTTTATTGGTAAGGGTTTAACCAATCTTAATAATTTTTATGGATGCAGAGGCCAATTAAATGTTTTGAGAGAGCAGCTGAAAGGTGTCACACGGATTCACTATCCAGTATAGTTGCATCATGCTCTTGGGGTAAACATGTCGTCATTGGCACAAGAACACCTTTCCAGATTATGTGGAGTAAGAAAGAAATTAGTTTTCTTCCCTTTACCATTGTTGCTTGATTGTTAATCCATACAACGATTTATTTTTTTTATGCCATAGGTCTTGGTACTTGCTATTTTTCTTAGAATTTATTAGTTTAATAACCTAGCTGTGTGAACTATTAGACTTTGTTTCATAAACATAAATATGAATCGCCTTCTTTCTTCTTTTTGCTAGGTGGCATCAAATCTAGATGTCGTAACAGATGTGTATGATTTCCTGCATTTGGTAAGCACTCTTTCTAGTGAAAAAGAAGTAAGCAATGAATGTCTAAGTGCAGATGTTGATGAAAAGGAAGCAATGAAGCAGCCAGTTCAATCTAATCAATCTACTCCCTGGGGAGGTTGGAAATCAAATGATACAGGAAATGAGAGGGTTCAAAATGTTAAATCCCAAGATGTAAATTGTTAGAACCAACCAAATGATTCATTCGTCAAACCACATGTTTGGGATAAAGACAAGATATATGGTCAATCTAATTCTGTCTGGGGTAGTCAGAACCCAAAGGGTACCCATACGTAGACATCTTTAGATATTGGTGGTTGCAATGAAGACAGAGGACAAGATGAGTTGAATCAACCAACAAGATCTCCTGTTTGGAGTTCTTCCCCTATTGAGAAGTCTTCAGATGACAGCAGTTGGAAAGAAAATAGATCACAAGCTTGATTTCTATCGACCGACTAGAGTTCCTGGATGGGATTCTTCGAGTGTGGGTGACCAAAGAAACTAGAGAAGTCATTCTACCCAGTCACCTACACCTGTAAAGCCTGATGGACGAAATGCTAATAGGATTAGTACTGCAACAGGAAGACGCTTGGATCTACATAATTCCAAGTGAGTTTTGTCTTATATCTATATACCTACTATCTTTGATCATGATATTTTGCTGGCGAACACCATCAAATTCCTTGAGTATGCAATCATCTTTTACAAACTTCTCACTTATTCAAGTATGTATGGTATTGATGAGATCAAAGTCTCTAATACATAATTAGTGTTAAATAAAATGAGGTGAGCTCCTTTTTAGGTGTCTACCAAATTGGACCTTTTTTGTTTTTAGAAGGAAAATTTATTTTCCACGACTAACTTGGTCAAGTGGAAGATTTTGGATTCGTCCGTGAAGATTGGAGTATAAATATTGGAGTTTCTTATCTATTGATATGTTATTGTAGTTTAGTGAAAACAACTTTGATGGGACATTGCAATATGCCCGTAACAAAAGAGTACAGGTTAGTACATTTGACAATCTGTACAAAGAATTTTGGAGAGAATTTTTTAACAATTTCATGCTATGCTACTTGTATTTATTTCGTTAGAAACAATGTCAAGTATTTCTAATTTCTGGCCATGAACTGCAACAACTAAAGAAATGTTTACACGAGGATATGCCGCCGATTTTAAATGCTTTTCAGTAAGAAATACAATACGATTTCAACATGGTATGTTTTATAGTAGGATACAAAAGATTTCATGGTAGGAACACATCTACCGTAGAGGTGCAATTGTTGCATTCGGTTTCTTTATTTCTTTTGTCTTTTAGCAAGCAAACCTTAATATTAATATTCTACAGATTGTGAATTTTTTATCTGGCAAATTTTGGCTTTAAAACACTAAAAGACAACATAAACAAAAGGAAAAATTGTAATGACACATTGGCGGCAGATGCTCCTCATCATCATCATCTAGCCCTTATCTCATTTAATTGGGGTTGGCTACATGAATCCTGCTCTGCCATTGTTTCAATAAACAAGCATTTAAGAAGAAAGGAAAAAAAATTAATAACGTTTCTTAGCATGCATAATGAGGAAGGACATTTGCATTTTGATTCTTTCCACTTAACTGGACTAGCATATACAATTCGATTCAGTAATGTATTAAACTATGGTTATCATATACTTAATCTGGTTATTTTGTACAAGTTGTGGGAGCTTTTAGCTGGTTGCAAGTTGTGGGAGCTTTTAGCTTGTAGCAAGTTGTGGATGGTCTTTTCTTGTTGACTGGGAACTTTGTAAAAGTTGTGGGAGCTTTTAGCTAATAGTAAGTTGTGGATGGTCTTTTCTTGTTTGACAGGGAACTTTATTAGCACAAGGATCTCTAAAAACATGTTTTCCCAATATGAGCTACAATCAGATTGTAGGACACTTTTTTTTGCCCTTATGTTTGTCATCCCCTGCTCAATGAATTATTTTTTTGCATTAGAATACTCACCAAATTCTAGTTATAAATGCAGTTGGAAAGAGACTATGAGTGTATGTATTCACCTTTAAAAAAAACAAAAAATCCTAACTGGTTCTCATTCATTTTTTCACAAATCTTTTTTTTTTTTTTTTTCTCTTTTTGAAACGAATAGTGTGCTTTTTGGGTGAGAAGAAAACTTGTTGGTCTTTTCTGTCATGCATCATCTCAAACAAAATTGCATTTACTTAATACATTAGTCTGGGTATCAACCTTGCCACTACAAGTGTTGTCATTCTTTATGAAAGTGATTAGTACATTTTCCATTATGCTTTGCTAGTCGCATTTTAAATTGGTATTTCTTAATGTCTGGCTTCATCTCTCTTATGTATATGCCAATTTTCCCAGGTTGAATGAAAAGTCAATTTGGTTTATGGTGGTGGAAGGAAGTGTACGCTAATGGGTCTAATTTATCATACTGTTTTTAATGGTGGATGCCATGCTCTTGGGTATATATTTTTTCATTAATCTACTTTTTTTGTAGAAAAATAATGCTGCCTAGATGCCTAGCGATGTTGATAGCAATCAGGTTGTAGACCTGTATCCTAAATATGCATTGACAGATGCAGGTGAAAAGTTTGGAGCTCTATTATGAGCATCATTTCTTTGATTTCTATTTTCTCTTTCTCGGGCCTGTAGCATGGTTGTAAGACAATCCAGTCTGTCCAAATCCCCAACCCAACTGCTGATGGATCATCCCTGAAATTTTGCACTGAGAAGATAATATTAGTCATCTGATTTTTCCCTTCAAATATGGCCACTCACTATTCTACTTTAATAATCCATTTGATAGCCACTGATTTGAAATGGTTTTGATTGATTTATTAGTGTCATTTTAGAGATATGCTGCATGCACAATAAGACCTACAATTTGCATGGCCTGGACAGCTGTACATCAGTGCAACACATGAGGATGAGTCACCACCATTTTCAAAATGGTGCTAAACTGGCAAGGAATCTGGCTCTATTGTCATGCATCAAATGTATTTTTGTCCAGTGCCACTGTTTTTCCTATAAATCTGGAAATTAAAGAACTACCCCTTAGCTTTCTAAAACTACCCCTGATAATTCCAACAAACCGCTCAGCTTATTTACTGTAGTTTATCTTTGTTTTTCTTTTCTATCAGTAGCTCAGTTATCTTAGTTGTAGAGAGTAACAGTTTTACTATGAAAACTTATTTCAATGTTGGAAGTCCTTTTGTTGAAAGTACTAGCACTGAGTCTAGTGTCTGCATCTGTTGCAGGCTCTGGAGATGGAACTTTGCACGCATGGAGCATCAGCAGATGCAATGAGGTATTCTTCAAATACAAGACCCTGGTGGCAGTTAACCACTACCTTTAAAATGGCGATGGCATCCTCCTTAGATGTGGCATGCATGATGCATGTATGGCAATCCAAGCCATCCAAATTGTTGGATGAATTATGGTTCAATCATAGCTTGAAATCCAACCAATCAAGCAATCCTAACCATCTGATCATGGTTACGAAATGGAAAGATGGTAAGTTCTGCTAATTTGATGGGAAAAATCAAATAAGTTGGCTTCCATAGTTTGTTGAGTGTGATTTTTGGGTCATGCTCCATCCACATTTGGGTCAACAATATGGACTGTTTGGATTATCATACCTCTCTTTTTTTTTCTTCTTTTTCTTTTTTTTCTTTTCACAAAAATCTGGGTCACCACAATATTGATTGGCATGGTCTGATTTTTTTTAAACTATGTTGATGTTGTTACAAGTACCTAACTTGTTTTAAACTACATTGGTGCTCATGCTGATATCAATGGTTGTGGTGGTGGTATAGCTTTTTGATTTCTTTCACAGGTGGCATCCTGGAACACCTCTGTTGGTGTGGCGGCTTGCTTGAAGTGGGCCCCTCATCGGGCTATGTTTGTCACCGCATCTATTTGGGTGAAAGATGATAGTAAGAGGCATAACATTATTGTCATCCAGGTAAATTCTCTTTCTCAGTTTTACTATATGCTTCAGTGACATCTACCTGTTTGGGTGAATTTTTTAGACTCTTAATTTGTTTATTTACACTAGTAGGTCATTTTTTAAATTAAGTGGTAATTGTTCATACAGAAATTGTCTGCTACAATCAAAATACAGAAATCGTCATCATCCTCCATGGCATGACCCATCCACCTCCACATGGCATAAATGTATATATGGAGATTCTTACATGCAACCTGAACCATCCAAATCATGAGGACTCTTTTGAATCCTGGATTTCAATTCCTCAAAAGAGCCTCTTTTAAAATTCAAGAGAAAAGGAGTGCAGAAAATCCTGAATTTTCAATCCTCTTCAACTGTCATCATTGAAGATTATTGGTTGGTTCTTGTTTTAGTGATCTTTTACAGTTTTAGTGCTCTTATCTATGAGCTAGATTTCATAATGCATTGAAGATTATTGGCTAGTTCTTGTTTTTCTTTTTACAGTTTTAGTACTCTTTTACACAATAAAATAATGTTGGTCTTCTTATGAGCAAATCTCCTTATCCTTATAAATTTTTTGTGTTGGTTATTAGGTCTCACAATTTGTCATTCACATATAAGGCTTGCATATTATGGATATAGTCGTCAATTTTTACAGGTTGGGTTGTTTTTGCATTTCATCAATTTCATTACTATATTTGTCTTATCTTTTTACATTATCTCTATTCTAATGTGCTTAATCATAGATTGTTTGTCTTTAACATAATCACGTGAAAATGCAACCCAGATTTGAATAGTTGAATGTGGACTGCATTTCTAAATTTAAAGCCAAGGACTTCCAGAAAACCCCCACAAGTCAAGCAGCCAAAAAAAAAACAAAGAGACTTAAATGATATGTGGTCTCTTTTTTTAAAAGCATATATCCAATCCAAATATTTAGAATTTGGACGATATATTTGATTTTGATTTCTTTCTTTCTATTGTGTAGACTTACCTTCTCAAATAGGTTGGTTCATTCAGAGCTTTGGAGAAATGGGTATATCTAGTTTTGGATGTGTGCGTTGATTAATACACATCCATAACTAGACATACCAATTTCTCTAAGGCCCTAATAAACCTACTTATTTGAGAAGGAAAAGTCTACATGAAAAGGAAGAAATCAAAATTAAATATATCATCCAAATTCTTTTTTTTTAATTAATGAGAATCGTCGACGGTTTTTAGCCGCCAAGAACGCCGATGGATTTAGCCATCAAGAACCCCAGCGGTTTTTAGTCAATGGCTTTTAGCCACCGGAAACACCAACGGTTTTTAGCCGTCGGTGAGCAACGCCGACGCACCCTTTACCGACGAACCTTGCGACAACTAAAAGTCGTCGGGGAAGGTCATTGCCGACAGTTTTTAGCTGTCGGCGTTGCTCTGTTTTTGGTAGTGAGGCTGGATATTCTTTGAAGTATTTGTCTCTTAGTGTGCTCGTAGTGCAACAATTCTTCGATATAGTAAGATCTCTAGTCTTAAGAACAGTAATGAGGGTGAAGTCCATCTCCGAAAAATGCAATCGCCTCCCCCTGATCTCAAATATTGAATTACCTTTATATCTAAATAAAAGAACATGAAATAAAACCCCTATAAATCTAAAGGATGTAATATGCAATAGAAACGAGAAAGGGAATTACTTAAAAAGATTTAGGTGACTATTGTGTTTTTTCACTCCACCTTTCACCTTGTCAAACCAACATGTCAGTATACACCTAAATGTTGGGTTGGAGATTATGACAGAATATTCGTCGCTTGCAGAGATAAATTGAAAATCATATTAAACATAAAATTCATAAGATAAACATAGTGTACAAAATCAGACATAATTGAAAATAATGTAGCATTTCATTAATTTGAACAAGCTTCATATGAAATAAAAATAGAAATTGTGCAGGAAAATACCGAACATTGTATGGAGACAAACTATCAACATAAGCTATAAATTGATTGGGGAAAACTGTAAATTGAGCAGGGCAAATTGGAAATTGAACAGGGCAAGCTAGACATTTTACCAAGTTCAATGTTGACCAGATTAGTGAACATTAATATTGGCAGTATCAACAAGAAGATGTTATTTGTAATTAGTTTTGTTGGTTGGTTAATTGATCACATTTTCTTCATGAAAATGGGTTAATCACATTTTCTTCATGAAATGGTCACAATTTTTTCATCAAGTTGTTTCTGTGTTTCAATTGAAGAGAGTTGCCCTCTTCAAAGAAGCACGCCTAAACCTTGTTACGAAAACATGAAATTGAGCAGGACAAACTTAACTTTCAGCAGGGGAAACATGAAATTGAGGAAGGCAAACTAGATAATCAACGGGGCAAACTACAAATTCAGCGGGGCAAACTACAAATTGAGTGGGGCAAACATGAAATTGAGCGGGGCAAACTACAAATTGAGTGGGGCAAGCATGAAATTGAGCGGGGCAAACTAGAAAATCAGCGAGGCAAACATAAAATTGAGCGGGAAAAACTAAAAAATCAGTGGTGCAAACTAGAAAATTAGCGGGGCAAACTAGAAAATCAGCAAGGCAAACATGAAAATAAGCGGGGCAAACTTAATAAATAATTTCATGGCTTGAGCTGAAAAATCTAAACATATCCAATGTTCAAATGGACCACACCATATGAAATTTTGAATTGAACTTCTAATGTTGATCATTTCTTAGGAGCCACAGAAGTTTTGGATCAAGCTTATAATTGTGTTTTCTATTAATCCATGTCTATATGATCTTATGAATAGGTTTGATAACAAACAAACATCACTATTGGGCCGACTATGGTTTCAGCGGTGGAAATCATTATGCCCACTGTTTCCCGTGGTATAATCCACTTGATCTTTTAATATGCTTCAATTTGGGACTAAATGCCTTAAAATAAATAGAAAAATGGATGGACAGTGTAGATATACTACATACATTCAATGTGGGCCCAACTGAGTTTACTTAGTACAATGGGAGCGTACTAACTAACTCAGTACGCAATTCGGTTACGCTTGCTACGCCCCATAATGATGTTTTATTTGTAATACATCATGTTCATTGAATTATGTAACACCCCTCCGTTTTCATCGGAATATGTATACACCAAAACCCTATATATGGAAGGGAACCTAGACATTGAGGAAGGCAACCTATACATTCAGTGGGAAAAATATGAAATTGAACGGGGCAAACATGAAATTTAGCGAGGGAGACATTAAATTCGGTAGGAAAAACATAAAATTCAGCGGGGAAAACAAGAAATTGATCGGGGAAAACTTGATTTTCAATGGAGGAAACATGAAATTCAGCAAGGCAAATCATTAAATTCAGCAGGGCAAACATGGAATTGAGCAGGGCAAACTAACAATTAAGCGGGGCAAATTGAAAATTGAGCGGGGCAAACAGGAAATTGAGCCAGGGAAACATTAAATCAACGAGGCAAACTAGAATATCATTCTGCCCACTGTTTCTCATGGTATCATCCACTTAATCTTTTGAAATGCTTCAATTTACGGCTCAACCCCTTAAAATAGATGGAAAAACGGATGGCTGGCGTGGATATACTACATACATTCAATGTAGGCCCAACTGAGTTTAAAATGTACGTATGTTGGGGTCCTTACTCTTGCTCGAGAGGTAAACTCTCAGGAGTTTCAACTCCCAGGTCAAAGGTTCAAGTACCATAGGTGGTGAAATTCTACCAACGTGAGTGTGTGGGATGTGTGTGTAGCGTGAGTGTGTGAAGTGTGTGTCCATGTGTAATAATAAATTAAAAAATATATATGTCTGTGCTGTGTACTTTCTTCGCTGGACCAACCATTTTCAGAAGAAGATAAAATGCTGATAAGGGGCTCACAAAAAGGGTATTTTTTTGTCTTTCTACTGGAAAAGCGGTGAGGAAATGGGGGTGAAAGCAACGGCAGCGAAGGCAGTAGCGGAATGGGAGAGGAAAAGTAAAGAGAGGAAAAGTTGTTTCCGTAGACAAGGGAGAGGAAAAACAAAAAGAGGAAATGGAGAGAAAAAGCCATTCCATAAAAAAGGGAGAGGAAAAGCAAAGAGAGGAAGGAAATGGAGAGGAAAAGCCGTTTCAGTCAAAAGGAGGGGTATTTTCGTCCTGAAACTCCAACTCCATCCGAGAAGGTCTAAGTGGGTAATGTAAGTTTGTATTGCTTAAAAAAACCGATGGATAAAAGGTGGGGTCTACAGTCGTAAATTTCTCTCCAAATTATCTTTCAAAATGATGAACGGTGGGCCCGTCAGTGTGCCTGGCAGTACCGTCCGTCCCTAGCCAGGTCCTGGTGCGGGTGGTACCC
The DNA here is from genome assembly GCA_037074715.1 of Magnolia kwangsiensis. Taxonomy (NCBI): domain Eukaryota; kingdom Viridiplantae; phylum Streptophyta; class Magnoliopsida; order Magnoliales; family Magnoliaceae; genus Magnolia; species Magnolia kwangsiensis. The sequence goes on along the minus strand of CM073589.1, from coordinate 44,810,514 downwards.
AATCCGCGTCTCTCTTGGTGGGGGCAGTAACAGGACCGGATTACCGCCGAAAAGGCTTTCCCAGCCAATCCGCGTCCGGTAGTACCCAATCGACATCCTACGGCAGCAAGCAGAAGTCAGGCTTGTAGGATCCTCAACCGAAGGCGTTAACTGGATATACTCGGTTTTTGACTTCTGATAAGTGGGGCCGTGGCCCGGAGAGTCCTGACCATCGATCCAGTGGGACCCACTGTGGACACAGTGTCCCATAGATCCGAAAGACTATCCAGTACGGGGTCCGACTACTGCACGGAAACAATGTCCTAGAACCTCTAAGTTCACACCGTGTTTCCTGCCTGAGTTTTGCATTATGCTGACTTTTGCCTCGTTATTCATCCGATGGTTTACATCTGATTAACGGGTTTTATGAAAATATATAAACCATGGTGGACCTACGCAAAAACTATGGCTGGCATCCCATCTCCATTGTTCCTTGTGGTGTGGCCCAACAGTGATTTTTATTGGGTTGGTTTTTGCTCTTGGACCTAGAATCGAGGATTAGAATCCGATGAAAAGGAGTGGATTTTACATAATTAATATGGTGCGTCCCAAAGAGCTGGATGTTTTACGCGCTGCGCAAAAGATGCCACAGGGGACTCAACTCCCACCTGCCACCAGATTGAAGGTTCGAATGCATCAAGCAACGCAATCACGTGTGCATACGAACCAAAGAGAGGTTCATCGCGACGAACCCAGAATCTCGACAGCTCTAAGACCGTTTGTTTTTTTTCCACCATGCAGGGATTCCTCTTGCTCTGACATTGGCCATATAAGCTGCCCGGACGTTCCAGAGAACCCAAATTCCAAACTCCTATTCCTTCCGTTCGTTTCCTTTCTCATCGTGGATGTGAAATCCAACGGTCCAAATGGCTCGAGACGGATACGACGTCCCAGCCAACTGTCAGGCCTCTCTAAAGAATAAAACGGCCGTGTCGAGGAGCTGGATACTGCTACATTGCACCGGCGAGGACACGATCCTGGACATCGACAAGTACGCTATCATGAGCCGGATTCAGATTCACGCTCGCGATCTTCGGATCCTTGACCCACTTCTATCCTATCCGTCGATGATTTTAGGCCGAGATCAAGCCATTGTTCTAAATCTCGAGGTGAAGTTCCGGTCCTTGTTGTAATTTTGATGACTCTTATGTGATATTATTATTATTTTTGTAATTTGTGTTTTTTTTTTTTTTTGTTGGCCTTTCTTCAAAAGCAGCATATCAAGGCCATAATCACTGCAGAAGAGGTACCCAATCATTGAAATTTCTAATCCGTATTTTCTTTTTTTAAAATTTGCATCGTCAATCCTGTGTTATTTTATAACAGTGCGATTTCTATTTTTTCTGTGTTTTTAAATTTTTGGTCTAGAGTAGAGAATTGTGCCGTGTTTGGATATTCAATTGAACTAATCAATTGCGAAAATTCAGTTCAGTATCCGTGGGGAAAAAGATTTCAGTTCAATAACCGTGGGGAAAAAAGATTTAGGCCACCGACATACCATTTGTTGATGCTGTTTTTGGCTCACCTCTTCTATAACCCTGGAATCTGCACACGTGAAAAGGAAAAGGTAAACCTGGTCTTGTTAGGGGACCCTCTAATGCTAAAGTCAAAATCTGGGTCTCTTTTGAAAGATTTTTAGGATGAGAATTTATGCATACCTTTTACCATGAAGATCTCTGCATTTATAATGGCATGTACCACGTAGGAATTTCGTATTCCTTAGGGTAAATCTCGTAAAGGTAGATTTCAATCTTTGAGGATCCATAATCCTTGCTACCTCTAGATTCCCGGAGATTATTATCTCATCTTCCAAAGATCTCGGATAGAATCCAGAGTTTTACTAGGTAACTTCCAAATATGGAGCGATATAGCTCGGTTAATGCTTATCTTTTCGACATTGTCGTGCTGAAACAAACTCTATGGCTGATTCTCCGTCTACTCTATTGACCGATTCAGTTCTTGAGTTGAACTAAAGTTTGTGCAGCTTTAGGACCAATTGATCTTACTCTGTCGATTTAAGCTTTCCTCTGTGAGGCTTCGATTGGGGGCACTTTTTCCCTTGGAGGTTTCGCCTTATGGCTCTAGACGCTCAGGCTACGGCCAGGTCAAGGACCTCACGGTCCGAGCTACCTCTCTCCATCCAACATTCTTATGGACTTTGGGCTTTATTCGGACTCGGCATCCAACGAGTCTGAGCCATTGCTTCACTACTCTTCCACTTTTATGGCTGACTCAAGGACTTATCATATTTTTCCCCAACAGTAAGCCCCCCTATTCCGTGCATTACTTTAAAGCGGTTATGGAGTATACAGGAATTGAGTTGGACCGTATTAGAGCCAAGTAATGATGAAGCATTTATTAAGCACAGGGCAGTTTACACGACTTCCGAGATACGTCGCTTCGTTCAACCGCACATTGACTCGTTTATCGAGACCGCATGAGCGGAGTGGCCATTGTTACAGCACCGGGGCATATGAAGGTTGGACACGTGGCCACATATTTGGTGACAATGCATGGGGAGCCACCACGTGTAAAGTCAAGGCACTCGAGGAGGCGTCACTTTAGCTCCTCATTTAATGTTAAAGCCACGTGCAGCTCTATAAAAGAGGGTCGCCCTAAGAGAATTTTTGCCAGTTCGCGCCTTCTTTCAATTTTCTCTTGTGCTTTCACCTCCTCCGTCCTTTCACGAATTTCGACCCTATAATCATTTACGCTTCCTCCTGCTTTTGACATTTTTGGATTTCTCCTAATGAGCTCCTTCTTCCTCTCTCTTTTTCTTTTTAACAATGTTAGGCCCCACAAGCCCTAGGGTGGGAGAATACAGCGGTGAGGGTGAAGCGAGCGGCTTTTGGTTGACTTCGGAATCACCCTCACTGTTGGCAGAGGTTGTCGGAAAGGCGAACCTCCTGTTTTTCCATTCGCAGAGGGTTGTAGACCCTCCGGTAGAGAGGTCGATGGCGTAAGTGGAGGCATTGGATTCACTTCTTGACCATATAGCCGTTGGGGGCTCTTCGACCATCATGATTTTAAGGGAGGCGGAGAGGAGGAAATTGAGATCGAAGAATGGGTTAAAGGACTCGTACCTTCAGTGACGACAGCAGAAGAGCTGTTAAAGATCTGATCCAGATATCACATTCCAGATTCAGTCATTTTGACTCTTCCTCGGCCTGGAGAGTTGCCCGACCAACCTCCACCTGGAGTAGTTGCGATTTTTCTTGTTGTGCTGTAATGCGATCTCTGGTTGCCGCTCCAAAAGATTGCTCAAGAACTACTAGGCAGTCTGGGGATAGCCATGGGACAAGTTGTACCAAACGGGTGGAGGGACTTGTTCAACTACGCGGTGCTTTGGGCAGAGACACGACAACCCGAGCTAAGTGTGAATGAACTTCTCCATTTATACCAAGTGCAGGCTCACACCCAGCATCCCGGTTGGTTCTTCTTCTGCTCCTAACGAAACACCGACGGGCCCTTAATAATTAACTCCCATTCATTGAACAAGCGCTGGAGAGATAAGTGGTTTTGGGCCCTCAGTAGGTGGGAGTCAGCTGAGGCTGGACCTATCCATCCCTTTGTTCCTCGAGCTTTTTATGCAGCGGCAGGTAAAGTTGATGTGGTTTACTGCCTTTTTTCTTAACTCATTTTTACCCAATCGAGGAAGTAACTTCTCTATTTTTCAGCAATACTGAAGCATCCTCCAAACCTTGACTCGGATTCTCTGACCTTTTCGAGCCCTTGATCCAGAGAGGAGATCTTGTAAGAGGCTTCTCCAACCGAAGCTTCTTTTTAAGTGGGGCTTCGATTTCATAGTGACTGATGAGGAACTTATCCGTTGTTTTTTTTTTTTTTGCTTGTTCGACTATACTAATGTTCATCCTTCTCTGAATACAGACATGTCTGAGGCTCGACCTTCTCTCCGTCCGCCGTCTCAAATTCGACCCCCACCTCGCTCTGGCTCCCGGGCCTCGAAGAGACATAAGGCGGTCTCAAAGGGCCCGGTAAGGACCGCCCCCTTGATTTGTTGACTGTTATCGAGGTTAATGAAGGTACAGAGGCGGTGGAGGCGATGGAAATGGTCACCTCAAAGGCAGGGGCAACTGAGGCGGTGGCAACGCCTTCTGAGGTGCCTCGGGAAGCTCCCGAGTCTGAGCCGGTTGAAACCTCCACTACTTCGAGAGCTAAGGAGAGGGAGCCATGGAGGATGAGAGCAGCCGAGGAAAAGAGGATAGCCTTCCGTCAGAAGGTTGAAGAGATGCTTCCTTGGGCGAGTCAGCAGATATTCGCGGGGGAGTTCTTCGGCCTTCTGGAGGTGGCTTCCGTGGATGATACCAACTGTAACATCCTGAATTTTCACGGCCAGAGTATGTACTTGTGCCCGAGAAAATTGGGTGTTAATAATGTATAAGTAGATGCTCTAAAACCGCACCCTATTTTATTTTATTTTTTGTTACATCCAAATACATTCATGAAGGTAACATTTACAATAATAAAATTAACTGTATTGATTATATATCATTAGAGTAAAAGGAATAATCAAGGCCTCATAATAGGAGGTTTATTACAACATCAAAATTCACAATGAAAGCATAAAACTAAAGAAATAATGTCTTTATATTCTTTTGGTGTAGTCTTCTATAGAAAGTCGGTCCTCTAAGTTTTCAATCTATTCATCACCTACAACATCTGTACGGTTGGGAGAGGGTCAATGCCCTACTCATAGAGAAAGTTATCCTTTAAGATTAACAATAATTCAAGAGTATTCATAAAAGTAAAGCAAGGGTCTGATAAATCTCGTGCTCCACTAACACGAAGGTATCAGCATGCGTAAACTTTACATGAGATGCATGCCTAACAAAGTATGTGGGGCTCATCATACGTGATGATCATCACATTGTGGAATACGATTTATAGATAATCGGCTCGACTCGTATCACATAACTACAGATATTCACCAGCATGACCAACGCTACCGTGGATTTACGAGGGGACCTCAAAGCGCACAACAACATGAGCTGGGTGAATTATGTGACACGATTGTTTATAGAGTGACTATTTGTGACATCCAATCCCGGAGTAATGTGACACTGAATCTGTGAATTACACACATTGATTTGTGCACCACTACCCAAAGGTTCAAGGACTTAAGTACCCTAAGAGGGTCTCTACCCAGAGCGCATTACGTCCATGATAGAATATTTGAATCACTAGTTGTGATACATCTTACACATCACTGAATATTCTTAAAACATATAATTGAATCTGAATAATGAAGGAAATAAACTGAATTATGGAGTTCCTGGAATAGTAAGACCCATGCCCAAGCCGAAAAGATAAACGAAGCAAAAATAATAAAGAGAAGAGCGACAAGGGTCGACTCAACACAAGTGGCAATAGCCAACATAATAAGAGAAGAGTGACAATGGTCAAATCTATAATAAGGGGAGTGGCAATAGCCAACTCAAATAAAGAGATGAGTGGCAGAGCCAACTCAAATAAAAAGACGAGGCAAGGGAAAGGCTTATATCCATGGCCTCACATAAATTCAAAGAAATCTCTTATATTTGACATCATGTCGTAAACCCAAAGGGCCAGTAATCGTAATGATAATAACGGAATCAATTGATAGGATAATTCCCAGAAAATATAAACATGAACAGCGAGATAATTCACATCATTAAAGACATGAAAAGATAGAAGAATTCATATCATAAAAGGCACGAAAGAGGCCAATAATTGATGGTGAAACATATAATAGCATGGAAGATTCAAAGTAACATGAAGGCATGTAAAATGCAAGATAAAATAACATGAAGGCATGTATAAGGCCAAATGAAATAATAGACAGGCATAAAAAAAAAAGATAAATATAACGACTTAAATTACTGTGAGCTTAAAGGATAAAACCCTCACCTTGTTTGGGTGTCTTTTTAAGTTTTAATTATTCGGGTAACTTTAGGACTAATTGTGCTCCACCTGTTTTGAATTCAACTAAACAGATTTAGAGTCTAGGCTTATGCAAACCTAAGTATTGGGGATTTGGGTGCCCCTCACTGAGTCTTCTTGATCTTATTTTGGTGGGGTTTTCTATTACTACAAGTGAAGAGGTTTGAAAGAGAGTTGTAAGGGAAAGGAGGAGGAATGAAGTTTACATGTCAATCTAACCTGAATGGATGCTGGGGTCTGGTGAGCCTGACCGATATCCGACTTCCCTCCTTCCTTTTTCTTCCTTCTTTCTTTCTTTCCTTTTCTTCTTCCTACTCTTACCGGATCCTTTGCTCTCTCTCGTTTCTTCCCTCCTCTTTTCTTTCTCTCTTTCCTTCGTCAATCACAGCCCTTTATAGGAAAAATGCATTCCAAATCTTTCTTGCGTAGCTCTCGTTACGCAGTCGGAGTTTTCCAATGAATTACGCAGTTTCTTGTGTGCGTAGCAAAAGGAGAGGAGTGGTCCTATTTTTCCTCCTCTAGTCTACGTGGAGAGGATAGGTTTCCATTATGGGGGGTTCGGACGAAACATGGATTGCGTCTTACCCCCCCCCCCCCCCCCTCCAGACGTTAATCCGTCACCGTTCGGGCAGGGCTTTATGGCGCCCACCATTATGTAATTATTTTATCCACACTATTAATCATTTGTATATGATCATTTTAAGGTACGAGCCAAAAATTGAAGCAGATACACAGCTCCAGTGGATCACATCAAAAGAAGTTGCAGTGATAATGACTACCACCATTGAAACCTTTCTAAGGGCCACCGTAATGTTTTTTTTACCACCCAACCTATTAATAAGGTAATACAAACTTGGATGAAGTAAAAACACAAATTTCAGCTTGATCTGGCACTTCTCCATCTCCCAAGAAGTTTTTAATGGTGGATGTTCAATCCCCACTTTATGGTCCACTTAAACCCTGGAACTACCTCAATTTTTGGTTCATACATTAAAATGATCATATAAAAAATAGTAATGGTACGGATAAAATAATTACATTACGGTGGGCCCCACAGAGTCCTGCCCAAATGGATTACCATCCGGGCGGGGGTAGGACGCAATCCACGTCCGGTTCGGACGACCAAGATGCCGGCAGATTGCGTGGCTAAATCTTAGTGTGACCCCTTTTCTCGGACAGTAGTTTTCCAGTAGACAGGTTTGCGCCCGCGATTACTTGACGAGTACATGTATGGGGATTGACGGTTCTGTATTCTTGGCTGAGGTCGAGTGCTCGACTCAATGGAAGGTTCAGATTACTCCAATCTGCTGAAATGGTGACCCACCTAGATCAGATGCGTCTGCTCCCCTCGCTTGGCGGTGAAGTTATTTCGTGTGAGAGAATCCGCAAAAATTGAACATCTATTCGCAGCTATATTCTCATTTACGCATTACCTACGTGTGATGATGTGGAGGCCACTATGATGTTTCCTTGAGAAATCCACTCCATTCACCACCTTTGTATCACTATGTTAGGACACGGGGTCAAATTTGAGGCAATTCGGTTAGTGGAGTTGGCCATAAGGAGTGTCTAATAGCAGCCAACACTCACCCTTAAATCCCATGCACGAGAAACGTAGCTTGCTGTGAAAATTTGAATGAATTGAGTTATTTTGTGTGAAGTCCACTTTACTACTTGTAGTTGTATGATCTGCTCTGTTCATTGAGTTTAACATGCCCTGTTAGGATTAGGGTCCAAAAATGGGGCAGATCCGTTGATCGGGTGGGCCATACTATCCAATCAAGCATCAATGGTGGCAAGTAATGGCATTCACTATTTACGAACTCACCCTCCATTTCTCAACCGGCGTCCGACGCCCATTATGATGAAATGTGTCGTTCGAATGTCTTGACATTTGGCGGACATGCATCATTTTTCGTACTCTTTTCTGCGATTCAGTTTGGGTCCCGATCTCTCGAGGATCAATAAGATGTTCTTTTAATGGCTAATATACTTCAAAATTTTGAAATAATATTTGTACACCTCTAATCGACAAGTTACAGGGCAGTTTAGACCTAGAACCTGAGATCTTCATGATGATCAGTTTACCGTAATGTTCTTGTGGCCCATTTGGCAGATTTGAATATGGAGGGTCAGATGACTAGCTAAAAATAAGGAAACTTGATGGTTAGCACTCTTACTATGTATGTAGGTGGGTATACGGTGAGTTTCGTAAATGGATAGATGTAAAATGGGTTTCAGGAGGATTATGGGTAAAGCTTGTGTATCGTCATATTAGAGTGTCTTATTCACATGTTTAGGTTTCTCAAATCGTAATTCTGATGGCGGCTTAAGCATATTCATAGGTTCTGAACAAGATGATCGGATTAGAATCTTGATCTGATAAGTATACGAACAAATGTAGAAGTCAAGTAATTAATTTACTATGATCTAAGGGATGAAATTCGACGTGTATGGTTAATTTATGATAATTAGGGTTAGTATAAAATTTCATATGGAATGGATTATAGGAACCATGTGATCTAGAGTTCAGGGGTCTAGGACAATGGCATTTTCATAATTATTGTTGATCTGTGAGTTTTAGGAAATTCAATGGCCCCACATGGTTATAGGCGTGTTTTTAAGAAATTCTTATAAAAGGATATATATCTAAATCGCTACGGATAGGGAGTTATTCATTGTGCCCTTCGTGGGAAGGTACTTAAATCAGATCATGCAATCGATGGTCATCCCTGGAAATCAATGGTTAGGTGGCTTGATCTATTAATGAGGGTCATTTCTAATGGTTAGGTTTGTATCAGGGCAAGGATGTACGGGTAGGATAGCTAGATTGATGTCACACACATATAAATATTATGTTACTTTTCACGGTAACGCTCAAGAACTTTCAATACTCGGTATTGAAAAGTTCGGGGTGTTAAAGTGTGGCCTCGTGATTGGCAAAGGTTAGGCTATCCTTTGAACAAGCTACCACAGAACGGGCCATGGCTCAAAGGAAGCTTCAGGAGCTCGCGAAGGGGACCAAGGCCGCCCTTGCGACTGCGAGAGATGAGGTGGTGGAAGAGTTCCTTTCATCTTCGGCTTTCGAGGAGGAGCGGACCCTGGTTTATCGAGAGGGTTACACTAAATGTATCGAAGTGATGAAGGGCGCTTTTCCCACCTAGATCTGTCCGGCTTTAATGAGGGCAAGTCGAGGTCCGGTGGCAAGGCGGCAGCTGACCCCGAGGCATACACTTATGACACCTCTGCTACTACTCCTAATGCAGCTCCATCAGCATCTACTGGGTTAGCTCCTGGTGTAGCAGGTGAGGCCAAGCCCTGAAGTTGGCATGGAGGAGAAAAATTCCTTTATATTCCCCACATCTGCTTCAAGCACTTCAAGTACACCAAGCCTCGGGATCGAGCATGTCAACAGCGTCGAGCGTCGTCTTTTATCAATATACGAGTGTAGAATATGTAAGACCCGTATCCTAGACCGTACCATTTCGTAGACTTCCGCGGTCTTACCGGTCGAATTTTGGCAACCTTCGACCCTTAACCGATATCGACGGGCGACCCTGATTCATATGCCGTCAACCTATATCAACTCAACCCAAGACCAATACCATAGTGACCGCGCCATCGCTGCGGTTCCAATGCCGTGACTTGCGCACCGAGGCGATACCCTGGTCAAGAGTTGTAGGCCGATGTTCGGTGCGAGGAAAACGCCGCGCATTGCGAAACCCAAGAGAATCTCTACGAGATGTCACATCAATCCATCAATCAATCAATCCATCACATGTCAAGTACACATCACCTTTCACCCATTCCCAAGCTACCATAAAAGTCAAGGATTTCTTATAAAGCTCATACCTCTCTTACACCAAAAGCCCTCAAAGTCAAAAAGTTTTTACACCTCCCATGCCTTTCTTACACAAATGGCCACAAAAGTCAAGGTTTTCTTACACACCTATCATTCATCCACCCATCCATCACCCATCTCTCTCTACAACACTCTCTCTCTTTCTCATTTCTCATCTCATTCTCTCCAAGCAAAGCTCCATACGTATGAGCTCTCCCTCCCTTTCAAAAAAAAAAAACTCTAAGTGTGGCCCACCTTTCCTACCCCATGATCTCCCCATCCTAACCATCCATTCCCCATCTCCTCCATTGAAATCCTAGCTAAGGTGCTAAGGGACCCTTAGGAGCAAGAAGATCGGACGGTGGGTGCATGATCGTAGTAGTTTTTTCTATTTTTGAGATGGGCCAAGTGAGGCCAACCGATCAATGGTTTGGATCTCACTTGGGACCCTAAGATGTGGTCGATGGCCCACTAGGATCATCATGATCATTCCATGATGGGGCCATTCTCCATGGACCCCATCATGATATTTATTTCATTGCAAGAAAGGAGTCATCTAGACTTTAAATCTTAGTGGGGAAGGGATCTCCACCGTTGATTTTGAACAATGGGTCCTCATACAATAGGACCCCCTTGATGTACGTTGTAGATCTTGAAACGGAGGGCCCATAGTGTCGGGGTCCCTCCATCATCGCGTGTCTCTCTCTTTCTCTCTCTCTCTTTCATATATTTTTTTTTGTGTGTGATAATGATGTTGTGTGGCCCACTTGGATGAACCTCACCATGATGTAAGTATTTTGTCCCAAACCATCTACAAGTAGGGCCCACATGATATATGACGTACCCACACCTTCCATCATTTGGTGGCCCACTCGAGCTGGGCCCACCTCAATATATGTCAACCGTCCAGCGTCCAGGGACGCTGGACGTCAGTAAGGAAAACATAAATACAAGCTTGGTTCCAAGCTTTGGGAATAGGCCCTCATGTAGGCCCCACCTTGATGTTTAGGGACAATCCAAGCCGTCCATCCTCTTACCCATCTCTTTTTAGGCATTGAGTCAAGAGTTGGGGTTGTTTGGAAGATCTGGTGAGCCATAGCATCGAAGAATGCATCATTGCCATTCAAGAATCCTTTTCTTATTTTATTTCATTTTCTAATCACAAAAAATTTCAAACTTTAGACTCGTTGGATTCGTTGCGAGCTGAGAAATCCTATGGCTGGAGTGGATTCGCTTAGAGCGGGCCCCACACTTAAAAAACTCCAGAAAAATAGATTTTTACCAAATTTTGAAAACAAGGCAGAGGCTCTGCCTCTGCCCTCTGACATGCAGCAGCAGCAGCTGCACGCTGCTACGTGCAGCGTATGGGACGGGCGGACGTCAAGGCCCACGGCCCTGCATGTAGGCCCCACCGTGATGCTTATTTGTCATCCAAGCTGTTCATGAGGTGGGCCCCCTCCAAATTTTGGCCTCAACCACTGATCAGGTGGTCCACACCATAGGAAACAGTGGAATTGAACTCTACCATTAAAAATATTTTTTGGGGCCACAAAAGCTTAAGATCGAAATGAAATTTGTGTTTTCTCTTCATCTAGGATAGAGTGACCTTATGAACGGATCGGATGGCGTATAAACATTGAGGTGGGCCCCACGTGGAGCCCACAGTGATGTATGTACTGCTTCCACCGTCCGCTGGACGGTGGAGCCCACTTGATGCATGCGTTTTATTCACGCCACTCCAGGCGTGCGCGTGTGGTGTGTGGGCGTGCATGTGTGTTGCTGTATGTGTGCAACGTGTGTGTGTGTGTGTATAAATATATTATATTATTTATAATATTGTATATCTATATATATACATATATATACTTATACTATATGAAATTATATATATTATACTATTTATAATATGCATGATGGTGGGCTTTCATGTGGGCCCCCACCCTTGATACAGATGAAAAGAGTTAAAGAATGGGCCAAAATCCATAGTCCGAGTGGACCCCACCTTGGCATATTTTTTAGGCTTATTTTTATGTAATCATAGTGGATCATTGGGGTCCACTTTGATGTGGATCTTAGGCCCATGGAATGGGGTCATTTGGTGTATTATAAGGCCCATGGAAATGGACCCATTTGATGTGTTCCAAGGCCCATGGGATTAGGCCCATTTAATGTAATTTAAGGCCCAAGGGAGTGGACCCATTTGATGCATTCCAAGGTCTATGGGATTGGACCCATTTGATGTATTTTAAAGCCTATGAGGTTAGGCCCATTTGATGCAATCTACGGCTCACGGGTTATGACCCATTGCAATGCACATGAGGCCCATTGGAGTGGTCCATTTATGTGGCTCATTTGATGAGTAAAAAGGCCCATATGATATGGCCCATTTGATGTATTTAAGGCCCAATGGGATGTACCTAAGGTCCATTGCAATGTGTGAGCCCAACACGGATTATGTAACGATGTTTACGACAATCGTGCCTTGGGAGCAATGTTGGTTTGACGTCCACATTGCGAGCGTAATGCTGGTTGGATGTCCACATTACGACTCTCCTTAGGGCCCATTATTAGGCCGTACTTATTATGTATAGGCCATTCAGGCCCATCTGTATTGTAAGGACAGTTCATCTCATTATAACATGTTTAGTATAATTCCATGACTCGTGATCATACGCATCATATGTATGCTTGATATGAGGAGTGACTGATCATAGCATATGCCTTCGGGCAGACTGTTTATGGGACCCCGATTAGGCGGTGTTGTCCTGCATGAGCACACGATACGTGTAAGGATTTGCTGCATGATTGGATAGTGTAATTCATGCATTTTGTATTGTGTGATATGGTTACTGTACGCCCTAACGACATCGGGGCCATAGCCTCCACAGACAGATCGTGGTTGAAAGGATTAGATACCGAAAATTTTATTCTACATGGGGTGCTATAGATATCCCTGGGTGAAAGTCCCTAAACCCTTATGATACCAAGAGGTTGCTCTAACGTCTAGACCGAGTGGGTAGATGAGCGTTGAGTTTCGATTACCAGACAGTTGCGCTCTCCACTGTGTCATGGTCGGTTGGAAGAGGGTGCGGCCTTACCCGCTCGAGTGTAGGGGGCAATGCTAGGCTGAGTCTGACCAACTCGAGGAATGGGTCCGCTATCGACGAGTCATGCCCGATATTGGCAGACGAATAGTGAGGTCTCTTCCACTTACCTTATTGTGCGTGATGAGGCGGCGATCTGGTTTAGAGTGTACTAGACCCCAGTGATATCCCAAAGATGAGCTGTATTGATGTGTGGACATAGATGAGGATTTGTATGCTTGAGTTGCATTTCACATCACATAGCCTTGGGATGGCCAATATCATTCATGTCTTGCATCGCATAGCCTTGGTACGGCTCATGATATTATGGATCCATCTGCATATTCCGCATTACTCTGATATTGCATGATCATATTACTACCTTGCTCACACACTTTCACCACCCTCTAAGCTTTCTATAAGCTTATGCATGACCGTTGCGTGTAGGTGACGTTGGATCGCAACAGCGCTGAGGCTTGAGCACGTGGCAGATTACTCCGGAGTTTTTGTTCATCATCATTGTATTTCTCTTTATGCTCATTGTACTTATAAAGTTTTTGATCATAGTAGAAATGTAATGGAATTCTTGGTTGTTGTTTGTAGGTTATGCCTTTGGTTATACTTATTACGAATCAAACTGACATTGAAAATCCTCCTCGTAGCATCCCAGGATCGGAACCTGGCGAATGGGCACTAGGAGCCGAGAATGGGGTTCTACGGAGGCTGTCGGCGCCGAATTCGGCGATCGAAAATTTTGTGAGCCCGGTTTCTTAGTTTGGGGCGTGACAGAACACTTATCGTTATATTATTCTGGCTCAATTATAATTAATGAACTGATTAATGTAACACTTTGTTGATTAATGAATATATGTTTTTTGCTTATTCGGCATTATACACATTTCTCTTCGTTTGATTTTTCAAGTGTTTAGACAATGAAACCGAGTATGGATCACTTTTTAGCCAAACTATGGATAGTATATCTTAAGATGCTTGGCATTCCACAGGTGAGGTAGGAGCTGCCCTGTTAGGTCTTCCAGTCGATAAGTACCTGGTCGGATAGCATTGACGATTATGTAGGGGCCTTCCCAATTGGGGCCCAGTACTGTTCCTGCTTCGCTTTCTTTAGTGTTCTGAAAAGTTCTTCGAAGGACTAAGTCTCTCGCTCGGAATTGCCTAACTTTGACTCGGGCGTTGTAAGACCTAGACATCAATCGTTGGTAGGCGATTGTCCGAAGCCGAGCCAATTCTCTAATTTCATCTAGGAAGTCGAGGTTGAGAGTTAGCAGCTCCTCATTGTTTTGCTCGTCATATGAACTTACCCGGGTGGTAGGTAGGCCGATTTCCACAAGGATGACTGCTTCCGAGCCATGGGCTAACAAAAAGGGGGTTTCTCCTGTCGCAGTTCGGGCTGTAGTTCGGTATACCCAAAGGACTTTGAGAAGTTCTTCAGCCCATGCTCCTTTGGCTCGGTCCAGCTTAGTCCAGAAGTATTTGATAACCTTTTTGACGGATTCAACTTGTCCGTTTGCCTATGGATGACACGGGGACGAGTAAATGTTCCTGATTCATAGATTTCGGCACATTTCCTAATACTGCTTACTGTCAAACTGCTTCCCATTGTCAGAGACAATAGTCTGAGGTATTCCAAATCGACAGATGATGTTTTTCAAAACAAAATCCATGATCTTTTATTTGGTTATCTTGGCTAGGGGTTCAGCCTCGGCCCATTTGGTGAAATAGTCGACAGTGACGACAATAAACTTCGTCTGTCCTTTCCCCAGAGGGAACGGTCCGATGATGTCAATTCCCCATTAGGCGAAAGGCCAAGGTCTGGCCATTAGCGTCTACTCTTCATGCGGCTGTCGAGGGATAGTAGCAAACCTCTAACATTTATCGCAACCCTGGATGAGTTTCTTAGCGTCTCGCTGAATGGTCAACCAGTAATATTCCTACTAAATGACTTTGTGAGCCAGGGATCGACTGCCCGAGTGATTACCACAAATGCTTTCATGAATTTCCCATAGAATATAATCGGGTTTCAGGCATCGTAAGAAGGGCGCATAGTATCCTTTCTTGTATAGAACATCGCTAAGCACAGTGTAGTAGGCCGCACGAACCTTCATTCGTCAAGCCTCGGTTCGATCTTCAGGGAGTTCATCAGTTTCCAAGTATTTGATGATTGGGTCAAGCTAAGATGGTTCAAAATCGATGAGGAGCAAGGTGGAAGACTCGGTTCCCCCAATGCTTAGCTCAGCCACAAATTCGATAAGAACAGATCTGGGGATATCATCTTCATCAGCTGAGGCAAGTTTTGCTAGTAGGTCGGCTTTAGCATTCTTCGCCCTTGGGATCTGGGTAACAAAACATTGATGGAACCCAGCGATCATCTCTCTGGCATTTGCAAGATAAGTTTTCAGTCTTTCCTTCCTGGATTGATATATGTCAACTATTTGATTGACGACTAGTTGAGAGTCACTATACATGTTCAGATGAGTGGCCCCTAGACTGGCCGCTAACCGAAGTCCTAGGAGGAGAACTTTATATTTGGCTATATTGTTAGAAGCCTGAAATTCAAGTCTCAAGGCATACTGAATGACTGTGTGATCAAGAGTTTTCAAGACTACCCCTACCCTGCTTACCTTAGAGTTAGATGAGTCATCAACGTAAAGAGACCAAAAGGGAGAGGCGGGAGAGAAGCGATCGGACGACTCTTCTGGGTCAGCAATAGAATTTGTGGGTTGCACTATGACTTTGACTATAAAGTCTGCCACGACTTATCCCTTTATTCGGATGATCCAATTTGGACAGTCTTCGAAAGGTCCGACTCATTCAAGGGTACTTAAATGAGCTCTTCCATAGGCTGGCTATGGCCGAGAGATTCGTCGCGCAGATCTAGGGTTTCAATCGTCGTGACCTCCGTAAGTGCTCGCAAGACAGTAGCATAACATTGTCAAGCGTCGTACTAGTCTCCCTTTACCACTCCAATACCGTTCTCAGTCGGAAACTTCATGGACAAGTGATAAGTTGAGATGATGGCTCGGAGGAGACAGAGAGAAGGTCGAGCGAGGATAGCTTTGTAAACTGAAGATTGATCAACCACTAAAAAGTCAATCATAATAGTGGCTTGACTCGGCACTTCCCCAGTAGTAAGCAGGAGGCAAATTGCTCCTTTGGGAAGAATTTGTCTACCTGAGAATCCGATTAAGGGAGTCCTTATAGGTCTCGGAGTCGATCGTCCGACGCCCATCTTGTCGAATGCTTGTGTAAACAGTACGTCCACAAATGAACCCATGTTGATGAGAACTCTGAAGACCCGACGGTTTGCGATAGTAACAGTGACGACTAAAGCGTCATCATGTGGGTAATGAATACCTTTCGCGTTTTCCTCTGTGAACGTTACAGCATACTTTTCGAGCTTTCTTTCCTTCGGAGGCTAAGCTAGAATAATAATTTCAGACTTAGGCCGACCAATATTCCTCACATGCTTTTTTCGAGCATTACTTAAATCACCTCCACCCAAATGGCCACCGATAATAGTCCCGATATCCTCAGTGGAACGGTTATCGTTTGGGCGTTCTTCCGTGGTTTTGGCTCCAGGATCGACATGCTCGCTGAGATGGCCCTCTTGGATGAGCCTCTCAATCTTTTATTTCAAATTATAACAATTGCTAGTGTTATGTTCATGATCACAATGGAAATGGCAGTATTTGCTTTTATTCCATCAGTTCGGGTTACTCCAAAGTCTGTCTGGCCAATTGACGAATCCTTCGCCTTTGATCACCATTAATACCTAATCTTGTGACTTGTTGAGCGGAGTGTACGTTGAAAATTTATAATCAAGCCGTTTTCCCGACCTTCGTTCATCGCGAGACCGATAATCTTTTCACTTTTTACTACTAGCCGAGTCAACTTCTTTTTTGGCTGACTCTTTGGCTAGGGTTTTCACATTTTAGGCAGCCTCGCGCAGGATTCAGGTTTCTTCAGCTTCTGCATACTTATCTGAACGATCCATGAATTCGGCCAGAGTAGTGGGTGAGTTCTTGTCTAGATATGTAAGAAACAGCTTGTCTCGGACACCTTGCATAATTGAATTGAGAGATGTCTCATCTGAGTGCTTCCGGACTTGGAGTGATTCAAAATTGAAGCGCTTGATATAATCCTTAAGTAGCTCTCCCTCCTTTTAAATTATATTATTCAAATGCGCAGATGACTTCAATTTTTTCTTCCTACCAAAAAAAATTGGCAAGGAAAGCGTCGTTGAGTTCAGTGAAGGAGCTGATCGACTTCGATTTCAACTGTTTAAACTAAAGCCGAGCTATGTCGGCCAAAGTGAGAGAGAAGGCCCAGCACATCACAGTGTCCGAGGTGTCATGCAATTCCATGTAAGTATGAAAGGACTTAATGTGCTTGGTTGGATCGGTTCTATCGGTGAACAGCTGGATTTGAGGAAGGCGGAACTGCTCTAATAACCAAGCTTGATGATTTCCTCCGTGAACGGGGTTACCTTTACCTCTAGTCTGGTTTGATTGGCGTACTGGTTTTACTTCATATTTGTGATTTCCTCTTGCATTTCTTTTCATAGGTCCTACATATCATCTTTCCAGGGCTCGTCACAATCAGTTGTGCCCTCAACAAGGGGCCTATTACGCCTTCTCCGATCTATTTCATGTCGTAGATCGGTGGCAGGCAGTGAAGCGGTCATAGAGACATGGGACGTGTCAGTTCAACTGGAACTTGGTGCTCGCTTTACTGAGGGACACTTCAAGGCACAACGGGTTGAGGATCAACGAATTGGCGTTGAGCATTAGTTCGGCCAATGCCTTACTGGGGCGGCTAGACATGCTAACGATGAATTTGTTCCAGCATCTGCTTCATATAATTTAGGTTGGTCCTAAGATCTTGGACTTCCTTGTCTAATCGTCCATTGCCACAATTTTGTTGCATGTGTCTAGTTGAAACGGAGGTTGCTTGATGGCCCACAGAACCTTATCAATTAGCAGGTTGGTTCTAGGCTGCTTGGGCATGAGCTCCATTTATACTGGGGGGGCCTTCAATCACCAGTTGTCTGGTGACTGGGATCTCATTGGGCTCATTCCGAATGGTTCTTCTTGTTCTCGCCATTAGAGAGTGCTCTGTACCTGGAGAAAATGACTTTTCGTATCATTTTCCACGGACGGCGCCAAACTATTGATTTTGTTTTTGGCTCGCCTCTTATATGACCCTAGAATCTGCATACGTAAGAAGGAAAAGGTGACCCTGGTCTTTCCAGGGGACCCTCCGATGCTAAAGTCAGAATCTAGGTCTCTTTTAAAATTTTTTTAAGGTGAGAATTTATGCATACCTTTTACCATGAGGATCTCTGTATTTCTAATGGCGTGTACCCCGTAGGGCTTTCGTATTCCTTAGGGTAAATCCCGTAAAGGTAGATTTCAATTAAGGATCCGTAATCCCTGCTACCTCTAGATTCCCGGAGATTATTATCTCATCTTCCAAATATCTCGGATAGAATCCAAAGTTATACTAGGTAACTTTCAGATATGGAGCAATATACCTCGGCCGATGCTTATCTTTCCGACATTATCGTGCTGAGACAAACTCTATGGCTGATTCTCCACCTACTCTATTGACCAACTCAGTCCTTAAGTTGGACTAAATTTTGGGTGGCTCTAGGATCGAATGATCTTAATCTGTTGGTTTAGGCTTTCCTTGGTGAGGCTTCGATTAGGCCTTGAGGTGCACTTCCTCCCTTGGAGGTTTCGCCTTATGGCTCTGGATGCTCAGGCTACGGCTGTGTCAGGGACCTCACGGTTCGAGCTACATCTCTCCATCCAGCATTCTTATGGACTTTGGGCTTTATTCGGAGTCAGCATCCAATGAGTTCGAGCTATTGCTTCACTATTCTTCCGCTTTTCTAGCTGACTCAAGGATTTGTCCTATTTTTTCCCCAACACCATTCATAATAGGAATTGGCCTAAATTGGATCTATCCTGTCATCATATTCATAATTAGAAGTAACTCTTAAGTTTCAATTACATTCCTTTCAATTCCAACTTGAATATAAAGTAATTATAGTTCAGACGTAGGCCTTCAGTAGAGCTCAACACAAATCAACCTATAGCTCAATTAACTTGTTCGAATCGACTCGACTTGGCATGAAAGTTGGGTTTGGGCCGAGCAAAGCTATTTAATTTGAGTCTCCAGTTTTTAATTGAACCAAAAAAACAAAAGACAGAGAGAGAGAGAGAGAGAGAGAGAGAGAGAGAGAGAGAGAGAGAGAGAGAGAGAGAGAGAGAGAAGAAGAAGAAGAAGAAGAAGAAGATAAAGAAACTCCTGTTCATACTGGTTAGTTTGCAGCTTTCTAATTTTATTTTATTTTTTTGGATTAATAATGAATTTTTTAAAAAGGAGTTTCTTTTGAGTAGGTGTTGCTTCAAGATCCCACGGATGATAATGTTATTCCCATTGTCAAGGAGCTTCGTAGGCGTTTGGCACTTGCAAATATCATTCGCCAGGCAGAGGGAGATGGGAAGGAACACCCAAGCCCGCAAAATGATGCTGAAGCTGGCGAAGAAGATGGTACGTCAGTATACTAATGTTTTTCTGATGTTTGTCTGTGGTATCGACTTTGCCCCTTGATGTTTGAACTAACTTCACCATTCTTTCTTTCATTCTTGTGTTTTGGAAAATCTGTGATTGCTTTTGATGCAAGTGGATAGTGGATCCCCACGAGTGGACACCACTTGATCACTTGCATGGGACCCACATGGCCATGTGTGATCTCACATTAGGCTCATGTGAGAAGAGCTACTTTGGTTGTTATTTTTTGGATTATTATTTTAAAATAAAGGTAAAATACCAAATTATTCTCGGGCTACTAGTAAAAGGCATTGTAAGCGTGGACATTCTCATCTTTTCATCTACCATTATGGTTTTTTTTCTAATATTTGAAATTATGTAAGTCCCTTATGGGATTTGTGACTTTTCTCGGCATGATTGCTAGTTTCTTCATTTTAGCAAAATCCGGTGCTTCCAGTTGCACAAGTTTTTTAGTATGATCAGCTCTTTTCATTTTCTTTTTTGCTTTTTTTAAATTTTAGAATTGATTTTTCTATCTTTCATTTAGATGTATGCTATTTTTTTGATGTCCTGATGGGGCTGACTCATGCAATGTAGAGTCTCCATTTGAATTTCGGGCCCTGGAGGTAGCGTTGGAAGCCATTTGCAGTTTTCTTGATGCAAATACCTCAGAACTGGAGACTGCTGCTTACCCAGCTTTAGATGCGCTGACCTCCAAGGTAACTGGATTCCTTTTTCAATCTGTTCATGACCTTCTAATTTGGCTGGGAGAATAAAACTGAGTGGTGATTTGTTAGCATTTTTAAGAAAGATCTTTTCTATGTTACAGATGTGACTTGGATGAATGTCTCATTTGGGTTAGGAGATAATATGTAGGTTGAATTTGAAGGAATTTTAGGTTCAGAGTAAATTGTTGTACATTACATGCTTACATACATAAGCCCAGATAATTTCAATCGTACCACACCTTAATGAGTGTGCTAGATTTGAAGGCCGATCGCCCTCCCCTGAGGCCATTCTCTCCAAAATGAAGTGTTGGCTTTCTTTTGTGCTACCTCATTACGCAGAATACTTTCGTCCCTAGCCTCGAGGCAGTCTCGCTAATTTGTGCACTCACAATTCTTCTCGTCCCCCTCGCAAGTTCATGTATGTTAAATGGTTTAGGCCGTGCACAGGGTTTCTTAAGCTCAATGTTGATGGCTCTTCCCTAGCAAATCCCAGGCAGGCTGGGGGTGGCGGTATCTGCCGGGATTGTAATAAGAATATGGTGTTTTCCTTTTCTCACGGTTATGGGGTTGCCTCCAACAGCATTGCCGAGCTGCGAGCCATTCACGACGGCATTAAACGTTGTATCAAGTTTGGGCTGGAAAACGTTATAGTGGAATCCGATTCCAACTGGGCGGTTCATGGTCTGCTAAAGCCCTCATCCCTCTCTTGGAAGTGGAAATACTAGTCGACTAGAATAGAGGCTCTTTTGGGTCAAGGTTCCTTCTCGCTTCATCATATTTTCCGCGAAGCAAATGACCCAGCCGATAGCTTGGCGAAGCTTGGCAGTAATTGCCAATCTGACAATCTATTTCTAAGTGTCTCTTCTCTGCCCTGTCTTATCAAAGGCAAAGTTATGTTGGATAGGTCTGGTCTGGGAGCCTTGCGCTCGTTCTAGTGGCGAATGGGCACCTTTCTCCTTCGTCTTTGCCTCTTGGGGGCCGCGGTTTTGGCCATTTTCTGCTTCTTCTTCTTTTTCTGATCGGTCTATTGTTTTCCCTGTTACTTTTAGTGCATATGATAGGTGTGGCTAGAGTATTTTTTTTTAGCACTCCTGAAATTTAGGCGGGTTTGGTGGAGTCCGTGGTTTTTTTTTGTAGCTGGGGCTGCCCGTAGGGCCTGTAGTTTGGTGTAGGCTGGTTGGTCTTTTGTTTCGAATTCAATGAAATAGAGGCCTTGTTTTGTTATAAAAAAAAAGTATAATATGAATAGTAAGTTGTAAGATTTAAATTTAAAATAAAAAATATTTTAAAAAAAAAGAGTAGTTTTTTTTTTTTCTTTTCTTTACAAAAAAAATAAATTAAATCTTGATGGACTATGTGTCTAGCCTATTTCCACCTTAGTCGATGAAACCTTATGAGACTTGCTTATTTATACAAGGCACCTTAGAGGAGTTTCAGGTTAAAATGGGTGCGTCCCACTAATTTTCATGCAATAATTGAAATCTCTGAAACAGTTTCAGTCACTTCGACCCATTGCCAGTAGGCATCATGTGGATTTTTTTGGTTGGAATCCTTGCTGTAAATGAAATGTTAACCCCCTCAGTCTTTGTTTTGTTATCATATTTTCGTATTCTTGAATCATGATTGATTCATCTAAAACGATGACACAAACTCAATAGCTAGCAATTCTTATTTTCTTTTCTTTTTTAATATATTTTGTACTATGTTAACCATGAAAGACATGTACAACACAACCACCATTCAAGCTAAACCAGGGGAAAAAAACCCAGGAGAAGCCTATCGAAGCTACCTACTTCTATCTACTCGGCCAGGCCCACTGATAGCCCCAGAACAGACCTGCTAATGACTCCTAGGCCAACTTTATCAAGGAAAAGTTGGCCCCTGATTTGAGGAGGGAGGCCGAAGACATTTTGAGTAAGAACGAAGCCTTGAAACTCAGACCCAATGTGGGTCGTCCCATCTGTCAAACCATTCCCTTCCCTCGAAACATGAACAAAATTCACCAAACCGTTGTTCCTTAACCTGTCGATTCTCTGCAACCAGTACTTCCAATGCCAGCCAGCATTAGAACAACCAGTTGCTAGCTATTCTAGAAGGTGCTATTGTGTAGTGGAAATGAAACTTCCAGGTTATCTTCTTCCTTATCTAAGTTTTTAAAAAAAAAAAAAAATCATTTTATTCAGGAGAAGCTACTTTAACCAACCAACCCTACTATACTGAGTTTCCCATGCCAGATTTGCGAGAATCCAGTAGATCGATGGTTGAAAATTAATATTATTTTCATTTTTGCTATTTATAGTAAGTTTTAGTTCAATCACAACTCTTAATCCTTTTGGTTTTATGAGTCGTGCCCAACATCAAAAGGGCTTGGAAAATTAGAAGAATAGCATGGTTAGGCCAAATTGAATGCTTACTATTTTTGCCAAAAACCATGAAGTCTAGTAGAAATCATGACCATCTATAAATAATAAGTTTAGTATTTATAGTAAGTCACGTTTTGTAGGGAGTTTGAGTTAGAGTTTGATTCTGAAACTTCTTACTAGGTTTAATATCACTATTTAAAAGGTTGTAAATTCATTTTTATCATCAATTAATTTATTAGAATTTATTTTCATTTTTTGTTTTTCCTCGTGGATTCAAGGAATCTCTGTGAGGAGTCCAAAGAAGTTTCATGGATTCGGAGTAATTATACCCTGAGGAAGATGGTGATCAACCTTATCACGTTTATCCCTGCATCAATTGGTATCGGAGCGAGGACTCCCCTCGGACCGATGGAAAATAACTAAGGAATGAACCAAAATTTCATAAACAATGATCCCGGTATTTGTTATCTTTTTAAAAGAATGGAAGCTTTCCACCAAGAGAGTCAATTAACCATGTAAGGGTTGTAGGCAACCATCAACCGTCTTTTGAATATGCTAATTATACCCTTAGCCCAAGTGGCAATACATCGTTCAAGCTTTCGGTTGGTTTGGGAGTACTCTTCCCCAAGTTGCTAAAGTTCTGAAACAATTTTCAGAATCTCCTTGGGAGGCCGACGATTTACAGGGAGCTTAGCAGCGTCCCTGAGAAAGGGAAAGGGATCATGTAAGATTTCTTCTATGATTTGAATTGACAAGGCGAAGTAGTCCATGAAAGATGAAGTTTTCACAACAGAGGCTTTGGTTCGATTTGGTTCATGGTACAATTTGAACCCTAAGGACTGCTTTTATATAGTGAAAATGTTGCAGTTAATGTGCATGGGATACAGTGTGATGGTTGGTCATTCGAGGTTGAAGGAACCATTTCCGCGATCATGGGAATGTAGCAAAATAAATGGGATTTGCCCCAAAAATGAAATGTTACCAGCATGGCCAAGGTATGGTGCGTATGAGAAAAAATGGTTTAGTATTGAACATGCATACTAGAATGAAGGGGCCAAGCTAACTACTAAAGCTGCTATCTAAACCAGACGGTATGGCAAAAAAAAAGTATGTTTAAATTTTATTTAATAGTAGAATTTATTCATTGCCTTGACAGTCATCGACTGCATTGCTACATAGGGAAAATAGAAATAAGGAGCTTAAGAGCAATCGATTAGTCTAAATCTTCATCTTCTCAAACTCATCAAGGATATCCTACATCTCTATTTCGTTGTTTTCTTTGGAGGGAGCCTAGCTAGCCCCTTCTTTAATTACAGACATGAAGGGTAATCGAAGAAACTTTGCCCTCGGCCACCTTCCTAGCACTGAAACTTGCCTTCGAACGAGTCCGGTATAGAGTGAGTTGCTCATCCATGAATGCAAGATTGTTTGGGACATTCATTTCCCTAGCAAAGTAGGCAGTATCTTGTTCCTCCAATTCTTCCATCAGCCCAACATGATAAGACTACAATATCCCTAGCATGGTCTAGTTAAATCGGTGTGTTTGGACACACTGCAACTGCTCGTACCAAGCTAGTTTCTGTTTACCGCCTATTTCAGCATAATCTTCTTTGGCAGTAGCCTGCTACCGAAGATATTCTGAATTTACTCGGTTAACAAAGGTTAGCTCGTAGTACCGATCTCCCGTGGCATATAAATGCCTCAGTTTTTTTATAAGCTTTCCTAGCATAGCATCTGATTTGAGTGCCAAAGAGGCCTCTATTGCAAAATCATTGGCATCGAATAGTAGGCTAGAATGAAAATATTCCTACAAGCCCCATTCGAGAATTTCTTTCCAACATGATTCAGCACTCGCAATAAGTGTGGAAGGGCCAAAAACCATGGTGAGGGAATAAAGGAGTGATAATGTGAAATCGAAGTTATTGAATGATGTTTAAATAGATGCTCTTAATACCCATGATCTGGCACAATCGTGCCGACAATGATGGCACATGTTCCTATTTGTTAGGGACATGGGGGGTTGGAGCATAAAGTCCGAAAGCAACCCACATCTTACCAAATTTGTAGGGACTAGTCAACAATAGGTTACAGATGACAAGAACGAGAAATTAAATGAAAAAAGTGCTCAACGACCGGTTATATATAAAATAGAGGTGATTACATTCAAAATTTAAAGGATAGGAAACATTGTAATGATTCTCTGGTCATTCTTAGTTGATCATTCGTGGTCTGCAAGGATGCCTCCTTCTTAGTTGCCGACTAAGAAAGCCGACCGACGTCTTCTATCTAGGAGTGTACGACAATAGCTAGTTCAAGAACTTCTTCCTCCTTAAGGTATTCTGCATGCTTCCCTATGAATTTCTACTTCAATGTGATCAGCTCTGCCTCTAGAGTTGTGATCCTGATTTTCAAATTCTCCAACTCAATCTTGGAAGTTTTCACCATGGCATTCTTACCACGAGTTTCTAGGCAAGGGTATGTGCAAAAGTCCTCTTGGACTTGGCCATAGCTCATTCGGCCTCAAGGTAATCGACAACAACACTAGCATGATTACATGTCTTCAACAACCCTTGGAGTTCTTAGAGAGTAGATACCTTGGCAGATAGAGCAGGATCTGACCTGGAGAAGATGTGATATGATTCAACTAATCGATCGAGCCTGTCGAATGACTCATTGTCAAAAGACCCTATTAACTCCTTTTGCAAAAGGTCATGAAGTTCAGTCTTTACATCCTGCAGATTGCTGAAAGGAGAGGGAGATTCTGCCATAGTCGCCTCTCCAATGAAGGTGAGGAAGACCTCTACTGTTGAGGGCAAGAGTAACACCAACAGATGTAATTACTGGAATAGTTGGTGGATGAGAGATGGGTTCTGCCATCTCGACGATAGTTGTCTCAACAGCAATATCGGCTGAAACGATCCCAACAACTTTGACCATGGCAGAATCTACAACTTCAGCTAGAACCATTTCGACGGTCTCAACCGAAGTGGTAACAAGTTCTTCGATCTCTACCAAAGATGGATCAATCATCTCAACTAAAGCATATGGAGTTTCTGTTTCTCTGGTTGCATCTCTTTCGATCTCGACCATCTCTGTTGCAGCCATAGCCTTAGACTCGATCAAAGTCAAAGTCTTCTCGATCATCGGAGGTGGTGGAAGGAGTAACAACGGAGAAGCGAACTTTACAGCGTGGAATTGAGAGGGAGGCTCCGCAACCACACTCTGAGTAACTGGTGCAAGGCTGGAAGGAGTTCGCATCATACACTCCGAGTCTCCAGGAATATTACTAACTTCGGGTGGACTATTGGAATGGATGCCTTTTATGCTAATTATCGTTTCTGATTCGAGGGTCACAACCTTTGTAATTACAGGATCAGGGACCTTTAGAACCACCAGAGTCACTACTGTTGTAGCTGTCATGGCTACTGGAGGAGTTGCAGATAATAGGATTGCTGGTATAGGCGGTCGATGTTGTTGTTGGGTCATGACCATTCATTCGACAGCTGTAGGAAACTCCTGAGTAACTACGAGAAAAAGAGAAAGGAGTTAATGAATGCATAAGTATTTAAATCAATATAAACAAATGTACGAGCAAGCGATTTTCACCTAGGTCAGATCAAATAGTGTAGACGATTGGCCAACCACTAACAGCTTCAGAATTTTTTATTATGGTTGTCAACGGTCGAGTGGAAGTAGGGAATAGTGGTGGATCATGATTATGAAGTCTCTCTCTATTCCGCCACCATTTATTCCATGGCGTTTTAGGCCTTCTTCAATTTCTTGTGAATAATCTGCAACAGTAAGACCAAACAAATACTTTGTTTTAAAATATTTTTTGAAAGCAGATATAGCATCAGCCAAAGAGGTACCTAATAGCTGACTAGGCATAGCCAATGTCGACAATGGCTGATCCTCTATTATATATTGGAAGAGATTTGAGAGGATAGGTGCGTTAAATTGAAATGATGGAAATTTTAAAAGGTTGACTAAAGATACCTCCCAAATCTGATATCTTCTTTAGAGCAATCCATTGAGGTCGGGTAGACGTGAGGATATCTAAATGTTTCTCTATGATTTCTTGGCTCATTGGGACACGAATTTCAACTGTTGGAGTTAGAGCAAAAGAAGTAGAGGCTGATCTTATTTTTTTTCCCTACTTGTTACTCTCCTGGTAGTAGGGGCAGGCAGCACGGCGGCACTTCTTTTCTTGCTTTTCGTCACATCTAATTAGGAGCAGAATCAATTTATAAGCTCTATTGCACTTCTGCCGCCTATTAACTTGGTGTAGTGGGGATCCCACCATGTGATGAAGCCATCCATTGCTTGTGCAGAGTTAGAATAACTTAGGCCCATCAAGGCGAGTGACTCCTTATGGTACGATTTTCTTAGGGATACGTAGAGTTTTGGATCAGTCATTATTGAATGATCGTTAGGAGGTTGATTGCATGTTTTATGAGTAATTGGGTATGGTATACGTTAGATGAAGCCAAATTGTCGAGCAACCAATGATAGGTAGTATTGCTCAATCCCGGCCTTGGCATTTTTGCTTAACTTAATCGTGCCTCTATAAGAAGATCACGACCGATAACATAGTTGATCTAGGCGTGATGTAACCAACTAGCCAAATATTCATTGTTTGGCTCAAATTGCCCAATGAACTATCGTAGTCCATATGTTGTTTCATCTAAAAAAGGCATATAGGATTGATCTTCCTTAGATTTGTCAAGGGAGCGGAATCCTATAAGATAGTTTTCGACCATAGGACTCTCCTGGAAGATGTGAAGGATTCGTTCATCGAAAGAGGAGTATAGCTTTTCTCTGTGCATTATATGATTGAAAAGAGTAAGTCGAAAGTACGCAAAGAACCACATCTACAAGAGCCACAACAACCTTCCTACAGAATGTAACCCTTTACGAGTGGCCTCGTAAAGACTCTTATACAACTATCTGAGAATGTAAGGTGCTATGGCTATCTTGTGACCTTAGGCATGGGCTTCGGCCAGAGCAACGTATTCAAACAAGAAGAGAGACTATATGTTCATCTTCATCAGCCAAGCCTTCTCGCTTGTGGTAGGCCTTTAGATAATTGGTGTAGCCCTTATTCGCCTTACTCGGATAATCTTTACACTACTTAGAAACAACACCTGCATAGTACGACATACCGAAAGGTAGTAGCTCGGTCAGGTGGTAAATGTCCTTGATGGTAGGACTTATTGGGATGCAACCAAAGAGAAAGGTGTTAGTCAAAGTACTTCAAAATGTTGAAAGAGCAAGAAAAGGGTTGAACTTCCTTGATACTCTTAAAGGGAGAGTTTTATGCATTCATAAATGTGTATATCTCTCCACATTACTTCATATTAGGAGGATAACCGAAGGAACCATTCTTCCCAACCTAGAAGTTCAGCCATATCCGAGGGGTTTTTAACACGTTCATCGCATCAAGAATGGATCCAGATTTGATCAGAATTTCTTCTCCCAAACAAATTGGAAAAAAGGGATCAAGCGGCTGGACCTCATCGGCCATAACCTCTGGAGAAAATGTTGGACCAAGGCAAAGAACCTCATTGCCCAAGGGAGACTTGAAGATGGTATCCTCAGTGTATTTCTTCCCAAGGAGCTCCATTACTACCATGATATCTTTCTAGTCGAAAGAAGGGAGGGACAAAGCAGCCATTACAGAAGAAAAGTTGAGAAGTGAAGGTTTTGGGAAAGAGATTGTAGAGGAGAAATTTAAAAGTGTAAGAAGAAATCATTCGAAGTGTAATTTATATAGCTGAAGGAAGAGATAGCATTTACTGAGGCATCATTAATTATTTTGGCAAAATAGCTAATGAAGAAACGTGTGAGTATGGGATTCATCCAATGCCTCGATTCGATGTGGCCGATGCTGATGATAACGGTCGAAGGTGGTTCACATTTGGGCAACACGTGTGAGCATTTATGACAACATTAATGAAGACTCAAACATCGCTATCTCTTTCATCGAAAGGACAGTGGTGAGAGGGGTAATGCTCGTACTCATTTACGTGTGATCTGCACGGATACGCATGGGGCAGTCAGAGAATTTTCTGCAAATACGTATGGCTATGACTTAGAGAGCAGAGCCACAACATATCAATTACGACCTAACATTACTAAAGCGGTCAAGAGGACAAGCGATCGAACTTTGACAATTAAACAATAGGCGTTAAGAGATCAAGTTCACACGGTCGCTTGACAGGTGGCTAAAGGAGAAACAAAAGAAGAAGAATGTAGGAAGCATCCAGAAGCCAAGTAATAAAAAATAGTTACCATAACTATCGAAATGTGGAAAGAATTCAAAATGGCTGGATTAGAGTTATAAATATAAGAAGATCGCAACAAAATAATTCATCTCATACCAAACCAATGAAACCACATCAATTATCTTTTCAATTATCTTTCAATTACCAGTCTCTTTACATTTCATAGTGTAATCAGTTACTTTCCCTATTAAGAGAATTACATTTCTTAGTGTAATATTTACATTCTAGATTATTGTTTTACATTCCATAGCGTAATAAGTAATGTTAATCAAGTAGCTAGTAACTTTTAGTTGTAAACTTGAGTCTACTCTCATACGCTGGATTCAGTTCTACATTAAAGAGGCGTTCTTCAACAGTTTGCAGTGGCCAACTATAAGCATTCCTTTCTCATTTCATTTAATCTGTATTGAAAAGTCATTTCGTATAGAAGGTAAAGGAATAACCCATCTTCAAAGGAAGAACCACACCTTCTGACTATCGTTTGATCCATTCACATAGTGAGTGAGTGATTGAATAGGCAGCCAATCTCTCTTGATCTTGGTCATACTCTGTGTCTGCCTATCTTAGCACTTCAAATCATTGTTGTTCATTTTTAATTAAAGCTGCAAATCTAATTCTGGCACGCCTGACGAAGGTAACCAAACAATGCACAGTCTCATTTTTAATTGGTAAATATTATAAGGATCAAATACTACTTAACGTGATCGACATGGAAGCATGTCATATGTTACTCAGTCGACCATGGTAGTTGGACTGTGATGTGACCCTCTAAGGATTAGACAATATTTACATCTTCATCAAGGACAATTGAAAGATGGTCCTTGCCCCTATGACACCAGAGAATCACCCTTAAGCTTCTAAAGTGAAGGGGGTTCCCTCCTGACCATCCAGGATTTTATAGAGGAATCCAAGGAAACTAGTGAGGTATACACCGTAGTGGTAAAGGGCGAGGAATTGAAGCCCTTAAACATTCTCCCAAGTTTAAGGCCATTGCTAAACGAATTCAAGGAAATCTTGACTAAAGAGTTACCCGACGGATTACTTCCCATGCGGGATATCTAACATTACATAGACCTCATCTCTAGCACTAGCTTTTCCAACCGCCCTCACTATCAGATGAGTCCGAAAGAGTGCGAGATACTTCAAGGGTAGGTGAAGTAATTGATCCATAAGGGGGTCTTTTAAGAGAGAGCAAGAGCCCATGTGTCGTGCTAACGTTGTTAACGTCTAAGAAAAATGGGAGTGAGCACATGTGTATCGACAGCTAGGTAATTAACAAGATTACCATCAAATATTGGTTCCCAATATCGTAGTTGGATGACATGCTTGATATGCTAAAAGGTGTTAAAGTGTTTTATAAACAAATCTAAGAAGCGAGTATCATCGGATTTGTATCTGGCCTGGTGATGAGTGAAAAACGGCATTCAAGACCAAGGAAGGGTTGTATAAGTGGTTAGTCATTCCCTTCAGTCTATTGAATGCACCAAGCATGTTTATGCATCTGATAAATCAAGTGTTGAAGCCATTCATTGGTCGGTTTGTGGTAGTATATTTGATGACATCCTGATATATAGTGAAAATGAGATGTAGCACATGGAACATCTCAGGCGGGTGCTATAAGTCCTGAAAGTTAACAAGTTGTGCCTCAACTCTAAGAAATATAGTTTTTTAATGGATAACTTGTTATTCTTAGGATTTGTTGTGACGTCAACAAGAATCCGAGTGGATAATGAAAAGGTGTGAGCCATTAGGGAGTGGATGATTCCCATGAACATTTATAGAATGAGGAGTTTCCACGTGTTTGCTACCTTCTATCATTGATTCGTGCAAAATTTCAGCATGATAGTCGCACCTATTACAGATTGCATGAAAAAAGGATTGTTTCAGTGGACCGATGAGGCAGGTAAGAGCTTTGCTGAAATCAAACATCGATTGTCCACAACATCGGTCTTGGTTCTTCCTAGTTTCGACAAATTATTTAAGGTTAAGCGTGACGCCTCATATGTCAAAATTGGAACAGTCTTATTACAAGAAGGTATGCCGGTAGCCTTCTACAGTGAAAAGCTCAGCGAACCCTGAAACAAATAGTCGACATATGAGCTTGAGTTGTATGCAGTTGTTCAAGCACTGTAACATTAGCGGCATTATCTGATCCAGAGAGAGTTTGTTCTTTATACTGACCATCAAGCCTTAAAGTTTATTAATAGTCAGGCTAATGTGAATTGTGTGCATGCTAGATGGGTTGTGTTTTTACAAGAATTCACATTCGTTCTGAAGCATAAGTTAGAGTAGTAAAACAAGGTGGTTGATCACTTAGCCATTGTGCATGCTACTGGTTACATTGAGCAATAAGGTGGTTGGCTTTGACTGTCTTAAAGAGTTGTATGTCAATGACAAGGACTTTAACGATGCATGGACAAGGTGCCAAGAGGGTCATTCTAGTGACCTACATATGCAAGACGGTTTCCTCTTCAAAAGGAATCAACTATGCTTTCTCCAAAGTTCTTTGAAGGAGCATATTATTTAAAAGCTACATAGAGGTGGCCTTAGCGAACACCTTGGGTGAGACAAGACATGGGTCTTGTAGAGGAGTAGTATTACTAATCACAATTGATACATGACTTAGGTAAAGTAATGCAACGATGTCATGTTTGTCAGACCTCCAAGAGGCAGTCTCAAAATACGGGTCTTTATACCCTATTACCTGTGTTAGAAGGCCCTTGGGAGGACTTATCTATAGACTTTGTGCTTGGTCTCCCAGGAACATAGCTCGCCATTGATTCAGTGGTGATAATTCATTTCTCAAAGATGACACACTTTATCCCATGTAATAAGACCCCTTAATGTAACACACATGGTGAATCTATTCTTTAGAGAGGTCGTGTGGCTATATAGGATTCTCAAGACCATTACTTCTGATCATGACACGAAGTTCATTAGCCACTTCTTATGAACTTTGTGAAATCAGTTCGATGCACAACTTCAGTTCAATAGTGCCTACCATCCACAGAACAATTGGCATACTAAGGTTATGAATCACACGTTAGGAAACCTCTTTAGATGTATTTCAACTGGAAACCAAAGAAGTGGGATTTTGGCCTCATCTCAAATGAAATTTGTATTTAACAGCATGGTGAACTGCTTGACAGGAAAGTCCCCATTTCAGATTGTTTATGGCCGAGTGCCTTGCCACATGCTTGACTTGGTCCCTTTTCCCAAGCTCCCGGGCATGAGTATTGCAGCAAAATATATGGTGGATCAAATCGTGGGCATTCATCGAGATGTGAAAGCCAAGCTGTATGTCTCGAATGACAAGTACAATGAGCAAGCTGACCAGAATCGGTGACAAAAGGTGTTCGAAGTGGGCGACCATGTTATGGTCCATCTATACAATGAGATATTTTTGACCGATACCTATAACAAGTTAAAGAATAAGAAGATTTGACTAATATCAATCCTCTAAAAGATATATGACAACGCTTATGTTGTCGATCTTCCAGATGACATGTAGATCCCTCATACTTTCAATGTCGCGGACCTTACCGAGTATTATGAATCGAAGTGGGATGAGAACTCGAGGACGAGTTCTTTTAAAGTAGAGGGAATTAATGTAAAATGGGTCACAAATACTTTCATGGCCAAGATGAACCAAGGAAGGCCCGATCGGAGGCAGAAGTGATCTAGACTATCAAAACCCTAAAACAGGCATATCTCGTAAACTGGAATAAGTCATTAGACGTACCATATATGATTTTTGGGTAGGAGAAGCTACTTTAGCCAACCAAACCCGCCATGTTGGGTTGCCCGCGCCAGATTTGCGAGATTCAATTAGATCGACAGTCAAAAGTCAATTTTATTTTCATTTTTACTATTTATAGCAAGTTTTAATTCGATCGTAACTCTTGATCCTTTGAGTTAATTTTAGGAGTCATGCCCAATATGAAAAGGGCTTAGAAAAATTAGGAGAATAGCTTGGTTAGGCCAAATTGGACACTTATTATTTTTAGCTAAAACCCATGAAGTCTAGTAGAAATCATGATTGTCTATAAATAGTAAACTTACTATTTATAGTAAGTCACGTTTTGTTTGGAGTTTGAGTTGGAGTTTTGATTGTAAATTCATTTTTATCATCAATTAATTTATTTTTGAATTTTTTAGAATTTATTTCTATTTTCCAAGGAATCTCTGTGATGAATCCAGAGAAGCTCCATAGATTTAGAGTAATTATCCCCTGAGGAAGATGGTGATCAACCTCATCACGTCCATCCTCGCATCTTCTTTCCACTTCTTTGAACAAATTTTGACTATCTTCTTAACGATTGAGACTAAATTAAACACTAACATCTCCCGTACATTTTTTTTTGCCATTTGGTGTTTTCATAATTATGTGCTCTGCCATTGTTGTTTCTTTTAGTTCTTTTTGGGTGCTAATTTTCTTTTCTTCTTCTGTCAATTTTTTATTTTTATTTTTTTGCTAATGCAGGTTAACAGTCATAACTTGGATCAAGTGCGCGAGTTGAAGAGTGAAATGACAAGGTTGATTGGTCGAGTTGAAAAGGTAAGACTTTCTTCCTGCTTCTTGAGTGCCATGCCCCAAACGGTAGCAGTATTTTACCAAATAATGCCTCTATGTTTGCAAATTGCTGAGCAGTACTTTTAGAGGTGTTAAACTATCTAAATGTATCATTTATTATTATTATTTCCTTAGAAAGTGTTGTAGTCGAGAAGTGTGACCCAATTGGCATGTGTTTGACTTCCAAGACGTCCAACAGAAGCACCCCACCATGATGATCGGATGATCAGGAATTATGGAGAATCCAATCATTGGGTGAAACGCACCATAAAAAATAATTTACTCCATCCAAATTCATCTGTAACCCATTAAATGATTTGATAGGCCCAATTTTTTTTCGGGTGATCATCATGCTCAGATGCATATGTTCATGGTTGGATGTCATACACAGATCATGTGGGCTCTATAATTCTTAACTTTATTGCTTTAAGAAAAAACTAATTGAGAGTCACTGCTAAAAATAAAATAAACTTTAAAATAAATAAATAAATAACAACTCTAATTGAGGACATTTTGGGAATTCTCTCCCTCAAAAATCACCTGGTAGGCAATTCGATTCGAGAATATTTCATGAAAACGGAACTTCTGACTAATTTTTCCATAAAAATCCAAAAACAAAAGAAAAAAGAATAATAATAACATTGGAAATGGTTGGTGATGTTATGTCTATCTTTATCTTTCCAAAACAAAAATGTTTTTTCCTAGTTATCAATAAAACATAGCACCTGCCATATATATTATGGTTTCTATTCACCTGACATTCGCTATAAGCAGTAGTAGATTAAATATTACTGGCCTAAATCAATTATTTATTGTTGCTACTTGATACATTAGAACTTCCATTAGTTAACATGATATGGCTATTGACCTCTGTTAGCTGGCTCAAGCCCTGTCCGGATGTTGGCCATTTGATATCCTCACTTGCAACTTTTGATAGGTCCTGTGTATTTAACTACCCAACATTAGTATTCCTGTCATCTCATTCTTCAGTTACTGTTTTTAAACTTTTTGGAGTGGTTCAGCTAGCTTTGCGTGTCCAATGGGTCTCGTGGTGGATAGATCGGCTTCGGATTTATTGTTTGAATTTTATAGCTTTTAAGGCTGCATTAAGAGACTCAATTTTGTGGATTTCACCCATTTTGTGCTCTCGTTTTGACTCAGTTCTATCTTCCAAAATTGCATAAATAATTCAAATCATTTTTCAGTCAATAATCAAAGGAATATATACTTTTTGGCACCCTAATGTACCTTTTTAAACCTTACTCATACAATGTTTTAAATATCGACGATATTGGCCTATATATCACACGGTATATCTTGTATCCCACTTGTGCAATACGAAACGCACAGGTAGTGCCGATATATCCCACAAGTTTAATCCGGTGAACATTTTCAATTTTCGACTCCTTTTTTTATTGAAATTATGTTAAATAAGTGTCAAATAACTATAAATATATTGGTTCTTTTCTCGTTTTTTGCAAGTTTCTTAATAAAATGTTTGTTATCTCTAAAAAAATCTATTAATTTTTCATGCTTTGCATAAAAAATCATGGAGTTGAAACTTTGATTTCGATATCATTTGGATGTTCATGTTCTCCATGTTCTTTTCGAAATTTTCCTTCAACCAGTTGTTAATTGAGACTAATTTTGAAGTATTTAGGAGTATTTGATGAAATGATCATTACATACATTCTAATTTTCAAATTTGAGTGTAAGTGGTCTGATTTGAGGAAATTTTAAAAAATTCAAAATTTCTCAAATTTCTCCCAACTTGCTTATAATGTTGCATTGCAAACATAAAATCAAGCATATATGAGAATCAATTTACTGATTTGTTAAGTCATTGTCAATTTTTGAAAAATAAAATTAATTTTTTAATTAAAATTTTATTAAAATATTTTTTTCAAAATTTCTCTTCAACTAGTTGTTAATTAAGACTAATTTTTGTTGAGGAGAAGCCTTCAATCTTCAAGTTTTTATGTTGCTCGACCGGTCGTGGGGGAACCACGACCGGTCGTGGGAGGCGCTCGACCGGTCGTAGGTTCGAGCCCTGGCACGACTCGAAGTCCAGCGAGTTGTGTTGTTTTTTTTTCGGGGCCTAGGACCAGTCTTAGGAGAGCTACGACCGGTCGTAGGGAGACTGCGACCAGTCGTAGGTTACGCAGTTTGTTCCGCGATTTTGCGCGAAACTGCAGATTTGAATCCTGTCGCAACCGGGATGCGAAAGGGAAGTTGCCTAAACTATAAATAAGTGTTCCTAGGGCTTTTTAGAGGGATGGGAAAGTTTTCTAAAGGGGTTCCAGGGAAATTAAAGGGTGTTGCAAGGATGAGATTCGAGGTTGTTCGATCGGGTAAGTCCTTTCTCTTTGTAATTTCTGTTTTCATAGTGGAGATCTGTCGCTTTGTGCCGTGGTTTTTTTCCGAAAGGGCTTTCCACGTTAAATCTGGGTGTTCTCAGTGTTCTCTTGTGTGCTTAGTGCCATTGGATTGCTATCCTAGATCTAGATCTGTGTGATTCTACAGGGCAAAATTCCCAACAAGTGGTATCAGAGCTATCATTGGGGCACAGATCTGAATCTGAGGGATTAGTAATAATGGCGAGCGCTAAGTATGAGATTGAGAAGTACTCAGGAAAAAATAATTTTGAGTTATGAAAGGTTAAGATGATTAACCTGTTAACCAAGCAAGGCGAAGATAGTGCTCTTGAGGAGCGGAAGTCTACTATGAATGATGCTGATTGAAATGCTCTTGATAAGAAAGTTTTATCATCGATCCGTTTATGTCTCACGGATGAGGTTCTCTACAATGTTATGAGGGAGAAAACTGCGGCTGGTTTGTGGGCGAAGTTAGAGGATGTCTATGCGAAAAAATCCTCGGAATATCGCCTACACTTGAAGCGGCAGTGGTATAACTTCAAGATGGCAGAGGGTGCAGATCTGGAGGCTCACATCAGCAACTTTAATAAATTGGTTTGCAAATTGCTGGATATGGAGGAAGTGATGAAAGATGAAGAACAAGCATGTATGTTGTTGAATTCTCTCCCGGTGTCTTATGAGGCATTCAAGGACACTATGTGCAGCATGAACAAAACCCTGAGTGTCGACACTGTTATCTCAGCCCTTCAAGGGAAGGCTATGAGATAACTGAACAGTGACATGGGGACATCTTCTGATGCACTGTTTACAGTGGGTAGGAATTCTGAACAAGATACAGGTTCTTCTGGTTCTAGATCCAAATCCAGGGGCAAGGGCAAAGGAAAAGTAAAGTGCTGAAATTGTGGGAAGGAAGGATATGTGAAGAGGGATTGTGAAAATCCTAAATCGAAGAGAGAGGGAAGATTCTGAGGCTTCATGCAGGGAGGCTAATGTTGCCACGTCAGATGGATCAAGTGGATGTAATGGTGATGTTTTATCTATACTTTCGCTCAGACGGTCATACGATGATCGTAAGGATGAGTGGATGCTAGACACAGGGGCATATTTTCACATAACTCCTCATCGGAGTTGGTTCACCACTACAGGAGTGCGATGGTGGACAGGTATTTATGGGCAATGACATTGCCTGTAATGTTGTGGTTGTTGGTTCTGTGCGCATCAGGATGTTTGATAGGGTGGAGCGTACCTTGACAGATGTGAGGTACGTTCCTGATTTGAAGCAGAATCTGATTTCTCTTGGTGTGCTTGAGGCAAAAGGATGCAAGCACACAGGTATTGATGGTGCTCTTAATGTATCCAAGGGGGCACGGGTAATCATGAAAGCGTAATGACTCGGTAACTTGTACAAGTTGATCGGGAGCACTTCAAAAGGTGGAGCTACGGTGGATGTAGCGGATTCCACCTCTGCACGTGTGTGGCATGTTGGTCATGGCCATATGAGCGGGCAGGGTAGGAAGGCTGAGACGCGCGGACAGGGATACGGAGCAGGTGGATCAGCCACCTGTGGGAATAAACATACGGCATGATCGCGGGATATCGGCGAGGTACATGGACGACTCCAATATCGTAAGAGAATTCATCTTCTATTCAGATGGCTCTAGGTGAGCCTGGTGCTGAGAAGTGAAAGGTGACTGTGTGTGATGTGATGGATTCGTTGTACCAGACCGATATATGGGAGCGGGTGGAGCTTCTAGTGGGCTGAAAAGTGGTTGGATGCAGGTGGATCTTCAGAAAGATACAGCATAGATACAGAGCGATGTTGGTGGCGATGGGTTATGCTCAGGGAGAAGGGATCGGCTTCTCAGAGATATTCGCGCCAACGGTATAGCAGGTGTCTATTAGATCAGTGATTGGTGCTGGTTGGCCAATGTGATCTTGAGCTGGAAGGAAGGATGTGAAGTCTGCACTTCTATAAAGGAAAGTGAAGAGCAGATCTACATGAAGCAATCAGGGCGGTTCGAAGTGAACGGGGTTGAGAAAAGACTTTGCAGGAGATCGTTGTTCGGCCTGTTGCCTAGGCAGTGGTTTGATTCCTTCAGGGTGGGTTAGTTATTGTATGTTGATGACATGTGGATCGCAAATTGTGACATGTCTGAAATCAATGTACTAAAGACTCAGTGAAGGATCGGGGGGTCTGCAAAGATGGTTCTTGGCATTGAGACTGAAGGAAGAGTAGGCTTTGGTAATCACAGGAGGAATATCTTGTGCATAGGTATTGATCCAAGATATGATGGGCCATATAAAGCTGGAGAGCGTTCCCTACGTTTCTCTTCTCAAGTTTTCCTCAGGATTTGTCCCAAAACAGATGAAAAAAAGCAGGATATCTCATGAGCCTTATTCGAACGCGCTGGGCAGTGTATGCCATGGTCTGGATTGGACCGGTTATTTCAAAGCTATCAGTGTTGTGAGCAAGTATCCCGGCAAGCAATATTGGGTAGCGGTGAGATGGTAAGAAGACTACGTTTTTCTTTTTTAAGAAGACAGGAGCAAAGATGGTTGAGCACGTGGATCTTTGTCTGTGAAACTTCTCTGGGCTTGGCAATAGCGTAAAAGGAAGACGGAGTGTGCACAAGGAGCTATGATGAGATGTAAAAATAAGAGAAGAGGTCACGTAGCTACACGGTTGAAGAATGAAGACTTGGTAGAGATTGTTGAGGAGAAGCCTTCAATCTTCAAGTTTTCATGTTGCTCGACCGGTCGTGGGGGAGCCACGACCAGTCGTGGGAGGCGCTCGACTGGTCGTAGGTTCGAGCCCTGGCACGACTCGAAGTTTAGCGAGTTATGCTGTTTTTTTTTCGGGGCCTAGGACCAGTCGTAAGAGAGCTACGACCAGTCGTAGGTTACGCAGTTTGTTCCGCGATTTTGCGCGAAACTGCGGATTTGAGTTTTTTCGCAACCAGGATGCGAAAGGGAAGTTGCCTAAACTATAAATAAGTGTTCCTAGGACTTTTTAGAGGGATGAGAAAGCTTTCTAAAGGAGTTCCAGGTAAATTAAAGGGTGTAGCAAGGGTGAGATTCGAGGTTGTTCGAATCAGGTAAGTCCTTTGTCTTTGTAATTTCTGTTTTCATAGTGGAGATCTGTCGCTTTGTTCCGTGGTTTTTTTCCGAAAGGGCTTTCCATGTTAAATCTGGGTGTTCTTTGTGTTCTCTTGTGTGCTTGGTGCCATTGATCATATACACTTTAAATGTTATGCATTCAATTTTAATATAATTGCATTAGTTCGGTTAGACAGCACATAGCTTAGGACCTTATACCTATGCACTTCTTTTTTGAGATGTCATGATTTAAAATTGTGTATTAATATCTTTTTTAACAATCTCTAAAGTTTTATTGAAAAAATTATTGAAATAGAGATTGAAACTTCAGTAGTGCTACCTGATCTAACCTTAGATGTATCTTCTACGATGACTCCAAAACAAGTTTGTCTTTCATCTGATCTAATTTTTTGATTTGTTTTCTCAAATTGTGGATGTTGAATCATCATTGCATGTTTAAATCCTGACTACAGCGACATTCTGATTCTGTCACTATGTGATTTTCCTATGAAAAAATTCATTGCATTTTCCAGGTAAGGGATGAGCTTGAACAACTTCTCGAGGATGATGATGATATGGCAGACCTTTACTTGTCAAGAAAACTGGCTGGCCCATCATCACCTGTTAGTGGCTCTGATGTTCCTGATAAATTCCCTGCCTCTCCAACCATAGGCTCAAAGATAGCTAGAGCAAGCAGGCCAAGCGTGGCAACGATTCACGGAAATAACGTTGAGGAGCTTGAGATGTTACGAGAGGTTATAAAACCCACTCGTCAATAATCATTGATCAAGACACTTACAGCCTCTTTGGAATGGAGATTCACTCTGCTTCAACCCTCATGCATGGGACATTTCTAGGGCAATGGGAACTATTTGTCTGGTGGCCTGCCCCAGCTATTTGGGGTCTATGGCCTTTCTATGTTGTGAATTGTCACATACCTAATTGGCAGTTCCATTGTCCCATAGATGGCTGCTGCATGTACAGTGAACATGTTGGAGGAAAGACACCTCCATCGCCAATGTCTCTAGCAAACCACTTTCCTCAAATTCAAAATCTAAGATGAGCTTCTGTTCAATTTCGCAGGCATACTTCATGCAAATTGATGGCACTCTGAACAAACTGACCACGGTATGCACTAATTTACTTTGCTGGTCATCACTAATGATTTTTTCCATAATGGTTTACGAAGAAATTACAATTTGAAAACAAGTTTCTATCCAAATGTTATTGCTTTTACATTTCCATATATATATATATATATATATATATATATATATATATATATATATATATATATATATATATATATATATATATAATTGGGCCTACAAATCCTTCCAATATTTTATACTGCAGAAAAACTGATTCTATCCTGGATATTAGATGTGTCATGTGACCCAGTAAGAGTCTACAAATTACTGGGTGTAAAGCTCTCTCTCTCTCTCTCTCTCTCTCTCTCTCTCTCTCTGTCTCTCTCTCTCTCTCTCTCTCTCTCTCTCTCTCTCTCTCTCTCTCTCTCTCTCTCTCTCTCTCTCTCTATATATATATATATATATATATAATTTAGAAGATCTGCATTTATTTATGTCCGGTAGCAATTGCGCTATCCGGTTTGCAAGCATGGTAAAGGAGGGTGTATGTCATGTGGGAAGCTAGTCATTGAACTCTGCCAAGGAATCATAAGAATTCCTGTTTAAACAGGACTTGTAAAGCAGACCCCAAATAGCTGGGACAAGGCTATGATGATGATGATTATTATCTTTAGCTAATGGCTACTCCGTTGAGTTCTTAAATAGAGGATTCAGTGCATATGCTTGACTATAACAACTATATGTTGCATCATTTGATATTACATTGATGGCTCTATCATATATGATGATACAAGAAAGTGAATCCTATTGGCATTTAGAATCCTAAGTAGCAGCTTGAAATCTTCTAGTAACCCTCAAAATTCATAAAACAGATCTATGGGCCTTAAATTTCATGTTGTTGACTGCCATTTTATGTGGTAAACCATCTTCTTTCTTCTTTTATGTTTGCTATTTTACCATTTTATTTTGGAATTTTACTAAATTAAAATATATTTCCAGCTACGTGAATATATCGACGACACAGAGGATTACATTAACATTCAGGTAATTGTTTGTACATGGAGAATTCTCTCTTTTACATCCATGTGGTTTTATTTGGATGGAAATAGAATGTTACTGCTTTAAAAAATAAAATAAAATAAAATAAAATAAAATAAAATAGTTATGGTTTACATTTTTTTCCTTCTGCCTGCAGCTTGACAATCATCGAAATCAACTGATTCAGGTGAGATTTTATAAGGACATTGGAAATGAACTGCCCATGCATTGGATTCTTTCTTCAGTTTGATCTCCAAGTTCTTGCATTTTACTACCAGCTGTAATTGTTTCAATGACAATGCACTGTTTAGGGATCTATTTTTATTTTCTTCTATTCCGTTGCAGCTAGGTCTTCCTTGGCACTAGCACTCTTAGCCTCCTTATTATTTCGTTGGTTGCCGGGATCTTTGGCGTGAATCTCCCATTTACATGGAATCAAAACCATGGATATCTATTTAAATGGGTACATTTTCCCTTCCTTTTTTCTTTCACATAGGCAATCTGTGCTTGACCAAACACATGCTGTTTTCATATATTCTCCATGTGGAACCAAACAGGTGCTTGTCATCACAGGATCAGTTTCTATCACCGTTTTCATCCTCATCCTATCTTATGCGCGCCACAAAGGTCTAATTGGGTCTTAATGTCTTAATACACTAGCATTCCTCCCTTCAGGAAATGATTCTGCTTCCCAACTGCTACATTGAGGATAAGATGTGGATGCTGAAATACTACATCAAGGTTAGAGAAAGCCCAGTTA
Organism: Magnolia kwangsiensis; assembly: GCA_037074715.1. Lineage (NCBI taxonomy): Eukaryota > Viridiplantae > Streptophyta > Magnoliopsida > Magnoliales > Magnoliaceae > Magnolia > Magnolia kwangsiensis. Next base: position 44,768,727 of record CM073589.1, on the reverse strand, counting down.
GCCCAGGGCTGTCAGTGAGCTTGTCGCCGGCCCAAGCCAGTTCAAAATCTGGGCTTAAACCAACCCAGACTAGACCGTTGAAAGACCTAGCCTCACTGAAAAATCAGACACCTTCAAATTGTTTTCTTAGCCTATTCTCTGTTTTTTGGAAATGGTTTATTGCTTTTTCCAGATTAAAAAATAAAAATCAGATTGGTGACCATCTGATGCGGCAGCCATTACTTAAAGGGATTCATGAACTTGTGGTGATCATATGGTCGTTGGAGGGATTGATCTGATTTCAGGTGAAAGTACAAATAAATGATGTAGAATCAACATCAGTGTCCTGTTCTTGTACTTATAATGTCGTATCATCAATGATTATTCCTGTTGTTTGTGACCCATATCAGAAATTAATCAGAGAGAGTGCTTGATTTACCCAACTTCTTGTATTTATATATGATGCCGTATTATCGATCCGGATGCATCGGGACATGGACACATGGTTTGGTGATCCAGACAGTTGATCTGATGTGGATGGCCCAGATGTCTCCAAGGGATCAATGGCTTGCAAATAGATGGTTAAGAAAGAAAGTTAACAACCCAATGATTCCCCACCCATAGCGGGCCTTATCAGATCAACAGCTTGATGACCTAGCTGTGGGCTCCACTTGCTCCGGACGGTTGTGTTAGGGCCTGATAGTTTCTCACTAGTAATTCTGCTATGCATTACATGAGACAACAACATTATCATGCTAATCCTTACATTTGCAATTGAGTAGATTCAAAGTACATGAGGTCTGTATTTGTTGTCATACATCTATCGATTTCATCACTGCCCTATGGTGGGCTGCATTCTGTAGTGCTGATCATCCAGAACATGCGCCACATGTATGGTGGAGATGCTAATTGGTCTCGCATCCACCGTGCATTAGATCGTTTTGTATGGTTATGTTTCTCCACTCCACAAATCACAATCTCCTTCCAATCTTCACCGGTTACATGTTAAATGGAGACGATCCGAGCCGTATACATAATCAACCTACCCCAAATGGCCCACCGTACAGAAATTGCTGCTTTCAAACGATGCTAATAGTTTGATTAGGGTTGTCAACAGGCAGGGCCTGGGTTGGTCTTGGCCCGGATTTCCGTGCTTGGCCATCAGGCCAGCCCTATTCAAACCCTGATTTTGTAGGCCCAAGCCGGGCCCATTGACAGCCTAAGTGCGATGGGTGGCCTTTAAACAATAATTCAATAAGAAACTGTAAGCCAAATATCTCTGCATGTGGACCTTCCTCAGGTAAATAAAAGCTATGATACTATATTTTAAATTCATATCTTTTTTAATCTCAGCCACTCTTTGGCTTTTTTGAACGAAAACACTCCTCAATGCTTGGTTATCCCTTGCAAGGTGGTAGCATTTTGTAGAAATTGAGATGGCCTCTAAGAATGAATTGTGGGCTTCACTAAATCAACAATTGGGATCACCTATTGGTTAATTTGATCTATTCACTTTAATTGAATAGTTGTGAAGCCACAATTGGATTATGTTTAAAAAAAATAGAGTTGTCTATGGCCCACAATTGCATTAACGTTATGAGTTAACTTCGAACTATTTTCTCTAGTGTGGTCCATTCATGATGAGTTTTGCTCTCAAACTTGTGTCGATGGCATGAAATTAAAATCTATTTCATGTGGACGGCTTTGATCTGCTATAAGACAATCCAATGAGCCTCACATAGGTATCGGATGCGTTCAATAGGTGGGTCACTTGTGTAGGAAGGTCATTTAGCATAGTTTTTATATTTTTTCTTCACGGGAAGGGACCATTTGGCCGTTAAGACTATTGCCACCTTCGTGGGACCCACTTTAGCAAGCTTTCAACATCATTTCCTTCATTTTAGTGAGCTTATTAGTTTTTTTTTTTTAAAGATTTTCGGCCACACTTTCCAATGTACAAGCTATGACGGCCAAAATTAGGTTTGGGTTAGGATAATGTGACTTTTGTCTCTTATTGTTTCTTGGTTAGTGGGTATCAATGATGAGAGTTTGTGAAATGAAAAAGGGTGTAGTTGGTCCCTTTATAATTATTATTTTTAGTATAAATGGTGGGAGTTCGTGGAAGAAATGAATTTTATAATTGACGAATGTGATGAATGTTGTAATGGATGATTATTGTAGTCGAATAATGTTGAAATAGATAAATAGTCGTAATTGTCATAACTTACTTTGGAATATAAATCCACGAAAATAATCATAACTCTCTCATTACATGTTCAATTTATGTAATCTTATACTCGTTGGAAAAGTAATTTGATCAACTTTTAAATGGCATTGGAATCACCTCATTTGGATACTATTTGATTTTGACAAAAGTGGTCCAAAGTTTCCATAGATCACCGATACTCACTATGGATCGTCAATCTCACGAAAACGACCATAACTCCCTCATTACATGTTCGATTTGGGTGATCATGTACTCTTTGGAAAGGTAATTTGATGAAATTTCAAATGATATTAGAATCACCTATTTCAAACATTATTTGATTACCTAACGGTGGGCCTAAATTTATTATGGATACTATGGATCGGTGGTACTCATTATGGATCGTTGGTCCCATGAAAATGATCATAACTCCATTGATACATGTCTGATTTGGATGATCTTGTACTTATTGAAAAGATAATTTGATTAAATTTTAAATGGATTTAGAATCATCTCATTTAGACATCATTTAGTTATCCAAAAGTATCTCTAAAGTTCATTATGACATTTGCACCGAATGAGATATCTAAATTAATGAACTTTATGTCCACTTTTGGGTAATCAAATGGTATCGAAATGAGGTAATCCTAAATCCATCTAAATTTCATCGAACTACCTTTGTGACAAATATAAAATTAACTAAATTAGACATATAATGAGGGAGTTATGATAATTTTTATGAATTAAATTCAAATTGAGTACCATCAATACACTATGAGTATTAACGATCTAGAGAAACTTTAGGCCTAATTTTAGCCAATAAAATAGTATTCAAATAAGGTTATTCTAAATTTATTTGAAAGTTCATCAAATTACATTTCTAACAAGTATAAGATCATTCAAATTAGACATATAATGAAGGAGTTATGATCATTTTCATGGGAGCGGTGATCCATAAAAATTTTGGTTCTAATTTTGGACAATCAAATAGTGTCCAAATGAAGTGATTCTCAAGCTATTTGAAATTTCACCAAATTAACTTTCTAACAAGTATAAGATCACTTAAATTATATATGTAATGAGGGACTTATGACCATTTTTATGGGGATTGATGATCAATTATGAGTATCGGTGATCCATAGTGAGTATTGACAATCCACAATAAATTTGGGCCTACTTTTATGCAATCAAATAGTGTCTAAATGAGCTGATTTTAATTTCATTTGAAATTTAATCGAATTACCTTTCAAATTACTATAAGATCACCCAAATCAGACAGGTAATGAGAGAGTTATAATCACTTTCGTGGTATCTATGACCCAAAGGGAGTTATGACAATTAGTATTGTTCATCCATTTCACCATTCTTCAACTGCAACATTCATTTGTTACAACATTTATCTATTTCAGCATTCATTAC